>OX451737.1:205783176-206983176 GCA_948472305.1 Vicia faba | reverse complement strand
GGGCAAAAGTCAACTGTGGCCTACAAATAATCAAACCTCAAGATTTTTTGTCAACATTCTCATTTTGAAGGATAATTCATCATTTTATCAAGGGTTAATCATGATTCATCAAGGATTGCTCAAGATTCATCAAGATTCAAAAGTTGCTAAATTAGGGTTTTTGTAGGAAAAGTCAACTCAACTTTGACCAAGCATACCTTTCTCATACTTTATGAGAAATGACCCATCCAAAGCTCATTTTGAAGATGATGAAATTTTCTACAATCCATATTCACACCCAAAGATCAAGAAATGCACTCACAAGAAGTTACAAATTTGGACATTATAGGTCATTTTTGAAAGTCAACAAAAACACCTTTTTTTGCCAAAGCTTATAACTTGAGAATGGAATATCAAATTGAGATGAGACTAAAACGGTTGTTTAGAGGACATCTCAGGGTTTCTAAAAAGTCCAAGAACACTTCCAAAGGTTCAAAATTGAAGAAGTTATGCATTGTTGAAGTTGGGCATTTTTCCAAAATTGCCAAAAGTCAATTATCCTCAAAACTCCAATTTTTGACAAAAGGGTCCACTTTTTTCCACTTGATTTGGTCTTATCACACCACACACGTGTCCCATCTTCAATTTCATGACCAAACATTTATTTTTCTATTTTATTTAATTTTTATTGATTTAATTTATTTTAAATCTATATTAATTCAAATAAAATCCAAAAATTAATGGAATGAGAATTTTTTGATCATTACAGCTTTCAATTAACAAGATACACCTAATCAAATTCGTATCAAGTCTTATTATGCACAAAAAATCAGATTTGAGGCATTTTTGGAAAGCTTATCCATGGTGATCATATCAAATCCCAAACCATGAATGCACAAAGATTGGAAGCCCAAGATTTGACCTAGTTGCTTGCTTGATACATATACAACCTAAAGCAACCAAGAACACAACCTAAAAAACTGCAAGAGACGGCCAAACAAGAATTGAAAAAGTGTGAAAAAGTGGAAGATCAAAATCAATATTAGAGCACGATTCAGTCCAAAAGCTTGACATAACCTTCTAGCCTGACATTCACTGAAGCCAAAGGGATCAAAATCCAGCCTTGAAGCAACCCCAAACTCGCTGTAAGTGTCCACGAACCAAGCTCTGAACATGGAATCGTGAATCCATGTTCTTGCATTTTTTTTGCTAAAATATTGACATAATCTTGATCCTTGCATAATTTCCAACATGTCGGCATTATTCAATTTCATTTTCATGGTTTGTAACCTTAGATCCGAAGCTAGGGTTCTTGTTCTTGTTTTTTAGGCCTTTTCGATACAGGAAAAATCAAGACAATTAATTGGTACAGGGAGGATCAGGGGAAGGAGACGAGTACGATGGCGTTCTTAAAACTCGTTTCCAAAGCCTACAGGTGATTTTAGATGGTAGCCATGGATTCTGTTGCGGATAAAATCCGCAGGTAAAAACCCTGGCTTTTCAACGAAGAAGACGAAGGTGTGTCTTCTTCCTATTGGCTGATTCAAATCAGCGCATTTTTTTTTATTTTTTCCAGGCATAGTTGATTATTTGATATATAATATTTGTTTTCTATTCTAATAACAATTAGGAAGTTCAGTTGGGTTGGCAAACACGCTATGGGAAAACCCCTTGGGACCTGGGTTCGAATCCCAGGTCCCCCAAAAATTTGTTGAATTTTGTTTTCAGGCAATCTCATGCAACGTTCAAAGATGCAGTCCACCATATGCCTCAAAGATCAACGTGCCAGATGGCCTTCAGGCCAAATCTGGTGACCAGGAATGAAGGACTACCATGGTCTCAAGTCAACAAGCGCGTGGGCAATCTGAAAAGTCAAGGCAGGCTTGGACGTATTGGGCTTGGAAGTTGCTGAACAAACACCCAGTTTGGGCCCAAACCCCCCATATTTGGTTATTTCTTTTTATAATTTCATTTTTTTTATTATTGTTTAATTGTTTTTATTATTATTATACTAACCAATTATTTTTCTTAATAAAATCAGAAAACAAAAATAAAATATTTTTATTTATTAAAACTAATTTCATTATTTTATTTTGTAAATAAATAATTTAATCAATTTAGTTCTTTTTTAATTAGGTATAATGTTAACATTTTTTGCAATAAATTAAAATCTATGTAGAATTAGGTTTTTAACAATTTTAACCATTTTTATTTTATTTTCTCAAATATTAAAAAAAAATCCAAAAATATATTTTCTATTTAATTAATTAATTAACTTAGATTTAATTTCCATTTAATTCAAAATAACAAAAAATATGCTTTCGTTGATAAAAAAGGGTCAAAATCCTAAAAAAACGCCGATTTAATTTTCTCGCACGCGTTTCATCTTTTATCCAATAATGTAATTGCTTCGAGTATGTAATAGTTCTAATTAGGACTTTTAATCGCTTTATTTTTACTTTCCGCAATTTAAATTAAAGGGTTTGTTTTTGGCGATGTAAATACCCGACGCCTTGTAATAACTTAGATTTAATTTCCCGCAATTTAATTTCTGCATAATATTAACTGTTAGATGTTTGATAACTAGGCAATACATGACAAGATCAATCTTTAACTTAAAATCAACAATAGCTCACCCATGACATGTACAAATAAAATTAATCGAACCAACACACTTGCACATGCCACTCTTAGGGTACACCTAACTTGGTTGCCTCGAACGTGGTCATTGAGTATAAGAAGTTTTAGAGGTCGCCCTCTTGTCCAAAGATCATAGTTGCCTCAAAATGGTTGCCTCGGAAAAATGATCTAAGACATTAGGGTTACCGCTAAGGCGTCCTAACATTGCTTTAGTGACCACGCGTCCCTTAATCGAATTGACCCGAAAACTCCAACGACGATGCTACCTACTCCTCAATAGTGGGATAACATTGTCCAAAGGACATTTGTACAGACTAATTCTTTTTTTTGAGTAGGTAGATGGTTCTTAAGTACTTGCTCATTTAAAAACAAAACAAAACTTTTCGCACTTACACTCCTTTCAAAGTAAAAACTCTTTCAAACCCACAAACACAAAGAAAAGCAAATTTTGAAAACACAATGAGCAAGTACCTAAGAGCCCGTGGATAACCACAGATAGAAAAGGTGCTAACACCTTCCCTTTCTATAATCTACCTCCCGAACCCGAGAAACATCTCGAAAAAGGAATTTTTCTGTGCTTTTGTCCTTTCCTTGTTGGATAAAATAAAAGACGGTGGCGACTCTTGCTTACCGCGACATTTTGCAAAAACAAACGCAAACGCGAACCAGCATTCCAAAACAGTCAGTTCTCTTTCCCACCGATCACAAGTATCTATTACATCATCTTATGTAATCATACAATCTTGCAGGCACACATCTTGTTTTTTGAGGCCTTCTTGTACTTGATACATCTGCTGGTTCCTCTTGTCGAACTTCTCTTTCGACTTGAGTTTCTGGCTCTTCAAGAAGGATTCCCACTTAATCTTTCTTGACATTATCAGTCCAATCCCATTCTTTAAACTCATCTATGATCACGTCCCTGCTGATCACAATCTGCTTTTTCACTGGATCGAACAACTTGTAGCCTCCTGTCGAATGATATCCAACTAAAATCATTTGACTTGACTTATCATCAAGTTTTCTTCTCAACTGATCTGGCACATGTCTATGTGCAATAGATCCAAATACCTTCAGATGACTCAAGCTAGGCTTCACACCAAACCAACATTCTTCTGGAGTAATTCCTTCTAGCTTCTTTGTAGGACATCTGTTCAAAATGTATGTTGCAGTCGAAACAACTTCACCCCAAAACTCTTTAGGTAAATTCTTACCTTTCAATATACTTCTCACCATATTCATGATGGTTCGATTTTTCCTTTCTGCAATTCCATTTTGTTGTGGAGTATAGGGTGACACCACCTCATGCACAATCCTTTCCTTTTCACATAATCTGTCGAAGTCTTTCGACACATATTCTCCACCACCATCAGTTCTCAAAACTTTAAGCTTTCGACCACTTTGTCTTTCGACCATAGACTTAAACTTGGTAAATACTTCGATCACTTCACTTTTATTCTTGATCAGGTAAGTCCATAGCTTTCAACTGAAATCATCTATGAATGTAATAAAGTATTTGTTACCTCTCATCAAATCCACCTGGATTGGTCCACATACATCAGAGTATATGACTTCAAGACTAGCCTTCGATCTGCTTCCTGCATCCTTGCTGAAGCTATTCTTGTGTTGCTTCTCCTGCACACATTCCTCACATACCTCGTTTGGAATGTCAATTTATGGCAATCCTGAAACCATATTTCTTCTCTTCAAATCTCTGATGTCTCTGAAGTTGAGATGGCCTAGTCTATAATGCCATATCCATTCATCTCTGCTAGCTGCAGTCGAAAGGAACTTGTGCTCCATCACATTTAGTTCAATCTTGAAGGTTCGATTCTGAGACATAGGAGCCTTCAAGATTAATCTCCCACTTGCATCAACGACTCTCATCATCTTATCTTCGATTGACACTTTATAATTCTTTTTGACCAACTGCCCTATACTGAGCAAATTGCTCTTCATGCCTGGTATGTACAACACATTGGAGATTACTGACCTTTTGTCATCTTTCCTCATAATCATAACATCACCAATACCTTCAGCTGCTAAGGTATTGTCATTTGCAAACTTTACCATATTTTTTATTGAGGGCTTTATATTGACAAACCAGTCTTTCCTTCCAGACATATGTGATGAACATCCTGAATCCAAGTACCACTGGTCCTTGAATATATCTTCATCTCTTGTTGTGACCATCAACATCATCTCTTCTTCTTCTTATTCATGTTTTGCAAGCTTTACATCACTTTCTTGATTCTTTCGTTTTTCTGGACAATCACTCGAATAATGACCATACTTCTGACAATTGTAACATCGAATGTGACTCTTATCAGGTTTTCGACCACCACCTCATCCTCTATTTGCAACATCACCTCTTTGGTTGCCTTGGTATGGTCTTCTTTGATTCGACACGTTTTCTTCAATCTGGTTTCCTCTACCATTCGATTTGTTGTAGCCACCTCTACCTCTGTCGAAACACTTTCCTTTGCCTTTGGTCTCTTTTGCTGAATGTGCCTGCAAGGCCACATCACTCTTCGATTTTCCTGCAGCTCTTTCGTTCATTCTTTGTTCATGAGATTCAAGCGTCCCTTGAAGCTCTTCCTTTGTCAATTTCGACAAGTCTTTCCCCTCTTCTATCGCCACCACTATGTGGTCGAACTTAGGAGCTAAAGATCTCAAGATCTTTGACACAACAACTCTTGTTGTTAACGCTTCTCCACATATCCTGATTTGATTTACTAGTTTTGTAACTCTAGTGAAGAAATCAGATATGCTTTCACTGTCTTCCATCTGAAGCAGTTCATAGGTCCTTTTGTGAGTTTGTAACCTCACTTCTTTCACTTTCTCAGCGCCTCCAAAAGAC
This sequence comes from Vicia faba, assembly GCA_948472305.1. NCBI lineage: Eukaryota > Viridiplantae > Streptophyta > Magnoliopsida > Fabales > Fabaceae > Vicia > Vicia faba. The sequence continues at coordinate 206,977,700 of OX451737.1, read as the reverse complement.
TTCTCAAGGATTTCCCAAGCTTCTTTTGCAGATTCTGAATCTCTAACCTTTTCGAAATTGTCTGGGCTGACACATTGATGAATTATAAATAATGCTTTATAGCTCCGCTTCTCAGATTCTATGTATTTCTTCTTTTCTTCTTCTGAAGCGTTTTCTCCAAGCGCTTCGACTCCATCTTTTACAAGGTCCCAAAGACCTTGACACCTGAATAAGACTTTCATCTGTTTGCACCAATTCTCATAGTTGTCAACTTTCAGAATTGGTAGGGTTGCTGGATAATTTGCATTCCCATAACTTGTCATCGTGAATTCTTCAATCGTTCTTGATTGACACTTCCCTTGAATCGAAACAAAGCTCTTGATACCAGATGTTGGAAATCCACAAAATTCTATGATGAATTTCTACCACAATGACAATTTAATTATGAGACAAAACAAAGAAAAGAAGACAAGACAAATAATTTCTCCAGAGTTTCTCTCTGCTCACAAACTGTGAAAACTTTGTTATTCACTTGCAACTGCAAATTCTGTGAATACAACTTTCTTGACTTGCTTACAAAAATAGGGGTTACTCCCTCTATTTATAACTGAGCTTACACCCAAAACTCAAAATATCTTTTTGTTACTAAATCAAATCTAATTTATTCTAAACTTAAATCAAATCTATTTAAATCTAAAACAAATCAAATCTTTTCGACACATAGTTTCGACACACTGAATTACAATTTAACAATTTGACCCTTATAATCTTGTTTATGCGTCAAATATTTTAAATTTGCTTAATATTTATTACACTATTGCACCTCTTTCTTTTCAAAATCATAAGAATATTCTTGAAAAGAACCATGTTCATTGTCATCCCAATAACAATTTTCTCCTCTTGAATAATTAAACGATTGATAATAAGATCATATGCTAACATGCAATCCAAGTCATGGTTGTGTAGAACGCACACTACAACACCAAGTATATTTACCAGTAACAACTTGGTAATTATTATCCAAGTAACAAAAAGCATTTTATCACAAAGTAAAACTAAGTATATCCAGATTCTGTGCTTCATAATATAAAAAAATGATGTGCATGGTACAGATTTTTTTCTTTTTACAAAATGTAATAAAGCAAAGTATAAGAAAATTACACATATCTGTTATTTACTTAGCACTTGACATCATCATCATCATCATCCTTGAGATTTAGATAGTTCCTTCATAGCATTAGCAATGTTTTCCTCAGATGGTTCACTAATGCATGCCACAAGAGGACTCTCATCTGGTACAACATCATCTCTTTGGTAGCTTCCTGGACCTCTAAGTTTATCATCTGAACCTTTAGACACCACCCCTTTCATGATTATCGTCTTGTGCGTTCCGAATATCAATTCCTCATAATCAGTGTCCCCGGTTTCTCCAAGAATCACATACATGTTCACAACATTCAGTCTCCAACGGACAAACAGATACCTAACACGAGTAAATGGTTAACCGTTAACTACGGAATACTAACACATTGTTTGCAATTATGATCAGTATTTACCTGAGTGCCTGTGCTCGAGATGCAAGGAGTGGAATAACCTGCATATATGATGAACCTCTGCAGTACATAGGATGACATCGTAGGCCTCGCATACGAAGCTTCTTCCTCAAGTCATCGACTCTCTTTGCCTGAAAATTTTCAATTTTAGGGACTGAATTGCTGTATTGCGAATTTGAGGGAATAGATCGGCTGGTCCTTATAAATTACAAGGACTAAAATGTTTATTTTCGGGTGAAAATAAATAAGTGAATTTCATTATGTACCTTACTAAGATCATTTATTTTGTATGAGATGCAATGCGCATTACTTGATTTCAAATCTTCTTCAACAGGTGTGTTAGAATTTTCTCCACCTTCTGCAGTGTTCATAAGATGCCAAATGGTTTTCTTTAAACCTTCGCAACCCCAACGGTAGTTGATGTGCTCGGCATAATCCGGATCAGGAACAAGCTTTCCGTCTTCGGTATAAGTACCGGGATAGTAAAGTTCACTCCCGCTACTGCAAATCAAAGCATCAAAATCGTTTACTTGAATGCTTCCAGATTTAAGAAACTCTATTGTTTGTTGTATTGGCATTGCCGTTGATAGAGCGAATCCCGAAACTCTTGCAGTTTGAGGGTCTAATTGAACAGCTTTAATAATTCTTTGAACTATTTGGATCATTTTCTTATCAGGAGCTCCTTTATCATCATACAAATCGACCGCTATAACGATCAATCTACGCCGTCTCCTCAATAGAGGATATTTTCCAGGTACATTCTCAGAAGTTTCATTCAAACCACCAGAATCTGAATTCTTCATCTTGCTTAGTACCCTCTTAACTTGATCTTGCGTATCACCCGCACCGTTTGCTCCAGCCAAGTCTCCGTCAATAGAAAGCCTAAGTGACATATCCTGAACATCTTTAAGAGATTCACTGAACGATTCATCGACATTTAAATCATCTCCTGGCGTAGTAGTTTGCCATTGTGGATGCCTCATTCTGCATGCCGCAACCCGAGTCAAATACGTACGACAGTGTTCGGGCCACGAGAAAAGGTGTATGTTCTTCCAACCATTTTTTCTGCATTCATGCCATAGGTTTTTCTCTGACAACAGCTTGAGCAATGCATTCGTAATTGCTTGCTGATCATGAGGGTCCACAAGCAAACCATTGTTGAGAGCCTAATACATTAAAAGGAGACATAATGAGATTCATGTTCAAAATATACACACACTAGGGATTCACATCGAATCCGTTCAATTTTGTATCGAATCAAGACTCGACTTGCATGCATTGTAAGATACTACAGCAACCTTTGTGACAAGAGACTGTTGCATTTAAATGCGAGTAAAATATGGTGCATGGTTCTTGCATTGATCATGTAACTAGTATAAAGGTAAATCCTTCGTTTACCCGATGAATGTCGACAGGTCCCCCGTTTTGAGTGGCCACCATTGGAAGCCCATGTGCCGCTGCCTGCATGAGCATGAATAAATTCAGACTAATAAAAGTAAAAGAAATCACTTTAACCCAAGTAGCTAACTAGTAAAAACATACCTCAATTAAAGTAAGACCAAAAGGCTCTACTAAAGCAGGATTTATGAAAACACCCTGAAAGAAATTTCAAATTATTAGCTTATCATAATAGTTTAAGTGTAGTAAGCTAGTATGGCTATTCAACTGTATACCTTTGTTTTTGCCGAATATCGGTATATGTCTGGAACGTCAGACTGCTTGTGATGTTTAGGGTATGCTACTTGCCCATAAAGGTCATACTTATCAATCAACTTCAACACTGTCACAAGAACGCTTGCATTCCCGGACGACATCTCATCTACGTCGTCCCTATTTCCCATTATGAGCATCTGTTTGAAAACATATTAGTCCTTCTAAAACCATGTTTGGATAGCTTATGAACATGTCTAAAGTTGTTTTCATGAACTCTTTCAAAGAGTCTCATAAATGCGTATGTCAGTCAATCCAAACAGACTCTAAGCAATAAAGAATAGGTTTGCACTGAGGGAGAGTTGAATTGCGTAAACTTACAAGGTTAGCAAGTTCTCTTAAGGGACGGCTTTCTCCAAATGCTTTTAACAGAGTGGTTAAGTTCTTCTTTGGATCTGGCCTTGATAAGGCTAAGATCACAGGTTTGTGAGGATTTGTAAAGAAACGCATAACCTGCGGGAAAACGAAAATCCATAATCAATGTCATTGAAAATATTGTTAGATAGTAAACGGGCTCTTAGTTACTCACTTCGGACAAAATGGGAGGCACTGCTTTTGGTGAAGACCCTTCAATACCGCCACCAGTAAGCTGAGCAAGCTCTCCATCAACATCAGGGCAATCTTCTTGTATCACAACATTGCTAAAGTCCATACCAGGTGGAATTACCGCCATCCTCGGCATGTATCGACCATGACAATTGACACCACGTCTAGCACGAGCGCGCAATACTTTCTCAAGCTTGACATCGAATCCATCGTAAAGTCCCCACTGCTCCTCAATTTCTTGTTTTGTACTAGTGATAACAAGTTCTGCAGCATCAAGAGAAAGTTCTTCTGCTTCAATCCTCCTCATCATCTTATACGTTGAATTGATATCCTCCTTCGATTGGCGTCCTTGCTTAAGAAGTTGTTCGAGCTTGTTTCTTCCGAGTGAATGCCCGGTCAGAACCATCGGTACATTTAAAGCACCTGAAAGAATAGCAGCACTATCTCCAGCATCAGCGTAATGTCCGTGAATTACATACGGCCAAACAGGTTGGTCTCCACCGACTTGTTCGCCCAATGCTTTTGACATATTGAGGATATGCGTTAATGCTCCATCGACAAATTCTTGAACATATGGCCAGAGAAGCTCTTTCGGTAGGTATTTATTGCGCGGACCGAATGGTATTCTTATGATATATGCACCACTGCTCTCTCCAATGCTATCATCATCCTCTCCCCCTACGGTTAGCATTTCTGTTGGTTCTCCGTAGCTCCAATCAACCTCAGGCGATGAGATTTGGCGTGTAAAAAGATCAACTCTATATACTCCAGGCATTTTCGCTAGTGCACGAGCTAGTTCTACCACATACTTGATCTGACAATACAATATTTCAAATATCATTTGAAGTAAAAAAAGAAATTCAAACGTATTAGAAACGTTAAGTACCTGTCCACCGGTGTCAGAATCTCGGCCAAGCTCCATGTTTTCTCCCCTAACCAATCCATGCAAACTGTGGAACAAAAATTAAAATTTATAGCATTAGCAACCATTAAATTCTTCTCACATTTCTAGATTTTATTTCTTCAAGTACTTAACAACATTATTTCAAGTAGCAATTGGAGGAGTGAATGGTGATACCTAATGAGGACAATGTAAAGCTTCTTTTCATTTTTGTCATCAGACCAAATTTCCAAGTTAGAAATCTGACGGTGAAATTGTTTTCTTGGAGTTTCACATTGAACCAACTCTCCAAGACTGTCACCTTTTTCTCCTTCTGATAAGTCTTCTGATAAGTCCTCTGTAGCTTCTCGGCGTCCTTGTTCTCTCTCCCATCTTCGATGCGCCTGTCTCTGGGAATCTTCCCATTCCAACTACACAAGAAACCATACCAATGTTGCACCTTTATTAACCTTCTTCTCTCAATTTGTTGGATCAAGAACTATGTATATTGAATGCTTAGTGACATGAGAATATTCTACATTATACATTTTTACTATTTAGGTCTTTAAACATAACTACCATGACATGAGATATTTAGGTTCTAAAACATTAAGTTTCTTAATCAATCAATCCCTTAAAAATTTGAAGGTATAGTAGAAAGATCATTTTTGAAAAGTCTCATGGTTCCTATTTTCCAAACAGAAAAAAAAGGTGAATAAGAACATAAAGAACCTGTTTCTTCTTGCGTGCAAGATGCCAAATACGCCAACACATATTCTCCAATCTCGAACTTCTCTCCCTGGTATTACGTGTAGCAACCACCTTGATCCAAGTTCGATACAAGTCAGATTCATCCACACTCGCCACCACTTCCTCCACAAAATACTTGGTCGGATTGAAATGCCCTCCATCTCTAAGAGCAGCTTGTGGTGGCTTCTGCTCTTCAATGTTTGATGCACCAGTAGATAATATCGCCTCAAGATAACCATTGATCCATTCATTCCCAGCCATGATGTATTTTATGTTAACGTAGAAAATTATAGACAAATGTTTGCATGTAAAAAAAACATGTTTGCATGGGGAGGAGGTGTTTTGAGTTTGAGATTGGAAACGATGAGATGAGAGTAACAGAGAGGAGAGAGGAGGAGGTGGAGGAGAAGGAGACGGAAATGGAGAGAGAGGCACGTGGAATTGAATGGTGGGAAATGGACGTACACACGTGGAGTAGAGAGAGAGCTCGGTTTCCTTCTTCTGTGTGATTTGTTACTCCTCATATTATAGGTTTTTTTTTAAAAAATTTGTATGGGTTAAGGAACTAAATGTAAAAATATTATTTCACATTTTTCACTAACCTCCCAAGAAATGCAGTAGTTATATTTTTTAAAGGAAAATATAATATAAATAAAAGAGAGAAATAAACTGTTGCTTGCACTTCAATCTCTCGTATTTCTCATCTTTCAAAGTTTTTCTAAGGTTCCATTCACCGCTTATAGCTACATTTGCGTCTATATGTGTAGATTTTCACTCTCTTTCTAGATATCTGTAACACATGGCAAGGCACGTGAGGAGCAAATACAATTAAGTGACGAGGCATTAGTGGGTGAGGAGAAGCATAATGAATTCCTTAAAAATCAGGAGCTTGGACGTGGCAAGAGAGAGAAAAGGCCTAGTGTGAAGCTAACAGAATCAGTCAGTGGCTAGTTTATATATTGTTGTTAGTGGAATTAGGGAATATTAAGGAATGATGTGTGAACCTTCTTCCCTCTGAGTTTTCTCTCTGCTCCGATTTCTTTTTTCTGCAATGTACGTGCTTGTTGATTTTCCTCACTGAAATCAATCTTTTCCATCAATAATATTCTATTTTCTCTGAGCTATTTCTGTTCCATTAATTCCATTCATTACATTGGTGCTTTCATTACATCATGGCAGACAACACTCGTATGAAAGAGATTTATGCTGAGTTAAAAAAAACGTTGATGCCATCGACTTGGTTAGTACATCAATGACCTCGCAGATTGAGCAATTAGAAGTTGCTGGTCACGCTCAGATGACGAGAATGGAAGAGTTCCAGTAAGCGAATGAAGCACAGTTCTCTCAGCTCAACACAACATTGGCTCACTTGCTGCAACGGTTACAAACGTCTCCCCATGGTGTTGCGAACTCATCAGTTAAGGAGCCACAGAGGAACGCGTTTCAGGTGAGATCTGTCAAACTCAACTTTCCTCGATTTGATGGAAAAATGTGATGGACTGGATCTTCAAGGCTGAACAGTTTTTTTGACTATTATGCTACACCAGATGCCGATAGATTGATTATTGCTTCAGTTCACTTAGATCATGATGTTGTTCCGTGGTACCAAATGCTTCAGAAAACTGCACCGTTCCATTCATGGCAAGCTTTCACTAGAGCTTTAGAATTAGATTTTGGACCATCGACTTATGATTGCCCTCGTGCTACCCTTTTTAAATTGAATCAATCTGCAACTGTTAATGAGTATTACATGCAGTTCACTGCCTTAGCGAATAAGGTAGATGGTTTAAGTGCTGAAGCCATTTTGGATTGTTTCATTAGTGGCCTTAACAATGAGATTAGTCGGGATGTGAAGGCAATGGAACCTAGAACCCTTACTAAAGCAGTAGCTTTAGCCAAACTGTTTGAAAAAAATACTTCCCAAATACCACACCAAAAATCACTGCTGGACCTAGAAATGTTACCCAAAATTCCACCATACGAACCAAACCTACTGCCAATTACCCAAAATCTGACCAGAATGGAAAACCACCTTTACCACCATTATTACCCACACCAAATACGAAACCCTTTAACACCAGGAACCAACATATTAAAAAAATTTCACCTGCTGAAATTTAACTGAGGAGAGAAAAGAACCTATGTTATTTTTGTGACGAGAAATTCTCACCCTCACACAAATGCCCCAACAGACAAGTGATGTTGTTACAACTTGATGGGGAAGAGGAGACCAATCTACAGGACAAGCCAGATTCAGTGAAGGAGCATGCTGACACAGGTCAGGATTCACATCATTTATCCTTAAATGCCATGAGAGGATCAAATGGTGTTGGCACCATTAGATTTACTGGACAAATTGGCAGCATCAGGGTCAAAATACTAGTAGATGTTGGCAGTTCAGATAATTTCATTCAACCAAGAGTGGCCCAGGTATTGAAATTACCGGTGGAACCTGCACCCAACCTTAGGGTGTTAGTTGGGAATGGTCAGATCTTGAAGGCAGAAGGCCTCATTCAACAATTACCCTTACAGATTCAAGGACAACAGGTTACAGTGCCTGTGTATTTGTTACACATCTCGGGTGCCGATGTGATATTGGGATCCAACTGGCTAGCAACACTCGGTCCTCATGTTGCTGACTATGCCGCGTTGACATTAAAATTCTTTCACAGTGGTCGGTTCATTACTCTACAGGGGGAACATGGCTCACAACCCATACCTGCACAACTCCATCATTTCCGAAGATTGCAAAACACTAATGTTATTGAGGAATGTTTTGCAATTAAATTGATTGAAAAAACGGTACCAACAGACACATTGTTGGCATTGCCAACCAACATAAACACTGAAATAGCTGTCTTACTGCACACTTATGCCAAGGTGTTCGAAGTACCAAAGAACTTACCACCTCAGAGGGAACAAGATCATTCTATTCCATTGAAACAAGGTTCAGACCCAGTGAAGACACGGCCTTACAGATACCCACACACACAGAAAGAACAGATAGAGAGGATGGTCCACGAAATGCTCCAGCAGGGCATCATACAACCAAGTACCAGTCTGTTTTCTTCTCCTATTGTTCTTGTCAAGAAGAAGGATGGAAGCTGGCGGTTCTGCACGGACTATAGAGCATTGAATTCAATCACGGTCAAAGACAAATTTCCTATGCCCACAGTCGATGAACTGCTCGATGAATTGCATGGCGCTATATATTTCTCGAAATTGGATCTCCGGTCAGGTTACCACCAAATTCTTGTTCAACCTGCTGATAGGTACACGACTGCTTTTAAAACACATCATGGACATTATGAATGGCTAGTAATGCCATTCGGCCTTACGAATGCACCCGCCACATTTCAATGTTTGATGAACAAGATTTTTCAAGATGCTCTACGGAAATTTGTTCTTGTATTTTTTGATGATATCTTGGTATATAGTCCCTCTTGGCTGGCTCATTTAGGGCATTTGAAAGTAGTGTTACAAATATTACAACGACATCAGTTATATGCTAGATTATCTAAGTGCTCATTCTGAGCCACCGAAGTCGAGTACTTAGGCCATCAGGTTTCTGGCAGTGGCGTGGCTATGGAGCTGACTAAAGTGCAAGCAGTGATGGAGTGGCCTACACCAACTACTATCAAGCAGTTGAGAGGATTTCTAGGCCTCACAGGATATTATCGACGATTTATAAAATCGTATGCTAATATTGCTGGCCCCTTAACTGACCTTTTGAAGAAAGATAATTTTTCCTGGAGTTAGTATGTTGAAGCAGCTTTTGTGAAGCTTAAGAAAGCAATGACTGAAGCTCCTGTGTTAGCATTACCGGATTTTTCGCAACCATTCATTCTTGAGACGGATGCATCTGGTATTGGGGTGGGAGCGGTGCTGGGTCAGAATGGACACCCTATTGCTTATTTTTCAAAGAAGTTAGTTCTTAGAATGCAAAAGCAGTCTGCTTATATTCGAGAACTGCTCGCCATTACTGAAGCATTAGCCAAATTTCGACATTATTTGTTGGGGAATAAATTCATTATCAGAACTGATCAGAGAAGCTTGGAGAGTCTATTGGATCAATCTCTCCAAACACCAGAACAACAGGCTTGGTTACATAAATTCCTTGGCTACGATTTCAAAATTGAATACAAACCAGGAAAAGATAATCAAGCGGCAGATGCTCTTTCAACAATGTTCATGTTAGCTTGTTCAAAACCACACTCCTTGTTCTTGGACGAATTGAGATCTAAATTGCAAGGGGATGTTCACTTGAAGCAATTGATGGAGGAACACCAAAACTCGTCTGAAGCACATCAATATACAGTGAGAGATGGGTTATTATACTGGAAAGATAGGTTGGTGATACCTAGTGATGATGGGACGATTCAAATGATACTACAGAAATTTCATAGCTCCCCCATTGGTGGTCATGCAGGGATCACTCGAACATTGGCAAGGGTGAAAGCTCAATTTTACTGGCCAAAAATGCAGGAACATGTCAAAGCATTTGTGCACAAATGCTTAATTTGTCAACAAGCGAAAGCGAGTAACACTTTACCAGCAGGGTTGCTTCAACCGTTACCAATACTGCACCAGGTTTGGGAAGATGTCGCCATGGACTTCATTACGGGCTTGCCAACTTCATTTGGGTTATCTGTGATTATGGTGGTGATAGATAGACTCACAAAATACGCTCATTTTGTGCCATTAAAAGCTGACTATAATAGCAAGACTGTCGCTGAAGCATTCATGAACAACATAGTTAAGTTGCATGGAGTTCCAAGGTCCATAGTATCTGACAGGGACAAGGTATTTACTAGTTCCTTTTGGCAACAATTGTTTAAGTTACAAGGCACTACCTTAGCTATGTCTTCATCGTATCACCCACAATCGGATGGCCAGTCAGAAATATTGAACAAATGTTTAGAAATGTATCTCCGATGCTTCACTTACGAGAATCCAAAAAGTTGGGTCAAAGCTCTTCCTTGGTCATAGTTTTGGTAAAATACTGCTTACCACATGAGCTTAGGCATGACTCCCTTTAAAGCTTTATATGGTAGAGAACCACCTGCAATTGTCAGACTACCATGCTTCAATGAGGACCCAACGGAGGTTAGGGAACAATTAGCTAACAGAGACGTATTATTAGCTAAGCTGAAAAGCAACCTGCTACGAGCTCAACAAGTAATGAAGACTCAAGCTGACAAGAAGCGAAACAACGTGAATCTAAATGTTGGTGACGAAGTGTTGGTTAGGCTGCAACCGTATAGACAACATTCAGCTGCCTTATGAAAGAATCAAAAGTTATCTATGAGATACTTTGGACCATTTAAAGTTTTGGCCAAAATTGGCAATGTTGCTTACAAATTGGAGCTTCCCCCAGCTGCACGAATTCACCCGGTGTTTCATGTATCTCAGCTGAAACTTTTTAAGGGAGATACTCACGAACCGTATATGCTGTTGCCGCTCACAGTTACAGAATTGGGACCAATGATGCAACCCATCCAGGTCCTAGCAACTAGAACTGTCATTAGAGGGACTCAACAAGTGGGACAGATTCTTGTTCAATGGGAAAATGGCTTGCAAGAGGATGCTACGTGGGAAGATCTTGATGATATCAAGGCTGGTTATCCTGACTTCAACCTTGTGGGCAAGGTTGATTTTAAAGGGGAAGGTAATGTAACACATGGCAAGGCACGTAAGGAGCAAATACAATTAAGTGACGAGGCATTAGTGGGTGAGGAGAAGCATAATGAATTCCCTAAAAATCAGGAGCTTGGACGTGGCAAGAGAGAGAAAAGGCCTAGTGTGAAGCTAACAGAATCAGTCAGTGGCTAGTTTATATATTGTTGTTAGTGGAATTAGGGAATATTAAGGAATGATGTGTGAACCTTCTTCCCTCTGATTTTTCTCTCTGCTCTGATTTCTTTTTTCTTCACTGTACGTGCTTGTTGATTTTCCTCACTGAAATCAATCTTTTCCATCAATAATATTCTATTTTCTCTGAGCTATTTTTGTTCCATTAATTCCATTCATTACAATATCATTGTGATGCTCCTTTTGAATTTGTTGGGTATCCTTCTTATCTGTTTGTTTTGTTGTTGTGTCTATTGATTTGTTCAATATGATGAATTTATCGACTATTTTTCCTAATAATCGTTTCCATTGTGATGGTTCCAATGCATGTGGGTGTTTTCACTGAATTTGATATAATTTTCTTCGTTCGTCTTCCTCTCATGACTATGTAAGTTGTTTTCTTTTAACTTTTCTTTGTTGTTTACCATTTTGTATTCTTATTATTTTTATTGTTTCGATGCTTTCCTTGCGTTTTGATGTCATCCCCTGCATGGAGACCCTTCACGTGCTGCAAGGATATCCCTGCCCGCTACAATCACTTATTAGATTTGGCAGAATAAAAATTCTTATTTTTGCACAAAGTCTTGATTCGATTCATGACTCTTTGTAATTCGAATCACACTTCAAAAGATTTATATCAAAATGAAATTGTATTTTGAATCGGAATTTGGTATGACTTGAATCATTCTCAAATGTGATTCTTGACTCAACCTTTCAATATTTGACTAGAAGCATATTGTTAAGAAAATAATCAAACAATTTGATTTATGTATGCGTAAAACGAATTAAGAACTCAACCCTAAAAGGCACAATCAAGTGAGGAGACTCAATAACAAAAAAAAAGAAGCTAAATCGACAAGCAACAAAACATAAATAGGTAAACTCTAGGAAGCAGGGGAAACTTCTTCTCTAAGTTGGGAGTTTCTAGAGTACATGTTGGTTTGATTTGGTTTTAATGATAAGTGGATGTTTTAAATTAGAGCTTATGTGTTTGCTGGAGATATCATGGTGTTGATGAATGGTTGCCCAACTCATAAGATCAACATTCAATAAGGTTTGAAGCAAGGGGTCCCCTTAGCCCATTTCCTTTCCCTGCTAGTGACTGAAGGGTGGTTTGATTGGTAGGGCTTTTGAGTTGGGTTTCTCACTGAACTTAGGATATAAGCCTTTGATTTTGTGGTATCTCATATTCAGTATGTTGATGTTATTCTTATCTTAAAAATACATTTGTTGATAACCTTTAGACTATAAAGGCTATTCTTACAGGTTTTAATTTAGCTTTTAGCCTTCAGCTTTATTTTTCCAAGAGTAGTCTGTTAGGGGTTAGTGTGGATCCTATTTTTTTTTGGACTCCTTTGGTGACTTTCTATATTATAGATTTAAGACCTTTCCTTTCAAATACTTGGGATTGTCTATCGGGACTATCCCCAGTCGAGAAGTTACTTGGGATCCCATTATTAATTTGTTATCTAAAGGCTCAAATCATAGAAACACATGTATGTTAGCTTGAGCGATTAGGTGATTTTGCTTAATTATGTGCTTAATGCTTAATTATATGCATAATGTTCTCCATATTTTGTTTTTGTCTTACTTGAAAAGTCCTGTAAAAGTTTGGAGGGAAATAGTTTAGATTCAAAGGTTTTTGTGGGGAGGTGTTAAGGGAGATTCTAAAATCTCTTGGGTCAGTTGGGATGTTGTGTGTAAGTCTAAAAGTAAAGGTGGCTCGGGGGTTAAATATCTCCATATGCTTAATTTAACTCTTCTAGTTAAGTGAATGTGGTGTCTTATCTCTGGTGAATTTGGTCTTTGGAAAGGTGTCCTAGTTAACCGTTATGGTGCCTTTATTGTCTCTTTTTAAGGGGTTGTAAAGATTTCGGCCTTCAGAATTCCTCCTCTTGGTGGAAAAATGGTTTCCCTTCTTGGATCTAAGTAGTAAAACCCTTCTAACTGGTTTGTGGATGATATTTTTAAGAAGGTCAAATCAGGGTTTCTGAAGTACCTTTGCACAGACCCATAGGTTAAGGGTATACCTTTTAAGGATAGCTTTCTGAGGTTGTTCTTGATAACTGACTATCCCAAGGGGAGTGTGAGAGAGGTAGGTCTGAGGGTAAATGAGACCTTAATTTATGGCATCTCAGATGAAGGGAGCCTTTCTTTATCCACGAGGAACCTGTTCGTGTTGAATTTCTTTCCATTATCAGAGGGTATATTTTTTCCTTGGAAAGAGATATGTGGTTTGGAAGTTTTCTATTAATAATATTTTCTCAGTGTCCTCTATGTACCATTATCTTTTGGAATCTTCTATTTTTTCAAGCTACCCCTCCTTCACAATTAATTTGTCTCTCTCCCATGTTTGGGATAATTTGGCACCTTCTAAGGTGATTATTTTCTCTTGGCAATTTCTCTTTGACAGGTTCCCCCTAGAGAGAATTTATTCAAGAGAAAGGTGATAATGGACTCTGGGTTTACCTTGTGCCTTCTTTGCAGTGGTTTTGTCGAGTCATCTTTTCACCTTTTCGTCACTTGTGACCTAGTTAATGATTTTTAGCTGGTTGGAGTGGCAAATAGTTTTTCCTATAGATCTTAGCCTTCTCCTTGAGAGTTTTCTTTCTTTAGGTGGTAGGGCGAAGTCTAGTGAATTTTTTTCTATGATTTATCATGTTGTAGTCTGTACCATTTGGGGGGGGGGGGGGGGTCTATAATGACATTTTTTTTATATTTCAACAAATGTGAAAGAAGTGGATGAAAAACATATATTTTTGGCTTAGAAATTCTTGGGTAGATCAACAGAGAACTCTTGCACCTTCATAGAATAACTTCAAAACCCTATTATTCTGATTAACTAATACAAATCCAGATTTATGGTCAGGATGCAGTGTGTGTTTATTCTTTAATTCCTGGTGGTCTCTGTTTCTATGTTGGTGGTCTAGGTGAGTTGTGTAACGTCCCATTTAAATATTTAGACATTGTTCGTTGATTTCAAATTATTTTGGCATAATTAGGGGTATGTGGGCAAGGCTAAGAGTATAAGAGGAATTAGTTTAGTTGAATAATTAGAATTAAACTTAGTCTATGGTATAATAATAATATTAGTAAATGATGGAATATACTATTATTATAATAAAAATATTATTAGATATATGGAAAAGTTATCACTAATAATATTATTATTATTAATACTTCAGTTATTATTATTATCATTATTATTATAATTAATCAATTATTATTAGTATTGTTATTTGTTATTAAGAATAAAACAAAAATTAGGAGAGTGGTAGAATATTTGGGAGAAAACTGTTGTCACGTAGAAACAAAGGAGAGAAGATGAGGAAGAACTAGGGCAAGAGAATTCCACCATTGTTAGAGGAATCAATGCTCTAAACTAAGGTAAGGGGGAGAATGGGTTCTCTAAAGGATGATTATAATATGAGAGGATAGTGAGGGTTCATTTCCCTCTTTAAAATTTTCTGTATAATTGATGTATGTTCTTATTTTATTTGATTGATGTTGTCTCTATGTAATTCTATGTAGAATTGTGAAGCAAATGATGCCAATGATGTGATTGTTGCTGACAATTGTTGTTGTTGTGGTGTTGTTCCATGAAAACCCCTATTTATAAAAATATAGGTTTAGGAAAATGATGAAAAATGAGACTTTGGATGTAGAAACTTATTGTAGGATGATAGATTAACGAAATTAGATGAAGCTTATGAGTTATTAGGTGAAAAACATTGTTTAAGGTCCAAATCAGGTGGATGGAAATGCTCAAAATGAGTGGGAATTGAACTGACATGCAAAATTTTTGGAGTAGCAAACTGGCCATACGCGTATGAGGGAGGCCATACACGTATGAGAGATGCTCCAAGGGGCCGTACGCGTATGGTACACGCCCTATCCCCAAGCCAGCACGACCTTCTGACAGAACGTGTATGGTACGCGTATGAGAAGAAGGTCATATGCGTATGGACTAGCCAGTATGCATCTGGGAATTCTATAGGGGTTTTTGGGGGGAAAATGCCTCAGCTGGTACGCGTATGAAATGCGTATAAGGTGGGAGGGTAGTGAGCCAGACACGTATGAGCAGGATGAAGTGTATAAATTCCCGTTTTTGCAATCTCTTTCTCGTTTTCGCATGCAATGTAGTTTCTTTATACCCGTGATGACTAGTATGACATAGGTAAATATGGGAGAAATATTAATAGTGGAAATTGGGTTAAACCATGGAACTTCATGTGTTTAATTATATCTCAAGATGATAATGAAGTTGGTGGCTTTATTGCCAATTATAGTGGACTTATGCCTTGTGGTTACATAATTGTGTTTGTTGCATGTCGAAGATGCATGCATTTATTGGTGAGGGCTTATGCCCTGTTTTTATCCTGTAATGACGTTATGTTGAGGGCGTATGCCCTGTTACTACCCTATTTGGCATTATGTTGTGGGCTTATGTCCTGTTGGTACCACATGTGTTGAGTTGTTGTCGGTTGCATTGCATTACACTATCTTGATTTGATGTTGTGTTATGTGAATGGAGAATGTGTTTCGAAGTATTGTGTGAAATGTGAATTTTGTGAATCATGTGAATTAGTACTCCTTAGCATGTAATATTCATCGTATATTTATTGAATGTAATTCTCACCCCTTTTTCTCTTGTTGTGTTTGTCCTCCTCGGGGAGTACAGATAATTAGGTACCCGAGTAGTGCTTGGGATGAGTGTTACTTGATTGAGTCTTAGGAGTCGCTCGGATACGTAACACAGGAATTTGAGGATTTATTTTACCTTGCATTGATTTCATTTTGTTAAGTATCTTGTTTCATACTTATGTTGAACCACACATTTTGTGGAGCTTTTATTATTGTTGAAGTTTAGCGTCATGGAAATAAATTAATTTAATTGTTCCATTGTTGAATTGATTAATATGAGAAATGAAGTAATAAACTAACTTGAGACTTTTTGAGTTATTTGAATGATGTGACATCCTACTTGTGTACTCGGATGTATATTCAATATATTTTATTATAAATATTCTTATGGGGAAAGTGAGGTGTTACAATTGGTATTAGAGCATGTCGGTCCGTCCGGCTAGGTTGTTGAGTCAGTAGTATAGTGTGACAGTTGAATGATATCGATGTGTTTCTTCTAACCATTGTTTGATGTTATGATGTGAAACAGAGTGATGGCTGGAAGAAACTATACTACACTTGTTGCTGCTTTGCAGGCTTTGGCTCAGGTTATGCAACATCATCCTAATGCTGGCGAGAATGATGAATCTCATGTTTTGGAGACGTTCTAGAGGAACCATTCACCTATGTTCAATGATAGTCATGATCGTGATGGAGCGCAGACTTGGCTTAAGGAGATCGAGAGGATATTTCGGGTTATGGACTGCTCTGAGGTACAGAAGGTGAGATTCAACGCTCACATGCTAGCAGGAGAAGCTGATGACTGGTGGGTTAGTACTCGTCAAAGGTTGGATGGTGAAGGTGAAGAGATTACGTGGGCTGTATTCAGCAGAGAATTTCTGAGAAAGTACTTTCTGGAAGATCTCAGCGAAAAGAAGGATTTTAAATTTCCGTAATTGAAACAAGGAGATTTGTCGATAACTAAATATGTTGGTAAGTTTGTGGAGCTTCCAAAGTTCTACCCTCATTACAGCGAGGCGACTGCTGAATTTTCAATGTACATTAAGTTTGAAAATGGGTTGCGTCCAGAAATCAAGAAGGCAATTGGGTATTAGTAGATCCGTAAATTTTCGGATTTGGTGAGTAGTTGCATGATTTATGAAGAGGCTAGTAAAGCTCACTACAAAATCATAAATGAAAGAAGAGGCAGGTAACAACAGAATCGTATGAAGCCTTACAATGCTTCAACTGACAAAGGAAAACAAAGAATTACTGATGGTAAGAGGACCAGTGGGGGAGGTGCCTCTGCTGACGTTGTGTGCTTCAGATGTGGGAAACCAGGTCATCGAAGTAATGCATGTACTAGGGAGGTAAAGAGGTGTTTTCATTGTGGTAAGGTTGGACATGAGATAGCTGATTGTAGGCACAAAGCGGTGATATGTTTCAACTATGGCGAGGAAGGACATATCAGTACTCAGTGTCAGAAACCAAAGAAATCTCAATCTGGTGGGAAGGTGTTTGCTTTAGCCCGAACTCAGGTGTCTAGTGGAGACCGTTTGATCTAAGGTATATGTTTCATTAATAGTACTTCTTTAATTACTATTATTGATACTAGTGTTATCCATTGTTTTATTGTTGCTTACTGTGTGAAAAAGTTGGGTCTTGTATTATCTTCCATGAATGGAGAGATGGTTGTCGATACTCTAGCTAAGGGATCAATGACTACTTCTCTTGTATGTTCGAAGTTTCCTTTGTCAATCTATGACATAGATTTTGTTGTGGATCTAGTTTGTTTATCGCTGAGTGGTCTGGATGTGATTTTGGGTATGAACTGGTTGGAATATAATTATGTCCATATTAATTGCTACAACAAATCCATCCAGTTTTCTGCTCCTGACAAGGAGGAGGAAGTTGAGTTCTTATCTACTATACAGTTGAATGAACTGATGTGAGATAAAGCTCAATTATTTTCTTTGATGGAATCCTTATCTATTGAGAATCATGCTGCAATTGATGAGTTATATGTAGTGCATGATTTTCCCCGATGATATTTCAGATGTGCCTCCAAAAAGAGAAGTGGAGTTTTCTATTAATCTTGTTCCTGGTAGCAGACTCGTTTCCATGGCATCCTACATAATTTCGGCATATGAATTAGTAGAGTTGAAGAAACAATTAGAAGGCTTGCTTGAAAATAAATTTATGAGACCAAGTGTATCGCCTTGGGGAGCTCCAGTGTTGCTAGTGAAAAAGAAGGATGGTAGTATAAGAATCTGTATGGATTACCGATAATTGAATAAAGTTACAATTAAAAATAAGTATCCACTTCCGAGAATAAATGACTTGATGGATCAACTGGTGGGTGCATGTGTGTTTAGCAAGATTGACTTGAGATCGGGCTATCACCAGATTTGAGTCAAAGATGACGATATTCAGAAGACAACTTTTAGAACTCGATATGGACATTATGAGTATTCGGTGATTCCATTCGGTGTTACCAATGCACCGGGAGTGTTTATGGAGTATATGAATCGTATCTTTCACACTTACTTGGATCGATTCGTAGTTGTATTCATTGATAATATCTTGATATATTCTAAATCAGAGGAAGAGCATACTGAGCATTTGTGAATTGTATTGCAAGTTTTGAAAGAGGAGAAGCTATATGCAAAGTTTCCAAAGTGTGAGTTCTAGTTAGAGAGGGTTATTTTTTGAGTCATGTTAATTCAGGCGGTGGTATTGCTGTAGATCCTTCCAAGATAGATGCAATATTGCAGTGGGAGACTCCAAAGTCAGTTACAAAAATTAGAAGATTTTTGGGCTTGGATGGTTATTATAGAAGGTTCATTGATGGCATTTCTAAGTTAGCACTTCCCTTAACTCAGCTAACTTGTAAAGGAAAAGCGCTTCTGTGGGACATCCAGTGTGGGGAAAGTTTTACCGAGCTGAAGAAGAAACTGACGACGACTTTGATTTTGATATTACCTAATCCTAAATAATCCTTTATGGTATTTTGTGATGATTCTAAATTAGGTTTAGGTGATGTGTTTATGTAGAATGACAAGGTAGTGGCGTATGCATTAAGGAAATTGAGGGTTCACAAAAGCAATTATCCTACCCACGATCTAGAATCAGCTGCAGTGGTATTTGTACTAAATATTTGGAGGAATTATCTTTATGGATCCAAATTTGAAGTATTTAGTGAGCACAAGAGCTTGAAGTATCTATTCGACCAGAAGTAATTGAATATGAGGTAGTGAAGATGGTTAGAACTATTGAAGGACTACGATTTTGACTTAAATTATCATGTGAGTAAAGCTAATGTTGTGGAAGATGCTTTAAATTGGAAATTGTTACATATGTCTTCCATGATAGTTAGAGAACTAGAATTGATCGAGCAGTTCAGAGACTTGAGTTTAGTCCGTGAAGTAACGCTGCATAGTGTTATGTTGGGAATGTTAAAGATCAACAATGAATTTATGAATAATATTAAAGAAGCTCCAAAATTGGATGTCAAACTGGTAGATTTGATGGTTGGAAGTAATCAATATGAAGATAGTGATTTCAAAGTAGACTCACAAGGTGTGTTGATATTCCGGGACAGAATTTGTATCCCTGATGACTCCGAGATGAAAAAGATTATTCTAGAAGAAAGCCACAGAAGTAGTTTGAGTATTCATCTAGGTGCGACTAAGATACATCAAGACTTGAATAAGTTGTTTCGGTGTCCCGAATTGAAACAAGATGTGGCATGGTTTGTGTATGCATGTTTGACTTGTCAGAAGTCGAAAGTCGAACATCAGAAATCTGCGGGGTTGTTGAAACCGTTAGATGTTCCGGAGTGGAAATAAGATAGTATATCCATGGAATTTGAGACCGGGTTGTCGAACACTCCAGGGGGCATGATATAATTTGGATGATTATGGATAGTCTAACGAAGTCGGCTCATTTCATTCTGATCAATATTAGTTTTTCGATACCACAGTTGGCAGAGATTTATATATGTGTGATTGTGAAGCTTCACGGTGTTCCATCTAGCATTGTGTCTGATAGAGATCCAAGGTTCACTTCTGGATCTTGGAAGAGTTTGTAAGATACTTTGGGATCTAAGATGAGATTGAGTTCGGCATACCATCCACAGACAGATGGATAAACGAATAGAACTATTCAGTCATTGAAATATTTGTTGAGAGCTTGCGTACTTGAACAAGGAGGAACATGGGATAGTTATCTTCCACTGATAGAGTTTAATTATAACAATACTTACCATTCTAGCATTGGAATGGAACCATTTGAGGCATTGTATAGTCGGAGGTGTATGATTTTATTGTGTTGGTATGAATCTGGTGAAAGTGTAGTACTTGGGCCGAAAATTGTCCAACAGACTACCGAGAAAGTGAATCTAATTCGGGAAAAGATCAAAGCTTCACAGAGTAGGAAAAATAGTTACCATGACAAGCGAAGGAAGGATATCGAATCTCAAAAGTGAGATTGTGTATTTTTTAGAGTTACACCAGTGACTGGTGTTGGACGAGCATTGGAGTAGAAGAAACTTACTCATCGGTTTATTGGTCTCGCTGCACCCCAAAAATTTACCTCCCATTTTTACTCAAGACATGCTCATTGAGGTCTTCAATTGCTTAAGTTTGACCAAAGAATCGATTAGACAAATTCTCCTCCTAAGCAATGAACCTCCAACTAGGGTTTAACTTTTCACCAAGATGTTTGGTTTACAAAAGCTTCAAGCGATTTCCATGGCATCTTATATGCCTCAGCATAATGGCTTAGCTGAAAGAAAGAAAAGAAGTGTACGGAACATGACGAGGTGTATGTGTAAATCTAAGAATATGTCTAAGAGATTTTGGGCTGAAGTAGCTTTGACAGCAGTATGCAGTCTAATTTGATGCCCAATGAAGCAAATGGTCGAAAAAGGCACCATGTGAGGCTTGGACAAGGTCGAAGCCAAATATAAGTCATCTTAGAGTTTTTGGATCAATATTTTTCAAGAATAGTGAGGAAGAGGTGATACTTCGATTGGTCGAATCGAAGGAAAAGAGATCGAAAAGAACAGAACGAAGCTTCAACAAGTCAAAAGAAAGAGGCGATACTTCGATTGGTCGAATTGAAGGAAAGGAGATCAAAAAGAACAAAGTGAAGTGTGATACGGTGGAAGAACTGACTGTTAATATTGGTTTGCGTTTTTTATTTGCAAATGTCGCGGTAAGTAAGAGTTGCCACCGACTTTTCTTTTATCCAACAAAGGAAAGGGTGAAAAGAACAGAAAAATACATTTTTCGAGATTTCTGAGTAAGAGGGGTAGATTGTGGAAAGGGAAGGTGTTAGCACCCTTTCCATCCGTAGTTATCTACGGGCTCTTAGGTACTTGCTCATTTTTAAATTGCTTTTGTGTGTGTTTTGAAAAGTTTTGAAAATGCCTTAGTGCGGCATTTCACTTTATGGTAACCCTTGTATCAGTCCTCAAGAGTGTGATAAAGTGTTTTTGAAAACTTTTGTTTGAAAAGTGTTTGAAAGTGTGAGTGTGAAAAATTGATTGTTTTGAGCAAGTACTTAAGAGTTATCTACCTACTCGAAAAAGACTGTTTGTTTTCTTATTTCCTTTAGATAGTGCTATCCTACTATTAAGGAGTAGGTAGCTCCATCGTTGGAGTTTGAGAGACAATCGAAAGGGACGATTACGGTCACTTAAGGCAACAGGGAAACATCTCTTAGTAATTGTCCTAAAACTCTAAGATCACTTTTTTACCGAGGCAACATTGAAAGGGTAATCGAGGGACTAGTGATCTTTCGAATTAGAGGTCAACCACTAAAAATTCTCACGTTTCGAGAATAGTGACCGTTTTCCGAAGGCAACTGAAGTGGGGAATACCCTAGGGGTGAGCATGTGCAAGTGTTTGATTTTAGTTTATTTAATCTTTGCATATTTAGGGTTTTCTACTATTTTAAATTATTGATCTTTCGCATACAATCCTACACATACATATAAAAATTTATAATTGCAGAAATTAAAAGCGGAAAAGAAAACCTAATTATTACAGGGCTTTGGGAAGGGGGTTACATAACCAAAAACTTTGGGGATTTGAACAATAAAACAAGAAAGGACAGTAAATAACCTAATTAACTATTACAAACCTCAGAGCAATTACATTAATTTAAAAAATAATGGAAAAAGAATGCGTGCGACAAAATTAAATACGGGGAGTTAACAATTAAATTCAAAGACATTTAATTAGTGAATAAAGAAAAACATTTTTTTTGGATTTTTGAGAAAGTAATTAATTTTGCAAATTAACCTAATTTCTAATTAATTTTTATTATGAAAAAGGAATTTAAATCATCCTAATTAAACTAATTAATTAATGAAATTAAATATTTTATGAAAAAACCTAACTCTAATGTTTTTTTTTGTGTTTTTTGATTTAATTTTAAAAAGATGGTTTTTTAAGACAATTAGAATAAATAATTAAAACAATAAGTAATAAAGAAATTGAAACAAAAATTAAAATGGGCCTGATATGAGAAGCAATTTGGGGGTGTGAAATTGAATTTGTGTTAGGCCCAAGATTGCTGGCCCAATGACTGCGTGTGATTCAGTGAGGCTCTCATTTGGGGGTTCACCATGCGCTGCTTTTGCTGGACATTTAGATCTGATCACGTGATGGACTTGATGGTTGAGATCAGGGGCACATGCTGGACGTTTGATGGTGAGGCACATGGGATCTGCAAGAAATACCTCAGAAAATAGGAAAATATTGAGACTTGGGATCGAACCCAGGTCCTTCCTCTCAAAGGGCAACGCCTGGACCAACTGTGCTAGAAAGCTTGTTTGTTAATATAATAAACAAATAAAACATAAGCCAAATAAAGTAGCATACCCAGAAAAACGTGCGTGGATTCAAACCCTCCAATGGGATGATGCCACCTGATCTTCTCCTTCATGGGGCTATCGCTTTTGACACCAGAGTTTTACCTACAGACAAAATTGTCACTAAAAGCTATATTGACAGTTTTTGTCCATAGCTATAACCCTGCAACATATCAAAACATAATACTAGTAATATTAATCAGAACCAAAGGCATGAATCAATTTCCCATGACCTCCTGAATTCAATACCACCTCTAATTTTGTCCAATTTTGCCTCTAGTTAGGGTTCCCCAATTTTGAGCTTCGGAACCCTAGCAATGGCGAATGGCTATACCTGCGCTCAAGCTTGAATTGAAATATCCAGAAACATTCACATGATGATCATGAACACAAATATGCAGTCAAATCATATTTATAATGGATGAATGAGTTAAATAAAGATTATAAAAGATAAGAACAAACCGTGAGTGCAAGGGCGCGGTTCTGGACACTGCAACCTTTGGGAATGATCGTGATAACTTCCTAGATAGTGAAACAATATTTTAAATTATTATCTTAAAAATATTTTTAAATGAATGCAAGTTCAATAAGGGGTTAGTGAAACAACCAATCTCATATGATATAACAAACTCACAAACAATATTTTATCAATAAAAACATAAAATTAATTCATATGGATTAGGAAAACTGAATAACTAACTTTTCTGTCAACCTGTATAAGAATTTAAAGTACTTCATCAGACTGCCATCAACCATCCCTTTCCTACCATCAAATCCTACTATACGCTTGCTATCATCCCCTTAACTATCGAACACCATAATCTACAATGAAACACAACAAAGTTTAATCATGAGCATCATCACAATACAACCACACATATCAGTGAAACCCTAAAACCCTAAACCCATAAATCCTAACTTATAAGTATCAACAGAGATATCGAAAGAGATAGCATGAGAGTATACCATAAGCTTGTGTTGTACCCCAAAATTTGCCCTCTCATTTTATCAAGATTTTCCTCACAAGACTTCTTGGACTCAAGACCAGGATTATGGTTTGCTCAGCTCAAGACATCTCCTTGCACTGATGACCTGAAATTAGGGTTTGAGTTTGCACAGGGATATTTGGACTTCCAATGCCTCATGTGACTTTCATACTTCATGTTGGACCTCTAAGATTGCTCATACCAAGTTTCAAGCCTTGAATCAAATTTTTGCCCAGTCAATTGGACATTTAATCTAAAAATCAGCTGTATTGGGGAAAAAGTCAACTGTGGCCAATTTACAGTCAAACCTCATAATTTTTGATCCACATCAACATTATAGACTCATTTGAACCATTTGATCAAGTTTGGACCACAACTCCTCAAGAAATTTGATCAGATCACCAAAAGGGCAAAATGGTCAAAATTAGGGTTTTGACTGTAGAAGGGCAATTTATGATTTTTGACCTAGCCATTGACAAATTGGGTTCAAGCATGGTTTCAAGGACTCAATGGCATCATATTGACCTAATAAAAAAGTTCAAAAGATCTCAAATGCATTGGATTGACAGATGAATTTTGCAGTCAACTGATCAAAAGTCAACTGTACACTGAAAAGTCAAACTTTGACTTTTTGGTCAAAATCAAGAGCCAAGGGTCATATTTCATTAAGATGTGTCAAAATGTGAAACTTTTTCACCAAGAAACATAATTTTGGAAAATAGGGTTTAATTTGAAAATTTTTCATAACTTAGAAAATTTCTAAGTTATGGAAATTTCTTATTTTTTCCCAACTTTCCACAACTTTTTCACCATGATGCAATTGGATTAAAACAAAACTTCCAACATTAAAGTTGTATTCCTCCACAAAATATACAACTTTGATTCACAAAGTTTTCCCAAAAGATGCTTGGATCTCAAGTTATGATTTTGTGAATAAGGGTCCATAAACTTTTTAACTTAGTGAAATTTTGCCCTAGTTTAGGCAGATTTTTGACCTAACTTCATGGCAACCTTTCACCTAGTTCCAAGAGGAATATAAAAATTCATTTCAAAGATGGATTGTAGATAATGTTATAAGCTTTCCAAAATGTCCAAGAACTCTCCAAGATCATTTATGGTTAGGGAGAATCGAAGAAAAGAAAATGGCAATTTATCACTTTTGTGCAAGGCATTTTTACAATGTTATAAGTTGCAAATCAGTTTCAAACATGCTTGTACTTGGTTTTACAGGTCTTAATCCTTTCTAAACTCCATAATTGAATGCAAACACAATGGATAATGGTCTTATTTTGATCTTTGAAGCTTTGTACATTGAATTAATCCAAAAATGGCATAAAGTGTACAATACCATTTTGATAAAGCTTGCTTTTTCCAACTTTGCAAATCTTGAGCCATGGACCTGATCTCTTGTTGCAAACGAGATCCATAAACATCAGAAAAAGTTCACCAACCCTATGCAGTCCATAAGCTAGCCTGTACAGGCCTTTGGCTTTGTCACTTCACCTTTTCTTTAAAAACAAGCAAACTTGCAAAAGTCAAGTAAGCTTGTGTATCAGATAAAGGCAAGACTTTGTATCATTTCAAAAAATCTCAGAACATTGTAACAAGCCTAAGCACGAATTGCTAATATCTCAAACACCTTCAAACACAAAAAATACCATTTTCTGCCCAAATAAGGCATCATCTACAGAACTCAAGCCATTTTGAAATTGGCTCATGCGTTTTGCCTTTTAACCCTTCAAACACATTCCATACCTCCTACCTAAACTATCCAGGCCCTTGTCTTACAACTGTGTGCCCTATTTCAAGCTTCACCATTTTCATTTTGAAGTTTTGCAGGTTGACTCGTGCAACAAGATTCAAGCATCTACAAGGCAAGCTGAGCATTGGAGAAGCTTGAGGGAACTTCAAGGAAGCTCACAAGAACTTCAGGCCTCACTCAAAGTTCCCACATTGCCATATCCAAACTCAACTGAACAAGGTATTTGTCAAGTTTCTATCTCTCTATTTAGGCATCCTTAAGCTTAGGTTTGTGAAGCAAAAATGTAGTCCTCAACATGCTTAAGCTGTACATATGCGTAGATTCCATTTATATTAACTGAGCTAAGAGTATTTGGATGTTGAACATGCTGAAAAAACTAGGTCAGAAATTAGGGTCATTAAAATTCTCCTTGGTCTTTTAGAGTTAGGTCATGTTCTTTATATCATTGGAATCGTGAGTTCATGAGCTACATTTTTCATGTTATAAGTTTTTGATTTTATGCAAAGAATAGCAAGAACAGGATTGAAGGAAAGCGCGCGCAGATTTGTGTCTGAAGGTCAGGGACGAAGCTAGCTTGGGCTTGCTGTCTCTACTTTTCACCCCCCCCCCCCCCCCCATTTTACTTTTGCACCCCCCTGATTCATATTTTGTTATTTTTCACATTTTCTTTTTATTTTTATGATTATTGACTTTAATAATTTTTTCTGAACATTAAAAATCACAAAAATAATTTTCTTTATTTTTTGCATTTTTATTTTATTTTTTGAATAATGAAATAGTTTGCTAGAATAAATGAAAATTCATTTTCTTAAAAAATAGTAAAAACATTTAAAAATATCATGCATTTTTATTTTATTATTTTTTCATAAATAAAATATTATTTTCATACACATTTTATTTTTTAATACTTGAAAATATTTTTATTTATTTTTGCACATAAATGAATAAAATAATATAGAAAACATATTTTCTTTTGAAACAAAAAAATTAGGATTTCCCCTTTCAAAAATAATAATATTATTTTTTCTTATTTTTAGAACTTAAATAATTTTATTTTCTCATACATAAAATAATTATAAAAACATATTTTGCATATTTACATATTATTGCATATTTAAATATTGTTTATTTATTTATTTGTACAATAAATTCAATTGGGTTGTAATAGTGAATTAGGATTTTATTTTGTGCAAATACCCCCATTCAAAACTTGTATCTCCCCTCCCATAATAATTGTTGTAATAGTTTAGATTTACTTTACGCAATTTATTGCTTTCATATACTATGATAGTAAACTAGGGTTTTGAATGAAAAGACCGAAAATCAAACAAATAGCATGACCTAATGCAAGACAAAAATGCATGAAAAATGACAACACCTTGCACACAAGCACCCCTAGGGTTTCACCCACTTGGTTGCCTTAAAACATGGCCATGGTATGCATGCTAGGTATCTTAGCAAAATCAAACAAAACAAAAAGATCATAGTCCCTCGATGACGCTATCTTGGTTTCCTAAAAACAAATGATCTTGGTCCCTAAAACTTGCTAAGATACTTGGCAATATTTTTATCATGGTTATACGATGACCTACGCCCGTCCCGTTTAACATCCAAAGATAGGATTGTTTACCAATGCAATGGTAAAATAACAATGTCAAAGGAATAAAAATGTACAAGAAAGACTTTTGAGTAGGTAGATAAGCTTCTAGTTACTTGACCAATTTGCAAACAATCCTTGCTATTTTCAAAAATACACAACACATTTCAAAACATTTTCAAACACCTTTCAAAACATTGAAACATTTTTCAAAAGACAAACATCTTCGTATACATTCTTACGAACGAGAATCATTACAAAGATTGCCAAAACGATGGCCTCTTTTCAAAATACTTTCAAAACCATACAAAACACAATTTCAAACAATTGAAAAAGCAAAGCAAGTGATCTAAACAAGTAACTAAGAGCCCATGGAAAACCATGGATGAAAAGGGTGCTAGCACCTTCCCTTTTCATAATCTACCCCCCGAACTCAAGAAAACATCTCAAAGGTCTTTCCTGTGCTTTTTGACCTTTCCTTTTGGATAAAATAAAAGTCGGTGGCGACTCTTGCTAAACCAAAACATTTGCAAACACAAACGCAAAACCTCAAGTCAGTTCTCCCACCGTATCACAGCTTGCTACCACCATCATCATCATATGAGGTTCATCTAGTTTGTGAAGCAATGAAAAAGAAATATAAGGTGGATGAATTTAACATAATAGCTTCATACTTCTTATGTTTCTTTTCATAGCTTCTAAAACTAAATGAAGTTTGTTGTTGTTGTTGTTGTTGTTGTTTCTTCATTCACTTTTTTTGAGTCCTACAAACACCATGATAATTATCAACATGTAAATCCGCAAACTTATTTGTCAACAACACAATATACAACAACAACATGGAACAACATACAACAATAAAAGAGCAATAAACTATCTAACAAGAAGAAATTCATAGGAAAACCAAGTGAAAAATAACAACAACATACACGAAAACAAGAGAATAAGGAAAAAGAAGAATATCTTTATGTAAGGAGAACAAAATTGACGGCTATATTGTAGAATAGGAATGCTAATGATGAAGAAGACGAGAAAAAATGGGTTCTAGGATTTTGTTGTGATAGATACGACGCTACTGTGAAAGAGCGAAAGTTAATTAGCTTATATATAATTATACTCACAATGGTTGACGCTTCCAACCATGGTCATAACCCTTTATTTTATATATCAAAATAAATAAAATAGAAAAGATGTGCATTAACGTTAAATTAATAATATATTTGAGGGCACTGAGTTTCGAACTTAAGAAAGCTTGGATTCTATAACTATGGTTATGGCTGCAACTGTTATTATATGTTATTAATTTTTAATAAAAAAATAAAATAAAATATTAGCGTCTGAGTTTAGAGATCTCACCATAGTGTTGGAAGAACCATGGTGAATTCAGTGTTGTTGTTTGCGCATTTTGTAGTAGTGAGAGAAAAAAACACGTGGTTTGGTTTGGCTCAGTTGAGAAGATCGGGACTGAAACCATACGTGTAAGGATGAGAAAAGTGTCCATAATCATAAGGCTAAGGTATAATAGGTTTAAATTTGGGTTAGATGTGAGTTAAGTAAAACTTAGGTTGTAACATAATGCGGTTTTATTCGGTTTGGTTTGATTTACAAAATAAAAACCGTAAACTGAACCGAACCATGCCGTTTTGTTAAAAGATGACCCAAACATATTCAAACTAAATGTGATTTTTTGTAGTTTCAATTTGATTTGGTTCGATTTACGGTTTTCTATTGGATTGGTTTGATTTTGAACACCTCTACCATATTTATAGATAGTTATTATGTGACACCTAATATAAGTTTGTAAAATAAGTAACAATAATTATAATAATTCATATATAGTAATTCTGACTTCAACTATGTAATAAAATATCGAGGAATAACTTTTAATAGCTCATAAAATGCCTATTTTAGTTCAAATATGAGTTTAATAGGCATGAACTAATAGTGTAAAATAACTTTATATGGTCATTTAATAATAAACCAATAAGTTGTTATGTCATCTATATCTATATAATATATTAAATCTAAAGTGGTAGATTATATGGCGACACATGCTAACACTTCTATTCCATTTGTGTCACATCATCTCATAGTTCGAACTTAAGAAAGCTTGGATTCTATAACTATGGTTATGGCTGCAACTGTTATTATATGTTATTAATTTTTAATAAAAAAATAAAATAAAATGTTAGCGTCTGAGTTTAGAGATCTCACCATAGTGTTGGAAGAATCATGATGAATTTAGTGTTGTTGTTTGCGCATTTTGTAGTAGTGAGAGAAAAAAACATGTGGTTTGGTTTGGCTCGGTTGAGAAGATCGGGACTGAAACCATACGTGTAAGGATGAGAAAAGTGTCCATAATCATAAGGCTAAGGTATAATAGGTTTAAATTTGGGTTAGATGTGAGTTAAGTAAAACTTAGGTTGTAACATAATGCGGTTTTATTCGGTTTGGTTTGATTTACAAAATAAAAACCGTAAACTGAACCGAACCATGCAGTTTTGTTAAAAGATGACCCAAACATATTCAAACTAAATGTGATTTTTTGTAGTTTCAATTTAATTTGGTTCGATTTACGGTTTTTTATTGGATTGGTTTGATTTTGAACACCTCTACCATATTTATAGATAGTTATTATGTGACACCTAATGTAAGTTTGTAAAATAAGTAACAATAATTATAATAATTCATATATAATAATCCTGACTTCAACTATGTAATAAAATATCGAGGAATAACTTTTAATAGCTCATAAAATGCCTATTTTAGTCAAACATGAGTTTAATAAGCATGCACTAATAGTGTAAAATAACTTTATATGGTCATTTAATAATAAACCAATAAATTGTTATGTCATCTATATCTATATAATATATTAAATCTAAAGTGGTAGATTATATGGCGACACATGCTAACACTTCTATTCCATTTGTGCCACATCATCTCATAGTTCTATGTGACAACTCCAAAATCTTACTTTTCAAATAGAAAAATACAATATTTATTATCTATTGGATGTCACAGGTTCAAATCTTGGCAAAGACGAAAAAATCTCATTTTTAACAATAATGTTCTAACAAGACAACTACTACTCCAACTAACTATATTCTCTTAAATTTAAAATTTAAAATGGATAATTCTTAATAACGAGAGTATTTTCGTGAAAAATATTGAATATGCAAAAATAACTTTTTCTTACTCTAAGCCTACTTCACCAAGTAATCCCTTTGCATTATCTTTTACAATTGAACTACAATAACACATGTTATATAGATCCAGAACAACATCAACACCTCTTTCTTAAAGTTGAGTTGTCATGTTGAATTTTTTATTTTGTTCTTAAATCATTAAATGTATTAGTTCAATCTATATCAACTTTCTCATAAATATCAAATAATCATCATAAATATTTAATAAGCTTTCTCTTAACATAAATTATCATAATCAATTTATATTGTTCTTTCTATGATGTTTGAAGTATAATAAACATAAATATATAATAAGGTATCTTGGTACATGGAAAGATGATTACTACACTTAATCATTTGTTCTCAACAAAATCTAAGTGGACGGTATAGTAGTTTAATATATAAATTTTCTAGTTGCGATACTTGCGAGAATTTTCTTCGCTATGTATAAAATTTCTCATTTAAAATAGAAATCTGAATCTAAACACTAAAACAAAAATTATATTTTCTTTAAAATTATTAAAAAAAAACAAAAACTTAAAATAAATATTTTTAATCTCATATCGAAAAAATATTAATCAAGGAATTAGATATTAACTTAGATGAATATATTATTTTCATAAATATATATTACTAAAGTGAATATACTTTACTCTTTTCTTTTATTATAGTGATCATAGAGAATATAATAAAAATATGAGAATAATAACTAATAAAAGAATACTCATATTCTAATTGATATTAACACATAAATTGATAACATTTTAAAATCTCATTAATAAAATTAAAATAATTAATATATAAAACAACTAATT
This sequence comes from Vicia faba, assembly GCA_948472305.1. Lineage (NCBI taxonomy): Eukaryota > Viridiplantae > Streptophyta > Magnoliopsida > Fabales > Fabaceae > Vicia > Vicia faba. The sequence goes on along the minus strand of OX451737.1, from coordinate 206,946,581 downwards.
TACTATCTCAATTAGCATTTTCAACGTACATTTATTAAATAAATAAAGGTTGATAAAATAGATATAAATTTTATAAAGTTAATAAAGTTTTATTCGATAATAACTGTAAATAAATTTTTAATTTTATTTAACAAGACAATAAATACATACCTTCAAGAACTTTAATTAAATATCTAAATTAAATATAACTACTAAAAATACATCTATATCTATATAAAATATTAAATTCAGTACATCAAATATTTAGTAATACATCATCAATTATAACTCTAAAAATCATCAATTATAACTCTAAAATTTGCCACCTCATCGTATAATCCTATGTGGCACATCTCAAAACTCATTTTCACATTTTAAAATATCAAATATAATACTTCTACAAATTGGAGGTCACAGGTTCAAACCCTCGCAAAGACGGAATAACATCTCATTTTAAATAAATTGATCTAACAAACTAATCATTACTCCGATTATGTATATTCATGTTTTTAATCTTAAATTAGTTCTTACGTAATTTATAAATATAAGTCACTTTAAACTTTTTCAAAAATATAGTATAGTATACAAGAATCTTTTACGGTGTCTATGTACTTTACTACTATATTTTTTATATAATATCAAATAATAAATTAATGACAAATAACAAAATACCATGCAATAGAGATGAGAGAATTTAAACACAATAAAAGATTTTTGTGAAAGAGATGAGAGAATTCAAATAATAAACTAATGTCAATCATTATTCCAACTACATATATTTCCTTACATTAAGAATATTCTCTCAAATTTCAAAAATAAAAGAGATGTGGAAATCCATACAAAAGAGATGAGAGAACTCAAACACAATAAAATATTTTATGTTTTCATGAAATTATAGCAATAAAAATAACTTGAAATAAATGTATTTAACTTAAAGTAGTTCTTACACAATTTTCAAATATAAGTCACTTTAAGATGATCTTTAAAAATAATATAGTATACAACAATGTTTTACGATTTCTTTATACTTTACTACTATATTTTTTCATATAATATCAAATAACAAACTAATGATAAACAACAAGATACCATACAAAAGAGATGTGAGAATCCAAACACAATAAAATATTTTTTAATTTTCTGAAATTATAGCAATAAAAGTAACACTTGAAACAAATATTTTTAATTTTAAAGTAATCTTACACATTTTCAAAGATAAGTCATTATGAGTTGATCTTAAAATATAATACCTATAGAATAATCTTTTACCATATGTATATACTTTACTAATATATTTTTCATATAATATCAAATAATAAACTAAAGACAAATAACAATATTTATGATTTCTCGCAAAAGAGAATATAATTTTTTTTTAAATAGTTTACTCTTTTGTTTTATAATTGTGACCATATAGAGTATAATAAAAACAACCATGATAATGTCCAAAAAAATAACACTCATATTTCAAACAATATCAATGATAAAATCAAAAAAAAAAATTTACATTCTCAATAACGAAAATTAAAATAATAAATGAAAAAAAATTAATATAGCAACTAACATTTTCAATCCTTTATTCATCAAATAACTAAAGTTTGACCAAATAGACATAAATTTTATAAAGTTAATAAAATTTTTATTTGATAATAATTGTAAATAAATTTATAATTTTATTTAACACTAAAAATAAATACATATGTTTAACAAACTAAAATAAAATATCTAAATATAAAAGATAATTGCAAAAAAAAAACATGAGAATCAAAACAAACTAAAAACCATTTTATAGATATTTAAGTTTGTAAATCTAAATTATGAATATCCCTCTCAATTTAGAAGCATGTATTTTCTTTTCAAATAAATTGTATCCTTGTCTATGTAATTAATTTATATCATTGTCTCTATTATAATTCACAAAAAAAAACATGTAATATAAATTTAGTAATCATATTTTTTCAAAACAAACTCTTAATATATTTAAAATTAAATAAAAAATGATTAAGTTAATTTACACCCGCGCATCGTGCGGATCTTAATCTAGTTTAAATAATTTTAAAATATAAAGTGATTTGGCATAATATGATATATTTATTGGTTGATAGCCTAAAATTGATTTACATTGTTAGTACATCTCTTATTTTTTCTATATATAAAATGTTCATAAAATTAAACATGACATAATTTTGAATAAAAAATACAAACGAAAAGTTCGGTGGTTTATTTAACGTTTTCAGGGAGGTCGGGAGGTCTTCTTATTTTGTGGAAGGCGAGATTATTCGATGTTGTTTCAAGCTTCATTGGAGAAAGTTTTTTGAGCATTCATGTGGTTTGAAGATGTAATCATATTTTCCTTGTTAACATTTATTATTCTTGTATTCTTTCTAAGAAGAGGGCTATATGGGATGAATTGAGTAGGATGAAGGAGAATTTCTCGTTGGGTTGGTGGTGTATTAGGGTGACTTTAACTCGGTTAGAAGTCAAGATGAGAGAAAAGGGGTAAGCTTTTTTTTTAATCATAGAGAAGCGAAGGAGTTTAATGCTTTTATTGAGGACTTAGACTTGGTGGATGTGTCTTTATTAGGGAAGAAACTTACTTGGTTCAAGCTGGATGGGAGTGCGCGTAGTCGTTTGGATCGCTTTTTGGTTTCTTATGACCTGTTCGATCTTTGGAAATTGGAGGGTTTGTTGGTGGGGGATAGAAACTTATCTGATCATTATCCTATTTTGTTGTATGGTAATCATTATAATTGGGGCCTAAACTGTTTAAGTTCTTTAAATTTTTGTTTGATTATGATGATTTCTTACCTTTTATGGAAGAGGTGTGGAGGACGGTGGTGATTAGAGGGAAGGTGAGATATGTGTCGAAAGAGAAACTTAATATTCTCAAATCTAAGTTGAAAGTTTAAAATAAAGTGGTTTTTGGGGTTTGGATTTGGATGTTAATAAAGAAGTGGGGGCCCTTAATTCTCTTGATGAGTTCATGTCCAATGTGGCGGGGGAGGAGTGGATTCTATGGTAGTTAGTGCTAGAGTTAATGCTTCTAAGGAGGTTTGGGATTCTATGTTGCTTAGAGAGAGCATGTTAAGAAAAAAATCCAGATGTAATTGGATTAAGCTTAGTGACGCCAACTCCAAATTCTTTCATTCTGTTATGAAAGGGAGGTTTAGGAGCAATAATATGGTGGGGATGGAATCGGTCAGGGGTAGATTGATGAGGGTTGAAGATATCAAAATTGGGGTGTTTCGTCATTTTAAAAATCAATTTTCTAAGTCGGTTCCTTTGTGTCACGTCCTGGATGGTGAGGTGTTTAATTCTTTATCTAAGGAGGAAAAAGGTTCCTTAGAAGCTCCATTTACTTTGGAAGAGATTCTGGATGTTGTGTGGTTGAGTGATTGTGACAAGAGTCCGGGCCCGAATAGTTTTCCTCTTGGTTTTTTAATAGGTGTTAGTCTTTTGTGAAAGATGATATTGTGAAGTTTGAGCAAGAATTTCATGACAAGGGATTTCTTCCTAGAGTAGCTACGACCTCATTTATTGCTCTTATCCCTAAGAACTCCTCCCTATAACACATTGAGGAGTTTAGGCCTACTTGCTTGGCTGGGTGTTTGTATTGTTTGATTTCCAAACTCTTGACAGCTAGGTTGAAAGGGGTTATTGGTAAGCTCCCCCCTTCTCAAATGACTTTCATTGAAGGTCGTCATATGCTTGATGGAGTTCTTATACTCAATGAGGTTCTTGATCCAGCTAAGAGGTTGAAGAAAAGGTGCTTGGTTTTGAAGGTTGATTTTACAAAGGCATATAATTAAGTTTGGTGGGATTTCCTTAGGTATTTAACAAAGCCTATGGGGTTTGGCCACAAATGGTTGGATTAGATGGAGGAAACAATTTTCTCTAGCTCTATCTCGGTTATTGTTAATGGTAGTCCCACTTGTGAGTTTATGGCGTCTAGAGGTTTATGGAAAGGGGATCATCTATCTCCTTTTTTGTTTCTCTTGGTGGCAGAAGGTTTGCTGATTTATTATGGAATGCGGTGTCCTATGGTTCTTTCAAGGGATTCCAAGTTTCTAATAACATTTGTTTCAACATGTTACAGTTTGCGGATGATACGACCTTTATTTGTGATGGCTCTTGGGATAATCGGTGGTGCATCAAATCCTTATTGTTGGGGTTCGAGTTAGTGTCAGGGTTGTGCATTAACTTGAACAAAAGTAAGTTGTTTGGAGTGCATTTTCACACATCTTTGTTGCATCCGATGTAACACCCCATTTTTACCTGGCGAATAATATTAAAATCAGAGTTACAAAATTTCGACATATAAATAGGATGCTACACTTACTACTTAAAAACACCTTTATTTAATCGCATGTAAAATAAATACATAACACTTAAACTCGAATAAACCGTTAACCACATATTTTAGTCTTTAAAATAAAATAACTTTTATAATTAAGTAGTGAAATCACAATTTTCAATTCAAATGACATAACATCTTTGTCCAACTGAAAACAACTTTAAAAACAACAAAGTACTTAGTAATTAAATTTAAAATTTGACAATGGAAGTAATCGCAACAATAAAGCAACAAGCGTTCATCCCCCTGAGTGTTACGTATCAGAGCGACGACACCGACTCGAACTACTGAAGGTAAACAACCTTCAATCTGGATTACTTGCACGTTACCAACATAAGGATAACATTCAAACAGAAGGGGTGAGATATCAAACAATATAATAGAACGCATGATAAATAATATATTAGAATTAGTTCATACAAAATCACCACTTCTCAGCTCGTTAACAACATTTAACATACTCAGTTTCACCCACACACAACTCAGAATGCAACATGAATGCAATTTATTTTTATGCACATGCATGTGGTACCAACAGAGAAAAACTCCCAACTTAATGATATGCCAATTAATAGAGGCATCAAAAAAGAATAAGCCTTCAATTTTATATTTTCCAATCCAGGCCAACTTACCGAGCATGAGCTCCGAACTTGATATGCTATGTATGTGACAACAGTATGAATGTAGTAACAACAACAACAATAATTCAACAACAACTCAGTACAATTCAACATTGACCATAATTCTACAACTTAATATCTGCCAATAATTGGAGGCATCTCAACAAAATTCATCATCACCTACCAATTCTCAAATTATAACAAAGTATACAATACACCGTATTAACCAAAATATACTACGACGTCCTGCATAATTATTCGGGCAATTCGACTATATCCGGCTAAATAGCTTTTTGCTAAAATACTAATGTTTTCGGTTCTGTACTACTATCTCCAATTCCATACGATTTACTGCTAGTCACTTATTAATTATTTCATCTTTGTTACTAGCTACTAATTTATTCTCCTATTAATACTGCTACTGAAAACTCTACTAAATTACTTTTACTGATAACCTTATTATTAGTTCTCTGCTAATTATTAATTCTACTATCTCTCCTGCTACTAACTTATATCTACTAGTAACCCATTGATCATTCAGGGGGTAAATTACCTTAAGAACTCTAATTATTATGTCAAGACTGTTAAATAAATAATTCACCAATTAGGATGCACAGGAGCAAAGAAAAAAAGAATAAGAAATAAATGTGCCCCTCAGCACAACAACCCTGCCGCTGGGCACTTCCCCTTTTTTCCTCTATGCCGGTCGACACACACCATTCCCCTCGGCACACGCAGCCTTGTGCCGCTTGGCACAAGTACCTGTGCCCCTCGCCACAGCGTGTCTTCCAGCCCCTCACAGACTCCAGTCTGTTACTGATACTAACGCAAAATTTTCTAAATTTTCTTTCGATTACAAACATCATACCAAAACAACATTTATTATTATAACAACATAACAACTACACCAACCATGGGTTAATTTCCAACCTTTCATTCATCGATAGAATTACTGCAACGTTATCCGAAATTATGACAGTGGTAACATGAAATTCAAAAACAACAACAATTTCACGTACAACAACAATTATTCACACAACCAATCCCTACATAATATTTATCATGACTCTCATTATAGAGTCAGAACCCCATCTTTACCTTGGATTGAAGGTCGCTTTATAACTCTCCAATCGAAAACCTTGCTTTGCCTCTTCTCCCTATTCCTCTTCTATGCAACTTCTCACGATCAATTTGCAACTCCTTATCAATTAACCCTGTTCTTTATTTAAATAAAACCTCATAACATTATTATTCTTAGTGGGCTTAAAAACACACCTCCCATATCTCTACTTCTAATCATTAAAATAGGCCCAACATAATTATTCTATTATTCTACTAATTCTAGTATTATTACTATTATTAATCAACTAATTAATTAACTTGTAATAATTTAGCAACTTATTCCAACAATTCACAACATCTCACAACTTCAATGAATATTCTAAAATATTTAATTAAATAATTAATTAAATTAACGGGCGTTACATCCGACATCTTCTTTCTTGAGTTGTCAAGTGCGTAAGCTTCCTTTCTTGTTTTTGGTGATTTTGGTTGGAGCTAACCATAGGCACAACGAGACTTGGCTTGGGATTATTGATAAGTTAAGAGGATATTAGGTGTGTGGAGTGGTAAGCATTTGTCTTTGGAGGGAAGGTCACTTTTTGTTGAATTTCATGCTCAATAACATTCTGATCTTTATGCTTTCCTTCTTCAAAGCATCGAAGTGCATCTATGAGGAGATTATCAAGACTCAATGAGCCTTTTTATGGGGGAATGGAAATGTTAGGAGGAAGGTTTATTGGGTTAGTTGGGAGAATATTTGTCTTTTGATTGAGGAAGGAGGCCTTGATGTTAAGAATATTGCGTCTGTTAATCTTTCTTTAATTGGTAAGTGGGGTTAGAGATTTTTGACAGATAAAGATGTTGTGGGGAGGATCTGATCCAGTTTAGATATGGAGGTAGGATGTAGGCTTTGGTAGGGATTGTTTCTAGTAGTGTTGCGGCGAAATGATCTCTTTGGTGAATGTATGAGCGGGTGGTTTGTGGTTTTGTTATTCATGGGAAAATGTAATTTGCGAGTAGCATCTCTTGCAAGTTGGATAATGGTGAAGGTTTTAGCTTTTGGGACACTTCTTGGTTATGTCCTACGCCTCTGAAGGTACCTTTCTCACTTTTATTTGATGTTTTCTCTACATGTTCTTCTTCTTATCCTTCTGTGGCAGATATGGGTTTTCGGGAAGGAAATACTTGGAATTGGGATTTAAGTATTGATGAGAATCGGTTGGTGGGTGACTGTGTGTGGGAGTGGGTGGATTTGACTGCTTTGTTGGAAGGTGTTAGGCCGGATTTAGCGGTGGTGATAAGTTGGCGTGGTGGAAGATTGTAGAGGGATTTTCAGTTAAAAACGACTATAGGTGGATTTATACTCTGAACAACGCGAATGTGGGTCTCATGGATGAGAGGATTTTAGGGGAGCTAAATAGGTTGTGGAAATCTCCTGTGGCTTGCAAGGTTAAATTTTTTGGTTGGAGGTTCTTGTCTAATGCCTTACTGATTAAACTTGAATTGTACCGTAGGGTGTGACGCTTTATGGAAGTGATACTTCCTGTCCCTTTTGTGAGTTGGTGGAGGAGTCGTTAGATCATTTTTTCTTTGATTGTACCAAAGTGGCGATTATTTAGAAAGATGTGTTCCGTTGGTTAGGAGTGGATCTTGGTAGACTTTTGAGGATGTCGGATTATGAAGGTGTTGCTTGGGGTTTGACCTCAATCGAGGATGTCTTGGTGTTATTAACCGCATCAGTCATGTCTTCTTTTGTTACATTTTTTTGGTTGTTGATTTATTGGTGTGTGGATTGGTAGTGATAAGGTGTTTTTGACAATGGTGTTTGGAATGGGGCAGTACCTTACTTTTTATTAAGAAGTTAGGATGTGATTTAATATCTATCTTGTCTAAAACTAGTAGTGTTATAGTTCAAGACGAGTGGTTCGTCAATCCGGTGGTGTATGTCGGTTTGTTGCTCCTTGTTTTTTAAGACTCTTCTTGTTAGTTTTTAATTCTTTTTATATTTAGTTAGCACTCTTTGTGCTTTTAATACAAATGATTATCGGAAACAAAAATAACAAATCAAATTTTCAATAATTTATTTTTAAATTATCAATATTAATTTATATCAATTTTTAAAAATAATTTAATATCTATAAACTAATACCGATATTTTGAAATAGTCCCTTTCCTACTTGAAATTTTCATTAGTTGAAAAAGCTATTTTTTCTGTTGGCAAGAGTATTGGAAATTTTTTGTTACAAGTTTGCACCTTTTTTATCTCTCTTTTTAAATACAACATTACTTATTACTTTTTACACTCAATAACCAAGTTCTAAACTATATCAATCTTTTCACACTCAATTAATCAATTTTATTTTACTAAATATTTTTTATGATATCAGAATATATATTAACTAAAGTATGAATTGTATTAATAAATTTTTTATATACTATTAATCAAAGTTGTTTTAGTGAAAAAATTATTAAAAAAAAGTCAAAATAAAAGAATTACTGTTCACTATATTTGGACGTTCGTAGAAAAACATTCCCCAACATAAAAACATCTTTTATCATTGAAAGCACAGAATCTACATAAGGACCAGTCCAGAACTAAAGTACTAATTATACGTGTAATCTTAGGCCAGCAAGAAAACACAGCCAGAGCCAGCCAATACCTTTCTTATACTTGAAGCGTCCAAAGCACTAACTAGCATAATATTCTTTTTCTACTTATATATAAATGCATCTCACGTTCTCTTTCTCTATCTGCATGTTAATTATACATATCTGTTCCTTAGAAATTAACGACAAAAACAAAAAAAAAAAACAAGACCAAGTTGAGTTGTTATCATATGATGAAGACAAGTTGGTCGTTTAAGAAAATGAGCAAGGAACAATTGCGACCGTGGAAATTCTCTAATGTGTTTCAATGGAAACGACTTCATCTACGAACGGCGATCATGGACACTGTTGTTTATAAGATAATTTATGTTGTAGAAGGTGTTGTAATCGTTTCTTCGTTTTGCTTCTTCTATGTTTTCTGTGGCTTTTGAATTCTGTGTTTATCACTATGTATAAGATCTTCATATTCAGATTTGTTTGTTTAATTATTTTTTTGTAGTTATTCTTCAATAATACAATGCTCGTTTTTTATTCTTGTTATCAAAGTTTTTTAAATATATAAAGATATTTGGTTTGTTGCGACCTTGCGGCTGTCGATAGTCAACACGTAGAACAAGCTCTTCAGGGTGATAAACTATTAACATTCAAGAAAATGTTTCCTTGGACCTTCCCCTTCATGGATTGTTGTCAACAGAAAATCAAACCTTGAATTCGGACGGTCTGAAAAAATAATACTTGTAAACATTCTTGATGTTCAAGTTAAAGATGACCGACTGCAAGTGTGTGATGTTTTGGTTCGAATTGTTTGTACTTTTTTTTTATTATAGAAAACACTATTTCATTAAGTGAAAAACTAGAAGGCATTACAACCATTAAGAGACATATGATATAGGACAATATCTCATACATAGTTAAGCATCTCTACTAGCAAAAATTGCATAATAATAAAAGATATTACGCATAGATTGAACACAAGCTAAAAAGACACAGTCAAATCATAAACAACAACAAACTAAGAAGATACAATCAAGCGAAAAACACTAATATATATTTCATCCATCAACTCTCTTAAGGATACAATTAGTGACAATATAGGAATGAAAATCGATAGTTTTTTTTCAAATCCAATTAAAGATGACTTCTTTAACTTGTATCTGCGCATTTCGACTGCCTTTGATCTCAAGATTGTCTACTTTTATGGAATGCTCAAAACTTAATTGAGGATTAGAGATAGTGTTGCTCCAAGACACAAAAATTCTTTAGAGCTTTTTTATCAAACACCAAGAGTGCAAACTTAAATCCCAAAAGACAACAACATAAAATAGACACCACAAAAACAAAAATGGATAAATCTAAAAGAGGAATAAATTGGAACTTGTAGTAAATTCAGAGGCTTTGGCGTGGGCCAAACGTAGCTAACATAAAAGACGTGGGAGCAAAAACAAGGAAGAGAGTTACATACACCATTGTTAAGTTTGAGATGCTGAGAACAACCCTAACAAGCACTACGCTAAAACTGCTTTTAGACAGCACACCTTAGTGTTAGCTCCTAAATTCGACACCTACAACAAGTTGGTCTTATCGGTCAAAAATAGATTGAACAAGTCTAAGTTGGAAAGGCTTCCACAGAGTAGAAAAATACTTAGAGAAATTCTAAGTTAAAATGAATCTTCGACCAGAATGTTCTCAATCCCTTCGACTGAAAGGACTCCAAGGTCTTCGACCAGAAGGAAACTTCGTATCTGCACCAGAAGATTTTGAATCTGAAGAAAGGAGAGAAAAACAGTTCGTTTGGCAATTGAGGAAAGCAACGTGGCATGAAGAGAGGGGTCGAAGCGCATGCAGAAGTTTATGTAGATTTCTGTGTGTTCAACTGATCGTAAAAATTATTCAATACTACTCAAGTACCCGCTGCGTGAGAAAGAATACTGAAAAATGTACGTTTGAAACACCACATTTTACAATCAAAGTCTTTTATTTTTCTCTTTACTTTTCTTGCCTTTTCATCTTGTTTTCACTTTATCTGCACTTTTACCCAGATTCCTGCACCTAACTTCTCCTCAAACCCTTTGTTCTATCTACTTTCTACACTCAAACTCATCTATTTCCCAGTCGAACGTGCGTTCTTCACCCACATTAACTTTTATGTCCGAACAAAATAAAAAATTAGCATATGTCCTAGGATCAAACTGATTGATCCTGCGAGTAACCAAAAAGTTACCCTTTTTCGAAGATCAGTTGTTGTTTACCAGAAAACACGGTGAACAAATTGGCACACCCGGTCGGACCTTGCTAATTACTGTTGTTTTATTTATTTTGTCTTCCATTTTTTCTTATTAATTTTAATATAAATGCTTCGCATGATTTTATTTCTTTTACAAAGTTTTGCATGCTATTAAGAAGTGGTAAAATAACCACCAACGAGTGTACAACTAGAAAGAGAAATAGCGAAAGCAATATGGCTAATCAGCCAAATAATGGAGAAATACCTCCACCAATTACTACGGGAACAACGATAATACCAACCGTTAGTGAAATTGTCTCGTCAACTGTTGGTTCAATACCAACGTTAACAGCAACCCAAACGGGACCAATACTTTCGTATGTAGGGCCCAGAGGTTCAACAGGAACACCTCCACCAAGGGTGAATCCAGGATTTCGACCACACGCTCCCCCAGGATTTTCGACAGTCTGGATGGGTCGAGACTAGCCTTATGGTATGCTAACTACTAAAATGGCTAGCCTTATAAACGTTGCGTCTATATTTTTAGAACCTTTGGTAAGTGCGTTTTCGCCATTACAAAGATCTGGAACTGGTATGGGTAGAAACCAAGTTTTAGGAGGGACATCCCATGCAATGACAAGCCTCACAAACGCTTCCACAACAATTTTGAGGCAACAGATGGATGAAAGCAACCATGACATGGTGCAAATGTTGGCCCAAACTTTAAGTACAGTATTGAACCCTCTAATACAAAATACTACTCAGTCAAACCAACAAATGACAGGGCAAATGGTGCAAATGACTGAATTTTTTGGGGTTCCACAACCTATTCGACAACCCCAGAGAGCCCCTATGAGAAAGGATCAAGGTGTAGTCTTAGAAGAAGATGTAACTATTAACCAAAATCCATAATTCGATAGGAGGAACCACAAATTAGAAGTCAAACAACCTAGGGTCGAAATACCCAGACTTCTCCCGAAGATCCCTAGAGATGGTGATCAAGGTGTAATGATGGTAAATAGGAATCAAAATGCTGACGAACTAATACAACAAATTCGACACCATAATTATGGCACAGAAAATAATTTTACAACCATGATCGAAAGGATCATGATACAAAATGGGACGAACGTTGGCTTTCGTAGGACAAATTTTACATCCCCACTGTCAGAATATATCTTGCAAACAGATTTACCCCCTAGGTGGAAAGTTCCAAAGTTCACTAAATTTTCAGGGGATACGACAGAATCATCTGTCGAACATATAGCGAGATATTTGATAGAAGCTGGGAAAATATCAAATAATGAGAGCCTTAGGATTAAATATTTCCCAAGTTCTCTAACAAAAAACGCTTTTACTTGGTTTACCATCTTCCCAGCAAATTCGATCCATAATTGGAATCAATTGGAGAGATTGTTCCATGAACAATTTTATACGGGACAAACCAAAATAAGTCTGAAAGAACTGGCAAGCGTGAAAAGAAGATTCACCGAGCCAATAGACGAATATCTAAGTAGGTTTCGACTGCTCAAAGCCAGATGCTTTACACAAGTGCCTGAGCATGAATTGGTCGAAATGGCTGCAGGGGGCCTAGACTATTCTATTAGGAAGAAACTAGATACCCAATATCTGAGCGACATGGCCCAGTTGGCCGATAGAGTTTGACAGGTAGAACGTCTTAAAATTAAAAAATCTAAAGCAACTAAGACTCATCGGCGAGAAAAGGTAGCGTATGTCGAAATGGATGACGATGATCGAGAGACATCTAGTAATCCTATAGTCGTCGAAGAGAGCGAAATAGATTTAGCAGAGTTAAAACATGGGCCTCCATACTCTTGTAGAGTGTTACTGCCCTCAGATGGGAAGAATCCTACTGAGTCTGAAAAGAACATCAATAGATTCCCAAAGAAAACGTATAGTTTTGACGTCACAAAATGTGATGAGATATTCAACTTATTAGTGAAAGATGGCCAAATTATAGTGCCCCCAGGGGGAAAAAGGCCTCCTTTAGAACAAAGAAAGAAAAGAGGTTTTTGTAAGTATCATAATTTTTTGGGCCATAAAACTTCATAATGTTTTCTTTTCAAGGATCTCGTTCAAGGAGCGATCAAAGAAGGCAGACTCAAATTTGCTGACAAACCCCAAATGAAAATTGATGCAGACCCACTGAGAGCTGATGCCCACTATGCTGAACCAGCAGGCAACAACATGGTCGAAACTTCTGAAGACTTCGTCAATATGCCGGTCTTTGGAAGTTTTACTGGGAACATCTCCAGAAAGACTGCATAAGCGGTTATAAAGGCCATTGAAGGCCTAAACAAGAAGGCCACTGAAGGCCTAAACAAGAAGGCTACTGAAGGCCTAAGCAAAGGAGTTACTGAAGACTCAAACAAAAAGACTATTGTAAGTTCGTATGTGGCTGCCGTCAAGGGTTCTATAGAGGACCTTGAGGCCAAAATGCAAAAAATGAATCTCGCTGCCAAGAGAAACGTATAAGTCAACATGGTCGAAGTATATGAGGAAAAGGCTTTAGAGGAAACCATTAGACAAGAGAAAGTGAATAAAACTGCATTTCCAAAAGAAAATGAGAATCTGGCTGACTTTCTACAACGATGCTAGAAGAAAAAGTCTGAATTTATGTTGTGTCCAAGATGCAGCTCCATCTACGACAAAAAGGCTGCAAAACACATACAGGGCCTAAGAGTAATGAAAGAGAAAAGGGCCATCAATGCCCAACCCCACATGGTTTCTGAAGTTAGATACGATCCTAGAAGAGGACCAATGAACTAGGTGAAGAGGCCATCAACTTTCAGGCCTCCAACAAATGTCCCCGTAGACACTTGGCTAAAGATAGTAAACAGGAAAAGGCCAAGTGAAGGGAAATGGCAAACATTCGATGTGCCAAGAGGGTAATCCTTGGCATATAGGAAAGAGTTCCAAACTACGACTACAAACAAAGTGGCTCATGTGTTGAGCAACTATAAGGGAAAAAACCCCATGTCTCTCTCCCAATGAAGAAGATTTCAGAGACGGCAAAAGGCCAAAAGGGAGGCTACAGAAGAGCCTCAACCAGAGTCAAGCACCAACGTGCCACAAAGAATGGACAAAGGAAAACAACGAGATCCTTTAGAAAGGAAACTAATTGCCAGAAGATTGGAATGGCCAGATCAAGGTGAATTAGATGACGAAGGTAACTCTGAATCTGATGCTACTTTAGACATTGTGGTAAATCTAGTATCAATGCTACTCAGAGAATACGACCGCCAGGTCAAAGTCGAAGAGACCGACTAGGAAGTCGAACAAGAAATGGCCAAACATAGGCCAATGTGCTATTATGTGATGAACAATGGTTGCGTCGAAGAGCAAAATGCATTCTTTGAGCCACCTACAGAGGCGATGAAAAATCACCTAAAACCCTTGTTCATAAGAGCAAAGATAGGGGAAATAACAATCAACAAAATTTTGGTTGATTGTGGAGCTACAATAAATATAATTCCCCAATCTATGCTAAGGAAAATGGGCAAAGGAGATGGAGATATCAAACCCCACAACATGGTTTTGTCGAACTATGAGGGAGGTATTGGAACTACTATGGGGGTGATACAATTAGAACTCAAGGTGGGAACAATACTTTGACCAACTATGTTCATGGTCATTTCAGTGAAGCCCAACTAAAATCTACTCTTAGGTAGAGAGTGGATACATGACATAGATGTAGTGCCATCTTCGATGCATTAACGGGTCACGATTTGGCGCCCTGGTGGCATTGTAGAGAATATATAAGCCGACCAAAGTTATTACTTGGATGAAGTTAATAACATTGGAAAAAATAGCTTCGACAGAAACTTGGCTCATATAGGGCCATGCAATCCTCCTGAGTTTGATTTGGCACCAACACCAAATTCCTTTTGCTCCCTCTACCTACATTTCGACCATGGTTTCCAGTGGGATAGAAAAGACTTATCAAACATTGACTATGGAGGAGTTGATGACATACGACCAACAGGCTGGGGAAGTGAATTTGGGGATGATGATTGAATCACAAGATTTACAAAATATTTCGTCATATATAGCCGAAAGTAGAATGATAGCGACCTTAGAGGCTGAAGTCAAATACATGGCTATTGAAGCCAATGGACAAGTATTTCTTCCAGAGGGTCCTGGGAAATACTTCGATCCAGAACCACCTGACGTGGAGGAGGAAGAAATGCAAAACCAGAGGCTAGATGTTATTTATGATGATGAGCCTTTGGGTTTTGAAAAGGATCCGTTAGCAAACAATTTTAAAATGCTAGCGCAAGATCCTTTAGAAGAAATAGATTTGGGCGAAGGATTGGCGAAAAGGCCAACATACATTAGCACGAAGATAGATCCAGAGCTCAAGGTCAAAATAATCCAATTGTTGAAGGAATTCAAAGATTGCTTTGCATGGGATTATGATGAAATGCCTGGTCTTGACAGGTGAGTGGTAGAGCTCCAACTACCAATAAGACCTGGAAAAAATCCTGTCAAGCAAACTCCAAGGCGTTTTGCACCAGAGGTCTTGTCGAAGATCAAGACAGAAGTCGAAAGACTGCTGAGATTCAAGTTTATCCAAACAACCAGGTATGTCGAATGGATTGCAAATATAATACTTGTTATAAAGAAAAATTGTACCTTAAGGGTGTGCATCAATTTTAGAGATTTAAACGCTGCAACGCCCAAAGATGAATATCCAATGCGTGTGGCAGAAATGCTTGTCGATTCTGCCCCTGGCTTAGAATATATGAGTATGCTTGATGGATACTTTGGGTATAATCAAATTTTCATTGCTGAAGAGGATGTGTCGAAAATAGCCTTTCGATGCCCTAGAGCTTTAGGCACTTACGAATGGGTAGTGATGCCTTTTGGCCTAAAAAACACGGGGGAAACATATCAAAGTGAAATGAACTCAATCTTCCATGATTTCATCGACACTTTTACACAGATTTATATTGATGATATTGTTGTTAAATCTGTTTCAGGGAAGAATCATATAGACCATCTTCGACAATCCTTTGAAAGGATGAGACGCCATGGTCTGAAAATGAATCCTCTAAAATGTGCTTTTGGCGTAAAAGCAGGGGATTTCTTAGGCTTTGTGGTCCATAAGAAGGGAATTAAAGTAAACCAGAACAAGACCAAAGCCATTTTGGAAGCAAAAGCGCCAACTAACAAGAAGGAGTTGCAATCTCTACTTGGTAAGATAAATTTCCTGAGGAGATTTATTTCCAACTCAAGTGGGAAAACGCAAGCCTTTTCACCACTACTTCGATTCAACAAAGGAGGCTTCGAGTGGGGGCAAGAACAACAAGAGGCTTTCGACAAGATCAAAGATTACCTTGCCAAACCACCCATTATGGTACCTCCTTGTAGAAATAGAAGTATGAGATTGTACATAGTTGCATCCGATAAAACTCTAGGAAGCATGTTAGCCCAAGAGGATGAGAATGGTGTCGAAAGACCTATTTATTACCTCAGTAGAGTTTTAAACGATGCATAAACTAGATATAGCGAAGTTGAAAAACTATGTTTATGTCTTTACTTCTCGTGTACAAAGCTCAAGCAATATATTAAACCAGTTGATGTTTTTGTTTCGTCTCATTTTGATGTTTTCAAATATATGTTGTCGAAACCCATCTTGCACATTCGAATTGGAAAATGGGCACTTGCATTAACTGAGTATTCATTAACTTTTATGCCTCTTAAAGCTGTAAAAGGTCAAGTGGTAGCAGATTTTATAGTTGACCACTCAATAAATGAGGAATCAACCAACCACTTGGAGATCGATCCTTGGAAGTTATACTTCGACGGTTCTAGTCATAAAGACGGAACTGGGGTAGGGGTTCTAATTATTTCTCCAAACAAAATTCCAACAACATTCAAGTACAAGATCAAAGGTTCTTGCTTGAACAATGAGGCTGAATACGAAGCTCTAATCATAGGCCTTGAAATATTGTTGGAATTGGGGGCAACTCGAGTCGAAATAATAGGAGACTCAGAGTTAGTTATAAAACAAGTTACACAAGAATATAATTTCATAAGAGAAAATCTTATCATGTATTTTGTAATAGTCAATCGTTTGTTGAAAAACTTTGAAAAGATCAACATCCGACATATACCAAGACTGGAGAATCAAGTGGTTAATGACTTAGCACAGATTGCATCCGGGTACAAAATTTTGAAAGAGAAATTACAACAGGTAATCGAAATTAAAGGAATAGTGACATTGACCAAGTTGTCTCCAACAGATTTGAAAACAACAAAGTTGGGGTACGCTGATCACGAAAACTTCGAAATTTCGTTCATAGATAATTTAACAAAACAAGATTGGAGAAAGCCTATAGTGGATTATTTTCAAAATCCCATAGCTTCGACAGAACGAAAGATAAAGTACAGGGCACTGAGTTATACCCTAATGGGAAATGAGTTATTTAAAAAGACGCCTGAAGGGATGCTATTAAAATGCCTAAATGAAATAGAGGCATACATAGCCCTTTCAACTACACATGTTGGGGCATGTGGAGCACACCAAGTGGGCCATAAAATGAAATGGTTATTGTTTCGACAAGGACTACATTGGCCCACTATGTTGAAAGATTGTGTTGAGTTTGCAAAAGGATGTCAGGAATGTCAAGTACATACAAGTATCCAACACGTACCTGCAAGCGAACTTCACTCAATTGTAAAACCTTGGCCTTTTAGGGGATGGGCTTTGGATCTTATTGGAGAGATTCGACCAGCGTCATCTAAAAGCCAGAAGTACATATTGGTGGGAATTGATTATTTTACTAAGTGGATTGAAGCAATTCCTTTAGTCAATGTAGACCAGGAAAATGGCATTGAGTTCATTCAAAAGCACATTATATACAGGTTTGGAATCCCTGAGACAATAACAATTGATCAAGGGTCAGTCTTTATTGGTCGAAAAATGCAAGAGTTCGCTACAGAAATGGAATTCAAATTATTAACATCTACGCCTTGCTATGCACAAGCCAATGGTCAAGTTGAAGCGAAAAACAAGGTAATAATCAGCTTAATAAAGAAGCATGTACGAAAGAAGCCAAAAAATTGGCACAAGACTTTAGATCAAATTTTATGGGCTTGTCGAACATCTCCTAAGGAAGCTACCGGAACAACCCCCTTTCGACTAACTTACGACCATGACGCAGTATTGCTAGTAGAAATCTGTCTACAGTCAACAAGAATTCAGAAACATCAAGATATCCCTTCTGAAGTTTATTGGAATATGATGTTAGACAAATTGATTGATTTGGATGAAGAAAGACTAAGGGCTTTGGATCTCTTAAGATCATAAAAGAGGAGAGTGGAGAGATCTTACAATAAAAGAGTAAAACCCAAGGTATTCTTGCCTGAGGACCTGGTATGGAAAGCAATCCTCCCAATGGATCGAAAGGATATAAATGTGGGAAAATAGTCTCCTAAATGAGAAGGACCTTTTAAGATCATCCAAACGTTATCTGGTGGTTCATATGAGGTCGATGAGTTAAATGAAGACTAAATGCTCTTGAGAGTAAATGGTAAATACTTATAAAAGTATAGACCTGTACTTCAAGAGGTTAGAGTAACCGATAGTTGATCTTAATCAAGTTAAAAAGCCAAGATGGAAAATATATTATAAAGCCAAAATGGTTGAAAGTCATTACAAAATATATAAGTATACAACAAAAAAAATAAAGTCAAAATCAAAACGGGAGGTTGGCCTTGATTTGGAGGTATTTTATCTTCTGCAGCTCCAAGCGTCTTTCGCACAGGGATTTCGAATGATGAAGAGTCTCGATCTTGACATCCAATGCTTGGGCTCGTTCAGCATATGCTAATCCCTTGTTGAGTTCCTCTTGACTCTCTGAATTAGTGCTGACATCAAGAAGTTCTTCCTTTAGTTTATCGTTGGCAACAATCTTGGCTTCTAACTCTCTGATCTGAGCCTTCATACTGGCTGTATTATGATCAAGTTCTTCTACTTCTTTCTACCTAGCTTCTTGCGCCTTCGACAGCTCCTTCAGCTTCGAAGCTGATTCAGCAGCAGCACCCCAGGAAGCAGCTACATGGCCATTAGCCTCCCCAATTTCACGATTAAGAGTCCTTCGAAGATTGTAGTCAGCTGAAACCTGATCGATGATGGAAAAAAAATCCAATATAACGTTGAAAATGTCAGGCGAAGCAGCAAGAAGGTCGAAAACTCTTAAAGTAGTCTTCAAAAAGGAAGGAGTTGTAGGTTCTCCCTCTAAGGTCAGCATTAAATCTCTTTCAAAAAGTTGTGCCTTAACCTTTTGAAGTGCTTCTTTAAGAGGAGATGTTGAAGTGGATTTTCCAGATGCAGTCAAAGCACTCTGATCAGAAGAACTTTCTCTATCCTCAAGGATGGCAGTCAAGTAGCCAAGAGGATTTTTCCGTTTCAGCAGTGCCAAATCTTCCTTGGTATAAGACCTTGTCGAAGTAACCCTCTCGTTTACAATACGAGCCACATTGGCTTCGACAGGCATCTGCACAAGGACATCTTCAACACACCCAGAGTTTCCTGCTCCCCCTGTGAGGTTTTCTCTCCCATAAGTCGCCAGAATATCATCAGTCTGATTTCCTCCTGCTGGCGTGTTTTCCTTCTCCTTTTCGATCACATCGTTAGCAAACTCCTCTCCCTCATTCTTCTGTCCATCATAATTAGCTTGCGGAGTCCCATGGTTCACATGCTCTTCACTAGAAACTTCTTCATTAGGATTCCCAATGACTTCATGCCCAAAAGTTTGGTTCACTTTGCTAGCAGAACTAACAAAATACCCCTTTGCTGAAGAAGGCCTGTAAGTAGGATCACCCTCACTGTTTATCAAGGTGACCGATTCTTCTACAAGGTTCTGTTTTGAAGTACCAACAGTGTCCTGAAGATTACAAGATGGTTATCAGAACTATTGAAAAAAGAAAAAGAAGTTGAAGTCAGTAAACAATCGTGAGGGGTCGAAGTAATTACCTTAGGCGGAATTTCAGCGCCAGGACTTGAGTTTTCGCTCTCACTAGGATTGTTTAGCCTAGCAGCTATCTCCTGCTCCGTTGGTTCTCTGATGATAACAGGAGGAGGTCTCGACCCAATGACTTTAACCTTGACCTTGGTTTTTGGACGAGGCTCAGGAATAGGGGCTGGTTTCTTTAACTTGTGTCTTTTTAGGGGGACATGAGGAGATTCTTCCTCTTCATCACTGGAAATTTCAATTTCTTGAAATTTCCTTTTCTGCGGATTAATTTCAAATGCCCAGAAAGAAAGGAGTCTAGGTAATTAGCGTCCAAAGTAATAAGTCAAAAAGAAAGATATAACAGCAGAAAGTGTTTACCTTTGGTGAAGGTTTCACAGAAGGGTCTCCTTCTTTTGCGCTTTCAGCGACTTTCTTGGTGACGTCCCTCTTGACCGCTAGAAAATAAACAATAATAAATTAGGTGTCGAATGATTAGATGGAAGACGATAAAGACATTTTCTTTGAGAGAGAAGATTACCATTTTTTATCTTGTCAGAGACTAGCAAAAATGCCTCTTGAAGGTGAGCAGCGAAGTCTTTTTCATCGAAAAATTCTTCGTTATAATACTGCTTTCACCAGTCCTCAAAAAGAGGCGAACATAGGAAATTAAGATTGAAGTCGAACAGAGTTAGTACGGTTTGACCAACGTACCTACCAATATGCTTGGTAGCAGCATCCTTTGAGTAGTCTGCATTGTAAAATCGCATAAGCTTTTCTCGAGAGTAGATTGGTGAAGGGAGCGTCTGGATAATACCAAATTGTCGAGAGTAAAGATTCGGTTGATAAGAAATTAAGATAAGTTGATTCTTCGAACTCTTGAATCTTAGAGGCATGATTCTTGGTCGAAGAAACGACTCCTAGATACCTACATATTCATCCACATGGTCATCTTCTTCAGACGAAGGATATGGTCGAATGAACCATTCTGCGCCAACCTTTCTACTAGCAAAGAGAGCCATGGTCGAAACAAATTCCTTCCGATTTGCAAACATCATTATAAAGCTGGTAAATGCCTTTTGGAATTGTTGACCTTCATCAGTTGGAGTCAACAGGACTAGTCTAGTCCCTTCGACCCTTCTATTGAGGACCTTTGGAACCCTCTCATTAATCTTATTCTTCTGCGGAAGAAAAGATTCAAAAGTGGAATTTAGCCAAAGTTGCAGAAGCCAAAAGGGGTAAAAAAGGAGTAAACTCACCTTGTCTCCAATAACCTTAAGTTGAGTCACACCATTGTTGATGGACTCATACAGGTTGGCTAGAATCAACTCAGCTAGACAAAGAGGATAGCCATGGTGAAGCTGTGTTGCAAGAGTAAGCATTTTCTTAGTCACTTGAAGTGACTTGGTGCAAAAAACAAAACGAGATAACCAAGAAGCCATAAAAGCTGTGTGTTCCACTTCAGAGACAGTGGTACTCGATTTCTCGTGAAAATGATTGATGAATATGGTATACATGGGCTTCGTGGCCGAAGACCCGATAGAATCTTCAGACAGATCCTCAAGGTCGAAGTAGTCACCCGTTGGTTAAAGACCAGTAATGGCGGCTATATAGAATAGGGTTGGAGTTACCATTCCACAAGGCAAATGGAAGGTAAAATGTGTGTTGTCCCAGAAATACAATGAAGACACCAGCATGAGAGGGCAATATGCTAACCTAGTGTTCGACAACATGATCAAGTCATAAATCCCCATATCTTTCCAAATTTGGGCTTGTACTTTTTCCATCTTGCTCAGCCATTCTAAGTATTCTGAAGTAAGACTAGGGCAAGATCGAAAGATCCTATTGCCCTTGTTCGTAAACTGAAGGTCGATATCTTCCTTCGTTTGAGAATGTTGCTGATTGGCAGGAGTTGCATCTTCAGGATCATTCCTGAGTTTCTTCGCACAACCTATAGGCTTGAGCCTAGGGTGAGTTGGGAAGAAGTTATTATTTTGTTTTGGGTTCTCAAAAAATGTAGACAATGGGCCAGACATAGCATACATCTTCCCAGAATACCTAACAGGGATAAGCAACTGGGAGTCATAAGCATCACGCCACTCTTTGGCCATGGGTTCAGATACGACCCTTCGTTCCCCAGTCAAAACCGGTACAGGGGTTAGTGGAGAAAACCTCTGGTTGTCTTTGGAGATCAGAAATGTTCTTAGTTTTTGGATTATTGAGTGCATTGGAAAGGAAAGCCATGGTTGAATGTAGTAGTGAAAGAGCGAAGGAGATGAAGTTGTTAAGGTTTTCTCTTTGCAAGGAAGTGAAGAATACTATGAGTTGTAAAAGGATTCCCAAAAGAGGATTCGTCTATTTATAGTGTTGAGGAAGGAGTGTTTTTCCCCAAGATCATTTAATGCTGCAAAGTTAGTGGGGCACGTGGCGAGCGTTAAAGCAGTTATTGTACGAGTAATGAAAACTTTTGCAATACTTTCCTAGGTTGTAGGGATAATGGCCATCATGGCAGCATGGTAACGGCTGATTGACAGCGACATGTTGGAAAAAGGTAATGATGACTCTGAATACCAGCAGGGGTTGGTAGAAGGATAAAACCACACAAGCAATTTCTATGGTCAAAGAGGGGACAGGTGTGGAATGGGAATCTCAAAGAATAATCATCTCTCCTTGCATCGAAACTGATATTCTTGGGGGGCAATTTGTTAGCTCCTAAATTCGACACCTACAACAAGTTGGTCTTATGGGCCAAAAATATATTGAACAAGTCTAAGTTGGAAAGGCTTCGACAGAGTAGAAAAATACTTAGAGAAATTCTAAGTTAAAATGAATCTTCGACCAGAAGGTTCTCACTCCCTTCGACTAAAAGGACTCAAAGATCTTCGACCAGAAGGAAACTTCGTATCTGCACCAGAAGATTTTGAATCTGAAGAAAGGAGGGAAAAGCAGCTCGTTTGGCAGTTGAGGAAAGCAACGTGACATGAAGAGAGGGGTCGAAGCACATGCATAAGACACTTGTCTTCATCCTAGAGCAAGGCAACTCCTCGACGATTACCTAGTTTTAGTATAAATATAGGAAGTTTATGTAGATTTCTGTGTGTTCAACTTATCGTACAAATTATTCAATACTATTCAAGTACCCACTGCGTGAGAAAGAATACTGAAAAATGTACGTTTGAAACACCACATTTTACAATTGAAGCCTTTAATTTCTCTCTTTACTTTTCTTGCCTTTTTATCTTGTTTCCACTTTATCTGCATTTTTACCCAGATTTTTGCACCTAACATCTCCTCAATCCCTTTGTTCTATCTACTTTCTGCACTCAAACTCATCCCTTTCCCAGTCGAACGTGCGTTCTTCACCCACATTAACTTTTATGTCCGAACAACATAAAAAATTAGCATATGTCTTAGGATCAAACTGATCGATCCTGCGAGTAACCAAAAAGTTATCCTTTTTGGAAGATCAGCGGTTGTTTACCAGAAAACACGGTGAACACTTAGCCAGTGCTTCTGTACTAAAATGCTACTATATGTCCCGATAAAATTTTAAATTTTAAAACTATATACATTAGACAGCGCTTTATAAAAAAATATTGCCTAAAGTTAAGAAAAAGCGTTGCCTTAGGTTCACTAAAGAAAGCGCTGCTATAGACCCAACAATAGAAAGCTCTGCCATATGCCCAAAGCGTTGCTAAAGCCACACTTTAGGCATAACTTTATAAAAGCGCTGGTTAAGGTCAATTAAAATTGAAATAAAATAAATAAATTCTAGAAGGTGTTGCCTAAATTCAAAGTGCTTCTATAGGCGCAACAGTAGAAAGCGCTGCCATAGGCCCAAAACGCTGTTAAAGCCACACTTTAGGCAGCGCTTTCTGAAAGCACTGCCTAAGGTCAATTAAAATTGAAATAAAAAGTTATAGTCTAGGTTTTGCCTCGTTACTTTCACTGTTCTTCTTCCATACTCCTTCTTCTCGTTAGGGACGAAAATCCCAAAATTCACGAAAATCTCAAAAACCATACACCGTTGATTTGTCGTTCTCCTTCCATACTCCTTCTTCTCGTTACCACGCCGTTCTCGTTACCCTCCTTCCTCTAAGTGTTAACGAACAACCACCAACACACCAGCCAATGACGTACTCCCTTTGTGCTTCTTTCATCACAACATACAACTAACTCCGTCCAAGCTTCCTGCTCTAGCCAGCAATCCTCACTGTGACACTAGCCGCTATAAGCATCACTATCATCATTCTTTTGAGTTTCTTTTGATCTTTTCATGATATTGTTGGTGCTGTTTTTGTTTTAAGGTGTTAATGTTGAACTAGAAATAATGAAATTAGGTTAATAGTTTTATGTCAGCCATGTTATTTTTCTGAATGAGAAATTATTGCTAACATTGTTGTTATTGGTATTAAATCTGATTGATACTCATGTTGGTGTTAGTGTTTTCTTTTATGGTTGTGTGAATATGAATGAGATTCTGAATAGTAACTGTGTTAATATGATTTCAAATTGTTTTCGGTTTGTTTTGATGGTATTTTGTTTGAAATAATCTCCATCTGTATATGGAAGTTTGTTGCCAATTGGAATGTGAGTTTTGGGTGATATCTTGTGATGGCAGCACCATTGTTAGGAGTATTTTGTATGCCATTTTTCTTATGAGCAGTACTACTTGGTTTGAATTAATTCGAGTAAGTTTTTTGTTTCAATACCATGAAGTTTGAGTTTAACTCGAGTGATATTTTTATGTTGATGTCACTTTATCCGTATTGATTTTGAAAAATAGAGTTTGACTAATATCGGTGTTCAAATTATGTTGAGGTGTTGATGTTAGTTATGAAATTGAGAACAATTAGTTAATTTTCTGTTAGAGTTAATAGTTGGACTGTTAGTAGTTAAATTGGCTTAGGTAATAAGTTAAAAATTTTGTTATTGTTAATTGTGTTAGAAGAGCTGTTAGTGTAACTGAAAAGTTAGAATTAGTTTTATTCTGTATGATATTTTAATTCTTTGATCATATGTAATTGAACTTTTTACTAAAGATGCATAAGTCTCATACATTGTTATAGGTCCCTATTTCTCTTTCATTTGATGCATTCTAGTATAGTTATTGTTGCTGAAAAATTGTTTCAACATCATCTTTTCCTTACTTTAAGTCTGCTAGTAATTGAGGCAAAAATAGGCCGCTAGGTGTTAAGTAAAATGTCAAAAGAAAGGAAGACAATGCAAATTTTAGAGTTTAGACAAGGATAAGTTACTATGATGTGCTTGCAAACAAGGGGCAATCATGGCCAAAACTAAATTTTTTCCAGTCGGCGATTACAATAATACATTCTACATATGACAATTTGTCGATTTACATTGCAAATTGACGGCCAAATTTATGAATCTTCATGAGCACTTCTATCATTAGTACAAAGCTTCTTAGTTTCATTTTAACTAAGCTCTCTATATTTTTCTTAACATGCTAGGAATATCAATCAAACTTGATCCAGAAAAACTAAGAAGCATGCGCTTTTATTAGCTATGGCTTTTAATATGTAGATTGAAATCAAAATATTGACAAGATAGTAATGACTAACTTATGAGAAAGAAAAATATTTATATTGACAGATAGAAAGTGGCTGAACTACAAATGATGGTTATATGGAAACACTTTCATTCTTGCAAAATAAATGAACCCTCTATTCTTCTATCCATGGGTGGTGGAGGTGGTAAACACAAGGGGGAAAGAATATCATTCCTGTAATTGAATAAGAGAAGAAAAAAAGTTATCTCTCTATCTTCCTTTGTTGTCTAGATTGTAAAGTTATTGTAAAGTAATCTATCAAATTATTCAAACTAATGAGTTGAAGAACACTAATGAGCTGAGATGGTGGACTGTTTTGATGTATGTTAAAGAGAAATAGAAGATAAACTTACATGTTTTGCTTAAAAAAAAAGAATTTCTTGTGTTTGATATGTATTTCTTATGGTTTATTGATTAAGAGTACTTGATGTTCATCACCCTAAATGTGATAGTTTTGTTTGTCTTGTAGGATTCTCCTCATAGAAAAGGAATACAAAATAGACCAAAAGTTTTGAAGCCTCTTCGTGTACTTATCTTGTGCATGTAAGTTTTAGTGTGTTTATATTAATACATAAATTATATGCAATAGAAATAGCATCTCTTAGTATATGATGATCTCATAAATCATAATGTGTTAAGATAAGATTCAATAGCCTTATAAAAAAATCCCTTTAAGTTTTATCAAATGCCCCCTCTCTTTTTCTTGATCAATGCAACATAATCGATTTCTTCTTGATCAATTAGTTGTTCTTTTGCTATAGTTGCGTGAATAATTATAGTGTTTTGTTTAGCTTAGTTAGTAGTAAAACCATGTATAAAAAATGGATGTTTTCCAATCGATTGTCAAAAGAGTACGAGAATGGGGTATCATAATTCATCAAGTTTGCTGTTGAACACGGTGAAGACCTTAGTCGAATGAAATGTCCTTTCTTAGGTTGTTGTTATGGGAGTCGGGTTGACACAATTGGGTTGAAATCACATTTACTGATGCATGGAATTGATCGAAGTTATACATGTTGGATATTACATGGTGAGATAAGTAACGAGTCTGTTGAACCGGGGGATAATACAACCTATGCTTCAGACGACAATGAAACATATACATATGATTGTGATTGAGTAGAAGATATTGCAGAAGCACTTGAAGAAGATCTTAAGGATTGTTCCAAAATGTTTGAGAGGTTGATAAGCGACACAAAGAAACTATTGTATAAAGTTTGTACTAAATTCACAAGATTGTCTGCAGTATTAAAGTTATACAACTTAAAGGCAGTCAATGGATAGTCAGATACAAGTTTCACAGAGTTATTAGTCCTTATGAAAGATATGCTTCCGAAGGATAATGTTTTTCTTAATCGAACCTATGAGCCCAAAAAAATTGTGCTCTATTGGCATGAGCTATGATAAGATACATGCTTGTCCAAATGATTGCATTTTATTTCAAAACGAATATGCATCGTTAAATAAGTGTCCTAAATGCGGTTTATCTCGATATAAGAAAAATTGTCTCCAACAAAAGTCTTACGGTATTTTCCTATAATTTGAGACTTAGACACATGTTTCATAGTGAAATAGATGCAAGACACTTGACTTGGCATGCAGATGAAAGAATTATTGATGGAAAGTTTTGACATCCGGAAGATTCACCGCAGTTGTCAAAATTTGATAATGATTATCCCAATTTTAGAGGAGAAGCAAGAAACCTTATCTTGGCATTATCTACTGATGGAATGAACCCGCATGGTTTGATTTAGATCCCGCTTCAATAACAAAAAGGTTGATATGTTTAGCATATGGTCCGAGTTTGCACGTGTTTTCTTATAGCACATACGCAATTAATGGATACACATTTTATACCAAAGAACAAGATGATAAAATTATTATTAAAAATAGTGGTGTCACCGTGGTAGCTAAAGCAATGCACATTTCAAGTATGAAGGACTTAAACCCCAAATATGCCAATATGTCCTATTTTGGGGTTATCGAGCAAATTTGGGTGTTTGATTATGAGAAGTTTCAGATTCCTATCTTTGGTTGCAAGTGAGTACATAATAGTGGCATAAGAATGGATAAGTCAGGATTTTTACATGTGGGTATTAATAGGGTGAGGTACAAAGATGAGCCTTTTATTCTAGCCTCTCAAGTTAAATAAGTGTTCTATGTCAATGATCCGACAAGTACAAAATGGTCTATATTTCTTTAATCTAAAAAAGTGATGATGATAACAGTGTAAATCAAAGTGATATTAATGTTGAGAATGAGTCATATGTTAGAGGGAATGAGTAGTATATACGAAATGATCAAGATGAGAATATTATAGCAGATGAATAAGATATTAGAAATGATCATAATGAGTGAATTTGAATCAATCCATCCGTCTGCGTTGTTAAGAGCCAAGTAATTCATATTCCAACCAAGAAAAGAAAGAGATGTTAGTGAAAAAGGTACTAGTAAAATGTTATATGTTGTGTCATTCAATAAAATTGTTATATTGTGTTTATGTTTTTATATTGTGTTTATTCATTTAATGCTACTTGAATTTTATATTGTGTTTATGTTTTTCTTTATTACAGGACAAATGGCTAGTAACGAGGAAAAATCACATGATGCTTATAATAATGATGGAAATGAATCAGTTCATGATGTAGAGAATGATATAGACGAGGAACAACTATTATGAAGTCAATCGTTCGTGCAAGAGATAAATGTTTCAAATTTTACGTGCATTAGAATTAAGACAAACAACTAATTGAGCCTAACGGTTCAATATTGACAAGTTACATTGGTTCCCTTGTGAGGAGAGAATTTCCAATCACTTGTGATGATTGGAGAAATCGAGAATTGAAACCCGCTAAAGAAAAAATATGGAGTGATATACAGGTACCATATGTGATGTCATTTGGTTTTGTTGACTATTATGTCCTTAAATTACTAATGCACTCTATGTATGCTTTTTTGTAGAGGTCTTTTAACATTGATGATGATCGAATAACATATTGTCTTCAATTGGCCAAAAAAATACTTAGAGGGTTTCGATCTTTTTTAACAAACAAGTTTCTTAGGGATACTGATAACAATTTTATTGATGCAGAACTTCCAAAGACGTATGCAGGCTTGGTTGCACCTGAAGAATGGGAAACCTTTAAAGACAAACGAAGAACCTCCGATTTTCAGAGTGTGAGTGTCACAAATCTCAAATGAGAATCAAGTCCCCCATATCCATACAAAAAATGGCGTACGGTATGTGCACACTTACAACAAAGAATGGCAAGTATATATAAATGCTATGATATACTTGTTCATCATGTGTTACTGTAATACAGTGGAAGAACAGACTTGTTCTTGTATTTTATCGCAAATGTTGTAGATAACAAGAGTCTCCACCGACATTTATTTTATCCAATAAGGAAAGGATAAAAAGAATAGGAAAAACCTTTGAGATTTATCTGAGTTCGGGGGGTAGGTTATAAAAAAGGAAGGTGTTATCACCCTTTTCATCCGTAGTTATCTACGGGATCTTAATCGTTAGCTCACTTTGTTTGAAATGCTTTTATGTATGCGTTTGAAAATATTTTGAAAAATGCCTAAGTGCGGAAACTTTGTAATGATTCTTGTATTAGTTGAGAATGCGTACAAAGTGTTTGTTTCTTGAAAATATTTCAGACAAAGTTTTTGTGGAAAATATGTTTTGTTTTTGTGAGCAAGTGATTACGAGCTATTTACCTACTCAAAGATCTTTCGCGTTATTTTCCTCCTCCTTAGATAGTGTTATACTACCATTAGTTAGTAGGAAGCCCTATCATTGGATGTGTGAGGGACAGACGCGGGTCATCGTACAGTCATAAAGACAACTTGTAGGATGCTTTAGAAATTTTATTGTAAGGGACTAAGATCATTTACTGAAGGCAGCATCGAAGGGTCATCGAGGGACTACGATCTTTTTAATCGAGGGTCTTTGCTAAAGCGTCCCTACTTTCGAGGGACATGACTGTATTTTTACGAAGGCAAGAAATAGAGTTACCCTAAAGGTGCGTGTGTGAATAGTGATTCTGTTCAATTATTTAATCTTGTAATTAGGATTTTCTAGATTGTTTTTAGTATTTTCATACAAACCCTGATTACTAGCAGTAATAAGGAAAGCAGTAAAAGCAAAAAATAAAAGTACTAAAAGTAAACCTAAACTATTACAAAGCTTCGAGGAAGGGAATACAAAACCGCAAAATAGGGTAAAAAATAAAGCGAGTAAAAACCAAAATTGAACTATGTGATACGGTGGGAGAACTGACTTGAGATTTTGCGTTTGTGTTCGCAAATGTTTCAGTTTAGCAAGAGTCGCCACCGACTTTTTATTTTATCCTAAGGAAAGGTCAAAAAGCACAGGAAAGACCTTTGAGATGTTTTCTTGGATTCGGGGAGTAGATTATGAAAAGGGAAGGTGCAAGCACCCTTTTCATCCATGGTTATCCATGGGCTCTTAGTTACTTGTTTAGATCACTTGCTTTGCTTTTTCAATTGTTTGAAATGGTGCTTTGTGTGTGGTTTTGAAAGATATTTTGAAAAGAGGCCATCATTGTGGCAACCTTTGTAATGATTCTTGTTTGAATGTATACACAGGTGTTTTTGTCTTTTCAAAAGATTTCAATATTTGAAAGTTTGATTTGAGAAATGTTTGAAATTGTGTTGTGAAATGTGTTTGAAAATAGCAAGGATGTTTTTTGCAAGCTTTGATCAAGTAACTAAGAGTTATCTACCCTATTTTACTCAAAGATATTTCCTATATGTTTTTAACCCTTTTGACAGTGTTATTTCACCATTACATTTGGTGAATAACCTTGTGTTAGGATGTTAAACGGGACAGGCGCGGGTCATCGTATAGACCATGATAACAATTGTGTTAAGTATTTTTGGCAAATTTTTGAGGGACTTGATCATTTTATTTAGGCAACCAAGATAGCGTCATCGAGGGACTATGATCTTTTGTTTTGTTTTTGTTTTGCCAAGTACCCGACATGCATAACATGGCCCATTTTTAAGGCAGCAAGTGGATTGTAACCCTAGGGGTGCAAGTGTGGATTATGTATTGATTTTCATGCATATTTGTCTTTGCATTAGGTCAAGCTACTTGTTGATTTTGGATTTTTACATACAAACCCTAATCTCTAATCATGGCATAATTGAAAGCATAAAGTACGAGAATTAAAAGTCTAATCTATTACAACATGATTATGGGGATGGGGATACAATCTTTGAATGGGGGTGTATTTGACAAGAAATATAAACCCTAGCTTACTATTACATCCAAATTGAATCAAATGCATAATAAATGGATAATATTTAAATAAAAAAAATAAATATATCAAATAATATGAATTATGCAAAAAGGTTTTTGTTTATTTATGTATGTAAAAATTTTAAATGTAAAAAAGATAAAGAAATAAATAAAAGATTAATTTTATTTGGTTAAGGCTAAAACCCTAATTTTCTTTAAGAAAGTAAATATATTAATTATTTTATTTATATACAATAAAAATAAAATAGTATATGTGAAAAAAAATAAAATATGTTTATAAAAAGTATTTTTTAAGTTTATTTAATAATAAAAATAAAAGTGTAAAATTTTATATTTTTATTCTAAAATATCTAATAAAATAAGAGTATATATATATGTATTAATTATATTAAATATGATAAAATAAAATAAAATATATACAAAAATAAAATATATTTAGAAAAATATCTTAAGTGTGAATAAAAATAAAGAATAAAAATAAAAGTATGATTTATATATTATTTCCAAGTTTTTAATAAATAAGATAAAAGTAATTAATTGCCTTTTATGTTAGGAAAATAAAAATAAAATGCAAAATAAATGTGAAAAATTATAAAATTATTTTTGAGTATTTTTTATATTTGGGAATAATAAAATATAATCAGAAATGAAAATAAAAATGCAAAAATATAAAATAACAAGAAATTGGGCCAGGGGGTGCAAAAAGGAAAAGGGAGGTGTCAAAAGTAGCCAGGACCAAGCCCAGCCCAAACCAACTTCATCTTCAACCTTCTAACTTTGAAAATGCGCGCTCCCTGTTCAAATACCAGATCCTATATACGAGCTCTATTGCAAAAACACATAACATCAAACTTGTAGAGCATTTCAAGATGAATCCAACCATATAAACAACTTGTTCTAACTCTTAAAGACCAGAGAGAATTTCTCTGGCCCTAAAATCTAACCTAATTTTTTCAGTATGTTCAAGGGTTAAATTCTCTTAGCATGCTTAATTTAAATGAAAACTGAGCATATGTACAACTTTATGGCAATGAATACTATATTTCTTATTCACAAACCTAAGGCTAAATGTTCCTAAATAGAGAGATAGGAAGTGGACAAAAACCTGTTTCAGCTGACTTCGTGTATGGCAATGTGGAGCTTTTCAACAAGGCTTGAGATGTCTGGGAGCTTGCTTGGACTTCACTTGACCTTTTCCAATACCTAGCTTGCCTTGAATCTACTTGAATTAACCTATAGAACTCAACCTGCACAAGCTCAAAATGAAAATGGAAAACCCTGTAAATGGAGTTACAGTTGGTGTTTGTGGTTTGGGATAGCTTAGATGGATGGAATGGAAGGTGTTTGAACAGGTTTTGGCGAAAACGCACGAGCCAAATGAGTTATGGAAGTCAAGTTGCAGGTTCTGCCCTGTTTTGCCAATGGATGGTGATTTCTGGCTAGGGGATGTTTAGAGGCTCAAGCGATCGTGTTTCTGGCTCAGAGGGATGTGTGAAAGATGTTCAAAATGCTTGCACAAGTTTGTTTTGGCTGGTTTTCAAGTTCTCATGTTTTGGACAAGTTTCTTGTTTTTGAAGTAAAATGTAGGAAGTGATTGAAACAGGCTTGTACAGGCTATCCTTATGCTTGTATACTTTGCCCTTGGCCCCTCCAACTTGTAGATTTGATTAGCTGCATAAGATATGGATCAATGCTCAAGAAATCAGTTTTGACATAAAGCATGATTTTAAGCAAAAATGGAAACTTTGCTTTTTCTACTTAGGGATTAATCCAAAGTGAAATGCTCTAATGACCAAAACAATGCCTTAGAGGAATGGTTTTGCATTAAATTATTGAGTGTGAAGTGGTTTAGAGGCCTGTAATATAGTGCAAAGCATGCTGACTTGAAATTGCAACTTGGATGAACATGAATATGCCATGGATGAAAAGTGAGTTTTTGCCAATTTCAAGCCTTCGATTCTCCCTAACCATAAATGAGTTTGGAGAGTTCTTGGACATTTTGGAAAGCTTGCAACATTATCTACAATCCATATTTTAAATGCAACTTGAGATTCAAAGTGAAACTATGTGAAAAACGGCCCTGAAGATAGGTCAAAATCCTGCCTAAACTAGGGCAAAATTTCACTAAGTTAAAAGTTTTAGGGACCCTTGTTCCAAAAATCATAACTTGAGATCCAAGCTTATTTTGAGAAAACTTTGTGAATCAAAGTTTTATACTTTGTGGAGTAATACAACTTTCATGTTGGAAGTTTTGTTTGAATCCAAATGCATCATAGTGAAAATGTTGGGCAAAGTTAGGAATAATTAAGAAAATTTCATAACTTAGAAAAATTCTAAGTTATGAAAATTTTCAATTTCAAACCCTAATTTGCAAAAATGGGTTTCTTGATGAACAAGTTTCATGTTTTGACATATCTTGATGAAAAATGTCCCTTGGCACTTGATTTTGACGAAAAAGTCAAAGTTTGACTTTTCAGTGTACAGTCAAATTTTGATCAGTTGACTGAAAAATTCATCTGGCAATCCAATGCAATTGAGATCTTTTGAACTTGTTAAATAGGTCAAGATGATGCCATTGAATCCTTGAGTCCATGGTTGAACCCAATTTTCCATTGGCTAGGTCAAAAATCAGAAATTGCCTTTGTACAGTCAAAACCCTAAAAATGACCATTTTGCCCTTTTGGTGATCTGATCAAATTGCTTGTGGAGTTGTGGTCCAAACTTGATCAAATGGTTCATATGAGTTTATAATGTTGATGTGGGTCAAAATTCATGAGGTTTGACTATAAATTGGCCACAGTTGACTTTTTCCCCAATACAGCTGATTTCTAGGTCAATTGTCCAATTGACTGGGCAAAAATTTGATTCAAAGCTTGAAACTTGGTATGGACAAACTTATGAGTCCAACATGAAGTATGAAAGTCACTTTGAGCATTGGAGGTCCAAAAATACTTGTGCAAACTCAAACACTAATTTAGGTCATCAGTGCAAGGAGATGTCTTGCGCAGTGCAAAACCCTAATCCTGTCTGGAGTTCAAGGAGCTTTGTGAGGCGAAATCTTGATAAAATGAGAGGGAAAATTTTGGGGTAAAACAAACTATTACAACCATTTAGCAGTTACATAGCAGGAAAATTAAAGAGAAAGTAATAAAGTCCGCGAAGCGATAACAAGGAAAAGAAACAGAGAAATTATTTGATGAAAAATAACTGATGATTTAACCTAAAACCTAATTGATCAAATTGCAAACCTTAAAGTCTAGGTTGATTTTAATTTAATCGAAAAAAGTTAGGTAATTAAATTAATCTAAATTAATTATCCTAATTAATTTTAATAAATAAAAATCAAAGTTAATTAATGATAAAGAAACTAAACCTAATTTGTTTTAATGTTGATTAAAAAAATAATTAAGGTTTATTAAAAAATTAGGGTTAAGTTAGAAAAAAAAAAGAAAATAATGTTAGTAAAGAAATAGAGAAAAAGAATGCTGGAGATTAGTGTTGAACTTATGCCCCCCAAGACCTTCATGCAACATGCATACCACCAGGCCAAGTGCGCGCTTGTGCTAGGATACACATCCAACGTGTTTTGTAATCAACCTGCAAAACATATAAAATATTAGAGAAAAAGTGTGCTTCTGCCACTGAGGTGGATGTTTCAACCGTTTATATAAATACAACAATAAATATATAATATGAATCTGAAAATATTGACCGGAGCGTCCCAGTAAGAAAGAATAAGTTGATCGAATGTCCATCAGATAAAAGGTAGATTCAAAGATCTGCGAACCTACCTTGACTGGAAGATCCACTTCCCTGTGTACCATTCTTTTGGACCAATCAAAGGCTCGAACTATAATATCATTGGGTTTCAGTATAACTCATTCGTAATCAAGTCTGTCAAGAGCGCCCTTTCGTAGAAAATTCAATGAAGAGCCAGTATCAACCAATACATGAGCCAGAGTAGTTCCCCTGCATTCAATGGAGACATACAGGGCCTTATTGTAGTTTCTTCCCTCAGGAGTCAGATCAGCATCAGAGTAACCTAATCCATTATCAGTCGTTAAGTTAACAACATACCTTCCAAATTAATAGACAAAAACCTCTTATGGTACGTGAGCAGTCTTCAAGAATTTTACTAAAGCCTGTGCATAAGCTTCAGAACACAGTAGTAGGGATAACATGGAGATTTTGGATTGGGGTCCACCCCAGCTGTTCAACAATTTTATAATCACTTTTATGGGTAATCTTCAATACCTCTTCCAACTCTTGTCTATAGGTGTCTTCAACTGTAGCTTCCTTAGGTGCCTCCGTATGGGCAGGCTCTATCACTTGCTCTTTTCCTCAAGCCTCAGAAGTTGACTCGGTAGCAGTAACTGTAATAGGTGTGGAAATAGTATTCGGAGAGATTTCTGGAGAGAAAACCCTTCTGCTTCTAGTAACCTTACTAGTTCCAACAATATTATCAATGCCGGAATCAACAACTTCAATAACCTCATCTTCAACAGTCGGTAGTTCCTATTTGACGTCGTGGTAGTATACGTTGGATCCATAGTTCCAAGGAATAACTTTATCCGAAGAATATGGGGTAGGTCCAGGTATATTGATGATCAGGGGAGCAACTTTCAGATTGGAAGTAATCCTTACAGGACCTTTGGAGGTGATACTGACAAGAGGGCCATAAATTACAGATAAATCTTGGCACAGATTCTCAGTAGACAGAATCTTCTCGACCAAAATTATATGATTGTCCATCAGGCGTTGAATTCCTTTCTTCAATAATCTACAACCATTGGGTTGGGCTACGTAGAAGTAACATTTTTCAACACAGACCAGAAATAAACCGTCTTGTAACATATTCATCTTGATAATTGGTAGAGGAGTCACTAATTCACTTACAACACTAACATAAAGAACATCGTCAATTACACTTATGCCTTTGTCATGTTTCGCCATAGGTGCAGTAATCACATTTGGGGTCTCCAGAGGATCAAACTCAATTTCCTTGTTGTCAATCATGTCCTGAATTTTGTTTTTCAGGCTCTAACAGTTGTTGGTGTCGTGCCCATGACTGTTAGAATGATATGCACATCTCATGTTCGAATTGTACTTAAGAGAGGAGGTGTTTGGGTTCTAAGGAGGATCCGTTAGCGTAATCAGCTCCACTTTTAGTAAATGTTGCAACGCCTGAGTCAATGGCATATTAATCTTGGTAAATTTCCTTCTCGGAGCATCTGACCTACACCTATTGCTCTGTTGTTGTTGTTGAACAGGCACATGATTAGAAATCAATACCGCCCCCACAGACTGATTGCAATTACTTTTACCATGACCCTTCTGGCCATAAACATCATTCGTCTCTTTCTTACCACTGAATGTCTTCTTCACAACACTCAAAGACACAACCACTTAAATTTTTCCGCTCTTAATACCACTTTCAACTTGTTCCCGAGTTAAAATTAGCTCAGTAAAACTAGATGAAGAAATCCCAATCAGATGATTAAAGAACAGACCTATCAGAGTGCCCATGAACATATCAACTAGCTCCCGATAAGACAAGGTAGGTTGCACCCTTCTATCTAAGTCTCTCCACTTCTGGGCATATTCTTTGAACCCTTCATCCGAGCCCATAATCATATTTTGTAATTGCACGCGAGTTGGTGCAGGGTCAGTATTGTATTGATACTGCTTGTAAAAAGCAACAACCAAGTCTTCCCAAGTGTGGATGTTGGTTCCCTCCAGTTGATGGAACCACTCGAGTTGTGTACCAGACAAACTTTCCTGAAAGAAGTGAACCCATAACTTTCTATCAGCAGTATGAGGTTGGATCTTCTGAACATAAGACCTCAGATGAAGTTTCGGATAAGACACACCGTCATATTTAGCAAAAACAGGGACTTTAAACTTGTGAGGGATAACCACCCCCGAAATAAGACCCAACTCTCTAAAATCCAATCCAGGCACTTTCTAGATTTCCAAAGCCTTAAGACGATCTTCTAGCTGCTTGTATCTATCGTCGGTATGAGGATACTGTTCATCAGAATAGTCTTCATCCTCAGGCATCTTACCAGAACCAATGTTGCTTCCTCCTTCAGCCCTGACACTTCTACCATCCTCCTCTTGGTTGTCATCTTCATCAAAGGTGATATCAGTAGTTTGAATTGGTTTAGCAGGACCTTCGAATCTTCTTCCCATGTTGAGAATAACAATTAGCTCCTGAGTCTTCTTATTTTTGGCGATGAGCGCCGTCACGTATTTTTGTCCTTGAGCTAGTGTTGTACTCTAATTTTTCCCCCTAATATTCCTCTATCATCTCATATCAACTCAATCATATCAAGATCACAATTGGGTTTGGTTCTTCCCCGTATCTCTAGGTTTGCTCATGAGGAATCACCAAGCACCTTGATTCATATATGTTTTGAATTGATTAACTTTCAACTAATAAATACAATGACTGTTTTCTCTAATTTATGATATTATAGGTAAGGGAACAACACATTTCAACAATTTGATTTATAGGTTCATGACTTTATTTCCATGCCTTCTTCAACAAGGCTTCATTGAGAGTCAAGCTTCATCATTGGAGATATTTTGAAGTAATATCATGACAAGGTCTACTATGAATTATCATGATTCAATTTGTCAAAGAAAATCAAAAGATGCAAGATTTGATTGAAGAAGTTTGGCCTAATTGGACAAGTTCCTGATTTCTTGGTCACAAGTGCATAACTCTCTCATTTCTTAATATTTGAAGGTGGATTTTTTTTCTATTAATTCTTATTATCATCCAAAACAATTCTATTCATATGGAAAGAGTTATTATTCAAGAAAGTTGGTCAAAATTGAAAGAGGTTTCTGAGTCATTTTAGTGCTCTAGGAGCTAGGCGTTTGAACTTCTAAGGGTTATATCTTGCTCATCTTTTTGTATTTTTGAGTGATTACAAAGACATGTTTCTCTTTAAAGATTTATCAACCAATCACTTCAAAAGTTTCAAGAAAATTTTATGTGGAAGATACCTAATGATGAAGAAAGATTACGATTCCCCTAGACAGGCCATCAAATTCCCTTATGTAACTTCAAAAAGTCATAACTTGATCAATTTTTATCTACTTGAGCCCATTATTTTTCCATAATGATCTCACCATATTTTGTACTTTATATTTCAAAGGATAACAGTTCTCAATATTGTTCCATGGTGCTCCCTGATGAAAACCACACGTGTGGTCTTCCTTATAATACCAAGGTAAAGGTGATGGTATAGCATGGGGTGGCCTGGTCTAAACCAACTTCTTCTGGATCAAAGCCAGAAGTAACTTCTTCTACATTGACTCAATATGTCAAATGTTGGCTTCTTGTTGGTTAGATGGTTCTTTTTCCTAGATTTACCTTATGCTTTAGGGTAGCCTCTTCATCTCCTCCCACCTTCTTTAATTTCAAAAATCTTCTACCTCCTTTTCAAAACTATTCTTGTTTTTTAAACTTGAATCACTTTCATAATAAAATCAGACTTAGGTCCATGCACTTTCAAAAAATATTTTCTTAATCAAACTTTAATCAACTTAATAATACCTTGACATTTTTTGTGAGAAGACTAAAAATCAATCAATCTCATTCAAACCATTTTTCCATTTTAGCTTTTACTTAAACTTTTTCTCAAAAGATAAGACTCATGTCGAACCTTGTAGTGATGCGAGATACTATACTTATACAATATGTAGTGAAGTGAGATATTTTCCACTTGGGTATTGAGTGAGGCTTTGTCGATTTTAAAATCCAAGCCATATCCTCCACTTTGAGATGATGCAAATTCTCCTTTTCTCATAATCATGGGTAGTAAGTATGTTCTTCCACTCGGATACGATGATGATGTCTTGTCTCTTAAATTTAACCAACACACTTGTGTTTTAAAATTTTTAAAAGGTGAACTACGAGTACCCCGATCCCCTATTACACGGAAGATGGTATGTGGGCACTAAAGGTTTGCAACCGTGGCGGGTGCCAAAATTGTAAAAAAAATACTTCTTTTCTCATCCCCATAATCTATTTTTCGTATACAACTTTTATAGCCAAAATACACAGATTTTCAAAGAGGTTCCTGCGGAGTACCGTCGATGTTTAGGGTTCTAATACCTTTCCTTTGTATAACCAACCCCCGAACTTATATTCTTTCCCACTATTTTGGGTTACTCACTTTTTTCCCATTCCTCTTGAAATAATAAAGCATGGTGGCTATTTTGATTTGTGCAAGTCAAGTCAATCCAATGGCTTAGTCTCAACATTTTTATTCCCCGCAGAAAAAATGGCAACTTCACTAGGGAAAGATTATCTGTCTATATTCCATTATTTGTTGTATATTATGTGTTGTATATGTTTGTTTGGATTTTTCCTGGTTTTCAGGGTGCTTGGGGATTTCTCATAATTCCTCTACCCGAACTTGGGAAAACTTTAGATAGGACGGGCGGTATAGTTATGTTAGCTTTGAGGGAGTAATCCTAAAAAAGGAGGCATGAGATCCCCCACTCAGTGGAGACCCCTTTGACTGTAGTTTCATTTACCGAGTAATCGGGAAGACGTGCTGCTTTTGACCTGGGATCCTACTGAAACTGAGGACCGTAGAACCTTTAACCCATCTTGGCCTTTTAGGTGAAGTGCGGAAACTATAACGGAGTAATCCGGAAATGGTTGTCACGCGATACTACACTCAAATGAGCTTTTCTTGAGAATATTACTAACTACCGAGTCAAATGGGACGTTGGTAATATCTGAAGGAAGGATGTAGACTCTGGGAACCGCTTAGAACCTTGTTCGGTAGGTGATAAACTATTAGACCATACCTTATGGGTAGTACCTTTCACTTCATGCTCGTGATGTCGAACATATGAACCCCCATGTTTGGGATCTTATATGTGATTGTTGCATCATGCATTCATGCACCCATGAGCATCCTTTAAGACATTTTGGTTCAAGGGACTTAAAGTTGACTTTTTGCGAATATCTCAGGTAATTTTGACCATGGATTCTGGAAAAATAAAGACTCAGAAGTAAAGTTTCAAGAATCCCAAGATAGATGATTTGATGAATCTAATTCCTGAGATTGAGATTTCTACAGGTTTTTGGAAGAAGCATGGATCCATCGTGTCTCTCATGAAGCTCAAGATGAAGGAGGGTGTTCTCTTGACTTTGGTCCAAATCTATGATCCATTGTATAGATGTTTCACTTTCCATGATTATCAGTTGATTCCTACATTATAGGAGTATTCTTATCTACTGGGTTTACCTACTACCAATCGTGTTCCTTTCACCGGTTTAGAGGGGAAGCCAAAGTCTCATGAGATTGCTGCTATGGTTCATTTGGGAAAGTTTGAGATTGAGACCCACATGACTACTAAAGGAGGAATTAGAAGATTACCCACTCAGTTTTTATTAGATAAAGCTTGTTACTTTGCTAGGATGAAGAGTACAGTTGCTTTTGAGGCCATCTTTGCTCTGCTTGCTTATGGGTTATTCTTATTTCCGAACATCGACAACTTTATGGATATCAATGCCATCAGGATATTTTAGATAGGAAATCCAGTACCTACATTATTAGGAGATGCTTATTACTCTATTAATCTTTAGGATTCTTATCATGGAGGGATGATCATTTTCTGCACGCCTTTGTTGTATCAGTGGTTTATTTCTCACTTACCTCGGTCCGATGCTTTCTGGGATGTCAAAAAGGAAACTCGTTGGGATCCAAATATTACGGCCCTCACTCACTCAGATATTGTTTGGTATCACCAGGCGTACCATAATGTAGAGATTGTCGATAGTTGTGGTAGTTTCCTCAATGTACCTCTTCTTTGTACAAAGGAGGGAATTAACTACAATCCCGTCCTTCCACGATGACAGCTTGGATATCCAATGAGAGATAATCCAAATAGTATTTGTGATACGGTGGAAGAACTGACTGTGAGTTTTGCGTTTGTATTCGCACTTGTGCGATTGAGCAAGAGTCGCCACCGACTTTTTATTTTATCCTAAAGGAAAGGTTGAAAAAGCACAGCAAAAACCTTTTGAGATATTTCGTGGGTTCGGGGGGTAGATTATGAAAAGGGAAGGTATTAGCACCCTTTTCATCCATGGTTATCCATGGGCTCTTAGTTACTTGGTTTTTAGATCACTTGCCTTGATTTTCGATTGCTTGAAAATGGTGTGTGTGTGGGTGTTTTTGAAAATGTTTTTGAAGAAGATGCCTTGTCTTAGGCGACCAATGTATTTGACTCGTGTTTGAGTGTTTTACAAAAGTGTGGATCTTTTCGAAAAGATGTTTCAAATGTTTTTTGAGAGTTTGTTTGAAAGTATTGTGGATTGTGGTTTTTGAAAAGAAGGCAAGCGTTTTTGCAAGTTAATCTCAAGTAACTAAGAGTTTAATCTACCCTATTGTACTCAAAGGTTTTTGTTATGTTTTAACCCCTTTTAACAACTTTGTTCCACCATTGAATTTGGTGGACAATCTTGCGTTTAGGAAGTTTATTCGGGACGGGCGCGGGTCATCGTATGGACCACAAATGCAATGGTGCCAAGTGTCTTTGGCAATTCGCTTTGAAGGGACTATGATCATTCCGTTTAGGCAACATTCGAAAGCGTCATCGAGGGACTTATGATCATTTGAATTTGTTTTGCCAAAGATACTCGACGTGCAAGCATGGCCCATTTTGGAAGGCAACATGTGGGATTACCCTAGAGGGTGCAAGTGTGATTGTGTATTAATTTCATGTATTTGTCTTGTATTAGGTTATCTAGCGTTTGATTTTATGTACATGCAAACCCTAGGTCTAATCATGGTATAATTGAAAGCGGTAAATTGCAAAAATGTAAAATCTACGCTATTACAAGATAAGTATCCGGGAGTGGGGGTACAATATTCACAAATGGGGATGAGACTTATAGTATCCAATAAGTTACAACCAAATCGAATTTGCGATCAAATGTAAATAAGGTATATCAATGTATAAGATAAACAAATGTGTATAAGAGCAATGTAAATGTATTGTGTAAGTGTACAAGTATATGCGTATGTGATTATTTACAGGTGCGACAATGTGAAATCAATGTATATTAAGGATTGTTAAGTATTTGTTTTGACCTAAAGAAAAATTAAATGTCTATTTAATTTAATTAGTAATCTTGTATTTTTTAATATGTATGAAAAGAGAAATATTCTAAGTTTGAAAGTTATCATTTTTCATTTGGCATAAGAAAGTGTCTTTGTATTATTAGTAAGAATATTTAAAAGAAAAAAGTATTTTCAATTATGATGTAAAAAATGTATTTTGTTATTTATGTACAAAAATATATTTTAATTAAATGAATAAAAAGGGTATTTTCAATTTTAATTATATGATGTAGAAAAATGTATCTTAATTAAATGCTTAAGAAAAAAATGTATTTTCAATTAATGTATTAAACAAAGGTATTAGTAATAAAAATTATTGTAAAGAAAAAAGAGTGTTTGTTTAAGTTTTCATTAAGAAGAGAATAAAAGAATTAAAAGAGCAGATGCGTTGGGCTTAGGCATTCAGAATGGGCAAGGCCCACGTTTGGGCTCAGTAACGTTTTAGGGTTTCGCTTGTATTTTCATTTGGGAACATGTTTTAGGGTTTGCAGCGCCGCTCATGGAGGTCTTCTTCGTCTTCCTCGTTTACGCATTTCTGAACCCAACTCTTCCGTCTAGCCACCAGCGCTACCTCGTCCTCCCCCTCACGTTCGCTCAGGCAACGGTGAAACAAGGTAACGACATGTCTCAAACTCGTTAAAAATTTTAGATTTGCATGTTAAGGTTCTTTGATTTGTTGAATCCGATTCTGAGTTTTATTGATTAATGCATTTGGTTTGTCTTGTGTGAGGTATGAAAGGAAAGGAGAAAACGAAAACTACCTTGACAGAGGGGAGGAAGAAAATGGAAGTGCTCAGGAGGCTTGACGAGCGGAGGGAACGTGATGCTTGCTTGGACGACACTTGGTATTTCTATATCTGTATCTTTCTTCTTCTTCTTCGTTGGCTTGAGCTTGCCTTTGAAACTGTTGAGCTTGTTTAATGGCCCATGATGATGTTGTCTGAGGCTTGCCTGTGTTGTTGCCTTTGTTGGACGCCTGGGTTGCCTTTGACTTTCTTCTTCTCTTTTGCCTTAATACCTCCGTATGCTTGCCTTGAATGATTTGCCTTTGGATTGTTTATTGTTTTTGAAATGTTGGTTGCTGGCCCAATGATGGTATCCTGAGGGCCTTGGTGTTGGGGTTTGGAAATTGTGTTTTACTGGTTCATATGCAGTAGGCTATGAGGTTTGGACATAAGGTT
The DNA here is from genome assembly GCA_948472305.1 of Vicia faba. NCBI lineage: Eukaryota > Viridiplantae > Streptophyta > Magnoliopsida > Fabales > Fabaceae > Vicia > Vicia faba. The sequence continues at coordinate 206,903,558 of OX451737.1, read as the reverse complement.
GTGATTTTTTTGGTTTATGCCCTATGATGAGTGTTCTGAGGGCTGGAGGTTTTGACTGGTTATTTTGCTCAATGATATTTTTATTTGGATGATGCTGGTGCACACAGGGTGTACAGGTTGCCTGGGTAAATTTGTGTTGGTTTTGAAAGTTGACAAGGTTTTGCTTGAATGGCCAGACTTTAGGTTTTTTTTGTGAATTTAGACTTTAGGTTTGGACTGATTCAGGTGAGGCTTGAACTGGTTTCAGGCTTGTGGTTCTGGACTGGTTTTTTGCTTCAGGTCAGGACTTGGTTGTAGAAATGCAGTAGTAGGTTTTTGCTTGTGACTGGTATATGCTTTGTTTGTTTAGTGGCTTGACAGTAGGGTGGTGTGCTTCAGCAGGTTTGGCATATGCAGGTTCCAGGTTTAGACAGGAGGAGGCTTTGAGGCTTCACTTGGTTATTTTGTTAGGCTTGTTTCAAGGCTTCAGGCAGGATGAGGCTTTTTGGCTTCAGGCAGAGTTGTAAAGTTTTTTAGGACATTGCAGGTTATTGCTGGTTTTTGCCTTAACAGGTTAAAGGGCTTAGCAGGTTTGAGCCAATGCAGGTTTAAGGCAGGTTATTGTTTTGGAGGTGTTTTTTTGGTTATGAGGTTTATGCAGTGGGAGTTTGTATATTTCTTGTGTTAGAGTTTTTTTTGAACCTCTTCTTATTCTACTATGTTTTTTCTTTTGTATATTTTTCTTCCTGCCTAAAAGCCTAAAAACCTGCTTACTTTCCTCTTTTTCTTCTCTCTCTCAGTACAGTTAAATATTTAATATGTTTGTGCTGTACCTTTTTCTGAAGGGGCCACCCTTGTTGGGAAATGATGAAAAGAAATGTATGCTTGCATAATGGTTTTCCTCTGCATATTTTATCTTTTCTTTGACAGCTTTTGTACTTTTATCTTCTTTGATATCTTTGCCAAATCCTCTTCTTGACAGATTTGAGTAGACTTCTTGGCATTTTGACAGTAAATTGCACTTTTTGGATTATGACAGCAAGTTGTAATTTGGATTTTCAGTTTGGTTTGAACTTGGAGTTTGAGATTTTGAAATTATGCAGTTTTGACACTTTGCATTTTTTTCTCAACTTTGCATTCATGATTAACAAATAAAATTCTTCCCTCTTTGTGAACCGGGAGCAATCCCGTGATTTGCAGAGAGGGTTAACTGATCCCCATCAGTGGCCCTTAATGATGACTGCAATTTTATCTGTCTTTATTTATTTATCACTCGCTGACTTTTCTCCTTTTCTTTTGCAGATGAATAAAAATGGATGGAGGGGTACTAAATGAAGACTGAAGAATTAGAAAAAATAGGATAGTTTTCTTTTTATTTAATATTTAAATTAATGTAAAACCATTGTTTGTAATTAAATTATAAACAATAATTTGTACAAATAATTCAAGAATCAATAAAAGTCTTTATTATCTGTGATACGGTGGGAGAACTGACTTGAGGTTTTGCGTTTGTTTTCGCAAATGTTTCGGTTGAGCAAGAGTCGCCACCGACTTTTTATTTTATCCTAAGGAAAGGTTAAAAAGCACAGCAAAAACCTTTGAGATGTTTTCTTGGGTTCGGGGAGTAGATTATAGAAAGGGAAGGTATTAGCACCCTTTCTATCCATGGTTATCCATGGGCTCTTAGTTACTTGCTTAGATCACTTGCCTTTTGTTTTCAATTGTTTGAAATGGTGCTTGTGTGTGTGTGTGGGTTTGAAAATATTTTGAAAAGAAGCCAATGTGGTGGCAACCTTTGTAATGATCCATGTGGGGATGTATACAAAGGTGTATGTCTTTTGAAAAAGGTTTTCATTTGTTTTTTGAAAGTTGTTTTGAAAGTGTAGTGATGTGTGGTTTTGAAATATGCAAGTGTTTTAGTTTGCAAGATTGATTCAAGTAACTAAGAGGTTATCTACTCCTAAATTTCTCAAAGTTTATTGCTATGTCTTAACCCTTTCAATAAGTTTGTTCCACCATTGTATTTGGTGGACAATCTTATGTTTAGGATGTAAAAGGGGCGGGCACGGGTCATCGTTTAGACCATAATTGCAATGGTGCCAAGTATCTTTGGGCATTTTCTTTAAGGGACTTGATCATTTGCTTTGGAAGTATTTTGAAGATGTTATCGAGGGACTATGATCATTTGGTTTGTTTGTTTTGCCCAAAGAGACTTAACATGCAATATGGCCCAATTTGAAAGGCAACAAGTGGAGTACCCTAGGGGGTGCAAGTGTGATTTGTGTGTCCATTTTCATGCTTGTTTGTCTTGAGATTAGGTCATAACTATTGGTTGTTTTTAGCATACAAACCCTAATTCTAACATGGTATAATTAGAAAGCAATAAAGTGCGAAAATAAATTTACTAGCTATTACAAAACCAAATATGGGAAGGGGGTACAAATGTTCAAATGGGGGTATGGACAAGTAATTTAAACCTAAAACTATCACATCAATATTGAATTTATACAATTTAATTAATGTACAATAATTAAATAAAAATGGAATAAAATATGCAAGGTGAAAAAATATTTTTGTATATGTATGAAAAAAAGAGTATTATTTATGTAAAAATAAAAGATAATAAAAAGATATTAGTTTTGGAGTTTTTTCATATTTAGGGCAAAAACCTAATTCTATTAAATAAAATGTATTATTATTTAATTCAATACAATTATTTATTTATTATGTACAAAAATAAAAATAAAATGAAGTATATTATAAAAAAGTATTTTTTATATCAAATATTAATAAAAATGAAAAATACAGATATTTTTGTATTCTAAACTAAATATATATATATATATATATATATATATATATATATATATATATATATATATATATATATATATATATATATATATATATATATATATATATATATATATATATATATATATATATATATATATATATATATATATATATATATATATATATATATATATATATATATATATATATATATATATATATATATATATATATATATATATATATATTTATGTAAAATATTTTCAGAGGGTATAATAAAATAAAAATGAAAATAAAAGTATTTCTACCTATTTCTCAATATTTTAATGAAATGTATATATTTATTTATCTAAATATTAATCAAAAGAAAAATCATATAAATACCTAATAAATCAAAAATGGTGAGAAAAAATATTTTTATATATTTTTATGTTATGAGAAAAAATAAACAAAGTCAATCAAAAAAGAAAAAGGTCAAAAAGTCAAAGAAATAAGCAAATGGGCCTTGGGGGTGTAAAAACAATTATGTGGTGCAAATAAGAAAAAATGTTCCAGGCCCAGCCCAGAAGACCTGTCTTCAACCTCCAGCAAACAAATGTTTGAAAAAATGCGCGCCCTGTTCCTCATCTTCCAACTCTTGATTCCTGGCTTTTTAGCAAAAACTCATAACATAAAAAATGTTCAGCATGAAGAGACGATTCTAACCATATGCATAACTTGATCTAACTCTCTAAGATGAGGGAGAATTTCTCCTCCCCCAAATCCTAACCTAGTTTTTCTGCCATTTTCAAACTCCAAATTCTCACAACTCAAGCAAAAGAAATGAAAAGTAAAAACATGTACATGTTCAGTGGCATGAGTAGAACCTTGTTTCTTCACAAACTTAAAGCTAATGATGCCTAATAAGAGAGATACGAATTCAAAAACTTACCTGTTCAGTTGAAGTTCTATCTGGAGATGTAGGAACTTTCAGTGCAAGGTGATGATTGGAGAAGCTTCCTTGAGGTCCAGGGATGCTATTCCAATGTTTACTTTGTCTTGAAAGCTTCTGAATCGAGCTAGAGAACTTCACCTGCAAGTCAGAAATGTGAAAATGGTGGAAGTGGTTAGAGTGATTACAGATCGTGCTTTTGCTTTTGGTTAGCTTGCATAGATGGTATGGAAGGTGTGTGAACTGGTTTTGGCAAGAATGCTTGAGAGAAATAGAAGTTGGCACTCAAACTGCAGAGGCAACTCTGTTTTTGCAGTTTGATGGTGCTTTTTGGTTTGATGATGTTTTGGAGGTAAATGGCTCGTGCAATAGCTTGGTTATGATGTGTGTAATGTGTTTGATAACTTTGTCTAAGTGTTTGTAAGCTGGTTTCTGAGTTGGTACAAGTTATGCCATATTTCTTGAACTTGAAGCAAACAAAAGCCACTTGATCCTTCTAGCCTGTACAGGCCCTCACACTATGCTGCATCTTTTTGTCTTGATCAGAGTGTTATGTCCATGAATCTTGTGTCTAAAGATATGCATTGTACCATTTGATTTGTAAATTTGACATAAAGTTCTTCTTTTCAAAAATGGATAAACCACTTTTTCCAATTAAGGCTTAATTCCTTGTGTAATGACTATATGAACAAAACAAAGCTAAAATACAATGGATTGGCATTTAATTATTGAGTGTAACTTGGTTTAAGGACATGTAATCAAGGGCATGCTGGTTTTGAGAAGTTTGCATAACTTATGAACATGAAAAATGGCCAATTCAAAAGTGAGTTTTTGCTATATTGTGAAATTCGATTCTCCCTAACCATGAGGTTGTTTGATGAGTTCTTGGACATTTTGGAAAGCTTGGAATGTGTACTACAATCCATCTTTGAAATACAATTTGAAATTCCAAGTGGAAGTGTATGGAAAATGGCCTTGAAGTGGGGTAGAAAAACTTGTCAAAATAGGTCAAAAATTCACTAAGTTAAGAATGGTTTAGTGCCCTTATTCAAAAATTTGTAACTTGAGATACAAGCTTCAAATGAGAAAACTTTGTGAATCAAAGTTGTAGATTATGCAACAAGATACAACTTTCATGTTTTGACTTTTGTTTGAATCCAAATGAATCATGGTGAAAGAGTGGGGCAAAGTTGGGGAAAAATTAGGGTTTTCCATAACTTAGAAAAATTCTAAGTTATAAAAAATTCCATTCTAAACCCTAATTTGCATTTCTTGGTTTCTTGGTGAACAAGCTTCATGATTTGGCATGTTTTGATGAAAAATGAATCTTGACTCTTGATTTTGACCAAAAAGTCAAAATTTTGACTTTTCAGTATATAGTCAAAATTGATCAATTGACTGGGAAATTCAACTGTCAATCTTGTGTACTTGGGATCTTTTGAGCTTGATGAATGTGTCAAGACCATTTCATGGGGGCCTTGAGTCCATATGTGAGCTTGGTTTGCCATTGGCTAGGTCAAACAGTCAAAAATTGCCTTTGTGCAGTCAAAACCCTAAAAATGACCATTTTTCCCTTTTGGTGATCTGATCAAATTTCTTGTGGAATTGTGATCCAAACTTGACAAAATGGTCCATATGAGTTCATAATGTTGATGTGGGTCAATTTTCATGAGATTTGACTGTCAATTGGCCACAATTGACTTTTTCCCCAATACAGCTGATTTCTAGGTCATCTGTCCAATTGACTGGGCAAAACTTGGAATCAAGACTTGAAACTTGGTATGGGTAAACTTGGGAGTCCAATATGAAGCATGAAAGTTATCTTAGGCATTTTAGGTCAAAACATCTTTGTTCAAACACAAACCCTAATTTGAGTCCACAGTGCAAGGAGAAGTCTTAAGCAGAGGAAACCCTAACTGGATCTTGATCTTCAAGGTTTTTGTGATGAGAAAATGTTGAGGAAATGGGAGGGCAAATTTTGGGGTACAACAGTTGCCCCTGTTCAATCTTCTTGGACCTGAAGAGTTAGATTGGCAAGTTTGCCTTTCGTGACTCGAGGGTAAAAGGAGATTGGACACTAGAGTGCCCGGAAATTTGCACTCGCATGTTGAAGTATCAGCAAATGTGATGTCGGGAATGGGCTTATAGATGCCATTTGGAGAGATGGTGGATAGGGAGATGGGCTTATAGATGCCATCTGGAGATGTGACAGAACCTTGTCGGGAATGGGCTTATAGATGCCATTTGGAAGTGTTGATCGCACAAGAGATTCCTTAGCGAGAACTTGTGTATTTGAGAAAGACAGATGTTTTCCTGGCTTGTTACAGGTGTTTGATCTTCAATCTCCTCATGCAGATATGCCCTGGCTAGATACAGGTGTCGAATCTACAATTGGTTGCTCACAGATGTGCCTTGGCTGGATACAGGAATCGAATCCGGAAATAGTCGTCAACAGATATGCCCTGGCTGGATACAGGAATCGAGTCTGGAAATGTGGTCAACAGATATGCCCTGGCTGGATACAGGAATCGAGTCTGGAAATGTGGTCACAGATATGCCCTGGCTGGATACAGGAGTCGAATCCAGAATTGTGATAGTTGTTAGATATGCCCTGGCCGGATACAGGAATCGAATCTTCGAACTCTTCAGACGTGCCCTAGCTAGATACAGGAATCGAATCTGGAAACTGATCACTCTCAGATGTGCCCTGGCTAGATACAGGTATCGAATCTGGAATTGTGACAGTTGAAGGTAGTTGTCTTTGGGATTGTCTTTTTCCCTGAAAAGGCAAAAACATAAGTTGTATGCAATGTCATGATGTATGATATGCATGATGTCATGATGTTCAACATGAGATAGTGTTGTATGCACTTTATCATGTATGTAAGTAAGATGTATGAAAATGTGAAATGTTTATAAATGTATTTTCGTCTTAGGAAAATAAATCCTTGACGACCGGCCGGGGAATTGCTCTGTGGAAGAGATATTTTGCCGAAGTTTTGCTGAGAGGCCTGCTGAGGACTTCAATGATGGACTCCGTTGGGGATAATGATGATAAACTCCGCTGGGGATAACCGAGGATAGACTCTTGTCGGGGAATGAAAGAACTTCGCCGAGGGCGATCTTCCGTGGCAATTAGCTGAGGATAACCCAGTTATAAGTCCTTGTGAGGAAATAACTCTGAATAAAACTCGGGAGAGACGTCCGTACCCTGCAGGGAACAAGCTTCCAGAATCTACTGGGGATGAGCTTTAAGACCTGCCGGGGAATGTTATGCCTTTTCAGGATTGACGGGGAGTCAACTCTGCTTGGGGAAAGTACTGCTGAATCTTGTTTTACTCAGCGGGGAGTTGAGATGATTTGGTCACAATCTTCAGTCGAACCTATTTTGGTACCTTTGCGGACAAAGCAACCAGACTGCATCAGACAACTTCACATTGCCCCTGTTTCTGATGTCACCTGTAATTAATCTTTTGTTTCATATGCAAATATTTATGAATCAGCAATTTAATGTCAAATGCATATATCAAAAATGAACATTGGACGTTCTTCGCAAGACAAAACAGAAAAAGAAAAAAAAAACAATGGCAATTTGTATGGACAAGTGAATTTGTATTGATTTGAATTTTGCCTGTGAATAGGCGTTTTTGTACAAGAGGCTGACATCCTAGTAAGAGAATGCCGCCGAATAACATAGATTTTACAATTTTGAAAAGGAAACAAAACAGCTATGTGAACAATCCCACTGGGTTCCAACTCTGCTATCGCCTTTATGTCTTCAAGCGTCTCCTCACTTTGCTGCCTAGTTGAAGATGAAGCTGATTGGTCGATGCCGAAGTCTGAGCCAGACAGTTGATTCCGAATTCCGAATGCAAAGTGATCCAATGAGACATAGTGTTACGCTTTATCCCTAACTTTTGCCTGGACCGCCCTTTCGGGTTTTCAGTCCACCGGGATACCCATTTTTGCTCAAGCCGCCTTTTCAGGTTTTCGACTTGCCGGGTGTACAGATTTTTTCATTTCATCCCTTATTTTTGCCCGAACCCTTTTGGTTCGCCGGGAAGCCCTTATTTTTGCCTAAGTATGTCAACCTAGCGGGTCTTTTATTTATGCGTAGTATTTTTTCACTATGTCTGCATTGGCAGGGTGAGGAAGGTCGTCACCATCCATGGTGGTTAGGATCATGGCTCCTCCTGAGAACACATGTTTAACCACAAATGGCCCTTCGTATGTAGGGGTCCATTTGCCCCGGGGATCACTTTGAGGAAGGATGATGCGCTTGATTACCAGGTCCCCAACTTGATACTCTTGTGGTCTGACTTTCTTGTTAAATGCCCTGATCATCCGTTTTTGATACGTCTGACCATGACAAATGGCAGTGAGTCTCTTTTCGTCAATCAGATTTAGTTGATCAAGTCGAGTCTGGATCCAATCATCTTCACTCAAGCCTGCATCCTTCATTATTCAGAGAGAGGGTATCTGGACTTCAATTGGCAAGACTGCCTCCATGCCATATACCAAGGAGAAAGGAGTTGCCCCGGTTGACGTCCTTGCTGAGGTACGGTACCCATGAAGAGCGAACGGTAACATCTCGTGCCAATCTTTATAGGTCACTGTCATCTTCTGCACAATTTTCTTGATATTCTTATTAGCTGCCTCTACAGCCCCATTCATCTTCGGCCGGTAGGGAGAAGAGTTGTGGTGCTGTATCTTGAATTGTTCGCAGAGTTCAGTGATCATTTTGTTATTGAGATTGGTACCATTGTCCGTAATGATTATTTCCGGGACACCGTACCGACAGATCAGATTATGCCGGATGAAACGTGCCACGACGCTCTTGGTTACTGTGGCGTAGGAAGCTGCCTCAACCCACTTCGTGAAGTAATCGATCGCCACCAAGATGAAACGATGTCCATTGGATGCCGTCGGTCGGATCTCACCGATCATATCGATGCCCCACATTGCAAAAGGCCAAGGTGCCGTCAGGACGTTCAAAGGAACCGGAGGGATATGCACCTTGTCAGCATAGATTTGGCATTTATGACAAGTTCGAGAGTGTTGGTAACAATCGGCTTCCATTGTGGACCAGAAATATCCTGCCCGAAGGATTTTCTTAGTCATGGTGTGCCCACTGGAATGCGTTTCGAATGTACCTTCATGCAGTTCTATCATGATTATCTCTGCTTCAGTCTTATCCACACAACGTAGTAGAGTCGAATCATGATTCCGTTTGTAGAGAATGCCGTTGCTGAGGAAGAATTTTTCCGCAAACCTCCTCATGAACTTCTTGTCATTGACAGATGCACCTTCAGGGTATTCCTGAGCTTCCAAGTACCTCTTCACCTCATGATACCAAGGTTTTTCAGTCACCTTCTCGGCCTCGAGACCGCAGCAGTATGCCGGTTCATCCAACTTCCAGATAATGATTTGGGGAGCCTCATTGTCCCATTTAACTTTGAACATGGAAGACATCGTAGCTAGTGCGTCCGCTAGCTGATTCTCCTCTCTTGGGAAGTGCTCAAAAGTTATTTCCTCAAAGTGGGGAAGCAAGGTTGACACATACTCCTTGTAAGGAATAAGATTTGGGTGTTTCGTATCCCACTCGCCTTTGATCCGATTGATCACGAGAGCAGAATCTCCGAAGACACTCAGAAATTTGATCCTTAAGTCGATTGCAGCTTGCAGACCCATGATACATGCCTCATATTCTGCCATGTTGTTGGTGCAGCTGAAACATAATCGGGCGGTGAGCGGAGTATGAGTTCCTTTGGGAGATATGATTACAGCGCCGACGCCGTTACCCAAAGCATTGGAGGCTCCATCAAAATGCATAGACCATCGGGATCCTTCCTCAGGTCCTTCATCCGGTCCAGGTACTTCACAGTCAGTTACCACCATGATGTCTTCGTCTGGAAAATCAAAGTTCAATGATTGGTAATCGTCCACAGGTTGGTGTGCCAAATGATCTACCAGTACACTTCCCTTAATAGCTTTCTGAGTTGTATACTGGATATCATACTCTGTCAAGATCATTTGCCATCTCGCTATTCTCCCAGACAGAGCAGGCTTTTCAAATATGTACTTGATGGGATCCATCTTTGAAATCAACAAGGTAGTGTGAGTCAGCATATACTGTCTCAGCCGGCGAGCAGCCCATACAAGAGCGCAACAAGTTTTCTCAAGCAGTGAGTAACGAGACTCACAGTCGGTAAACTTTTTGCTCAAGTAATAAATAGCGTGCTCTTTTCGGCCAGACTCGTCATGCTGCCCCAGCACACACCCCATTGAATTATCAAGTACTGTCAAGTATAATATCAGAGGTCTTCCTTCCACCGGTGGCATAAGAATGGGTGGCTCTTGGAGATATTCCTTTATCTTTTCAAAGGCGGCCTGACATTCATCGTTCCAGCGTACTACTTGATCTTTCTTCAGTAATTTGAAGATTGGCTCACAAGTAGCAGTCAGATGTGAGATGAATCGGGCAATGTAATTCAGTCGTCCCAGGAAGCCTCTGACTTCTTTCTCTGTCTTTGGAGTCGGCATCTCTTGAATGGCTTTAACCTTGGCAGGGTCCACCTGGATACCTATATCACTTACAATGAAACCTAGCAATTTTCCGGACCTCACCCCAAAGGTGCATTTGTTGGGATTCAACCTCAGCTTGTATAACTTGAGTCGGTCAAACAACTTCCTCAGATGGTCAAGGTGCTCCTCCTCAGTTTGAGACCTTGCAATCATGTCATCAACGTATACCTCAATCTCATGATGGATCATATCATGAAATAAAGCAATCATGGCACGTTGATAGGTTGCCCCAGCATTTTTCAATCCGAACGGCATGACCTTGTAACAGAAGGTGCCCCACTGAGTCACAAAGGTAGTCTTCTCCATATCTTCCGGAGCCATCTTGATCTGATTATACCCTGAAAAACCATCCATGAAGGAGAACACCTTATGTTGAGCAGTATTGTCGACAAGAACGTCGATGTGAGGTAAGGGGAAGTCATCCTTGGGGCTGGCCCTGTTCAAATCCCTGTAGTCTACACACATTCTGACTTTACCATCTTTCTTTGGTACTGGCACCACATTGGCAACCCACTGAGGGTAAGAAGTCACTGCAAGAAACCCGGCATCGAATTGCTTCATAACTTCGGCCTTGATCTTTTCAGACATCTCTGGGCGCATACGTCGGACCTTTTGCTTTACCGGAGGGCAATCTTCCTTGGTTGGCAGGTGATGAACTACAATGTCGGCATCCAAACCAGGCATGTCTTCATAGGACCAAGCAAATATCTCCATGTAATCCTGTAGCATCTGGATCAATCGTTGCTTCACGCTGAGCTCTAGATTAGCCCCAATCTTGACCTCTTTCCTATCTGTCTCAGTACCCAGATTAATCGTCTCTACCGGCTCTTCATGTGGTTGAATAGCCCTCTCTTCCTGGAGTAGCAGTCTTGCGAGTTCACCAGGCACTTCGCAATCATCTTCACCTTCGTCTTCGGCCAAGTTGATCGGATTCTCGAAGTCATAACTGGCGGTAGCAGAGCTGTTACCAGTGAGATCCAGAGTGGATTGAAACCTGTATAAGTGAGTGTGTGTAAATATAGCTGTTTTGCAATATATATAACACAGAAAGAAAAAGAGCACAAGATTTGAAATGCAACAAACGTCCAATGTTTTGATTGATGATATATGGAAATGTCATACAAAAGCCCTCACAAATGGAGCTACGATGCCCCGGGTAGGACACCGAGCCAACAAAGTTTTAACATATTTTTTGTTACAAATTGGAAATCAAAAGAAATTAATTACTGCGTGACAAATGTGATAGGTGTAAAATCCTTGGCCGTCCAGTTGCTCGGTCCGTTGCTGGTAGTCGGGTAGATCCAACTGTCAAACTCTGCTTCCCCTACATCCTCCTCAATAGCATTCACCCTTGGGTTGGAGATAAACACCGGAGCCTTTCTGATCTTTTCCTTGCGCACAGCCCTCTGATCCTCTGCAGTAAAGCCCAGTCCAAACTTGTCGTTCTTTTGAGTGAAGTCAGGAAGCTGACCCCAGTTTGCACAATTGCCTTTCTCGATTACAGCCCGGGCATCTTTCAAAGATGCCATCTTCAACGGAAAATCTTCTTCAACCACTGCCTCAGCCGATGCCAACACTGGGGGTACCTCCTCAAAATGCTGAAAGGGGGTTTCAATAAACTCCCCGTCCATCTCGATATACCGGAATGAATTCAAGTGACTCACCATGTATTCCTCCTCACCTTGCACAGTAACAATCTTCCCTTTGACAGGGTATTTGAGCTTTTGGTGTAGAGTGGATGTTACTGCCCCAGCTTTGTGAATCCAGGGTCGCCCCAACAAGCAGGAGTAAGATGGACGAATATCCATTACATAGAATGTTGAGTTGAAAACTTGGGAACCCACACGAATGGGGATGTCTACTTCACCGTGCACCATCCTCTTAGAACCGTCGAAGGCTCTAACAATGATGTTACTGGGTTTCAACTCCAGGCCCTCACAATCCAGGCGATCCAATGCTTTCTTGGGCAAGACATTCAGGGAAGAGCCGGTATCCACTAACACGTGTGCGAGAGTAGTGCCCCTGCATTCAATGGAAACATGCAGGGCATCATTGTGATTTTTCCCTTTGGCGGTAAGGTCAGCATCCGAGAACCCTAAGCCATTGTCAGCCGTCAAATTAGCCACACAGTCGGTGAATTGATCCGCGGAGGTCTCTTGCGGCACATGGGCCGTTTTCAGAAATGAAATCAGGGCTTTTGCATGGGCCTCTGAGCATAGCAGCAATGATAACATAGAGATTTTGGAGGGAGTATGCCCCAACTGTTCAACAACGTTAAAGTCACTCTTTTTGATAATCTTAAGAATTTCCTCCATTTCTTGTTGGGAGGCTTCCACAGCAGTCTTATTTTTCGGTGCCTCCGTCCTGGCAGGCGAATCAGTAGCAACTTCTTTGCCCCGAGTATCAGAGGACTCGGCGGCAGTAGTAGACACAGGAACTTGAATTGGAACATGCGCACTTGCGGGTGTGATGGTGAGAGGTTTTTGGATAACTGGCGGTGCAATGTCAGGCGAGAAGAGCCTGCCACTGCGGGTAATCTTTGCGGGACCAGTGATATTACTGATATTGGTATTGGTGTTGAACTCCTGCTTCACCCCAAGCACATACACGTCGGCTCCATAATGCCATGGGACCGCTTTATCAGACTCATACGGGAGGGGCCCCGGGACAGTAATAGTGATGGGTGCAACAGACATAATCTGGACTGGTTTCTTTACGGGAGCTTTGGCAGGATTATAAATTGTGACAACAGATATTTCTTCAATGGAAACAGACGGAACAACAGTTTTCTTGAATAGAATTTCCTTGCTATCCATCAGGCCTTGGATGCTTGATTTTAGCAGTGGACAACCGGTAGGGATAACAGCACACAGGAGGCAACCCTTACTACAACCCGAAAATAAACCGGCTAGTAGCAAGTTCCTCTTAACAATCAAAAGAGGGGTAACAACTTCATTTACCGAAACAGCATACAACCCTTCCTCGATGGCATTTACTCTATGTTGGGGCATAGGAGCGGTTACAACATTCGGTCTCTCAGGCGCTTCAAACTGAATTTCCTTTGCGTCGATAAGATCTTGCACTTTGTTTCTCAAGGCCCAACAATCATCAGTAGTGTGTCCGGGACTATCAGAATGATAAGCACACCGGGCATTTGGGTTATACTTAGGAGATGCAGTGTTGACGACCTTAGGAGCTTCTTTGAGGATCACCAAGTTGGTTGATAACAGTTGGGGTAAAATTTGAGATAAGGTCATACTCAGCCGAGTATACTGCCTCTTGGGCCTTTCACTTCTTTGTTGATTGTACTGCTGAGGAGCAGCAACGGGTTTTGAGATGACCAAAGCGTTGACGGCTTGGCGATTTTCGGGCTTGACTTGTCTTCTAGGACCATAGACGGCACTTGCTTCTTTCTTAAACGGCCTCTTCTCAGTACTTGTAGAGGCAGCCTTTTGTATCTTGCCTGACCTGATGCCAGCTTCAATTCTTTCTCCCGTTAGAATCAAATCCGTAAACCCAGCGGAGGAGTTACCAACCAAATGATTGAAAAACGGACCAGACAAAGTCCCTAGGAACATATCAACCAGCTCACGATCAGTCAATGGAGGCTGCACCCTGCCAGCCAAATCTCTCCATTTTTGTGCGTACTCTTTGAACCCTTCACCCATTCCTAGAGACATACCCTGAAGTTGGGTACGCGTAGGAGCGAGATCAGAATTGTATTGGTATTGTCTGTAGAATGCGGTTGCCAAGTCTTCCCAGTGTCGGATGCTAGTTCCATCTAATTGATAGAACCATTCAAGCTGTGACCCCGAGAGGCTATCTTGGAAGAAGTGAATCCAGAGGTTCTTATCCGCCGTGTAAGGTTGGATCTTCCTTACGTACGACCTCAGATGCAGCTTTGGGCAGGAGACCCCATCATACTTGGCGAAAGCAGGCGCCTTAAACTTGTGAGGAATTACTACCCCAGAAGATAACCCCAGATCTCCGAAATCCAGTCCCGGCACATTCTGAATTTCCATGGCGCTCAAGCGGTCTTCCAATTGCTTGTATCTGTCAGCAGCAGGTGGGTATTGTTTGTCATTGTAGTCCGTCTCGTTGTCGGAGACTGCGGGACTAGGAGCTCCTCCCCCTTGGGGACTGTTTTTCTCAGCAGAGGAAGTAGTTGGTTCAGCTTCATTATGGAGTGTGTTCCCAAATCTGCGTCCGGCGTTGAACAACACAGTCCTCTTTTTCTTCTTCTTCTTCAAGAGTAGAGTCTTCAACTCTTGTTGACCTTGGGCTAGGCTTAGGACCATCTCTTGAAACTGTGCACTTTGGGCCTGAAGGGCCTTGATTGCTTGCTCACTGGAGGAGTCTGGATTCATGATGACTGTTCAAAATAAACAGCGAAGGAGATTAAGCAACCTGTGAAATAGGGTACCTGCTATGCATATGGTGCAATGGAATGCGTATGTTTTATGTTTTCAAAGACAAACAAGATTCAACTTTGTAGACAAAAAGGAAACACACTTCATTAGATTAAAATTTTCAATTGTTCAACAATTTGCCCTTAGGCATTACAGGAATGAAAAATACTGGAAAGGAAATAAAACTATAAAAGGAAATATCCAAAGCTCATCAATGCTCCCATGGCCTCATCTTTTCAGTGCTGATGTAGTTGTTCAGGACCCGTTCTTCCTCCAATTGCTTAGTCAGCCTCTGGATCTTCCGTTCCTGCTCGTTGAACTTCTCCCGATAGAAATCCCGTTCTTCCTTTAGCTGTGCCCAAGATCTCTTCATCGTGTCAAAATTAGTGGGTATCTGAGGAGGGAGGACAGTTGGAGGAACCCCATCTTCATCAGGAGATTCAAGAATGAGAGGTCTAACAGCTTCGTATGGCATACCTAACCTCTGAGCACGGATGCGGACCCATTTGCAATAGGGCTCCATTGGTAGAGAAGTCTTTGGTCCCAACTCATGTGGGTCAGCTTTGTGAATTCTGTCCCAAGCTCTAATGAATCCATGGCGTAGTTTGTCACTGTCTGCCTGAAATTCAAAATGGAAGTGAGGAACCAGCATTTCATGAGGCCCATCTCCTCTGGCTCTTCCAAACTGACGAAGAGCTAAGCATGGATTGTAAGAGATTCCTCCTTGGATACCAATCAACGGAACATTAGGGTATTCTCCGCAACGGTCAATAACAGCTACCTCATCCAAACCTCTGAGAGTCCAGGTGATGTCATTATCAGTGAGAGACATTAACCTCCGAGCCCAACCTTTTCCTTCTTCATTCTTCAGCACGAACTTAGGAAGGTGCAAAATAAACCACCTTACTAGTAAAGGAGCACAACACCACGGAGTTCCCCGTTTTCGAGCAGTACGAGCATAGAGTTGTTGTAAAACGTCACCCAAAAGAGTGGGTACAGGATTCCGAGACATGAAGATCCTTATGACATGGGTACTGATAAAGGTGTCAGGGTTGGGAAACAATACCAGACCATAGATCAAAAGAGCCAGAATATCTTCGTATGCCCTGAAGTCCAAGTCATTCCAGAAATCATTAGCCTTGCTAACTAGAAATTTGACCAAAAAGCCCTTGACCCCATTTCTAGTTTCCCAATTGGCTAATACCTCTTCTTTGGTCAAGGGGAGAATTGCAGCAATCTCTTCAGGCCTAGGAGTCTTTTCCAAACCAGTGAATGGAGTTTGTTCCAAAACAGGGATCCCAAGCAGATAAGAGAATTCTTCCAGGGTAGGAACCAGCTGGAAGTCTTGAAAGGTGAAACAATGATACAGAGGGTCATAAAACTGGGTCAGAACACTTATCAGTTGTTGGTCCCATTTTGCAGTGATCAAGCCAAGGAGAGAACCATGTCTGTTGATGAAGGAAGAAGTGTTTGGAATCCTTCCAACCAAATCCTTGAGTAAAACTGGTGGTTGAACAAAGTTGAGCCGAATGGTATTCCTACGTACGGGCATCATGATGTCCTACAAAACAGAGCAAAGATGAAACCTTTTTGTCTTTGAAATGGGTTAGTCCTTTATACAGGATGCATGCAATGGTATGATGGCATGATGCTATGATGAAGCACACCACAAGTATTCACACAGGCAAACATGATAAGGCACACAAGTCATACAAGACAACCCTTAGGTTTAAGGCCAGCATGAAGTTTAGGTATTACCCTCTTTTGGTTTCGTTGGTTAAAACCTGTCCTATCAAAAGTAACCGGGTTCTAGAGGATCTCAAATCATTGACTACCCTCAATCGGTCATAACTCCAGCATCGCAATCTTTTCTTGCGGCCAGAACCATCGCGAGAGTTTAGCCTCAATGAGTGTAGCATACTGCTACTGTCCTAATATCCAAGTTGGTCAATTTAGGGTTCTAAGGTCGGTTGGTGTTTAATGAATCCTTAGAAGACCTACATTCTCCCCGTTGCAACACAAGGGATATAGGTACAGACCAAGGTGCCACACCAATGTAGCACTGCTTCACCCATGTCGGTCTACGCCGGACAGGTCCCTCACAGATTATGCTACCTAAAAAGGGTATTCCCCAGATTCGGGTTAGGATCTATGAAACTCCGATGCAAAGCCCACAAATATATAAAAGCAAACAAAGCAAACAATTGAAAACAAAGGTGATCTAAGCCCTAAGGTTACTCCACTTTTAAAAAATTCCCCAGCAGAGTCGCCAATTCTGTGATACGGTGGGAGAACTGACTTGAGGTTTTGCGTTTGTTTTCGCAAATGTTTCGGTTGAGCAAGAGTCGCCACCGACTTTTTATTTTATCCTAAGGAAAGGTTAAAAAGCACAGCAAAAACCTTTGAGATGTTTTCTTGGGTTCGGGGAGTAGATTATAGAAAGGGAAGGTATTAGCACCCTTTCTATCCATGGTTATCCATGGGCTCTTAGTTACTTGCTTAGATCACTTGCCTTTTGTTTTCAATTGTTTGAAATGGTGCTTGTGTGTGTGTGTGGGTTTGAAAATATTTTGAAAAGAAGCCAATGTGGTGGCAACCTTTGTAATGATCCATGTGGGGATGTATACAAAGGTGTATGTCTTTTGAAAAAGGTTTTCATTTGTTTTTTGAAAGTTGTTTTGAAAGTGTAGTGATGTGTGGTTTTGAAATAGGCAAGTGTTTTAGTTTGCAAGATTGATTCAAGTAACTAAGAGGTTATCTACTCCTAAATTTCTCAAAGTTTATTGCTATGTCTTAACCCTTTCAATAAGTTTGTTCCACCATTGTATTTGGTGGACAATCTTATGTTTAGGATGTAAAAGGGGCGGGCACGGGTCATCGTTTAGACCATAATTGCAATGGTGCCAAGTATCTTTGGGCATTTTCTTTAAGGGACTTGATCATTTGCTTTGGAAGTATTTTGAAGATGTTATCGAGGGACTATGATCATTTGGTTTGTTTGTTTTGCCCAAAGAGACTTAACATGCAATATGACCCAATTTGAAAGGCAACAAGTGGAGTACCCTAGGGGGTGCAAGTGTGATTTGTGTGTCCATTTTCATGCTTGTTTGTCTTGAGATTAGGTCATAACTATTGGTTGTTTTTAGCATACAAACCCTAATTCTAACATGGTATAATTAGAAAGCAATAAAGTGCGAAAATAAATTTACTAGCTATTACAAAACCAAATATGGGAAGGGGGGTACAAATGTTCAAATGGGGGTATGGACAAGTAATTTAAACCTAAAACTATCACATCAATATTGAATTTATACAATTTAATTAATGTACAATAATTAAATAAAAATGGAATAAAATATGCAAGGTGAAAAAATATTTTTGTATATGTATGAAAAAAAGAGTATTATTTATGTAAAAATAAAAGATAATAAAAAGATATTAGTTTTGGAGTTTTTTCATATTTAGGGCAAAAACCTAATTCTATTAAATAAAATGTATTATTATTTAATTCAATACAAGTATTTATTTATTATGTACAAAAATAAAAATAAAATGAAGTATATTATAAAAAAGTATTTTTTATATCAAATATTAATAAAAATGAAAAATACAGATATTTTTGTATTCTAACCTAAATATATTAATAAATATATATATATATGTATTAAGTTCTAAATATGTATTATATATATAAATAATAATAATTTTTAATATGTATAAAAAAGGTATTTTTTATGTAAAATATTTTCAGAGGGTATAATAAAATAAAAATGAAAATAAAAGTATTTCTACCTATTTCTCAATATTTTAATGAAATGTATATATTTATTTATCTGAATATTAATCAAAAGAAAAATCATATAAATACCTAATAAATTAAAAATGGTGAGAAAAAATATTTTTATATTTTTTTATGTTATGAGAAAAAATAAACAAAGTCAATCAAAAAAGAAAAAGGTCAAAAAGTCAAAGAAATAAGCAAATGGGCCTTGGGGGTGTAAAAGCAATTATGTGGTGCAAATAAGAAAAAATGTTCCAGGCCCAGCCCAGAAGACCTGTCTTCAACCTCCAGCAAACAAATGTTTGAAAAAACGCGCGCCCTGTTTCTCATCTTCCAACTCTTGATTCCTGGCTTTTTAGCAAAAACTCATAACATAAAAAATGTTCAGCATGAAGAGACGATTCTAACCATATGCATAACTTGATCTAACTCTCTAAGATGAGGGAGAATTTCTCCTCCCCCAAATCCTAACCTAGTTTTTCTGCCATTTTCAAACTCCAAATTCTCACAACTCAAGCAAAAGAAATGAAAAGTAAAAACATGTACATGTTCAGTGGCATGAGTAGAACCTTGTTTCTTCACAAACTTAAAGCTAATGATGCCTAATAAGAGAGATACGAATTCAAAAACTTACCTGTTCAGTTGAAGTTCTATCTGGAGATGTAGGAACTTTCAGTGCAAGGTGATGATTGGAGAAGCTTCCTTGAGGTCCAGGGATGCTATTCCAATGTTTACTTTGTCTTGAAAGCTTCTGAATCGAGCTAGAGAACTTCACCTGCAAGTCAGAAATGTGAAAATGGTGGAAGTGGTTAGAGTGATTACAGGTCGTGCTTTTGCTTTTGGTTAGCTTGCATAGATGGTATGGAAGGTGTGTGAACTGGTTTTGGCAAGAATGCTTGAGAGAAATAGAAGTTGGCACTCAAACTGTAGAGGCAACTTTGTTTTTGCAGTTTGATGGTGCTTTTTGGTTTGATGATGTTTTGGAGGTAAATGGCTCATGCAATAGCTTGGTTATGATGTGTGTAATGTGTTTGATAACTTTGTCTAAGTGTTTGTAAGCTGGTTTCTGAGTTGGTACAAGTTATGCCATATTTCTTGAACTTGAAGCAAACAAAAGCCACTTGATCCTTCTAGCCTGTACAGGCCCTCACACTATGCTGCATATTTTTGTCTTGATCAGAGTGTTATGTCCATGAATCTTGTGTCTAAATATATGCATTGTACCATTTGATTTGTAAATTTGACATAAAGTTCTTCTTTTCAAAAATGGATAAACCACTTTTTCCAATTAAGGCTTAATTCCTTGTGTAATGACTATATGAACAAAACAAAGCTAAAATACAATGGATTGACATTTAATTATTGAGTGTAACTTGGTTTAAGGACCTGTAATCAAGGGCATGCTGGTTTTGAGAAGTTTGCATAACTTATGAACATGAAAAATGGCCAATTCAAAAGTGAGTTTTTGCTATATTGTGAAATTCGATTCTCCCTAACCATGAGGTTGTTTGATGAGTTCTTGGACATTTTGGAAATCTTGGAATGTGTACTACAATCCATCTTTGAAATACAATTTGAAATTCCAAGTGGAAGTGTATGGAAAATGGCCTTGAAGTGGGGTAGAAAAACTTGTCAAAATAGGTCAAAAATTCACTAAGTTAAGAATGGTTTAGTGCCCTTATTCAAAAATTTGTAACTTGAGATACAAGCTTCAAATGAGAAAACTTTGTGAATCAAAGTTGTAGATTATGCAACAAGATACAACTTTCATGTTTTGACTTTTGTTTGAATCCAAATGAATCATGGTGAAAGAGTGGGGCAAAGTTGGGGAAAAATTAGGGTTTTCCATAACTTAGAAAAATTCTAAGTTATAAAAAATTCCATTCTAAACCCTAATTTGCATTTCTTGGTTTCTTGGTGAACAAGCTTCATGATTTGGCATGTTTTGATGAAAAATGAATCTTGACTCTTGATTTTGACCAAAAAGTCAAAATTTTGACTTTTCAGTATATAGTCAAAATTGATCAATTGACTGGGAAATTCAACTGTCAATCTTGTGTACTTGGGATCTTTTGAGCTTGATGAATGTGTCAAGACCATTTCATGGGGGCCTTGAGTCCATATGTGAGCTTGGTTTGCCATTGGCTAGGTCAAACAGTCAAAAATTGCCTTTGTGCAGTCAAAACCCTAAAAATGACCATTTTGCCCTTTTGGTGATCTAATCAAATTTCTTGTGGAATTGTGATCCAAACTTGACCAAATGGTCCATATGAGTTCATAATGTTGATGTGGGTCAATTTTCATGAGATTTTACTGTCAATTGGCCACAGTTGACTTTTTCCCCAATACAGTTGATTTCTAGGTCATCTGTCCAATTGACTGGGCAAAACTTGGAATCAAGACTTGAAACTTGGTATGGGTAAACTTGGGAGTCCAATATGAAGCATGAAAGTTATCTTAGGCATTTTAGGTCAAAACATCTTTGTTCAAACACAAACCCTAATTTGAGTCCACAGTGCAAGGAGAAGTCTTGAGCAGAGGAAACCCTAACTGGATCTTGATCTTCAAGGTTTTTGTGATGAGAAAATGTTGAGGAAATGGGAGGGCAAATTTTGGGGTACAACATTATCCAATCAATTCTATTTCCTCTTTCTTTATTGTTTATCTATTATTTAAAACTCTTTGAATTAAAATAATTGAAAAATAAATTTCAATCACTTAATTTAGAATAATAAATAATTTAGATAAACAATACTTTAGCACATTGATCAGTTAAACCTGGTATCTCCAAAGTGAATCAATAGTTAATCAAAACACTGATCAGGCGCATTCCCTTTTCACCGATTTTACCAATCACTGTAAATCCAAACTGCGTATATCTTTTGACTGGTGAATTCAAACCAACTGCCTTCTTTTACTGATTAAATCAAAACAATGCGAATTCAACCCGAATCTCGGAATAACTTGCAAAGTGCTGTGGAATTTAAATCCTTCTGAGAATATGCCCACAAAAACCTTAATTCCTGATTAAATGCCAAAGAACGTTCACCTGATCAAAATTGAGCCAAAATCAACCAAAACCCTAAGCCAACTGTTTGAAGCAATCCAGAGTCCTAAAAATCAATAAAACCCTAATTTTTGTTTGACTGACGAGAAAAGTCCGTTTGTCCGATTCTTGAGCCAATCTAAAAAATCAGGAAACGCCTGAAGCTGTGACTTCTTGTGGAAAAATGCGAGGGCAAATTTTGGGGTACAACAGTATTCATCTGAGTGGTTTCTTTCTAAAAGAGGGGAAGGATCATTAGGAAGCTAATGAGGAAATTGCAAAGGCTTGGCGCCATATTCACAGGAAGAGTAGAAAGGACTTGGGACCTAGAAGAGCTGTTTCTTTGGAGCCTTATCTCCGGTGGGTACAAGCAAGGACAATCCAGTTGAAGATGCAGTATTCCCGTGAAGCACCTATGCCAGATATGTTTATGAAGACCACTCCTCCCTTTTTAGATGATGTGGAAGAGCTTCAGTTTGCCCTAGTCGGGATGCAGCAGGAGAAGGAGGCTTGAAAAAATAAGTGTCAGACTTTAGAGATGTCCTATCGAGCATACTTGAAGGAGAAGGATGATTTGATCGAGATTCTTGAGATTCTTACTTTAGAATTATGTAGAGGCAAGAGGATTTATTTTCCTATGGAAGAAGATAACATGTATGCAGAAGAGAACAAACAGTTGAAGGATCAAATTGCAAGACTCAACGGAAAGCGTCAGTGTATGAAGAGATCTTCATTAGCTTTGCTTTCTTAAGATTTTAGATTCCACCCTCTGTTGTACTTGGGATTGTTGAAACTTGTACTAAAAGTTGTAATCCATTTTGAAGTTATTATAATAAGATTTTAAGTATTTCAAAAATGTGTTAGTACTTTAGTATTTGCAAATTGTGTATAATTCTTTGAGTCCCTTGAAGTATTAATAATAATAAAATAAATCATGTGCATTGCATATCATGCATCATCTTGTACATATTTCTTGAATTCCTGTTATACCCAAGTGTCTTACTAAATTTCTCTACTTTGTTCAGCAAGTTGTCTCACCCATACAATACTCGAGCTAATTCCAGGAAGAAAATGGAGAATCTTGAACAAGAGAATCACGAGCTGTGCAAAGAAGTTACTGTTTTGAAGGCCGATATGGCCAATCTGACTGCTTTAATAGAATCGTTAGTGGCTGCTTAGAATCAGCTACCACTTGCTCAGCCACAACAAACAATGATTGCTTCTGACGGACCATCAGTTCCCGTTTATGTTACTCCAGTTATTGTCGCTCATAACGGTATGCCTCCGGGTTACCCGTGGGGAATTCCAGAGAATTTCATGCTAGAGGGTTTTAATCTTGACACTCAAGCTGCTCTAGTTGTGCAAGCTGCTGCTACTCTCGCACCTATTGTGGTGCATATTACTTCTGCTGCTAGAAATGAGATCAAATATACTGCACCTGCTTTGGTGAATGCTATGTCATTTACTAATGATGAATTTTATCATCATATTCCTCCACCAAGTGAAAGTGTGGGTTTCTATGACTGGTTGGTTGACTTTCAAGACCAGTTCAATGAGATGGAGAAGGAAATGAAGGCCATTTGAAGAAAAGAATTCTTTGGACAGTACGTCAGTGAACTATGCTTAGTTCTCAATGTAAATGTGCCAACCAAGTTTAAAGTACCAGAATTTGAGATGTTCAAGGGTAACTCTTTCCCTCGTCACCACCTTGTGATGTATATCAGGAAAATGTCTACCCATATTGATGATCGGTGTTTGCTCATTCATTTCTTCCAAGATAGTTTAACTGGTGCCATTCTAAAGTGGTATTTGAGTCTGGACAATAGTAGTATCCGTACCTTCAATGATCTGGGAGAAGCCTTCATCAAACAGTACAAGTACAATATGTTCATGGCACCTGACCGTGACTAGTTAAGGGAAATGGCTCAGAGAGACAAGGAATCATTCAAAAAATATGCGCAGAGATGACGCGAGATAGATGCCCAGGTGGTGCCACCTATGGGAGAACAAGAAATGACCAAGGTATTTCTGAAAACCCTTGAATCATTTTATTATGAAAGGATGGTCGCCAATGCACCGAGTGACTTTATCAAATTGGTAAGCATGGGTGTTTGTTTGGAAGAGGCTATTAGAGAAGGGCGCTTAACAAAAGAGGAAGGGACGAAGAAGTCATCGTATGGGTTCTCTCGAAAGAAAGAAAGTGAAATGAATTTTGTTATTAGGGAAGGAAAGATTAGACCAACTAGAAGGCATCAACGGTACCAACAACATGTTGCTTTTCTGACTCCAGTCATTAACGTAGCTCCAACCACTATTTCCTATCAGAGACCATCTCCTCAAGGAAATCAATGGAAATGTCATAAGAGAGAGGATTTTGACAATATTCTAATGAGTTATGCGGAGTTACTTCCGACTTTGATCCAGAAGAATTTGGTTTAGACCAGGCCACCCCCTGCTATAACATCACCTTTACCTTGGTATTATAAGGCATAACAGACGTGTGCTTTTTATCAGGGAGCACCAGGGAACAATATTGATAACTGTTATCCTTTGAAATATGAAGTACAAAAGATGGTGAGATCTGGCCTTTTATCCTTTAAACATGTTGGCCCTAACGTGAAAGATAATCCTTTACCAAAGCATGGAGGATAAAATGTTGTAAACATGGTTACTGGTTGTCCAGGGGACTTTTGGATTTTTGATATCAACCTGGTTAGAGGAGATTTGGTAAAGATGCATGTTGACCTCTGCAAGTTTAGTTACTATATGCTCGACCATGCTGGTTGTGATATTTGCAGTACTGATATCCAGGGATGTGATAAGATACAAGCTGGTCTTCAGGAAATGATGGACGAAGGCCTCATTTATATAATCAGGCCTAGGGAAGAGTACGAAGAGGATGTGAATATGGTTTTTGGATGTCCTGGAGAATTCTGGATGTTTGACGTGAATCATATGAATGACGATTTGGTGCAGTTGCACGCTACCTTTTGTTATTTAGATGTGAGTAAAAATATATATAATAAAATAAAATTCAAATATAATCAAATAAAAAAAGAAACGCACGCGGGCTCAGGAGTATTTGAATGGGCGAATCATATGGCTTATAATTGCCACACAAGCCCTTGACCACCCCCTGCAAAAATCAGACCGGCTAGAGGTGGTGGAAACCACCGTCTTCTCCGACGATAACCCTCTTAAATCCTGTAAAAATTCCTCAAGTTGAAATAGAAATATGTTATCTTGCTTAAAATTTCCTTCTGAACTTAAATGTGGACTCAAAAAGGGAAAAAGGTTAGTGAAACAAGAGATTCAAATGCAAGTTCGGTGGATGCCCTAACAATGGCATCTCACTATCCAAACATGCATTCTCTAAAGTAACCACTCAAACTTATTCCAAACATGCATTAGAGTATAAATCGACAGTTACATGGCCTTCAGAATGCTTAAGATAAATAGTTTTAACTTGAGTTTTATACCTCAACCAACGATGATGAATCTGCTCTATCTGGTACTTGAACCTTGTAGAAAAAAGCCCGAGGTTGCTCCTTGGATACTCAGAAAGAGATTGCAATGCTTGACTTTGAGTGAAATTGGCTAAGAATGATGATCTGATGGCTTGGTATCTTTGAAAATTTTCTTCTTCAAACCCTAGTGTTTCTCACTGCTGTCCGTCCCCTTTGTATCTAGCATGGTTGTGTATTTATAGGCCAAGCATTCTTGGTCAAAATCTCATGGAATTAATGCTTGTATGATTTGTTTCCATATTGTGTTTAAAATATTTCCAAAATTGAAGATTTGCCTTCCAAATATGCCATAAACAATTTCGGCATGTTTGTCACGTGTTTTTTGGGCCTCCAACTTGATTCAAACAAAGTCCAGTGTACCTTGATCCATTAGTTTGTTATTTTATTTGATTTATTTTAATAATATTTGCATAAAATTAAAATAAATAAAATAAAAAATACGTCCATGTACCAAATTAATTATAGGTCCTCTAACATGTCATAAACATGTTTGAACCTCAAAAGTTTAGCCCATTAGTCCAAAACTTCAAAATTGTTCAATGAAAATTTCATGCATTTCTCCATATTTTATCAACTTGCACCAATGATAACTCTCTTAATTTTTGTCATATCAAGGTGATCTAGGACTCATTGGAAACCTCAAGATGTCTCCTAATACATTCATTTTGATTAATGTTTCATTTGAAGTCTTTAACTTGATGTAAATTGCCTTCACAAAAATTCTCTTTTTTTTTTTTACTTTCAAAATGACCTGTAAAGTTTTGGCTCATATCTCTCAAATGAGGTATTTTTGGCCTTGAGATTAGAGAGGAAAAGTTGTAGAGAATTGAATTTCCTTTAAGATAGGATTTGGTTGAGGAGTTTCTGATGAAGTATGTGAAAGTTGTACTTCGTCAAAGTTCTGTTGACTTCTCCCTAAGAAAACCCTAATTTAGTAACTTTTGACTTTTCATAAATCTTGAGTTTTCTTGATGAATCATAATCAAAACTTAATAAAATGATGAATCTGACTTCAAAATATTGATGTTGACCAAAAATCTTGAAGTTTGACTGTAGATTGATCAATGTCGATTTCTTACCAAATACAACTGATTTTCACTCATCTGAGCAATTGACTGAGCAAACTCATTAATCAAGGCCTGAAACCCGACACGAGGGTTCTTTGAAGCATATGAGGAACCATGAAACCCACTTGAGGCATTAGAATCTCAATTTTTATTGAGAAAAACAAAACCCTAGTTGTAGGTGAATTTCTTAGGAGGAGGACTTGTCTGATCAATTTCTTGAGTACCCTTGAGCAATTGAAACTTCTATGAGCTTGAGGGAGTGTCAAATTAATTTGTCTTGGAAATGGGAGGGAAAATTTTGGGGTAAAACAGATGCCCCTGTTCAATCTTTTTAAAATTGAGGAGTTAGATTGGCATGTACGTCATTCGTAATCTGAAGGTGGAAGAGGATTAAACACTTAAGTGTCTGGGAATTTGCACTCACCAGTGCACAAAGTAACACTATTGGTTGATTGCCTTGCTTGGAGGAGCTTAAAGATGTCATTCGTAGAGATGACGGAGTGTCGTCAGAGATGGGCTTATAGATGCCATCCAAAGTGTCTATTGATAGGAGTATCAGAATAAGTCTATGTTCGACAGTATCTAAGAAGTATACTAGAATGAGTCTGTGTCCGACTGTATCTAGTAGATGTGTTAGGGAGTGTCATAATGAATATTATGTTTAGATTGTATCTGAATGTTGTTCTAGAACGAGTCCGTGTCTTGACTGTATCTATAAGAGAATCAGAATGAGTCTTTGCGCGACTGTATCTAAGATCCGTATTAGATTGTGTCTACACCTGACTGTATCTAAAAGATGTACTGGAATGAATATCATAATGAATCTATACCTTAATCGTATATGAACTGTATCTAGAAGATGTACTGGAATGAGTATCAGGATGAATCTATATCTCGATCGTATCTGAACTATATCTAGAAGATGTACTGGAATGAGTCTACTCCTGATTGTATCTAAAGGAGTATCAGAATGAATCGTTGACTGATTATATCTGAAGGATGATAAAATGTTGACAATATTTATGTGTTTGTGAACTAACCTGAAAAACAAAGTTAGTTTTATGAAATGTCATGATGTATGTAATGCATTGTGTAACGATGCTCTCAAAATACATGAGAATATGTTTTGTATGCTTATGCTATGATATTTTGTAAATGATGTATGGATGCAAGATGTTGCTGACGGCAATTTCCTTAGTTTTCCTCAGTAAATGATGTATATATGCTATGATATTTTGTAAATGATATTTTGTCTGGTTTTCCTCAATTTTCCTTGTTCCACTCCTCGCTTTGCTCCTTCATCATAAATTTCACTTTAAAACACTATAAAATTTATCTGGTTAAGATGATTTCTATATAGTTTAGTCTTTTCCACAAATCTTCATATTGTTCATTAAAACCTCCCAAAAAAACATTAATAGTAAAAGTTCTCAAAAACAAAAAAATCAAATATTAAAAACATATGTGATAGACTATCGTTAGGTAGAAAAACCAAGAGTTAATGAACTCTATAAAGAATCCTTAATCAGTATATCCCTCGAGATAATTCTTCCTATACATAGGAGGAATATCCATGGATTTTTGTTATATCCCAAAATATTTCTATATTGTATCAACTATGAGGTTAGGATCCAATAACAATTGTTTAAGAGGACTAATATCGATTGGAGCTGGTTGGTGTCACATATTTGGAAACCTTGTTGAAACCGGTACTAAGTCGAGTGTTCCTTGGTTGTCGCTCTTATTTCATATCAACATTGTTTCTCATTGGAGTTCATGGTATAATTGATGAATTATACAGGTAAAATGGATTTTTAATTCATGTTTGATACTCAACCATTCTTTGTATACTTAAACCCACCAGGATTGAAATTGGTACACCCGGTTTTGGTAGGTATGTTGTTGAATTAGACGATACTCATTGATATTATCTCATTGCTCACGAGTCTAACAATTCCTAATTAAATATATTCATGCTATTGGGCCATATGCTCTTCCTCTAGTGAATGAAATATTGTTCACTTGTAGAGTGTTAAGTTGTAGAATACGAATTTGTCTCAATGCTTTAGAAAATATCTTTACCATATACACCTATCTAAATTGTATATTGACGTGGTGAAATGTGTTGACAAGTGTCAGCGGATAGCATTTGATTTTAACATAGAGAAATAAATGTGAAAAGTATCATTGAATTCTCTGAAAAATTAATTTGGTTACAGGTTGGAGAGGTACTTGGGTTATATAGCCAAGGACCCGGATTGACCCAACAAACAATAATGGCCCAAAAAAAAATTAACTACCTATAATTAGCCTAAAGAGAAGCATGATAAAAACGAGAAAAATAGTACATTATATTTTAACATCTCTTCAAATTAGAAATGGATGTTGAGCATTCCTAGTTTGGAGACTAAGTTGGTGAAGGGGCCTAGATGAAGTGGTTTGGTAAAAAATTCAGCCACTTAATGTTTTGAGTTTATGGGAATGAGATGTATAGTCTTCGATTGTATCTTGTCGTGAATCAAATGAAAATCTATTCCTATGTGTTTAGTATTTCATGGAAGACCGAATTAATAGCCATGTGAATGGCACTCTGATTGTCGCGATAAACTGTGACCGATTGTTGGTGATTGATGATGAAGTCTTGAAGTAAATATAGCAACCATTGGGCCTCACAGGATGTGTTGGCTAATGCTATCTACTCTTCTTTAAAAGATGATCGAGAGACGATGAGTTGTTTCTATGTTTTCCAGCATATCAAGTTGTCACCTAGAAAGAAGCTGAAGCTGATGGTTGATCTTCTGGTGATGGGGAAAGCTCCCCAGTTAGAGTATGTGAATTCGGTGGTGTTAAGTTTGGAATCTGATATGAAGTAAAGACCAAGAGCAGGCATGTTCTTTAGATATCTGATAATTTTATATGCAGCTAGGAGATGATACTGTGTGGGGGCTGACACATGTTGGCTTAATCTGCAAACAAAATAAACAATATTAGGACAAGAATGAGTAAGATAAAAGAGTTTACCTATGATGCTTCAGAATTGTGTGGGGTTAATAAGAAAACGATCATCCAGTTAATCGATTTTGTGGTTAGGGTCCATGAGAGTGGACGTAGATTTGGCTCCAAGAAGGCTTGTTGTTTCCATCAGGTCTAAACAACATTTCCGCTAACAAAGTGTAATTCCTTTAGAGTATCTGGGGATCTCAAAGCCACAGAAATAACGAAGGAAGCAAAGATCTTTGATACTGAATTTTTCATCCAAAATGGATTTGGTATTGCTTATATTAATGAGATTGGTACCTGCAAGGATTAAATCATCTACATATACCAGCACAACAGTGAAATCAGTAATAATATTTTTTTGTAAAAAATGAGTAATTTGATTTGGATTGTGAGAGTCCAATGTCGATTAAAGTGTTATTTAACTTTTGATTCCATTGACGACTAGCTTTCTTAAGACCATAAATAGATTTGTTTAATTTACACATAATATTTTTAGGTGCCTTAAGGCCAAGTGGGCATTTTATATTTATACTTCTTCCTCAAGGTCTCCATGAAGGAAGGTTGTATTAATATCTAGTTGATGAACGTGCCAATTGAGTGAAGAAACAATCCACAATAAGACTCTAATAGTTGTCATTTTGATGATAAGGCTAAAAGTTTATAAATAATCTAAACCTTCTGTTTTATTGTAGCCTTTAACAACAAGTCGAGTTTTATATCTCTCAATATTTCCATCGGGTAAAAATTTTAATTTAAATATCCATTTGCAACCGCTGGATTTTTTTGTTAGGAGGAACATTTGTGATATCCCAAGTGTGTGTATCATTGAGATATTTAAGTTTGTTGTTGATGGCTTGTTTTCATTTCGATTTGTTAATGGCAGAAGAGTAAGAAGAAGGTTATTTGTGAATAGATATATTTAAATTAAACAACCTATGATGATAAGGTAAATTATCATATGAGATAATGAGAAATAGGATAAGGAGTTTTACTTGTGTGTTGTGATGACGAAGATTGAGGTGTACCTGAAATGAGAGAGCAGTGGTAGTCTTTAAGTTATGAAGGGGTTATCGAAGTTCTAATAGATTTTTTGATGGGGGTCAATTGAGGGAGAGGGTTCTTAGGTAATGGAACGGTTTCAGTGGTAATAAGGGGTGTGGGATTGCTAGGGTTCAGGTTCATTATGTGTAGCTCTGTGGTTGATAGGTGTGTTATGGTGTGTGTGCACTACATTGGTTGGTTTAAGTTATATGTGTATAGAAGTGTTATGTGGTTATGGTTTGTATTGGCGGGGGTGGCGGGGGTGAGTGCAACTTCAACATAAGATGTTTTTCATGATGTAAAAACTAGGAAAACTTAGCATTTCTATATATTGGACGGTATCTCTATGTCATGTGGCACTCCCTTGCATTAGAGGTCTTAGGAATCATTAAAAACTACTTTGAAATTGACCAAAACCTTGAAAATTAGTTTTCTGCAAAAAAAAAAACAACTTGCATGTGCCGACACATACATGTTTCAGACTGACACATGTAACTCAATAATGAAGCATGTATCTTCTGTATGATACAGGAGACACATGCATCTCATAGGCCGGCATATAGTGTAACTTTTTATACTGCAGTATTAAAGCCTGTAGCTACTCTCTTGCATAAATCGACATATCTGCCTTTTCTGGAGGACACATACTATTAATTTTTTACTTATGTGCCAACACATTACATATTTTAGGCTGGCACATACTATTTGATTGGATCAATTTTTCAATTATTCTTAATTCCGAAAATTACCTCTTTGCATACAAACTTCTACAACTATAAATACATCATTCATGCATCATTCCAACTTGATGAAACTATAAATAGTTATCACCATTGCTCTTAACCTTCAACCTCCAACCTATGCATACACACTAATAAATCACACATAATTATCTTTTATCGGGGTGCCATCTAGGCGAGATTTGATAATGTCCAATTAGGTTCTTGTGTAGCCGGGAATATTGGGTGGAGAATTGTAGAGGGTTTCATCTGGAAAAACCTAGGGTTTGTCCTCTAACATCTTTGATAGATTTAGGGGTTTTTTTCAATACTTTCAAAATATGATTTCCACCAAGTGAAAAGCCTTTGGAGTTTGGTACCAAAAGAAGTAGCAAGAGAACAACGAATCGAATTTAAAGGTCTTGTGTTCAATAGGTACAATTGATCGTGTGCGAAAGAGCTTTTGAGTTTGGTACCCAAAGGAGTAGCAAGATTCGATAAATTAATGGATAAATATTATGTTTTTGGTCTTGCTCAAGATCAAAGGAAGAGAAGGGGTTGAATCAACAACAAACAGTTAGGGTTTTTAGGGTTGCTCTTGGAACACTTCTCTTGTAATAATGTTTTGCATAGTAAGAAATTATCCTAATTCAAAAATTGGAATTGGGGAGAGACATAGCCATAACGAGGGCAATTGGTGAACTTCCTAAACAAATCCCCCCCTCTCTCTCTCTCTCTTATCTCTTTACTTGATTTATCTTTTATTAAGTAATTTGTCAAATAATATTAATTGAACAATCGACTCGTAATAATTTTTATGTGGTTGTTTTTGTTTTAAATTGGTTATTTTATTAGCTTATAATCACTTTTGATTACAAGTGCTTTTTAACACCAACACAACCCAAGGAAAAATTCTAAAAATTCGGTCAAACACCAAGTGTTTGATAAATTGCATAGTTCGTTATTTTTGCTTGTTATCATTGGAAATTAAATTTCTAGTAACTTGCTATAAACAAATAATATTGTGATTGCTTGTTTCAAGTGTATTGATTCGGTTTATTTTGTTGTTCATTCCATAAGGCTAAAATTGCATATTCGAGTTCCAATAGTTAGGTTCATATAAATGACTTTAATTGATCTTTATAAAAACCTTCTGCATGCACTCTTCTCAATTAAAGTTTTTAAAAATCTAAATTTAATTGTTATTTTGGCTTGGTGATCTATTCACCTCCCCTCTAGATAGTCATTGTCATCTAACAGGTGGCATCAAGAGCTAGGGTTAAATCCGTGCTTTGAAACTCTTATTAGAAAATTTCATACGAACCTAAACGGGATTATATCAGAGCCCCAATATTTATGGGAGAAAACTATAGTTATTAGAAAGCTTGTATGCAAATTCATATTAAATCATATGATAAAGGTGTGTGGGAGGCCATTCTAAATGGTCCAACACCGATAACACATCGTGTTAATGGTGTTAACACACCTAAGCCGGAAGCACTATGGAATGAGGAAGATAATAAGAAGTGGGAACAAGATTGGAAAGCTAAAAACATTATTATATTTGCTCTTAGTGTTGATGAGTTTTATCGTATTTTATATTGTAAGACAACTAAGGCTATGTGGGACACTCTACAAGTTACCTATGAGAGAACTAATGGGGTCAAACAAGCTAGAATTAATACACTTAGTCAAAAGTTTGAAATCTTTCGCATGAAGCATGGTAAAACCATTTCTCAAATGCAAAAGCCTTTCTCACATCTTATTAATCATTTAAATTTTCTAGGTAATCCTGTTTCAAATGTTATTGCTACTAACAAGGTTTTGAAATGTCTTTCTGGGAATGACAACCAAAGGTCACAGCGATCAAGGAAGCCAATAATCTTGCAACACTTGATCTCCCCACTTTGTTTGGAAATTTGAAGGAACTCAAGAAAGAACTCACTTACTTGGACAAACATGAAAAAAAGCTTGAGAAAAAGAAGAAAAAGGAGAAAGACATCGACAAGCAGGAAGAAACAAAGTCTAAAGCTCTATAGGCTTCAAGTTCAAGATCCTCAAAGGATGAGCACACTAATGATAACGATTCTTGTGATGAAGAAGATTCGGATGATGAACAAATGAGATTGTTTGTGAGGAGATACAATCAATACATTCAGAAGATTTGTGTCAAACACTTCGACAAAAATTTGTAAAGTTTAGAAGACAATCCACATCCTCTAAAGATGAAGACATCAAAAAGGTTAAGACAAGATGTATGTACTATGAATGTGGAAAGTCGGGTCATTTTAGACTGGATTTCCCATCTCTTGTAAATGAGAAGGGAAAAGGCCAACAAAACAAGTCTAGGAAATCTAGAAAATCCTATGTTGCTTGGGATAGTGATAGTGATGTCTCAAGCAATGAAAACTCAAGTGATAGAGATGAGGAGGAAAAATATTGTTTCATGGCCAATCAACATCAAAGCAAGAAAAAGAATATAAGTCATTATAAATACTTTAATGTTGATAAGTTGTATTTTATTGAATTGAAAAATGCTTTTGAAAATATACAAAAATTTGCATTACATGCTTATAAGAAATTAGCTTCCAATGAAATTTTTTTAATACTTAGAAGCAAAGTTTAAAGAAATCAATAAATAATTTGAAGAATTAAAATGATCTATTGTATAGAGTCAAAATCATAAAAAGTAGGAAGAGGAACCATGTCATTTCGATTGTGAAACTTGTCAAATTTAGAAACAGAAGGTGAGTACTCTTGAAACCAAAGTGGACAAGGCATCACAACCATGTGTTACTTTTTCTATTAACTCTTCAAAGATTGAAAAGCCTTATAAAAATTATAATTTGATCAAGAAGGATTCAAATAGAAAAATTAAATCTCATCATAGGTTGCTTTGTCACTATTGTTGCAAGAAAGTTCATACTATTGAAAAATACAAATTTAGGTGCTTTTTAGTTCCTAAAGGTACTTTCTAATAGTTTCCCAAATGCAATAATTTTTTCACTCACTCCCAAGGACCCAATGAGAATTGGATACCTACCAGCTTTGTTTAATTTTGTAGGTTGAGTGTCTTGAATCTATGATGGGTAAATGAATTCTCGATAGTGGATGCTCAAGACACATGATGGAAGACATCTCTCTACTCTCCAAATTTATGGTGAAAAAGAAAGGTTATGTATATCACGGTGATCACAATAAAGGTGTAATACTTGGAAAAGGTAGTATAGTTAATCCTTCAACTATTACTATCACAAATGTTATGTTAGTTGAAGGCCTTAGACATAGTCTTCGCATTAGTCAATTGTGCGAGCATTAGTCAATTGTGTGACAATGGTTATAAGGTAACTTTTTAAAAGGATTGTTGCATGAGAGTACATAATGAAAAGAAGTATTATATGTTTAATAGTGTGAGGGTAAAAAATATCTGTATGCTAGACTTAAGAGATGTATCATTGAGTAATGATGAATGTCTTGTTACCATGAGTGAAGATTCATGGCTATGTCATAGACGTTTGGCACATGTCAACTTTGATCTACTTAATAAAATAGTTGCAAAAGATTTAGTAATTGGTATATCTAAAATAAAGTTTTCAAAATATCCCTTATGTGATGCATGTCAAAAGGGAAAACAAACAAGAGTCTCTTTTAAATCTAAAATTTTTGTTTCAACTTCAAGACCTCTTGAGCTCCTTCACATGGATTTATTTGGACCATCATGGACCAAAAGCATTGGTGGAAAATACTTTGATTTTGTAATTTTAGATAATTATTCTAGATTTTGTCGGACTATTTTCTTACGTAGAAAAGATGAAACATTCACGGCTTTCAAAATTTTTGTCAAGTTATCCCAAAATAAATTGAACTTTAAAATTGTTGTCATCCAAAGCAATCATGGAGGTGAATTTGAAAACCACCTCTTTGAAGAATATTGTGATAAATTAGGTATTGAACATAACTTTTCAGCTCCTAGAAATCCTCAACAAAATGGTGTTGTGGGGCGCAAAAATTATGTTTTAGAGGAGTTGGAAAGAACAATGCTCAATGGTTATGGTCTACTAGAATATTTTTGGACCAATGATATTAGTTCGACATATTATGTCTTGAATAGGGTACTTATTCGTCATATTCTTGAAAAAACTCATTCTGAACATTTAAAAGGTAGAAAATCAAATTTATTGCATCTTCATGTATTTGGATGTAAATGTTTTGTTTAAAATAATGGAAAGGATAACCTTGGAAAATTTGACGTGAAAGTCAATGAAGATATCTTTCTTGGATACTCATAATCTAGTAAATCATATAGAGTTTACAACAAGAGATTACTTATTGTCGAAGAGTTAGTTCATGTTACTTTTAATGAGTCTTGCCGCAATAGTGTTAGGAAAGGTAGTTATTTTAATGGTGTAGGTTCATCTACGAAAGACATACTCAAGGACATCAAAAAAGGAATTGATCAACCTAAAACGGTGGATATTGAGAAGGAAGAAGATGACAACCAAGAAAATAAGGATGATGAAAGTCGACAAGAAGATGATGGTCTTCCATTGGAGTGGAGAACCTCCAAGGATTATCCAATTGACAACATTATTGGTGACATCACCAAAGGGGTAAAAATGCGCTCTAAGATAAGTAATTTTTATTATCACCACACGTATGTATCACAAGTTGAAACTAAAAATGCTAAGGATTCCTTACTTGATGAGCATTGGCTTATGGCAATGCAAGAAGAATTGAATTAATTTGAAAGAAATTACGTTTGGGACCTTGTCCCTCATCCATAAAATCATCATGTTATAGGCACACGAAGGGTATTTAGGTATAAACTTGATGAATGTGGTGTGATAACACAAAATAAGGCCCGACTAGTGGCTCAAGGGTATAACCAAGAGGAAGGCATTGATTATGAGGATACTTATGATCTGGTTTCCTGACTTGAGGCTATAAGCCTTTTACTAGCATATGAGTGTTCCAAGAATTTCAAATTAATTCAAATGGACGTGAAAAGTGCGCTCCTTAACGAATACATAAATGAAGAGGTGTATGTTTCACAACCTTCCAGCTTTGAAAACTATAAATATACTAATCATGTTTTTAAGCTAAAATATGCTATGTATGGTCTTAAACAAGCCCCAAGGGCATGGTATGATCGACTTAGCAAGTTCTTTATTGAACAAGGATATTCTAGAGGGAAGGTAGATACTACTATATTTTATAAACGCCAAGGAAAAGCATATTTTACTTGTTCAAATTTATGTTGATGATATCATTTTTGGATCAACTACATGCATCCCGTCTAAGAGTTCTCTAAACTTATGCAGGGAGAGTTTGAAATGAGTCTAATGGGGGAATTTGAACTACTTTCTCAGACTTCAAATAAAGCAACTCAAGGAAGGAACATTTGTATCTCAAACCAAGTACTGTCTCGAATTACTAAAACGATTCAGAATGGATGATGCAAAGGAAATAAACACATATGGCAACAAATAGAAATTTGGATAAATATGAAAAGGGTAAGGATGTTGATGTCAAGAAATATAGAGGTATAATTGGATATCTTCTATATCATACGACATCTAGGCTCAATATTATGTTTAGCATTTGCATGTGTGAACGATATCAATCGTCTCCCAAGGATTCACACTTAAAAACATATAAGCATATTCTTAGATACCTTATTGTTACTTCTAAGTTTTGGATTATGTATTCCAAGGAAAGTGATTGTAGCTTGGTTGGTTACTCCAATTCTGACTTTACTGGTTGCAAATTGGATAGGAAAAGTACTAGTGGAACTTGTCACATGTTTTCAAAATCCTTTGTTAGTTGGAAAAGTAAAAAGCAAGTTTTTGTAGCTTTGTCAATGGCTGATGCAGAGTATGTGGCAGCCGGTAGTTGTTGTGTCCAAATTTTGTGGCTTAGGCAATAACTAGTTGATTTTGACATTAAACTTTCATGTATTCCTATCATGTGAGACAACACTAGTGACATTAATCTAACCAAGAATCCGGTGCTACATTCTCGCATTAAACATTATGAGATACGTCACCATTTCCTTCGCGATAATGTTGAAAAAGGGGATGTTGTATTCGAGCATGCTGATATTAAAAATTAAGTTGTCGATATTTTCACTAAACCTCTTGCAACCGAACCGTTTTTCAACATACGTGGAGAATTGGGGATCATTGATATCTCCAATGTTGCTTAATTTTTTCTTTGTTGCTTGCACTTTATACTTTTTCTCTAACTCTTTGTTTGAATATTTTACATGTGAGTGCAACTTCTGTTCCACCAAGAATGAGGTGATATTGTTTCAAATTTCTCCTTTAAAGTAAGACGTTTCTTAATGCATGTTATTTGTTGGTTAATAATGCATGATATATTCTCAAAAGATGAAAACCATGAATGTTCATTTCCAAAATTTTTGTTTGACAATCATTGTGTTTTCTCAATGTATATGTTTATAATGACTTCATGTATTAATTCTTTCACATTCGTATAAGTTTGTTCTTGTGTGTACAAGCATGTGTTCTTTATTATTTGCATTCGTGCATGAGTTAAATGTATGCATGTTACTTGCATACAAAGTTTTTGTTGTAGTTGGTCACATGTTATGCCAACATTTTCATTTTTGATTGAGCAGTGACATGTTCTTGTCGTTATACTAGGCACATGCGTTTGCGGCATTGGCAGTTCCATTATGATGTGTTACGTAATCGTGACGCTTGCCCCTATTCAATCTTCTTAAACTTGATAATCGAGAAAAACTGAAAGCTTTCAAACATTCATGGTGGAAAAGGATTTAATACTAAAAGAGCCCAAAAATTTGTGCTCTGGGAAAACAACACATCAGTAACTGTATATTAAAATGGTATCAATAATATGGATATGGTTTACAGGTATTGATAAGAGAAACGAAAAATCTTAGACTTGAAAGGACGATACGCCAAGAATCAACTGGTTCGCACACAACCAAAAATGAACAAGAACTCAACCCAATATGGGGGTTACCGGAAACTAGACGCTAAAGAACTCAACCTAAGATGGGGATTAGTGGAAACTAGACTCTAAAGAAGTCAACCCAATATGGGGATTAGCCGAAACTAGACGCTAAAGAACTCAACCCAAGATGGGGATTAGTAGAAACTAGACGCTAAAGAACTCAACCCAAGATATGGATTAACGGAAACTAGACGCTTAATAACTCAACCCAAGATGGGGATTAGCCGAAACTAGACAATAAAGAACTCAACCCAAGATGGGGATTAGCGGAAACTAGACTCTAAAGAGCTCAACCCAAGATGAGGATTGGCAAAAACTAGACGTTAAAGACGAAAGACAGGTAATACCAGACTAAACTGGTCTCGATCACCACAGCCCATTGGCAAGCTATTGGAACGGTGGTGGGGACCAAGGAAGGTACGAGTAGAGACCTTGACCTAAAAAAAGAGAGTACTAGAGAGTGTTCCCGAAATAACTTGGTACACAAAAAAGTGAATAGTATCGGACTCGAACCAACAGTACTCGATAGGACAGCAAACGAAATTGGGTCCTATGGTAAGGTGTTAGAAAGTGCGTGTTTTCAAAAGACACCTGCAGGTATCGACCAAGGATTTACAGACAATTTATAGATGATTTGAGGTTACTAAGGTGTAGAAAAGAGACATATAACAAGTGGCAGACTCAGCTTAAAAGGGGGTTAAGGATAGACTAACCCAACATTAAGACTTTAAAAATGAGTGGCAGACTCGACTAAAGGAAACTAGAGGTAGAAACTAGGATGAGTAACAGGATAAAATTATATTTCACGCACAAGGGGTTCAATCATCATAGCCCATTGGCATGCTATAGGAACGCTGGTGACGATTGAAACAAGGTAACGAGTGGTGACCTCGACCTAAGGGAGATGATAGAGCTCCAAAGGAATACCAGCGATATAACTAGATTCCAAAAGGTACATAAATAGACAATGGCGATGACCTAAGAACAAGTAATAGAAGCCTTGACGAAATTGTGCCAGGAAGAAACTGGGCCTTAGTGGAAAATGACGACAGACATTGGTCAATCTGACGGTAAAAAAAGGATACTTGTAGGGATGAAAATTTAGGATACCGAGAACATAGCAACCTCGCTGGAGAATATCTCAAAGCTTTTAGTAATTCTGCTGGGGAGAAGAAAAACAACCATGGCTTATATTTCGATGCATGTTTGAATTGTTTTTCTATGGAGTATTGTTCCGAAGCGAATGGAAACAATACAATTTAAGGATGCAATGCGATAATGCATGATTTTGTTCAATAAGATACATGGGATTGATGGTGGGAAACCCTTGAGAAGCTGAAACTCTTTCAGGAGTAACAAACTGAGTAAACGGTGAATACGGGTTACAAGCTTTTGATGGAGCTGCAAAAATAAATTGCAAACTCTGTTGGAGAAGATCAGATATGGACGGGAACTTCTGAGATGACATGTCGTTGAAGATCGGGCATTGTTGAAGGGACACCAATAGATAAGGGACCCATTGGGAATCAAGGTTCACCTTTTTCTACTTGAAAATAATGTATCACCCTCTTTCTAGGAATGATA
This sequence comes from Vicia faba, assembly GCA_948472305.1. Taxonomy (NCBI): domain Eukaryota; kingdom Viridiplantae; phylum Streptophyta; class Magnoliopsida; order Fabales; family Fabaceae; genus Vicia; species Vicia faba. The sequence goes on along the minus strand of OX451737.1, from coordinate 206,864,094 downwards.
AAACTTGCACTGCTGGGGAACAATCAACCTCTCGTCGGGGATGATAAAAATTTGTACTACTCGGGATATAAGGACCTGTGCTGGAGATTAGAGAATCTTAAGGATAAAACTCTTGCTGAATATGAGATAACCTTGAAATAATAGTCTCATCTTGGGATTTACCAATGATCTTCAGTAAAACTGAGCTTTGTTGGATCCTCAGGCTGTAAACCAACATAGCGCACTCCACTGGGGATATGATATTTAGCGAAAACCAGGATTAAGATATACTAGGAGAAGGGAGGATCGTTGCAAGAGGCCTTTCTGGCTCTGCTGGGGAAGATAAAATCTAGAGTAATAGACTTCAGACATTGCAACTCTGCTGAGATTCTGGACAATAGGTCTTAGAGAGGCTACTCCGCTGGGGAAACGAAATGAGATCTCAAAAGTCTCTTTGCTGGGGAATAAGGTTCATGGAAAGAAACCTTCAGACACGACACCTTTTTGCTGAGACCCTGAGCAAAAGATCTCGGAGAGGCAACTCCACTGGGGAAAGGAGAAACCTTTAAGCAAGAGATCTTCATAAAGCAAACCTGTTGGATCAATGAGAGATCTTGGGCACGAGCTCTTCATAAACAACCTCTTTTGAGGGGTGAGATGACCCTCACATGACTCCGTCGAGAAAACAAAAACAATCACAAACCGAGTCGGCTGATAGAGGAGAAAAGAGTTTCAGTACAAGGAATTTCGAACCAAGCTTCGGCTGGGGAGAAGAGAGAATCTTTAAACAAAAAATCTTCATAAAGTGACATCATCGAGAATAAGAGGAATTTTTAACCTGAACTATTGGCTAGCTAAATAAGCTATGTTTTGAGGGGTGGACGTTCTCCCAATGAATGCAACTGAGTACCCACGTCTGCCGGTGAAATGATATTCTCAAAACAGGTACGGCTAGGTACCAACGTATACTGGAAAATGGAGATTCTCTCTATAGATGCGACCTAGCACTCACGTCATATGGGGGAATAGATATTCTCTACCAAGAAGTCTCATTAGTCATAACCCAAAAAAAAACTGTTCTTGGCTTGGTGATGACGAGGATAAGAAAATCTCCAGTATTGTTGGGAAATATCACCCAAAATATTTCGGATCGATCACACCCTCTTCTTGGGGAACTCACTGGGGAGAAGTAGAATCTTCCGTACTGGTGAGGCAAGACCCACAATGAGGATATTGTACTCATGTTGAAAGACATGGATTTGGTATTGGCTAAATTTACTCGTAATCGTGAGTGAACAACAATTCCTGCGATACCAATCATAGAATGTGCCCCAGGTATAGTACGATGACTTGAGATGGTCCTTGTAGAAACATGGTACTGTATTGAGTTGAGATAATCGGCCCCAGTGTAGCTTAAGCTCTGAATAGTTCTCTGATTCATGTAGAGATTTGTCGAATCTCGACGTAACTTCTTTAGATTGATTGACTTTTGAAAAGATTCTCCTTGAGAGGACTCCCCGAGGTCTATGCCGAGGGTAATAATCCTGACTTCAGTTAGAGATAAAGATTCTTAGCTTATGATGAAGGAAAAATAATACTTTTGGATTAAATTTCTCATGAGCTGAGTATGAAAACCCTGACTTCTCGACATGCTCTTCACATTCATAAGTTGTTTTAGCCTGCAAATAGACTTAAAGTGATCAAATATGTAATGGGGGATTCCCCTGTATAATTCTATGCCCCAGTTCGTAGGGCCTTTGAAGAAACATGCCTTGAGAGGGCTTCCTGATATTTGTACCACCAAGATAACATGATCCAGTATTATGAACTTTGAACATTATCTCTGGATGACCAAAGTTGGAGATGGTTTCAACCACACTTGGCTGCATGCCCCCGATTACTCAGTACTTTGAGAGATCGAATCTCAACTTGATTTCCTCCGGTTGGCTAAGTTCTTACTCGATGGAGTATTCACACGCTTATTCCCCTTAGGGTAATCAAATTCTAATATTTTTATTTCTATTCAACAGAGTACTGCCATTGAAATACCTGCCCCTGCTCGACGAAGTCTTGGAAAACCATTTCCTCGCCTCATGCTCACAGTGGAATTCGAAGTTCACAGAGTCTTGGATGACGACATACCCTCAGGGTGGTTGACTTATATCCTGAAAGTAGGCTAGTACGCAATCGTACTTCTTAACTTGAACCTCTTCATGCTCACCCAATTACTTGAAACAATATGTCCCTTAGGACCAACTAAAAGTGATGCACCACTACTCAACGGAGACTTCAGAGCAACACAAACATCAAGATCTCAAGTAATTTTCTTCTGATCATTTTTCAAACTAGTCTTCTTTTACTCAACATAGTCACTAGAAAGCCTACCCTAGATTAAGATCATTCTTTAAGATGATTTGCTTTTTGACAGATTTATGAAGCAATTTTGTCCCTCGGGATAATCAAACTCTTTATATGACGCTCATTATGCAAGCTCACTTGATGTTTAATCACTTTTTCATATGCAAAGAATTTTTTTCTAAGAATGATAATTCTAATGAAAATCCTATGATTGTCTTGAAGTTAGAAAACTTTTATTGAAAAGATGTTGAAACATCAAATTTTTCTATACGAAAGATAGTAAAAGATGGAGTGATACCAACTCAAAAGTTTTAGCAAGCCTCCTAGGAGTCAGGTTACTGTACTCTCGTTACAATTTTTCTTTCAAATTAACCATGCTTCAGTTAGGACTTTTCAGGGTTGTAACGTGGCCAGGTTCACGGTTTTTAGAAAAAAAGGATTTAAGGATCAAAGTTATTTGGTGTCCACCCATTCTCCATGATGTTCTTCATTCGTATGTTCAGCTAACTCGATATGAGAACTCATCTCTCAAGAGGAGTTTAAAATGGTTGAAGAACCACTTCCGTTTCTTGGACACGATAGTCACTCACCTTTTTGCTTTTGGTGTCTGATCACACAACTTTGTTTTTTGCTGAAGATTTTTCTTTGGTATTCCTTTTTCTACCTTTCAGGCTTTTCATTTTCTTTTTTTCCCCTAACTTTTACCTGGACAAATTCTTTTGAATTTTGATTTCCAAGTTTCGATATAGCGGGCTTTCTTTTTTCTCTTCTTTTTTTTTCTTCATTTCATTCTTTTTCTTTTCTTTCTTTTGAACAAATCGTGTAATCTTGAGTCTTTTGACTTTTTTGGAAAGGTTGTGACTACCTCATTCCTTGGTCGATGAGGGATAATCATTATGGAAAGACCTCTTGATGCGAGGAAATAACCACTATGGTTTTATTCTTTTTTCAAACCTCCTAATGTGAGGGATAAAGTGTGGTGATCCTTAGATGTTCACTTCCTTTTGAGTTTTGAATGCTCGACCTAGTTAGCTGAAAAACTACACGACCCCAGGTTAAAAATGAGGGTTTTTCTGAGCAGAAAAGAAACTCATACTTCAAGGCTCAAAGGGGTTGACGAGGGTTTTACTCCCTTATATCTCTGGTGTTATGGGATTTGAAACAATGCATGTACATTGTTATTAAGGCTTTTACTCAAAATCATACCATTTAAGATTCTACGTAAATTATTCGTCATCCTCCCTCCAGAGTTGTTGCTTTATTAACAAGAGTTAAGTATCAAAAGCATAGTAAAACAAATAAGAGTGATAATGAATGGATTAATTTAAGACAAACATATTCGATGCATTATGATTAATATTCAAAAGATGAACAAGTTTGGCATACAAGAAAGTACTGAATAAAACAAGAAAGATTGCAAATTAGAATGAAAATGAAATTTGAAATTGCCATGTTGAGGAGACTAATCTCTGTATGGACTGATTTCTTATGATGGCCTTCAGCAGTCTTGAGGCTCACTTGGGAAAGAAATTCCCATTCTTATATGATATGAACACAACCATCTCTGAATTGATTCAGTCTTGAACCTTGTCTCTGGATGACATACCATATTTAACCGAATGACCAAGTGCCCTAGAGTGATATTCGCATATGATTTTCTTAAAAGATGGGATGAATGCTTTACCAAGCAAACTTGCATACTGTGATCGGTGGAAATAGAACTGACTGTTTTGGAATGCTGGTTCGCGTTTGCATTTGTTTTCGAAAAATGTCGCGGTAAGCAAGAGTCGCCACCGTCTTTTATTTTCTCCAACAAGGAAAGGACAAAAGCACAGCAAAATTCCTTTTCGAGATGTTTCTCGGGTTCGGGAGGTAGATTATAAAAAGGGAAGATGTTAGCACCCTTTCTATCCGCGGTTATCCACGGGCTCTTAGGTACTTGCTCACTGTTTTCAAAAAGTTTTGCTTTTTTTGTGTTTGTGGGTTTTGAAAAGAGTTTGGTTTGAAAACTTCGATTTAACTCTTGTTTCTATCCTCAAGAGTGTATGAAGTGTTGTTTGAAAACTTTGTTCAAAAAAGTGTAAGTGCGAAAAAGTTGTTTTGTTTTGAAAGAGCAAGTTCCTGAGAACCTCTACCTACTCAAAAGAAATTAAGCTGTGTAAATGTCCTTTAGATAGTGTTATCCCACTATTGAGAAGTAGGTAGCACCGTCGTTTGGAGTTTTCGGGTCAATTCGATTTTTGGGACATGTGGTCACTAAAGCAATGGTAGGACGCCTTAGTGGTAACCCTAATGTCTTAGATTATTTTTTTATCGAGGCAACCGTTTCGAGGCAACTTTTATCTTTAGACAGGAGGGGGACCTCTAAAACTTCCTATACTCAATGACCACGTCGAGGCAACCAAGTGAGGCGTACCCTAGGAGTGGCATGTGCGAGTGTGTCAGGTTTCAGTCATGTTATCTTTGTACATGTTATGGTGAGCTACGATTAATTTTAATTTAAGATAAGTCTTGTCATGCATAGCCTAGTTAGCATACATCTAGCAGTTAATAGTTGCGGAAAATAAAACTAAGCTATTACAAGGCGTCGGGTATTTACATCGCCAAAAACAAACCCTTGAAAAGTAAATTGCGGGAAATAAATAAAAGAGATAAAAAGGTGCTAATTAAAGCTATTACATCCTCGGAGCAAATACAATTATATGATAAAAAATTATGAATCAAAAATAATATGCGCGAGAGAAAAAATTGAATCAGAGAGTTTTTAGGGTTTTGACCCTTTTTTAAGAAATAAGGAGATTTTTGCTATTTTTGTGTCTTTAATTAAATTAAACCTAAACTAATTAATTAATAGCAAGAAATATTTTTTTGGTTTTTGAATGTTTAAGGAAATAAAAATAAAGATGATTAAAATTGTCAAGAACCCTAATTCTACATTAACTTTAAATTATTGCAAAAATATCAAAATTAACCTAATTAAAACTAAATTAGTTAATTACTTATTTATTTACAAAATAACTAATTAAATCTAATAAATAAAAATATTATATTTTTTATGTTTTCTGATTTTTATTATGAAAATAAATATTAATTTGTTAGTGAAAATAATAATTATAAAAAATAATTAAATGAAAGAAATAGAAATGAAAGGAAAAGAAATAAACTTGTGGGGGGTGCGGGGCCAATTTTGTGGTGTATGTTGCAATTCTGAAGCCCATTTACATCCAGCCTGTTTGACTTTTCTGGACTTGCTACGCATGCGCTGACCAGGGAGTATGGTGGTCCTTCAACATTGGCCACTGGATCCAGGCTTGGAGACACCTGGTGCACTGGGATTTGAAGTACATGGTGGATCACGCATGGGATGCTGCACATGAATATGTGAAGAAAAATTTAATAAATATTTTGGGGGACCTGGGATTTGAACCCAGGTCCCAAGGGATAATGCTTCAATGCCTTTGCCAACTGAACTGTAACGCGCTTTTATTAAATGGATAGATAGAGAATATTATATACAAAAAACAAATAATATGTTATAAACAAAAATAACGCGCGCACTTTTCAAACACACGAATCAAATGCCAACACCTCATCACCTTCAACCTTTGTTCTGTGTAAACAGAATCAGATAGCGGGATTTTTTAACCTCCACTACCTCCTGCAAGGAAAAATAGCGATTAGGCACACAACAATCATAAACGTTTCGCGAGGTGTGGGTTAGAATCGTCTTGGCCTCACGATTTCAACCATGTATCCTATTAGTCCCAATTTTTCCTGGATTGAAAAGCCCCATTTAAAAGCTCAAGAACCCTAGAAATTCAGTCATGGTATCTTTCGATTCAGGGCGTTACAATTCAATTCATTCATGCCATTAGCTTTGTATGATCTCTAGCAATGCAAAACAAACACAAACACATGTTAAATGCGCATGAATTAGGATATATAATTCTGAATAAGAAGTGCAAACCGTTGGACTGTATGCAGCGATTCCTTGAGCTTTGATGCCTGATTTTGATTGCAAATCAATCCTGGGACCTCCTGCAATGTACTTGGATGAACAAAACGCCTTGAATTGGCCTAGAATGCAAGAACAAGTTTTGAGTTTTCTTGGAATTTCTTGAAATTGACAGGTTTGTTTCTGCAGCTTTCAATCGTGTTCTAGGTTATGGCTTGCTTGCTTGCATATAAGAGAATCAAATTAGGTCAAAGTTTTGGATCCAACCCATGTGCATTGAAGATTAAATCCTTGATTGAAAATCAAATATTCTTGATTTTTCATGATTGAACAATGTTGCCAAAATTGGATTTTTTGTATCTTTTTGATTATGCACGAATTGGTCAGCATATTTGGATCATATTTGGTTCACAAATTGATTTTAAAATCAAATCTTGTATTTTCTTATGATTTAAATTAATTAAATGAATTAATATATATTAAAAATCCAATTAATCAATAAAAATAAGAAAATAAATCCAATTCATCTTGGTGGGTCGTGCATAGGTCATGGGTGAAGTTTCAAGAAGAGATTTGAGGCCCATTAGCAAAAAGAAGGTGTTTTGAGCAAAGTTGACTTTTGCAAATTCATGAAAATTTCCCAACTTCTCCAATGCACAACTTGCTCAATTTTGATCATATGACCATGTTCTTGGACAGTTTGGAAAGCTCTTGAAGTCCTATAACCAATTCCTTTGGTCCCATGTCATTTTGATTTACCAATCTCAAGTTATGGCCTTTGACTTAAAGTGTACTTTTGTTGACTTTTGAAATTGAGCTATAATGTAAAAATTGGTAACTTCTCGTGAGTGCATTTTCTGATCTTGGAGTGTGAAGATGGATTGTAGGAAATTGCATCCTCTTAAAAATGAGCTTTGGATGGAATTTTTCTGATAAACCATGAAAGAGTTATGCCCTGGTCAAGGTACAGTTGACTTTTCTACTGTCCAAAAATAGTAACTTTTGCACCTTGATGATTTTTGAGCTATTCTTGTGAAATCATAATCAAGACTTGATCAAATGATGATTGTGAACTCAAAATAAGATGTTGACCAAGAATTCTGACTTTTGACTGCAAAATGACCATTTTTCCCTTGCAGTTGACTGTAGATCAAATGGAGCTTTTGATTGTGCAAATTGGCACTGTGAGTCTTGAAACTTGGCATGTAGGTGCTTGAGAATGTATATAGGCCTATGAGACTTGATTGAACCATTGAGAACCCCAAATTCCTTGAAAGAACCAAAACCCTAATTTCAGCTGTCTTAGGAGGTGATTTGATAACTGCCTTTGAGCCATTTTGAGCAATTTGAAGATCATTCTTGACAAATCTTGAAGAATATGGGAGGGAAAATTTTGGGGTACAATAGTTGCCCCTGTTCAATATTCTTAAACCTGAGGATGTAGATTGGCTTGCGTGCCTTTCGTGATCCGAAGGTGGAAGATGATTGAACACTAAAGTGCCTAGAAATTTGCACTCGCATAGTGTAGTATCGGTATTGTGATGTCGGGAATGGGCTTACAAATGCCATTTAGAGAGATGATGGATAGGAGGATGGGCTTATAGATGCCATCTGGGGATGATTGCTGGACTGTATCTATAAGCTGGAACTGGATGATTGTCAGAATTGTGTCTGCCTCTGGAGCGTATCTGAAACGTATTTGAATGAGTGACAGAGTGACATCCGAATCTGGATCGTATCAGAAATGTATTTGAATGAGTGACAGAATGACATCCGCATCTGGATCGTATCTGGACTGTATTTGAAAGAGTGACAAAATGACATCCAAATCTGGATCGTATCTGGACTGTTATTTGAAAGCCTTTGATTGCCTGTCATTAACTGGAAGAAATAAATCTAGCCAGAGAAGGTCTTTTGATAATGATGTGATGAAGTAATCTGAGACGATTGCTACTTCAAAAAGAAGATGAAGGAATCTGGGACGATTACTACCTCAGCAGGATGATGAAGGAATCTAGGACGATTACTACCTCAACAGAATGATGAAGGAATCTAGGACGATTACTACCTCAACGGGATGATGAAGGAATCTCGGATGACTTCTACCTCAGCAGGATGATGAAGGAATCTTGGACGATTACTATGTTAGAACAAAGTTTAAATCTACTACCCTAAGTTTAAGTTTTGATGATAACAAAATGCTAAGATACATTAATTGTATGATTCATGTAAGACACATATGCTATCTAAAAAATCACATTGTGTTTTACAGAAACTCTGATGGGTATCAACAAGAGAACATCCTCATCAGCATCAGAAAATTGGATATCAACATCAGCATCAGAAGATGTTGTATCAGATACCAGAATCAGAAGATCAACTTGCGCTTATGCTGAAGCTTGATGAACAGATATGCGCTTAACCATTTGAACTCTGATAAATATAACAACAGTTCATCAGCACCTAAGCAGCGTCAGAATGAGCCAAAGCCAGAACAGGTTTAAGTGGCAACGGTACTGTGCATTCAAGATGATTTATTACCAACGGCATCATTCCAGACAAGATCTGCTTAATAAGGAAAGAATGTTATTGGCATTGAAATAGAATTGTTACTCCAATGTGCACTATTTCCAATGCTATATAAACAAGTCAATGAAGATTGAATTGGCTAATGCTCTACAACACTCTACACGCCTAAAGCTATTCATCATCTTCCTCACTCTCGGTTTGCTAAAAGCTCTCAATTCCTTACTCAATTATTTTAGCACTCTAGTTCTCATAAGCTTAAATTGTGTAGTATCACAGTTGTGATAAACAATTTTTGTAGAAAACATTCACACACCTAGATTTCAATTCTTTGTAAGAAAGTGTTTCCTTGAGAAACCGGTTTGTGGTTTGACTCAAGAAGGCTTTAGCAGTTGTTAAAGCAGTTGTAATATTCAGTTGAATATAGTGGATTAAGACCTCGTTGGAGAGAGGCGAAATCACCTTGACGGGTGGACTGGAGTAATTTGAGATCAAACGAACCAGGATAAAAATACCGTGTTGACTGCAATTGATTTCCAGTTTTTTACAATTCAACCCCCCTTCTTGTGTTTTTCACTTCTTCAATTGGCATCAGAGCTCCTGGTTCTGAGCTAAAACACTTAACCGTGTCAGTACAAGATCCAGCGTCAGAAAAACACAATGGCAGGAACTTATCAACACACCAGCAATGACAACAATGAAGACAGAGACAAATTCAACGGCAAACCTCCAGTCTTTGATGGAGAAAATTTTGATTACTTGAAAGACAAAATTGGAAGCTTCTTTCTGGAACATGATGCTGATCTGTGGGACATGGTGACAGATGGATACACGCACCCAGTGAATGCAAGCGGTCAGAAGATTGACAGGAAAGCAATGTCTGACCAACAAAAGCGTGACTTCAAAAATCACCACAAGGCCAGAACCATCCTTCTCAGCGCCATCTCTTATGCTGAATATGAAAAGATCTCTAACAGAGACACAACAAAGAACATGTTTGACTCACTCAGAATGACGCATGAAGGCAACGTTCAGGTCAAAGAAACTAAAGCTCTTGCGCTCATTCAGAAGTATGAGGCATTCAAAATGGAAGAAAGTGAATCCATTGAAACAATGTTCTCAAGATTCCAAATTGTGGTGGCTGGTCTCAAGGTTCTGGACAAAGGATACTCTACTGCTGATCACGTCAAGAAGATCATCAGAAGCTTACCAAAGCAGTGGAGGCCAATGGTTACAGCTCTGAAGCTAGCTAAAGATCTCAACAAAATTTCTCTGGAGGAACTTATCAGCTCCCTCAGAAGTCACGAGATAGAGCTGGAAGCTGATGAACCTCAGAAGCAAGGTAAGCCTTTAGCATTAAAATCTAACAAAAAATCTGAGTCTAAAGTTTTGCAAGCAGTTGAAGAAACATCTGATGGATCCTCATCAGAAGAAGACGAACTCTCTCTCCTCTCCAGAAGAGTGAACCAACTATGGAAGCAGAGGCAAAGGAAGTTCAGGAATCCCAGAAGATCTGATCAGAATGAGTCTTCTTCCAGATACAGAAGGTCAGATTCTTCCTCTGGATACAGAAGATATGAAGGCTCCTCAGGAAGCAGAAAGCCAAACACCAAGGACATCATATTCTATGAATGCAATGAGCAAGGACACTACAAGAGTGACTGCCCAAAGCTTCAGAGGGAAAAGCCCAAAAAGAAGTTTGGAAGAGAAAAGAAGAAAAGTCTCATGGCTACATGGGATGACTCTGACTCGTCTGGAGATGACTCAAAATCAGATGATGAGAGAGCAAACATAGCTCTCATGGCCAACATTTCATAAGACAGTGAAGCTTCTGAATCAGACTCAGAATCAGATACTGAAGAGGTATTTCCTGACTTTGCAATTAATTTTACTAAGGCTGAACTTGCTGAAAGCCTTAACGAAATTCTGGAAAGGTACCAGCAGATTAAAGTTAAATTCAGAAACCTGAAAAGGAATCTTGAATCTGACTCTGATAAGACTGAGAGTCTTAAATTGGAAAATTCTGAGCTGAGAAATAAAATTTCAAAATTAGAAAATGTTTTACAAAACTCTCAAAAGGAACCAATTTCTGAAACTCCCAGCAGCGCTGATGAGATCATCAAGGAGTATGATCATAGTTTCCAGAAGTTCCTTGCTAAAAGCATAGATAGAAGCAAAATGGCTTCAATGATCTATGGAGTTAGCAGAAACGGCAGAAAGGGAATAGGATACCAAGGTAAGGTTCCTACACCAAAGAATGCCATGGATTTAACCATTAAACACACTCCTCTGAACTCACATTTTGTGTATGGTCACACACATGATATTAAATACACTAGCAGTAAGTATTCTGTGAAACCAAAATTCAACCAGAGTTTTGGTAAATCTAACAAATCAGGACCCAAGAAAATCTGGGTACCTAAGGATAAAATAATACATGTTGCAGATATCTTTAGCAGCAAATCAGAAACACCAGTCATGGTACCTGGACTCTGGCTGCTTGCGACACATGACGGGAAGAAGGCATATGTTCCAAAGCCTGGAACTTAAGCCTGGAGGCCACGTTGGCTTTGGAGGCAATCAGAGGGGAAAGATCATTGGCTCTGGAACTGTAGGTAATGGAAATATTCCCTCTATAAATAATGTTCTGCTAGTAGATGGATTAATGCATAATCTGTTATCCATAAGTCAATTAAGTGATAACGGTTATGATATAATCTTTAATCAAAAATCATGTAAAGCTGTTAGTCAGAAAGATGGGACTATCCTGTTTAATGGAAATAGGAAAAACAACATCTATAAAATCAAACTTTCTGAACTGAAAAGTTAGAATGTAAAGTGTCTTCTGTCTGTTAACAACGAGCAGTGGATCTGGCACAGAAGATTGGGGCATGTTAGTATGAGAAGAATATCTCAGATTAACAAACTCAATCTGGTCAGAGGACTTCCTAATCTGAAGTTCAATTCAGATGCTCTGTGTGAAGCATGTCAGAAAGGCAAGTTTGCAAAACCTTCTTTCAAATCTAAAAATGTTGTTTCTACCTCTAAGCCATTAGAACTTCTGCACATTGACTTATTTGGACCAGTTAAAACTGCTTCAGTCAGTGGTAAGAAGTATGGGTTAGTAATCATAGATGAATATAGCAGATGGACATGGGTAAAGTTCTTAAGACACAAGGACGAGTCACACTCTGTGTTTGTTACCTTCTGTAACCAAGTTCAGAATGAAAAGGATCTTAGAATCGTTAAAGTCAGAAGTGATCATGGTGGAGAGTTTGAAAACAAAGAATTTGAGTCATTCTTTAATAACAGAGGCATTCTGCATGATTTCTCTTGTCCTAGAACTCCCCAACAAAATGGAGTTGTAGAACGAAAGAACAGAACATTGCAAGAAATGGCCAGAACCATGATCAATGGGACAAACGTTGCTAAGATCTTCTGGGCAGAGGCAATAAACACAGCGTGCTACATTCAGAATAGAATCTCAATAAGACCTATTCTGGAAAAGACTCCATATGAATTGTGGAAGAACATAAATCCCAACATTTCATATTTTCATCCATTTGGATGTACTTGTTTTATTTTAAATACAAAAAATTATTTGAACAAGTTTGACTCTAAAGCACAAAAGTGTATTATGTTAGGATACTCTGAACGCTCAAGAGGGTACAGAGTATACAATACAGAAACACAAATTGTGGAAGAATCAATCAGTGTTCGTTTTGATGATAAGCTTGACTCTGAAAAGTCAAAGCAGAATGAAGTTTTTGCAGGTATGGAAATTGAATTTACAGGTTCTGAAGACAAGTCATCAGAAGCTCTCAACAAAGACACTCCTTCAACATCTGAAAGGAGCACTGCTAGTAATCCTACAACAGCTGCTGATCAACCTCAGAAGAGACTACCCAGAAGCAGCTTGGATCACCCAGAAGAAACTATCTTAGGAAGAAAGGAAGATCCAATCAGAACAAGAGCCAGCTTCAGAAACTCTGAAGAATCCCTCATGGGACTTGTGTCTCTGATTGAACCTTCTTCTATTGATGAAGCACTTTTGGACAACGACTGGATTCTAGCAATGCAAGAAGAGCTTAACCAATTCACCAGAAATGACGTATGGGATCTTGTTCCCAGACCAAAAGGATTCAACGTCATTGGAACAAGATGGGTATTCAGAAACAAGCTGGACGAACAAGGTGAAGTTATCAGAAACAAAAGCACGACTGGTAGCACAAGGTTATAGTCAGCAAGAGGGAATAGACTATACAGAAACCTTTGCTCCAGTCGCCAGGTTAGAATCTATCAGACTTTTAATTTCATTTGCTGTTAATAAAGGCATCACTCTGTATCAGATGGATGTCAAGAGTGCATTCTTAAATGGTTACATAGAAGAAGAGGTGTATGTGCACCAACCCCCTGGTTTTGAAAGTACAAAACATCCAGAACATGTTTTCAAACTAAAGAAGTCACTATATGGTCTGAAACAAGCTCCCAGAGCTTGGTATGAAAGACTAAGTAACTTTCTGTTAGAAAATGAATTCACCAGAGGGAAGGTGGACACTACCTTATTCTGTAAGTCAGTTAAGAATGACATCTTAGTCTATCAAATTTATGTTGATGATATTATTTTTGGATCTACTAATCCTTCTCTTGGAAGAAAATTTGCTAAGTGTATGCAGGCAGAATTTGAGACGAGCCTCATGGGGGAACTGAAATTCTTTCTAGGAATTCAGATCAATCAAACTCCAGAGGGAACTTACATTCATCAGAGAAAATATGTCAGAGATCTTCTGAAGAAATTTGACCTCTCAGAATGTAAGCCATCAAAGATTCCAATGCATCCCACGTGCATTCTGGAAAGAGAAGAGGTAAGCAAAAAGGTAGAACAAAAGGTCTACATAGGTATGATTGGTTCTCTCCTTTATCTGACGGCTTCAAGGCCTGATATCTTATTCAGCGTATGTATTTGTGCTAGATTCCAATCAGATCCTAGAGAATCTCACTTAACAACTGTTAAGCGAATTTTCAAGTATCTGAAAGGTACTACTAATCTGGGTCTATTTTATAGAAAATCTAGTGATTACAGCTTAGTAGGCTCCTGCGATGCTGACTTTGCTGGAGACAGAGTAGAACGTAAAAGTACTTCTGGAAGCTGCCAGTTTCTGGGAGAAAATCTGATCTCTTGGTCCAGCAAAAGGAAATCCACAATTGCGCTATCAACAGCAGAAGCTGAGTACATAGCAGCAGCTGGATGCAGCACACAAATGCTCTGGATGAAAAGTCAGCTTGAAGACTTCCAGATTTTTGAGAGTAACATCCCTATACTCTGTGACAATACTTCTGCCATTTGCTTAAGTAAGAATCCCATTTTAAATTCTAGGGCTAAGCATATAGAAATAAAACATCACTTCATTAGGGACTATATTCAGAAAGGAATTTTGAACTTAAAATTTATTGATACAGACCATCAATGGGCTGATATCTTCACTAAACCTCTTTCTGAAGATAGGTTCAATTTCATTTTGAAACATCTCAGCATGAAACTCTGCCCAGAGTGAAAATGTTTTAATTTTATATATTAACCTTCAGAATGTGTTTTCTGTTTACTGTGAACTTCTGATCAATCTCTTTTCAGAAAGATAGACATGCAGATTGTATCAGATTCTATTCTTAAAGATCTGAGCGTTTCAACTCAAGGATAGACGTGCTGCTCACTAAATCAAACAAGTGTCATCCAATCATCAGCAAATCTCTGAAGCAGAACACGCGTGCACGCTTCTGAGAAGGCAAAACGCTGATTGGGTGCATTGAGACACATGTCTGGTAACCGTTTCAAGTATCTTTCTCAAATCCCCCAAAATCAGCAAGCATTAAATGCACGTAATCATGTTTTAAAATGTAATCATGAATTATTTCTCTTTCTTAAAACCGTTTACGTTTTCAAAAATCATTTTGAAATCTATTTAAGCACATTAACATCTTTCATTAAACCTTTACCGTTTCTTACAATCATCCAAAGCTTTTCTGCATTTTTACTTGTGTTCATCTCTCTCAAAAGAAACCCATTTTTCAAGTTTTCTCAGAAAACCCTAAGTGTGAACATGGCAACCTCTAGCAATGTTTCTGCAGGTTCTCAGAAGGAGGCTTCATCTGAACAATACCAAGTTCCCTTCAGAACACTCCTTACACCAGTGAAGAATTTGGAAGTGCTGTCTGAACTAATTGTTAATTTCTCCAGTCTGAAAGAAAATGGATTCGACTTGACAGAAGAAGTTAGGGCACAAGGATGGGAGAGATATTTTGACAGGTTGGTGGGACCAACATTCCCAGTATTGGTCAAGGAGTTCTGGATTCATGCGTACTCATCAACACATCAAGTTACTTCCTACATAATGGGAAAGAAGATTGTGATCACTGAGGATCACATTGCAAGATTGATTGGATACAATGGTGGTGGTATCCGCTGTATCGACATGGCAGAAAGATGCTCAGATGTTGCTGTCATTGCAAGGCAGATTTTCACCCATGGGGTTCCCAGCAGCAAAATCAGAGACTTAAAGGATCAGCACAGAATATGGGCGAAGATTATTCTGGGGTGCTTTAATCACAGGAAGCCCACAAGCTCTCCTGATTATATAAATATAGATCAACAGTTTCTGATCTATTTTATTAATCAGAAGGTAAAGATTAACTTGGCTCATCTTCTGTTTAATCACCTCAGGACCAGCGTCAAGGAGACAAGGGAAGAAGAAAGGACAAAAAGGGATTGGATACCCTTTGGCAGGTTAATATCAGATATTCTGACTGAGAATAGGCTGATAGAACACCTTACAGAAGCACAGGAATTAAGTTCTATTGAACCTACTGTTGGCAAGCCTCTGAACGCCAAGAATCTGAAGAAAATGAAACTGATAGAGAATATCAGAAAGGAGCCCAGCGTTACTCCTCTTGCTGACATCACCAGCAGAAGAGTCCCTCTGGACGACTTTCCACTATTTTCTGAGATTGAATCTAAACCAATTATTGTTCTCAGATACTTGGACGCTTGCAAGGCTGATGGTACAGATCCCAAACTGAACATAAAAGATCTGCACCAACAAAATCCAGAAGTTACTGTGAAGAAGACGAAGAAAAGAAAGGCCACTTCAGAAGGACCATCCCAGCAGACCCCTAAGAAGAGAGGTAATCTATCTGCTACTAATGTTTTAAATTCTTCTGCTATTCCAACATCAATCCCAACCCCAGCTTCACATGAACTTCCAATCCCCATACCAACCATTGATGAAACCGAACCAGAGGATGACCCTTCTGAGTCACTGACTCTCAGGAGATCCCGCATTAAAAATCCAAAACCCACACCATCAACAAAATCAGAACTTGACAAAGTTCTGTCTGAAATTGATCAACGTGCTTCCGCTCCCCTCTCAACTAATCCAAACACTCAACCAAAAATTTCCCACTCTCCTCAACCAGAACATACTCTTTCACCCATACCAGAACAACCAGAAATTCCACCTCCTTCTCCACAACCAGAAATTCCTCCTCCCTCTCCACAACCACAACTTCATCCACTTTCACCTCAACCATCACCTCCATAACTTGAGTTTCATCACTCTGAAACTCCATCACCTGAACCTCATTCTCCTCAATCCTCTGAGCCACAACCCTTGGCAATTCAGCTGCCATGTGGTACAACTATAAACATACCCCAGCTGCCATCCTCACCATAAACTACCCCTCCAAACACTCCAAACAGTCCAATTATCATTTCTGATTCTCCCACTCCATCTCCCAAACAAAATACTGAAGACCACAGCAGGACCTTTATTGATTTAACAAGCTTTAACCGTCTTGCTGACCTTAAACAAAAAATAGCCATCCCCAAACCCAAACCATTAGATGTTGGTGCTGGCATTTTGAATTTTGAAACAGGCTTGCAGAACTGGATTGCTTCTCTAAAGCAAGCTTGTCCTGGAATGATTGATCCTGCTGCCTCAGACCAACTCTGGACACGTTTCAAAATGTGGGTACGCGCTGAAGCCCTCAAGTTGTAAGACATCAATTATGAGAAGGCACAACAGAACTTCAACAAGCTGCTGAAGGAAGTTGAAAGTCAGCTGCCCAAGGAGGAAGTGCTCTTTCTGGATAGTGAGCCATGGTCTGAGAAGCGTCCAGCTTCAAAAGTGCAGCCAGCAGAAGGTCAGACTATTCAAGCTGAAGAGGTCAGTCAAGCTGAAGATGTTGCAGAAAGCTCTCAGAAGCTTCCTACTTCTGACGTTTCTCAAGCTGCCTTAGACAGGCAGACTCTGGAAGAGCTGAAGCAGAATGATATTCGTCTGCAGCAAAGAATGGATGAGAATGATCAGAAGAAGAAGGAAAGGATGGATGTGCAGGACAACAAGATAGATACAGTAGTCAACATGGTGCACAAGCAGAATGAGACTGCTGATCAGATTAAGACAATGCTAGAGAATTTGTTCACACGCCTTCCACCCCAACCTTAGACCTTCATTTTTTTTTATGTTTCACTGTTTTCTTTGCATATCATCTGTATTGTTTGTCTGGCTCTGAATTAAATATAACAGTTTTTCTGCTCTAATCGTTTTAGCTTATATTACTTACACTTTTTGATTGCTGACAAAAAGGGGGAGAACAAGAATGATATTTTTCAATAACGGATTACTGAGACAAAAAGTCTCAAACATTCTAACACTCTGATACACTTGAATGTTTTCTGTTTTTGCATAAGTCTACAGGTACAAGAAGTTAATCACCTCTGATACACTGAAGCTCTGATATTCTGATCTGAAGCTCTGATATTCTGATGTTCAAAGAAAGTCAATAAAGATCTGATCCTGAAGAACTCTTGGAATTAAAAAGGGAAGTAATAAATTCAGGGGGAGTATCTCCGATCTAAACTCTGATATCTCTTTATCCCTTATCTTTGATAAACTTCCTAATTAATTCTGATACAACTTATTATTTAGTTATCTCTGATACTTTTCATGCTAATTTTCAATTAAAAAATATCTAGTTTTTGTCATCATCAAAAAGGGGGAGATTGTTAGAACAAAGTTTGAATCTACTACCCTAAGTTTAAGTTTTGATGATAACAAAATGCTAAGATACATTAATTGTATGATTCATGTAAGACACATATGCTATCTAAAAAATCACATTGTGTTTTACAGAAACTCTGATGGGTATCAACAAGAGAACATCCTCATCAGCATCAGAAAATTGGATATCAACATCAGCATCAGAAGATGTTGTATCAGATACCAGAATCAGAAGATCAACTTGCGCTTATGCTGAAGCTTGATGAACAGATCTGCGCTTAACCATCTGAACTCTGATAAAGATAACAACAGTTCATAAGCACCTAAGCAGCGTCAGAATGAGCCAAAGCCAGAACACGTTTAAGTGGCAACGGTACTGTGCATTCAAGATGATTTATTACCAACGACATCATTCCAGACAAGATCTGCTTAATAAGGAAAGAATGTTATTGGCATTGAAACAGAATTATTACTCCAACGTACACTATTTCCAATGCTATATAAACAAGTCAATGAAGATTGAATTGGCTAATACTCTACAACACTCTACACGCCTAAAGCTATTCATCATCTTCCTCACTCTCAGTTTTCTAAAAGCTCTCAATTCCTTACTCAATTATTTTAGCACTCTAGTTCTCATAAGCTTAAATTGTGTAGTATCATAGTTGTGATAAACAGTTTTTGTAGAAAACATTCACACACCTAGATTTCAATTCTTTGTAAGAAAGTGTTTCCTTGAGAAACCGGTTTGTGGTTTGACTCAAGAAGGCTTTAGCAGTTGTTAAAGCAGTTGTAATATTCAGTTGAATATAGTGGATTAAGACCTCGTTGGAGAGAGGCGAAATCACCTTGACGGGTGGACTAGAGTAGTTTGAGATCAAACGAACCAGGATAAAAATACCGTGTTGACTGCAATTGATTTCCAGTTTTTATAATTCAACCCCCTTCTTGTGTTTTTCACTTCTTCATACTACCTCAGCAGGATGATGAAGGAATCTTGGATGACTTCTACCTCAGCAGGATGATGAAGGAATCTTGGACGATTACTACCTCAGCAGGATGATGAAGGAATCTAGGACGATTACTACCTCAACGGGATGATGAAGGAATCTTGGATGACTTCTACCTCAGCAGGATGATGAAGGAATCTTGGACGATTACTACCTCAGCAGGATGATGAAGGAATCTGGGACGATTACTACCTCAACGAGATGATGAAGGAATCTTGGATGACTTCTACCTCAGCAGGATGATGAAGGAATCTTGGACAATTACTACCTCAGCAGGATGATGAAGGAATCTTGGATGACTTCTACCTCAGCAGGATGATGAAGGAATCTTGGACGATTACTACCTCAGCAGGATGATGAAGGAATCTAGGACGATTACTACCTCAACAGGATGATGAAGGAATCTTGGATGACTTCTACCTCAGCAGGATGATGAAGGAATCTAGGACGATTACTACCTCAGCATGATGATGAAGGAATCTGGGACGATTACTACCTCAACGGGATGATGAAGGAATCTTGGATGACTTCTACCTCAGCAGGATGATGAAGGAATCTTGGACGATTACTACCTCAACAGGATGATGAAGGAATCTGGGACGATTACTACCTCAGCAGGATGATGAAGGAATCTAGGACGATTACCACCTCAACGGGATAATGAAGGAATCTTGGATGACTTCTACCTCAGCAGGATGATGAAGGAATCTGGGACGATTTCTACTCCAAAAGGATGACTTTTATTTGTCGATTGATCTTTCCTGAATAAGTAAAGAGTTAGTTGTATGCAATGTCGTGATGTATGCATTGTGTAATGATGTTCTCAAAATAAATGAGATTTATGTTATATGATGCATATGTATGTCATAATGTATGGGGATGTGATGTTTTAGCTGGGGAAGATAAATCCTGGAGCTGCTGGAGAATATAGTTGAGTTCTTCGTTTCCGCTGGGGATGATGAACAAAGATGATAAACCTGTAGGAGAGAAGAACTCCGTTGGGGAATAAGCTGATGAAGAGATTAATCTGCGGGGAATTACTCTGTGGGGAAGAGATACTTTGCTGAGATTTTAACGATAAACTCCGCTGGGGATTCTGTTGATAAGCTCTGTTGGGGATTTTAATGATGAACTCTGTTGGGGATAGAAATAACTTCGCTGGGGATGATCTTCCAGTTGCAACTTGCTGAGGATAACCCAGTTAGACTCTTGTGGGGATGACCTCTGAATATGGCTGAGGGGATGCATTTGTATTCTACAGGGGACAAGATTCCAGAATCTACTGGGTAAGATGATTCAATTCTATTGGGGAAGCTTTTTTAGACTGCGCTGGGAAATGGCTCCACTGGGGGGTATCTTGTATTCCGCCGGGGAACATTCTTATACTCTGTCGAGGAATATTAAGACTGCCGGGGATGCTCTTTACGCTTGCTGGGGAATATCTTTATACTCCGCTGGGGAATATTAAGACCTACTAGGGATACCCAACTTCTTCAGGACTGACGGTAGACTAACTCTGCTTGAGGGAGAGTATTGCTGATTCCTTCGTAGTTGCAAGTCTCAGTGAGGAGAGCTTCCATTAATGTCTTGCTCTGTGGGGAGTGAAGGTATCTTGGTCATACTCTTCAGCTGAACCTACCTTGGTACCTTGGTGGATAGAGCAACTAGAATTCTTAGACAATTCTTATTGCCCCAGTTTCTGCGGGAGAAGGTGGCCTATGAGGTGCTTGATAACTGCCGATTGACAAATCTCCTTCTAGTAGGCAAGTGACGAGATGACGGGACATAATCGTACACTTTGATCCCTAATTTTTTCCTGGACCGCCCTTTCGGGTTTTCAGTCCATCGGGATACCCCTTTTTTTGCCCAAGCCGCCTTTTCAGGTTTTCGACTTGCCGGGTGTATAGATTTTTTATCCCCTTATTTTTGCCCGAACCCTTTTGGTTCGTCGGGAAGCCCTTATTTTTGCCTAGGCCAGTCGACCTAGCGGGTCTTTGATTATGCGTAGTACTTTTTGACTATGTCCACGTTCTCAGAGTGCAGGGAGTTGTCACTGTCAATAGTGTTGTGTCGCCATACTACCAAAAGATGTTTGATCATGCAAGATTCGTTGCTGGAATTCATGTCCAATGCCCCAAGTGACTCAGGCGGAGATTTGCCCCTGGATATTTGGCATTTTGAGAGATTCCTTGATCTTGACTTGACTGCCCCAGATAATGGACAATGATCATGTCTGCCCCTTGGTTGGAAGTGTTTCTTCCACTTGAGGTGACCCTTTTTATTGAAAAGGTTTTTTGTTCACTAGATATTCGTCGTGCGAATTTCTCTGCTGTTGAACAAATAGTCATATGCAAGCAATGTTATTTTATGAATGCAAATCTTATGTCTGTTTTGAAGTTCTTTGAAAATGCAGTTTTCAATAAAACAAGTGAATTTTTGTAAAACGTGATGTCAACTCAGGATTTTACAGCAAGCCCTACAGGAGTCAGGATACCTTTTGTAACAGTATGCTTTCGAACTAACCCATGCTTCAGCTAGGACTTTTAAGGGTTATAACGTGGCCTGGTTCACGGTTTAAGAAACAAAGGATAAAGGCTCAAATTTTATTTGTACCCACCCGCTCTTCGTGATGTTCTTCAAACCTAAACTCAGCTGATCGTGCATTAGATCTTGTTTGAGTCTTTGCCCTGATATTCCAGTGATGGTTTAGATACTGACAGTTTATTTTTGAACAGGCAATCATTTTTGTTCAGAGTTTGCAGGACCTCTTTCTTTTTGATTTTATTATCCCTGTTTTTTTTGCCTGAACTGTTTCTTTTGTGATTATAGTCAGCGGGATGCCCCAGTTTTGTAAGTCTCCTTCATAGGTTTTGACTTATTGGGCTTTTGTTTTTGAAAGATAACGACTTCATGTCTTGACGATTATAGGGAACCATCACCGTCTTTTGTTTCAGAAGGACTACTTTGATGCCATTCATTGTGCATCTGGATCAACTGAGAGAACTACCCTGCCCCAGGTTATAATTAAGGGTTTTAATTTTTGTGAAAAGAAAAACTCCAACTTCTTTGGCTCAAAGGGGTTGACTAGGGATTATCTTCCTTATAACTCCACTATTTAGGATTTGAAACAATGCCTGTACCTCGTCAGCGGGGTCTATTCAAAAGCATACTGTAAAGATCGTGGTATCGTTTTCGTCATCCTCCCTCAAAAGGCTTGTAACTTTTAGCAAGAGTTGAACGAGTAAAAAGCGTAGTTTAGATGTAATTAAAATGATTGGATCAAATCAAGACAAACATATGCAATGCATTAATGAAACAAAGCTTGGCAGTAATAGATAATTGTTTGAATAACAAAGAGATTACAACTTGAAAATTCAAATGAACAAAAGACATTCTCAATGATTTAGTGAAGGATCAGTGATCAAACTTGATCTCCTTGGCATCAATCAAGTCTTGGATCTTGTTCTTTAAACTCCAACAGTCGTCGGTGTCATGTCCAGGACTGTCAGAGTGGTAGGCACATCTCACACTCGGGTTATACTTGGAAGAGGAAGTATCAAGATTTTGAGGAGGATCCTTTAGTGTGATCAGTTTCACCTTCAGTAATTGTTGTAACGCTTGAGACAAAGGCATGTTAATGTCAGTATACTGCCTTTCTTGATATCTTACCCTACGCCTATTGCTCTGTATTTGTTGAACAGGCGTGGGATCGGAGATCTGGGTTGCCCCTACATGTTGATCATGACGACTCTTTTTACCATACACAGCATTGGACTCTTTTTTCCCATTGTAGGGCTTTTTCTGAGTATCAGAAGGTGTTTCTTCTTGAATCTTCCCACTTTTGATGCCAGCTTCGACCCTTTCGCCGGTCAGTATTAGCTCGGTGAACCCGGATGAAGAGCTTCCGATCAAGTGTTTGAAATAAGGACCAGACAAAGTCCCAAGAAACATATCCACCAACTCCCTATCAGACAGAGGGGGTTGGACTCTTCCAGCAAGATCTCTCCACTTCTGAGCATAGTCCTTAAAGCCTTCGCCTGTACCCATAGACATCCCCTGAAGCTGAGTACGCGTGGGAGCAAGGTCGGCATTATACTGGTATTGCTTGTAAAAAGCAGCAGCAAGGTCCTCCCAGTTGCGGATGTTAGCTCCTTCCAATTGACAGAACCATTCAAGTTGAGTCCCTGACAGACTATCTTGAAAGAAATGAGTCCAGAGATCTCTATCAGCAGTATAGGGTTGGATCTTCCTCACATATGACCGGAGGTGGAGTTTTGGACAGGATACTCCGTTGTACTTGGCAAAGGTAGGTGCCTTGAATTTATGGGGAATCACCACCCCAGAGGATATACCTAGATCCCCGAAGTCCAGACCGGGAACCTTCTGTATTTCCATGGCGCTCAAACGGTCTTCCAGCTGTTTGTACTTATCCTCAGCAGAAGGATACTGTTCTTCATCATTATCCGTCTCGTTGTCGGAGACCACAGGACTAGGAGCCCTCCTTTCTTGTGGGCTGTCTTTCCCTCCAGATGAGGTGGTCAGATCAACTTCGTTTTGCAGCCCGTTTCCGAACCTGCGTCTAGTGTTGAACAGGACGGTCCTCTTTTTCTTCTTCTTCCTCTCTTTCAGAATTAGGGTCTTCAGGTCCTGCTGACCCTTAGCTAGGCTCATAACCAACTCTTGAAACTGGGCATTCTGGGCCTGGAGGGCCTTGATAGCTTGCTCAGTGGAAGGTTCAGTAGACATGATAATTGCTGAAATAAACAGCGAAGAAGATAAGAGACCTGTATTGGTACCTGTAATGCAATGATATGTATGATATATGTATGCAATGTTTTCAAGGATCTCGCGGGGTAAACAAGAAACTGTTAGAATCTGAATCTGGTAGCTCGATTGAAGGAATTTCATGTTGCTGAGAGTCCTTCTTCAAGAGTCAAGCTCACCATATCGAGTGGGTCATAGCCCCTGACTCAAGTCATCGTGCTTGGATTTCTAGACAACCTTGGCTAGGGGAAAATAAATCACCTTTTCCCCTTGCTAGACATTTGGTTCATCCTGACCTGTATCACAAACCCTTGAGATCCTTGAAATGGTTAAGGAAATGCTATGGTATGATGTTATGATGTGTATGCTATGCGTTTAAGCAAAAGTGTGAGGTGATGTAAGTAAGCCCTGCTATAAATCCAACTGTTGGATAAGGACTGTAAACAAAACCTGCAAGGAACTCATGCTGTCAGATAACAAGAATGTGCAAGTAGTTCAAGTTTGAAGGCACACAAGTCACACATATAGCCTTAAGTTTAGGCTGGCATGGAGTTTAGGCGTTACCCTCTTTCAGTTTCAGTTGGTTAAGACCTGTCCTAAAAATAGTAACCGGGTTCTAGAGGATCTCAATATCACTGACTACCCTCAATCGGTCATAATTCCAGTTTGGAAACCTTTTCTTGCGGCCGGAACCATCGCGAGAGTTTAGTCTCAATGAGCGTAGCATACTGCTACTATTCTATGGCCAAGTTGGTCAATTTAAGGTTCTAAGGTCAGTTGGTGCTTAATGACTCCTCAGAAGACCCATATTCTCCTCGTTCCAACACAAGGGATATCGGTACAGACCAAGGTGTCACACCAACGTAGCTACTGCTTCATCCGTGTCGGTCCACGCCGGACAGATCCCTCACAGTTTATTGCTACTTACCTAAAAAAGGGTACCCCCAGATCCGGGTTAGGATCTATAAAACTCCGATACAAGCCCACAAAGCTTAAAGCATACAAGGCATACAATTGAAAACATGGTGATCTAATCCTAAGGTACACCTCACTTATAGATATCCCCAGCAGAGTCGCCAGTTCTGTGATCGGTGGAAATAGAACTGACTATTTTGGAATGTTGGTTCGCGTTTGCGTTTGTTTTCGCAAAATGTCACGGTAAGCAATGGTCGCCACCGTCTTTTATTTTCTCCAACAAGGAAAGGACAAAAGCACAACAAAATTCCTTTTCGAGATGTTTCTCGGGTTCGGGAGGTAGATTATAAAAAGGGAAGGTGTTAGCACCCTTTCTATCCGCGATTATCCACGGGCTCTTAGGTACTTGCTCACTGTTTTCAAAAAGTTTTTCTTTTCTTGTGTTTGTGGGTTTTGAAAAGAGTTTGGTTTGAAAACTTCGATTTAACTCTTGTTTCTGTCCTCAAGAGTGTATGAAGTGTTGTTTGAAAACTTTGTTCAAAAAAGTGTAAGTGCGAAAAAGTTGTTTTGTTTTGAAAGAGCAAGTACTTGAGAACCTCTACCTACTCAAAAGAAATTAAGCTGTGTAAATGTCCTTTAGACAGTGTTATCCCACTATTGAGAAGTAGGTAGCACCGTCATTTGGAGTTTTCGGGTCAATTCGATTTTCGGGACATGTGGTCACTAAAGCAATGGTAGGACGCCTTAGCGGTAACCCTAATGTCTTAGATCATTTTTTTATCGAGGCAACTGTTTCGAGGCAACTTTGATCTTTAGACAGGAGGGCGACCTCTAAAACTTCCTATACTCAATGACCACGTCGAGGCAACCAAGTGAGGCGTACCCTAGGAGTGGCATGTGCGAGTGTGTCAGGTTTCAGTCATGTTATCTTTGTACATGTTATTGTGATCTACGATTAATTTTAATTTAAGATAAGTCTTGTCATGCATAGCCTAGTTAGCATACATCTAGCAGTTAATAGTTGCAGAAAATAAAACTAAGCTATTACAAGGCGTCGGGTATTTACATCGCCAAAAACAAACCCTTGAAAAGTAAATTGCGGGAAATAAATAAAAGCGATAAAAAGGTCCTAATTAAAGCTATTACATCCTCGGAGCAAATACAATTATATGATAAAAAATTATGAATAAAAAATAATACGCACGAGAGAAAAAATTGAATCGGAGAGTTTTTTGGGTTTTGACCCTTTTTTGAGAAAGAAGGAGATTTTTGCTATTTTTGTGTATTTAATTAAATTAAACCTAAACTAATTAATTAATAGCAAGAAATATTTTTTTTTTGGTTTTTGAATGTTTAAGGAAATAAAAATAAAGATGATTAAAATTGTCAAGAACCCTAATTCTACATTAACTTTAAATTATTGCAAAAATATCAAAATTAACCTAATTAAAACTAAATTAGTTAATTACTTATTTATTTACAAAATAACTAATTAAATCTAATAAATAAAAATATTATATTTTTTATGTTTTCTTATTTTTATTATGAAAATAAATATTAATTTGTTAGTGAAAATAATAATTATAAAAAATAATTAAATGAAAGAAATAAAAAAGAAAGGAAAAGAAATAAACTTGTGGGGGGTGCAGGGCCAATTTTGTGGTGTATGTTGCAATTCTGAAGCCCATTTACATCCAGCCTGTTTGACTTTTCTGGACTTGCTACGCATGCGCTGACCAGGGAGTATGGTGGTCCTTCAACATTGACCACTGGATCCAGGCTTGGAGACACCTGGTGCACTGGGATTTGAAGTACATGGTGGATCACGCGTGGGATGCTGCAAATGAATATGTGAAGAAAAATTGAATAAATATTTTGGGGGACCTGGGATTCGAACCCAGGTCCCAAGGGATAATGCTTCAATGCCTTTGCCAACTGAACTGTAACGCGCTTTTGTTAAATGGATAGATAGAGAATATTATATACAAAAAACAAATAATATGCTATAAACAAAAATAACGCGCGCGCTTTTCAAACACACGAATCAAATGCCAACACCTCATCACCTTCAACCTTTGTTCTGTGTAAACAGAATCAGATAGTGGGGGTTTTTAACCTCCACTACCTCCTGCAGGGAAAAATAGCGATTAGGCACACAACAATCATAAATGTTTCACGAGGTATGGGTTGGAATCGTCTTGGCCTCACGATTTCAACCATGTATCCTATTAGTCCCAATTTTTCCTGGATTGAAAAGCCCCATTTAAAAGCTCAAGAACCCTAGAAATTCAATCATGGTATCTTTCGATTCAGGGCGTTACAATTAAATTCAATCTTGCCATTAGCTTTGTATGATCTCTAGCAATGCAAAACAAACACAAACACATGTTAAATGCGCATGAACTAGGATATATAATTCTGAATAAGAAGTGCAAACCGTGGGACTGTATGCAGCGATTCCTTGAGCTTTGATGCCTGATTTTGATTGCAAATCAATCCTGGGACCTCCTGTAATGTACTTGGATGAACAAAACGCCTTGAATTGGCCTAGAATGCAAGAACAGGTTTTGAGTTTTCTTGGAATTTCTTGAAATTGACAGGATTGTTCCTGCAGCTTTCAATCGTGTTCTAGGTTATGGCTTGCTTGCTTGCATATAAGAGAATCAAATTAGGTCAAAGTTTTGGATCCAACCCATGTGCATTGAAGATTAAATCCTTGATTGAAAATCAAATATTCTTGATTTTTCATGATTGAACAATGTTGCCAAAATTGGATTTTTTGTATCTTTTTGATTATGCACGAATTGGTCAGCATATTTGGATCATATTTGGATCATATTTGGTTCACAAATTGATTTTAAAATCAAATCTTGTATTTTCTTATGATTTAAGTTAATTAAATGAATTAATATATATTAAAAATCCAATTAACAATAAAAATAAGAAAATAAATCCAATTCATCTTGGTGGGTCGTGCATAGGTCATGGGTGAAGTTTCAAGAAGAGATTTGAGGCCCATTAGCAAAAAGAAGGTGTTTTGAGCAAAGTTGACTTTTGCAAATTCATAAAAATTTCCCAACTTCTCCAATGCACAACTTGCTCAATTTTGATCATATGACCATGTTCTTAGACATTTTGGAAAGCTCTTGAAGTCCTCTAACGAATTCCTTTGGTCCCATGTCATTTGGATTTACCAATCTCAAGTTATGGCCTTTGACTCAAAGTGTACTTTTGTTGACTTTTGAAATTGACCTATAATGTAAAAATTGGTAACTTCTTGTGAGTGCATTTTCTGATCTTGGAGTGTGAAGATGGATTGTAGGAAATTGCATCCTATTCAAAATGAGCTTTGGATGAAATTTTTATGATAAACCATGAAAGAGTTATGCCCTGGTAAAGGTAGAGTTGACTTTTCTACTGTCCAAAAATAGTAACTTTTGCACCTTGATGATTTTTGAGCTATTCTTGTGAAATCATAATCAAGACTTGATCAAATGATGATTGTGAACTTAAAATAAGATGTTGGCCAAGAATTCTGACTTTTGACTACAAAATGACCATTTTGCCCTTGTAGTTGACTGTAGATCAAATGGAGCTTTTGACTGTGCAAATTGGCACTGTGAGTCTTGAAACTTGGCATGTAGGTGCTTGAGAATGTATATAGGCCTATGAGACTTGATTGAACCATTGAGAACCCCAAATTCCTTGAAAGAACCAAAACCCTAATTTCAGCTGTCTTAGGAGGTGATTTGATAACTGCCTTTGAGCCATTTTGAGCAATTTGAAGACCATTCTTGACAAATCTTGAAGAATATGGGAGGGAAAATTTTGGGATACAACACATACTGAATCATCAAATTCCTTCTACTTCACGAAAGAGATATTCAGTTGGGGAGAAAAAAGTCTTGAAACAGTTTTCCAAACAGGAATTAGACTTTTGAAAATACGCCAGACAAATGCTGGATTTTATACTTCAACCCCTTGCATTCTCTAACATCATAACCAGGTGCCCCATAATGGGAGGCACATCTAGCCTTTGAATTGAAATCATGAGAGAGGTTTATGGGGGGATGACCCAAAGCACGAAACTTAATACACCGAATTTCCAACAGATGAGGAAGTAACAAGATGTAAGGCATTAGGATTATGTCATCATACTTCTCAGGATTTTTCTGTCTTTGCTGAAAAGTTTTTCCCCATGGATTCACTTGGGAAACAAGCATTGAATGCTGACGAGAAGATCCAGGAACACAAAGTTGTGGAGAGTTCCCCTGATTGAATAGCCAGGTACCCCAGTGTGGTAACCACATTTAATGTTGGTATCATGATCAGGAAGGGAATTTATAGACGATACTGAAGTACGGAGCCTAACCAACTGAATCTCAAGAAAGTATGGAAACGAATGAGAATAAAGCACTTGAGTGGGATCAAACTATTCTTCAGGCCTCTTCTATCCTTGATGATAAAACAAATCCCTTGAATTGACTTGGTGAATATGAACAAGCTGCTGACAAGAAGTCCCAAGAACTCAAGATTGCAGAGGGGATCCAAGAAGCACTCCATGGTTTGAAGGAAATCCCAAAAGACGAGGAAAAGAGATAACTTCTATTGCATCATGATTTCCTTTTGTTAACACTATTTCCATAACCCGGATCAGTTGAGTATTCCACTGGTTATATTCCTTCTCTAAGAGTTCCCAACAACGGGCCATGGCTTACATGTGTACCACAAGCAACCCCATTTAAATCTTCATCCCGGTCAATCCCCCACTGAGTTGTTCCATAACTGATATTTGAACACGTGATAGCAAGAATCCAAGTTTGTAACTCTGAAGAGAATATCAATCCTGAATAAGAATCCCCAACTCTAAGTACCTATAATGAATTCATGGGATGCATGAGTGGATGCCATGTCATGTTTCGTCATTTCCAAGGATTTTTCATGCTTTGATTTTGATTTTAAGTAGGTAAGGGATGGAAAAGTTCAGCATAAGACTTAAAGATATGATTCCCTGGAAATGACAAAACATGTATGTTAAGAAGGTGGTTAACCATGTTATGTATGCAAAGACATGGGGTCAAATTTCCATCACTTATGAATATGATTATTGCACTGTTTTTGAACCATCTGAATATCACCGGATCAAAGTTCTGGCATTATCTTGGAATCAAATAGTCACCATCATTATCAAGTCACCAACAGAAACACGTAGTCACCATCATCATCAAGTCACCAATAGAAACACATAGTCACCATTAGTATTAAGCCACCAACAGAAATCCAGAACAGAACAATAAGAACCACAAAGTCACCAACTGTACCTATAAAGTTCAATCCCGCCCCCACTCACCGATGAAATCTAGGCAAGGGTAAGGTCAATGGTAACTCAGAATCCCGGGTTCGCCTGAAAATACTATCATCGTACACCTACGTGATAATGATAGTACCTCATTAAAACCTCATTTGAGCAAGGATGACATGACCGCACTAGAAAGATTTACATCTACTAGTCGTTATGTTTCACTTTGTTCCTATGTGTTCCTAAGAGTTTACAACTTTGGCCTTGGTATTGGGTCTTTTACCTCGATAGTAACACCCACCCAACAAGGAAATAGAGCCAACATAGTAGAAGTATATGGAAAGTGGTAAAATGCTATACAAACATATGCACGAAATCATGTAAATAAAGCAGCAATAAAACAATAGCCTACAAAACACCCAAAGACAAGAAAACAAACAAAAGCTAGGATCGACTTGCTAAGGGTCCTCAGCAAAGTCGCCACCTATCGCGTTTGAGATTTTCATTGAAGCGCTAATAGAGGTGAAAGATAGAAGAGTCTTCATCAATGTTATTTATCCCAAGAGAGGGAAAGGGAACACTGAGTAATCCTGAGGGAAGGAAATGAGAATGGTCATCGCGACCAAGAGAAAACGGTAAGGAAGTCGGCTATGCGTGGGGAAGGTATTAGCACCCCTCACGTCTATGGTACTCCACAAGATCCACTTAAGTTTGTTCTAATCTATGTGTGTCCCTAATCTATGTCTAAATCTTAATGCTAAAAGGGAATGCATGAATGCAAAGTATTATGTACAAAATGAAAAGTTTTTATTAGTTGTTCTTGCCGCGGTTGTGAACCTTGTGCCTATGTACCACCGACCGTGCAATGGGGATCAAGGCACTCATAGTTCACCTCAAAGGTTTTGGTGAGTTGCATGTTTTTTATGAACAATGCTAGCAAAGCACGTCCTTTTTAAAAAGGTTTTAAAAGAAAAAGTCCGAATACAAAATGGTTTGCATTGGTTGATGTTTTTTACCTTGAAAAAGGTTTTTGCATTTTTAGAGTGTTTTTTTAATTTGCCAAAGAAAAGTGTTTCTGTTTTAGTCATGCAAAAAGGGGAAGTAAAAAAAATCTAAGGGAGACTAACCTAGTGCTATCCCTATTATTATCATGCAATGATGGTCCTAAAGTTTCGATTAACAAAGGGAGAATCTACCTAGTGTCAACATGCATGGATTCAAGCCTAAGGTCTAATTAGTTCAAACTTGAAAGGGAATGAACTAACAATCCTAGGGGGAGCATGTGATCACACAATAGAAAGAAAACACACAAAGTTTGAGGAGTATCAACTCGCTCAAGTAGCACACACCTAACTGAGGTATCATGTCACCAATGTAGGAAAGGATAAGATAACACCTAACCATGATATCGTGTCATCCAGGTAGGATAATGGAAGTGGAATACCTAACCATGATATCATGTTATCAAGGTAGGATAAAAGAGGGGGCTTAACCAAGATATTGAGTCATCGAGGCAAGCGAAATTGGGGGAATCGGTAGCTCTTAACCATGATATCATGTCATCAAGTCACGAAGAATAAGGGGTGTCAACTCTTAACTAAGATATCATGTCTCTCGACAAGAGAAGAGCAAAGTGAATCATCAGGAGACTAAACACTTAACCAAGATATCGTGTCATCGAGGTAGGCGATAGAAGGCAGAAATGAGATCACATCGAAGCATCAACATTTGCAAACGTGAGCTAAAGACAAATTGTAGGGGTAGATTATAAACCCTTTACTCCACTTGACCAAATCGATAACAAGAGTAGCATTACTCATAACATCAACGTGCGATGTGAGCTACGAATGACCTGGGGACTAGAAATGATGGGGGTCAATTGTAAACCCTTGCTCTACCTTATGCCTTCTTTGAGGACTTTTATCAATGGGGAATGGGAACGAGAATGCCTTCTTTGAGGTCTTTGGCGCAAATGTAAACACACAAAATTGCCTTCTTCGAGGACTTTAAACAAGAGAGCACAAGTAGGAATTGCCTTCTAAAGGTCTTTTAAAATAATATTGCCCACATAAAGTAGGGACTCCAAGTCATGCATCTCTATTCATACTTCTGATGGAAAAGAAAGAGGTAAGCGATGCAAGAGTAAAGGAAACATAAGAGAATACCAATCGAACACAAGCCCGTCAATTATTGGACGAAGCAAAGAAACCCATAAAACTTCGAGCAAGTTTCATCAATAAAGCATATAGTCCAAAAATCAGATGCAATAATAATAAGCATAAAGCATCATCCATGTGAAATCAAATCACACACATATCTGATATCATATAAGAATCATGCGCAAGATATAATCTATACGAGTACAAAAAGTCCACAAACTGCGTGGTGCGAGAAATTGCCTTTCAAAACTTGCACAAGTTCACAAGATGAATTAGTAAACAACAAGAAATAGTAATTAAAGTAAAGAAATTATATCACAACCCAAATTGACATTTAATCCAAAGTGCACTTGAAACAAGTATTGAAAATGAAGCTTCAGGAGGGTGCAAAGTTGTAGTTGGTGGTGCTTAAACAAGGTGGGGCGCTAAGCCCAACTTAGCAGGTTCAATAAGCCTTTTTTCTGTCCAAAAAAATCGTGATATGACCAAGGTAAAGGTATCACGGTCCAATACACAATCCAACACTCTACATTCAGCTTATTCAAAAAACAACAACCAACAAATTATTATTGGATTTTTATTGGAATAGAATAGAAGCAATTAAGCAAAAATGGAAAAAGAGAAAAATGTGCATTGCTCGAGAGATTAAGTTAGGCCGTTTCATCTTTATTCAAAATAGAACTCCTATTTTATTTTACCAAAATGCAACGGCAGCCGAACCTTCATCCTTCATCTCCGATCCACTTCCCTTCGCTGGGACGCCACCGTATCGAAGCCGTTCACCGATCCTTGGTGTCCCTCTTTAATAATCTGTGGCAGATTCATCTCCTCAAACCTCTACCGTGGTTTTCCACACAACCACCACACTCTTTCCCTCCTCCTGTCTTCGCCTTTCCACGTTCATCCATTCAACATCTCCAAACGGTTCCATTTTAACATAAAATAAAAACATCGTGACAACGAAGTCGCACACCTGAGTAACTGATTTTCCAGCACCGTTGTTGAAGATGAACCAGATCAATCTCTGGTAGGTAAGCTTAGAGAATGGAAGAATAAGTTCAGAGAGATCCGTTTTTTTAGAGGTTTTTTCATTGATTTTTCTGGTGATTCTTCAAGTAATGAAGAAGGAAGGTGTAGAGAGAATTGAAGGTTGTTTGATTCTCAGAGAAGAATATATTGAGGTTGAAGTGAAGAGCAAGAGAGTTTTCCCTGAGTTTTTCTTGTGTGATTCTTCTGATTGTTATAGAATCAATCGATTGAAAGAGGTGAGTTCAGTTATATGGTTAGAAGTTTGTTACATGTTGGATCAATCTGAAATGTTAAATCACAATTTCTGTTATATGATTGAATCATAAGGATGAGAGGTTTGAGAGTTAGTTATGTTTATGTTTTGATTTTGGAATTCAGTTAAAAATTGGTTATGATGAGCTGGCTTTGGTTGGTTATAGGTGTTAGATGTTAGTTTCAGTTAGTTGGTTCCTTTTTCTATTCAATACTTTTCTCTAATTCTATTTTCTGTTGTGAGCTTGCAATTGAAAAACTTGGTGAGATGCGTTATCCTCTTTATTTCTGTTTTAGACTGATGTAGGTTGGTTGTGCGTGGAACGATTTTTTTGCCAAGTTGATGTGAACTCCACTTTTCTGGTTTGGGTTGGTTGCAAATGGCTTCAAATTGTGTGCATATTTGTATTTTTCCATGGCTTTTGAATACATACATGTTTGACATGGTTGGCTTGATATGATAATGGTTACTAAAGTTTGAAATTGACTAAATTTCCAATTATTTTTTCTGTTTAAGTTGCAATTGGTCTAACTGTGCTAGTTGATGGATATATGAAATGCTGACTTTTCTATTAGACTATCTACAATGGAAAAATTATTCAACACCCATTTTCCCCATTTTTTATACTCCACGTCATCTTCTCTCTCTTCCACCTAATAATTCAACACCCATTCAACTTTTACTCACTACAATGATTTTGTTTAATAAAATTGAACACCTTACCTCACCACTTTTATTTCATATTTTTATTTTCTTTTTTATGTTTTTGTTTTATTGACTATATATTAATAATAATTGTCAATTGAAATTAAATTAAAATAATTAAGAGAAAAATTAGAGAGAAAAAATAGTTTTTTTTCTTTGTCCAAATGAAATGAACCAAGGCTCTATTTATAGACCAAAAAAATGATGAATTTTGGTGAAAATAAAAATAAATAAAAAATTGATTTTCTATAAAATAATTGACTCCAAATAATTTAGGTGAGATAAAAATATAAACAATCACAACAACCAATTATACTTTACAAAGTATTATAAGTGGCCCCCACTCATTTCTCATTCAACATGTTAAATGTTTTCAACACCTTATTCAACAATCCATTGGAGCAATTCAACCATTGAAAAATTTATTCAACACCCCCATTACAAGTAGTCTTATAACAAGTGCATGACGGTTAATTGGTCTTAGTTATTAGCGAATGCCAACAATTTTGGATCACCTGTGCAGAGCTGTCTCAGTTTTAGATAGATTGGCTTATCGAGGAAGCTGAGATTTGGGCACAATGGTCACGACTTGAATCAAACATACGGAACTGTATGCATAATGGTCTTCGAAGCATGAAGGCTTTGAATAAAATTGGTGGAACTTGGATGATGGAAAAGCTTTAGGCATTAGGATGTTTAGAGCACTAGGCTTCCATGTAATCTTCCTTGTAATTCTTGATGTAAAGTCTTGAATAGGTTTGGAATTTGATTATGTACATAAACTTTTGTAGCTTGTTTTCTTTCGAGAAATGAAGCACTTTCCTTTTCTTTCCACTTCTTCCTAAATTTTTATCATTCCTTAATTTCTCCACTTTCCAATGGATTCTTTGTATGAGATCCAACGATACGAAGTCCAAAAATATCTTGATTCAAGGAAAAATTGGCCTTGGCAATTTAAAATTTTGGGACATGTATTGTAATTTTTTTTGTATCATAATGAGTGCTTGTAAACCTATGAATCACTGTGAACTTTGAATATATCAAGAACTTGAATGAATATTAAAACTCTTGATTGAATGTTGAATGAAATATTTGGACTAAACTCGGAACTTGGAATATTGATCTGCTTGCCAAACTTGAATCAAAATAATCACTTGAAAGCATTTTGAATGGAATTTGAATTAAAGAATGTGTCTTGCAATTTGAATTGGAATTATGTTTTGTAAATCTTGTCATTTGTTTCCAATTAAATTAAACATGGGCATTTCTTCCAATCTCGTACGCTTAAAAATGAACCTTAACCTTGATTAAGTCCATAAACCCAAATTAAATTACAATTGAGCAACCAATTCCACTTTGACAAATGAATGACAAATGACCTCACTTTTGTAGGAAGAATGCCTTGTGTTTTGCTTCACCGTATTAACTGATGGAACAATAGTATTTCGTAATTCTCACGAGATAGATACTTTGATCCTATGGCCAACAATGATATGCATGTATGCAGATGATGATGAATCATAAGCCAATTATGGTAAAAATGAAGAGGGCAAATTTTGGGGTGCAACAACGTTATAGAAGAAACTTGAAAAGTTTTCTCTTGCATCGCATTCATTATTATTCATGCATTGCATTACATGTGTTGACATGTTGTTTGCTAGTTATTTATCAATTTCACATTATTACATATATTGGGATATGTAATTGTTGCTCTTCTATGCAAAAATGCCTTTGAGTGATATATTAGTATTTGTATTATATGATATTTCTCACACTTTGTTTTTTTTTATTTTTGATGTTTTCAAAGGGGGAGAAGCATATGCAAGATGAAGTTGGGAAGCACAAAGTCAGGGGGAGCCTTCGATAACAATAAGAAATGCCTCGTCGCAAATATTTCCATCATCAAAAAGGGAGAGTATGTGAGTGCAACTTAACCATTAAATATTTTGCATGATGTCCTAACTAGGAAAATTTAGCATTTATATATATTGGACGATATCTCTATGTTATATGGCACTACCTTGCATTAGAGGTCTTAGGTATAATTAAAAACCACTTTGAAATTGACCAAAACCTTGAAAATCAGTTTTCTACATAAAAACAGCTTATGTGTGCGGCACATACGTGTTTTAGGACGACATATGTAACTCAATAATGAAGCATGTGGCTTCTATTTGCTACAAGCCGACAAATGCATCTCATAGGATGACATATAAAATAACTTTTTATTTTATGTGTCGGCACATATGATTTTAAGGCCGACACATCTACTGCAATATTTAAGCTTGTATCTATTGTCTTGCATAGGCCTACACATCTACCTTTTCAGACCGACACATACTGTTGATTTTTTACTTATGTGTCGGCACATACGTATTTCAAGTTGGCACACACTATTTGATTGGGTTAATTTTTCAATTCTTTTTAATTCTTAAAATTACCTCTTTGCATACAAACTTCCACAACTATAAATACATCATTCATGCATCATTTCAACTAGATAAAACTATAAACACTTGCCACCATTGCTTTTCACCTTCAACCTCCAACCTATGCATACATATTGATAAATCACACATAACCATATTTTGTCGGGGTGCCATCTAGGCGAGGTTTGATAACGTCCAATTAGGTTCTTGTGTTGCCGAGAATATTGGATTGAGAATTATGGGGGGTTTCATATGAAAAAACCTAGGGTTTATCCTCCAATATCTTTGGTATATTTAGGGGTTTTTGTTCAATACTTTCAAAAGAGGATTGTAGCCAAGTGAAAAGCCTTCGAAGTTTGGTACCCAAGGAAGTAACGATAGAACGGTGAATCAAATTGAAAGGTATTATGTTCAATAGGTACAATTGATCATGCGCGAAATAGTTTTGGAGTTTGGTACCCAAAGGAGTAGCAATATCTGATAAATTAATGGATAGCTATTGTGTTTTTTGTCTTGCTCAAGATCAAAGGAAGAGAAGGGATTGAATCAACAACAAATGTTTAAGGGTTGTAGGGTTTCTCTTTGAACAGTTCTCTTGTAATCACTTTTTGCTTAGTAAGAAATTATCCTAATTCCAAAATTGGAATTGGGGGGAGATTTAGCCATAGCAAGGACGATTGGTGAACTTCCTAAAAGAATCATCGTGTATCTCTCTCTTATCTCCTTACTTGCTTTATCTTTCATTAAGTAATTTATCGAATAACATTGATTGAACGATCGACTCGTATAAATTTTTTGTGGTTGTTTTTGTTTTGCATTGGTTTTTGATTAGCTTATAATCACTTTTGATTATAAGTTCTTTTTAATATTAACACAACTCAAGGAAAAATTCTGAAAATTCGGTCACACACCAAGTGTTTGATAAATTGCATTGTTCGTTATTTTTGCTTGTTATCATTGGAAATAGAATTTCTAGTAACTTTAAATATGTGAATAATATTGTGATTGGTTGTTTCAAGTGTACTGATTCAGTTTGTTTTGTTGTTCATTCCATAAGGCTAAAATTGCATATCTGAGTTCCAATATGTAGGTTTATATAGACGACTTTAATCGATCTATATAAAAACCTTTTGCGTGCACTCTTCTCAATTAAAGTTTTAAAACTCCAATTTTAATTGGTATTTTGGCTTGGTGATCTATTCATCCCCTCTAGATAAGTCGTCATCGTCTAACAACTAATACTGTGTTGGAGTTGAGGTATTCAAAATCATCATCTGTATGAGGGTGGTATGTAGGTTGAGGTGTGTTGGCAGTTTTATGTGTAAGTTGGTGGAAAGAAAAGATGTGTTCAAAGTAGGAAGTATCATGAGAGATAAAGATATTTTTTTGTTTGAACATAATAAAAAATTAAGCCTTTGACTCCAAATTGAAAACCTAGAAAAACACATTTCTAGGCCTAGAGTCTAGTTTGGTTCTATGAACCGTTTGACTACAAGCATAAAACGAATATCCAAATATTTTAATGCAAGAATAATCAGGGATTTATTGTAAAGAATAGTTAAGGGACCCTGTTAGTTAAGTGAACTACATAAGATAAGGCAAACGACAAAAAATTTGAGTGTGTTAAATTGGAAAAGGATAACACGAGTCAACCTGAGGAGTGTTGGAATTGAGAATTCACACACAAGAGGGGGGGTGAATTGTGTGATTTGGAAAAACATGGTTTTGAAAAATTTGGAAGATTTATATCAGAGTTAGAAAACATTTTTCTAAAACCTAAGCAGCGGAAATTAAATAATAAAATGTCGAAATAAAAAGTTTAAGGCAAGAAGAAAGACACAAAGAATTATAGAGGTTCAGTCAAAAATAAAAAGGACATACTTCTCTCCCAAAGACTTGGTATTGAGAGTTTCCAATAATACTTAGGAGCTTTTAGTAGGAAAGGCTCACGAGCCCCACTATACAAGGAAATAGTGATTGTCCTTCAACCAAAATATTACAAGACGAAATATATGAATGTTTGCGTCTTCTCCAATGAAATGCTGAGATTTGAGTGGCCAAGCTTCCTTCTCAACTGTAGATTGAAGCGATAGTCTTCTCTCCATGAACATGGACCTTGTAGCAGTTAGTAATCAAGTTCCACAAAAATAACTGAGTTTAATTGGTTTAACAGGATAACCAATAACTTCTTGAGATTTTACCAGGAGGATCTTCTAACCTATGGTTTTAAACAGGATAACCATGATGCAATGGTAAGTTCCTCAATATTGATGATCTTTAACCTATAAACAAACAAGGCTAACTAAGAGCCTAGGGAAGTTCATCAGACGATTTTCAACCTAAATAAACACAAGAACTGGTCATACAATCCCCAACCAAAGCTTTTAACGGGTTTAGCTTCTGAACCACATATATAAAAATCTCTAAATGGATAGTATTAAACCAAAGGTTTATAATATGAATACCTTATTGAATTTAAACTTCCACCCTTCAAAAATTACAAGAACACCCCACTCACAAAAGATCTTTCCTCATAAAAGCAGTTGATTATAAGAACTAGTGAGAGAAAGTAAAAATAAAAACTTAGAGAGAGAGAGAGTGTCAATACACAAATCGAATTCTGGATAAAATGAAATGAGGAATGAGATCTCTATTTATAGACTTGAGATTCCCCAAAAGTGGAAATAACATTAAAGCAAATATGGTAGTTACTAATTGATTAATCTAATCAATTAACTCATTTAGATATAACGACTATGAGTTCTAAAATAGGAAAGAAGTTAAATATAGTCGTTGCATAGTGTGATACGGTGGCCAGAACCGGGACGTGGTTTCCCTATTTCGTTAAGGAAATTTTGCTGGTTTGTGTTTGCAAAATGTCGCGGTAAGCAAGAGTCGCCACCGTCTGTTATTTTATCCAACAAGGAAAGGAAAAAAGCACAGAAAAATTCCATTTTCGAGATATTTCTGAGTACGGGGGGTAGATTATAGAAAGGGAAGGTATTAGCACCCTTTCTATCCGTAGTTATCTACGGGCTCTTAGGTACTTGCTCATCATTTTCAAAATTGTTTTCTTTGTGTTTGTGGGCTTTGAAAAGTTTTTGTTTTAACTTCGATTTGACTCTTTCTTCTGTCTTCAAGAGTGTAATGAAGTGTTTTTGAAAACTTTGTTTGTAAAGGAGTGTAAGTATGGAAAATTTATTTGGGATGAGCAAGTACTTAAGAGCTAATCTACCTACTCAAAAAAAGCATCGTTCTATGTTCGTTTCCTTTAGACAACGATATCCCACTATTAGTGAGTAGGTAGCACCGTCGTCGGAGTTTTGAGGGTCAATTCGAAAGGGACGTACAGTCACTAAAGCAATGTTAGGACGTCTTAGTAATAACCCTAATGTCTTAGATCAATTATTCGAGGCAACAATTCCGAGGAAAAGTTTCCGAATCGGGACTTTGATCTTTGTTTAGACAAAAGGACGACCACTAAAGCATCCTATACTTAATGACCATTTACCAAAGGCAACCAAGTGGGAGTGTACCCTAGGAGTGCGCATGTGCGAATGATTCAATTTCAGTTTATTTATCTTTGCACATTTAGGGTGATCTAACTGTTTTAAAATTAATCATACATTCTTGTCATACATCCCTATATCATACATCTAACAGTTAATAATTTGCGGAATTTAAAGTGCGGAATTTTAACTACGCTATTACAAGGCTTCGGGTATTTACATAGCCAAAAACAAACTCTTTGAAAATAAAGCGATAAATGTAAATAAACGTCCTAATTAAACTATTACAAACTGTAGGCAGTTATATCAATATGGTAAATAATAAAAATAAAGCGCGCGAGAAGAATTAAGATCGACGAGAATTTAAGGTTTTGACCCTTCTAACCTAATTAAAAGAAAAATTGTTTTTTTGTTGTTTTTAATAAAAGAAATAAGTTTTCTAAATTAAATATGAAATTAATTAGTTAATTAAATTAATTAATAAAAATAATTACATGAATTATTTTGGTTTCTTTAGTTATTTTAGGAAAAAATAAAATATAATTAAGTTAGTAATAAAACCTATTTATTCTAATTATTTTTAAGTTATTTACAAAAAGAAATTAAAGTTTTACCTAAAATTAAAATTTAATTAAGAAAAAAATCCTAAATCTATTTTTATGTGATTTTCATATTTGTTTATTGATAAAAAAAAGGGATTAAAAGAAATAAACAAAATGAATAAAACATGAAAATAAAGATGGACATAGTAGCAAAAGTAAACAGGGGGTGCAATCATCAAAAATCCCTAGGCCCGAATCTTCGAAAGCTTCATGCTTTAACTATGGTGTTTTTTTAGTCTTGCGTGGAACCTATGATTCAACCATCCATAACTGTTCTATATAAACTCAAACAAACGTTAGCATACCATAAAATAGGATTAAAATTAGAGATTCAAAGTTTAAAATTTTACCAAACCGGTGTTGTCAAAATGGGGGGCGTGCTAGGCGTGTGATGGATTTATCTTGGGCCTTGTAAGACTCTTGAGGACTTAAAGAGGATGGTTTGAGGCTTGATGTCAATTGAGAGAGACCGGAACCTCGAGATATGACTTGCACCAATTCTTTGATTTCTAGAGAGCTTTTTGAAGAGCTTTTAGAGAGATTTTTGAAGAGCTTTTTGAGAGCTTTTTAGAGAGGATTTTCGTCCCTTTCAAGCTTGTATGGATCTATATTTATAGAGGAGAATTAGGAGACAAGAAAACATGTAAATAATCTCCCTCATAATGGTGTGTTTTAAGACCAT
Organism: Vicia faba; assembly: GCA_948472305.1. Taxonomy (NCBI): domain Eukaryota; kingdom Viridiplantae; phylum Streptophyta; class Magnoliopsida; order Fabales; family Fabaceae; genus Vicia; species Vicia faba. The sequence continues at coordinate 206,822,864 of OX451737.1, read as the reverse complement.
GATCAAGATTTGAAAATATGCCATATTTGATGATTTTATGCCATTTTCACATGTGGATGAACCTTATGAGGGTGTTCTTGGACTTTTTAGAAAGCTTGAGATGTCCTCTAATCAACCCTTTTGGTCTCATCTCAATTTGATATTCCATGCTCATGTATGAAGCTTTGACAAAAAGGGTGTTTTTGTCGACTTTTCAAAATGATCTATAATGTCCAAATTCATAACTTCTTGTGAGTGCATATTTTGAACTTGGGAGATGAAATTGGATTGTAGGGAATTACATCCTCTTCAAAAAGAGATTTGGATGGGTCATTTCTGATAAAGTATAAGAAAGTTATGCTTGGTCAAAGTTGAGTTGACTTTTCCTACAAAACCCTAATTTAGCAACTTTTGGGTTTTGATGAATTGTGAGCAATCCTTGAGGAATCATGATCAACCCTTTATCAATTGATGAAATATACTTCAAAATGAGGATGTTGACCAAAAAGCTTGAAGTTTGATTATATGTGGGCCACAATTGACTTTTGCCCTAGTGTTGTACCCCAAAATTTGCCCTCTCATATTTCTCCAAACATTGCAAGAAAAATCTCCAAGTGGCTCAAGATTGCTCAAGACTTGGACAGTCAAGCTATCTCCTAAGGCAGTCAACCCCAAATTAGGGTTTTGTGTTGCATCAAGATCCTTTAGTCCAAATGACCTCAAGTTCTCCCCAATGTCCTAATATGTCCTCAAGGTCATCCATGTCAGATTTCAAGCCTTGCAGAGGAAGTTTGCTCAGTCAATTGCTCAAAGGGTCCAAAAATCGAATGTGCTAGGGCAAAAGTCAACTGTGGCCTACAAACAGTCAAACTTCAAGATTTTTTGTCAGCATTCTAATTTTGGAGGATATTTCATTATTTGATCAAGGGTTGATCATGATTCATCAAGGATTGCTCAAAATGCATCAAGACTCAAAAGTTACTAAATTAGGGTTTTGCAGGAAAAGTCAACTCAACTTTGACCAAGCATAACTTTCTCATACTTTACGATAAATGACCCATCCAAATCTTATTTTGAAGAGGATGCAATTTCCTACAATCCATATTCATACCCTAAGATCAGAAAATGCACTCACAAGAAGTTATAAATTTGGACATTATAGGTCATTTTTGAAAGTCAACAAAAACATATTTTTTTCCAAAGCTTATAACTTGAGCATGGAATATAAAAATGAAATGATACCAAAAGGGTTGGTTAGAGGACATCTCAGGCTTTCTAAAAAGTCCAAGAACACCTCCAAAAGCTCCAAATTCAAGAAGTTATGCATTGTTGAAGTTTGGCATTTTTGCAAAATTGCCAAAAGTCAACTATCCCCAAAACTCCAATTTTTTTGTCAAATGGGCCCATTCTTTTCCACTTGATTTGAGCTTGCATCATTGTCCACGTGTCTTAGATTCATCCATGTGTCCATTTATCAATTTTATTATTTTATTTGATTTTTTATTGAATTATTTCATTTTAAATCAAATTAAATCAAATAAAATCCAAAACTTTGATTACATGAGATTTTTTGCTATTTTCAGGATTGGATTCTCATCAATATCATCATCAAATTCGTATCACACAAAATCATGTGCAAAAAGATGGTTTTTTGACAACTTAGGCAAGCTTTCAAAAGTGAATCAAATCAAATATGCAATGCATTGATGTGGAAGATTCAAGGAATATTTGTTGACCTAATGCATTCCATGATACATATAGAAGGCAAAGGCACGGAAATAAAGGTTAGAGGCTGCAAGAATAGGCAAGACAAAACTTGAAAAAAGTGGTAAAAAGTTGGAAATCAAAATCGTGTCTAGAGGTGTTTTCAGAAGCCAAGAACGATCTCAATCGATTCCTTGACGATCACTGAAGCAGAACCAATCCCAAGCAAGCCTCCACGCACATCACAAAGCACTGTAAGTGTCATAAAAAATCACTTCTTTCTTGAATTCACAAATCTTTATTCCTGCATCTTTTGTACAAATTATTTGCATATTCATAATCCTTATCAAATTTCCAAGCATTCTGCATTATCCAATTTTATTTATCTGACCTGTAAAGCCAAGTAACATATCTAGGGTTTCGTGGTTTGTTTTTGGGTATTTCTTTTTCAGGAAAAATTGGCTGGCGAGAAGGGCGTGGTTGTGACCAAGACAATGAGACGAGCACAACCTTGCCCTTAGATTTCATTTTCATGGCTCACAACAGATTATAAGGATACGTGAATTTTAGTGACAGGCGATGTCCGTGGCTATAGGTGTTACAGAGTTTTAGCCACGATCGTGAGGAAGAAGATGGAGACGTGTCACGCCATCGTTGGCCAATTCAAACCATAGCGCGCTTATTTTGTTGTGCTGGCATATTGAGGCATTTTCTTTTATTATTATTATTGTCTAATATATTAACAATTGAAACACAATGGCCTAGTGGCGAAGCAAGCATTACAAATACAATCAGGACCTGGGTTCGAATCCCAGGTCCCCCACTTTCTTTGTTAATTTTTTCTTTCAGGTGATCATGTGCATAGTCCAAGCGTGCAGCCCACCATAGTCTCTCAATCATCCAATGGCCAGATGGCTAAAGGCCAAATCTGGTGGCCATGATCTGGAGGTCATTCATAGGCAAAGTCAGCGCATACACACTGAATCAGGAAAGTCAACAAGGGGCCAACTCAATTGGGCTTCAGATTGCTACCTCCACCACCAAAATCAGGCCCAAACCCTTTTCTCTTATATTTATCTATTTAGTTTTATTAATTGTTTTTTATTGTTTTATTTAATCAACTAACCAATCAAATTTTTTCTTTATAAAATTAAAACCATAAAAATATTTTCTTCATAAAATCAAATTTTAATTTTTTTTATTAACAAATATTAATTTAATTAATTTAGGCTTTAATTAGGAATAACTTTAATATATTTTTGAAAATAATTAAAATCAATTAGACTTAATTAGTTTTTATTAACATTAATTTATTTTATTTTATTTCTTTAAATACTAAAAAACCCAAAAAATATTTATTTTCATTAATTAATTAATTAATTTATTAATTTAATATTTAACTTAGATAATTTCTTTCTTAATTCAAAAAACAACAAAAAAATCTTTTTCTTTAATAACAAAGGGTCAAAACCCTAAACTCGCACTCGATTTAATTTTCCGCACGCGATCTATTTATTCAATATTGTACTTGTTCCCGGAATGTAATAGATAATTAGGACCATTTAATTATTTTTATCGCTTTATTTATTTTTCCGCATTTAAATTTCAAAAGGTTTCTTTTGGCGATGTAAATACCCGACGCCTTGTAATTTAATTTCCGCAATTTATTTTCCGCAAAATATAACTGCTAGATGTTTGATAATAGGGATGCATGACAAGATTGAAAGTTTAAACCTAAAATCAACCTAGATCACCATTAACATGTACAAAGATAAAATTAACTGAAAACAACACTCTCGCACATGCGCACTCTTAGGGTACATCCCACTTGGTTGCCTTTGTACACGGTCATTGAGTATGGGTCACTTTAGAGGTCTCCCTTTTGTCCAAAGATCATAGTTGCCTCAAAACGGTTGCCTCGGATATTGTTGCCTCAAAACAAATGATCTATGATATTAGGGTTACTGCTAAGGCGTCCTAACATTGCTTTGGTGACCGTAAGTCCCTAAATTCGAATTGACCCTTAAAACTCCAACGACGGTGCTACCTACTCATCAATACCGGGATAGCATTGTCTAAAGGACATTAGCATAGAACGATTCCTTTTTCGAGTAGGTAGATGGTTCTTAAGTACTTGCTCTTTTAAAAAATAAAAACTCTTCACACTTACACTTTCTGAACAATGTTTTCAAAAACACTTCAGACGCTCTTGAGGATAGAAGCAAGAGTTAAATCGAAGTTTCAAATATAAACTTTTTTTTCAAACCCACAAACACAAAGAAAAGCAATTTTGAAAACAATATGAGCAAGTACTTAAGAGCCCGTGGATAACCACAGATAGAAAGGGTGCTAACACCTTCCCTTTCTATAATCTACCCCCCGAACCCGAGAAATATCTCGAAAAAGGAATTTTTCTGTGCTTTTTTCTTTCCTTGTTGGATAAAATAAAAGACGGTGGCGACTCTTGCTTACCGCGACATTTTGCGAACACAAAACGCAAAACGCAAACCAGCATTCCAAAAAAAACAGTCAGTTCTCTCCCACTGTATCACATAACTGGCGACTCTGCTCGGGACGCTTAATAAGTGGGGTGTACCTTAGGAATAGTTCATAATGTTTTCAATTTCTTGATTTGTATGATTTATCTTTGTGGGTTTGTATTGGAGTTACTATAGATCCTAACCCGGATCTGGGGGATACCCTTTAGGTAAGTAGCAATAAACTGTGAGGGAACTGCACGGTATAGACCGATACGGTTGAAGCAGTAGCTACGTTGGTGTGGCACTTTAGTATGTACCGATATCCCTTGTGGCACAACGAGGAGAATATGGGTCTGCTAAGGGGTCATTAAGCACCAACTGACCTTAGAACCTTTAAATTGACCAACTTGGCCATAGAACAGTAGCAGTATGCTACACTCATTGAGACTAAACTCTCGCGATGATTCTGGCCGCAAGAAAAGGATGCTAAACTGGAATTATGACGGATCGAGGGTAGTCAGTGATATTGAGATCCTCTAGAACCCGGTTACTATTTTTAGGACAGGTTTGAACCAACTAAACTGAAAGAGGGTAGTACCTAGACTCCTTGCAAGCCTAAAATCTAAGGGCTCTCTGTGTGACTTGTGTGCCTTTACCATGTTTGCTATTTGTGGATACTTGTGGTGTGCTTTCTATCATGACATCATGACATCATCACATTGCATACATCTTGCATTAGACTAACCTATTTCAAAGACAAGAGGGATTCATCTTTGTTCTGTTTTGTAGGTCATGGCACCTATGCGTAGGAACACCATCCAGATCAACTTTGTACAGGTTCCCATTATGCTTAAATAATTGGTTGCAAAGATGTCAGATACTACTTCCTTCATCAGAAGACATGGGCATCTTCTTAGTTTGGTCACTTCCAAATTGGACGAGCAGATGATGAGTGTCCTAGTCCAGTTCTTTGATCCACTGTACCATTACTTTACTTTTCAGGACTACCAGTTGGTCCCCACCTTGGAAGAGTTCTCCGATCTGCTTGGTATCTCTATTCTGGAGCAGACCCTGTTCACGGGTTGGGAGAAGATCCTTAGGCCAGAAGAGATTGCTTCAACCCTCCATCTGACAAAGGCTGAAGTGATGTCTAATTGGGAGACTAGAAGTGGAGCAAAGGGATTTTTGACTAAGTTCTTGGTTGGTAAGGCTAATCATTGCTGGGATAGTCTAGACTTCCAAGCATTCGAAGATATTCTGGCTCTTCTAATATATGGCTTGGTATTGTTTCTTAACACTGACTCCTTTGTTGAGGTGAATGCGGTAAAAATCTTCATCTCTGGTAATCCTGTACCCACTCTCTTGGGTGACATTCTTCATTAGCTTTATGCCCGTACTGCTCGGAAGCGGGGAACCTTGATGTGATGTGCTCCATTGTTGGCGAGGTGGTTTATTTCTCACCTCCCCAAATCAGTTCCGAAGAACAAAGAAGGCATGGGCGGGGCTTATAGGGTTATGTCTCTCTCTCTCTCATAATGACATAATTTGGACTATCAAAGGTATGGACGAGGTGGCTATTATTGATCAGTGTGGGGAATACCCTAATGTTCCACTGATAGGAACCAATGGAGGAATTACTTACAATCCATGTTTGGCCTTACGTCAGTTTGGGCGAGCCAGAAGGGAAGGACCTCATGAGCTGCTAATGCCTAGTATAATCTTTGATTTCCAAGGGGATAGTGACGAGAAACGTCGCAGATTCATAAGGGCCTGGGATAGAGTACACAGATCTGATCCACACGAGTTGGGTACGAAGACTTCTCTACCAATGGAACCATATCTCCGATGGATTCGCATACGTGCCCAAAAGCTGGGAATGCCCTATGAAGCCGTCTTGCCTATTATTGTTGAAGTTGCTGATGAGGAAGGGGTTCCTCCTACTATCTTACACCCTTACATGCCTACTGACATTGGGGCATTGAAGAGGTCCTGGATGCAGCTAAGGGAAGAGCGGGATACTTATAGAGAAAAGTATCACGAGCAAGAGCGAAAGATCCAGAAGTTGACAAGGCAGTTGGAGAATGAGCAGATCATCAACGACTATGTCAACACTAAAGGCAAACGACCATGGGAGCGTTGATTTCCTTTGATTATTTCCAGTTTTTATTTACTTTCCAGTATTTCCTTTCTTGTAACGCCTTAAGGGCATTTGTTGAACAATTAATTTCAAAGTTTATCTAATAAAAGTGTGTTTCATTTCTTGTTTACGAATTTGAATCTCTCGATGTCTTTGAAATCATATCATATGCATTTCATTCCATGCACCTCATAACAGGTACCCTTACAGGTTTTCTCATCTTCTTCGCTGTTTATTTCAGCATCATGTCTTCTGAACCATCAACTGAACAAGCAATCAAGGCTCTGCAGGCTCAAAACGCCCAGTTCCAGGAATTGTTCATGAATATAGCTAAGGATCAGCAAGATCTAAAGGCCCTTATCTTGAAAGAGAAGAAGAAGAAGAAGAAGACGGTCCTGTTTAACATGGGCCACAAGTTTGGTAACAGGCTACGAGATGAAGTTGATTTGACCACCTCATCTGGAGGGAAAGATAGTCAGGAAGAAAGGAGGGCTCCTAGCCCTGTGGTTTTAGACAACGAGACGGACTTCGACGAAGACCAGTATCCTCCGGCTGAGGATAGATACAAGCAACTGGAAGACCGGTTGAGTGCGATGGAAGTTCAGAAAGTGCCTGGTCTGGAATTTGGTGATTTAGGTCTGTCATCTGGGGTGGTAATTCCCCACAAGTTCAAAGCACCATCCTTTGCTAAGTACGACGAAGTTTCTTGCCTGAAGTTGCACCTCCGGTCGTATGTTAGGAAGATTCAGCCGTACACTGCTGACAAGAATCTCTGGATCCACTTCTTTCAAGACAGTCTCTCAGGGACTCAGCTTGAATGGTTTTACCAGTTGGAAGGAACTAGCATCCGTAATTGGGAAGACTTGGCTGCTGCTTTCTACAAGCAGTACCAATACAATGCCGACCTCGCTCCTACGCATACCCAACTCCAGGGTATGTCAATGGGTGCGGGAGAAGGTTTCAAAGATTATGCTTAGAAGTGGAGGGACCCCGCTGGAAGAGTGCAACCACCCTTGGCTGACAGAGAGTTAGTTGATATGTTTCTTGGGACCTTGTCTGGTCCGTATTTCAACCATCTGATTGGAAGTTCTTCGTCCGGATTTACGGAGCTGATTATGATCGGGGAAAGGATTGAGGCTGGCTTTAAGTCTTGTAAAATACATAAGGGTGCTTCATCAGGCACTAAGAAGAAGCCTTTTAAGAAGGAGTCCAATGCTGTTTACAGTTCGAAAAGCCAGAATAGACCTGAACGCCGCCAAGCTGTTAATGCAGTTGTTATATCAAGACCTGCTGGTGCTCCTCAGCGCAGCAATCAACCAAAGGCCGAGATACCGCGAAGGCAATTCACCCAGCTCAACATGACTTTATCTCAGATTCTTCCGCAGTTATTGAAAACCAATCTAGTGACTCCAAGGGAAGCCCCGCCAAATCCCAACACTGCATCACCAAAGTACAACCCTAATGCCTGCTGTGCTTTTTACTCTGATAGCCCGGGGCATGATACAGATGATTGTTGGGTTTTGAAGAACAAAATACAGGACTTAATTGATGCGAAGGAGATTGAGTTCGAAGCACCTGAAAGACCTAATGTTGTAACTGCTCCTATGCCCAAGCATGGAGTGAATGCTATAGATGAAGACTCATCCGTGGTTTCTGTGAATGAAATTGTTACCCCTTTGATGAATGTGAAGAAGAACCTTTTGTTAGCAGGTTTATTTCCGGGCTGTGACGAAGGTTGCTGTATGTGTTCTGTCCTACCTACCGGTTGCCATCTTTTGAAGTCAGGTGTCCAAAGCCTGATGGATAACAAAGAAATTCTGTTTGAGAATACTGTTATTCCCTTAGTTCATACTGAAGAAGTTGCCATTATCACCATTTTCGAAAATTCTTCCAAGGCTTCCTCGAGAAAGCCTGTTAGAATTACATCTGTTCCAAGAATCGCACCATTGATCATCACTGTTCCAGGGCCTATCCCCTATACATCTGATAAAGTTGTCCCTTGGCACTACGGGGCCGATGTTTATTATCACGGAGTTAAACAAGATTTGGATGCTGATACTGACGTCATAAATATTGTTGGACCTGCCAAAGTCACCCGCAGCGGAAGACTTTTCTCCCCTGATATCTCTCCACCAACTGCCCGGAAACCTGTTGTTATTACACTTGCCAGTGTACCTGCTACTATTCCTGTTCAAGTCCCCATTCTTACCCCTGTCGCCGAGTCATCTGACACTCGGGGAAAAGGGACCACCAATGAGCCTGCCCAGACGGAGACACCAAAGAAGATTACCATTGAAGCCTCTAGAAAAGAGATGGAGGAGATTCTGAAGATTATCAAAAAGAGCGATTACAATGTAGTCGAGCAGCTGGGGAAAACCCCATCCAAAATCTCTATGTTGTCACCGTTGCTATGCTCAGAGGCCCATGCCAAGACTCTGATTGCATTCCTGAAGATTGCACACGTACCGCAAGAAACGTCAGCTGATCAGTTTAAAGATTGCGTGGCTAGTCTGACTGCTGATAATGAGTTGGGTTTCTCTGACACCGACTTGACTGTTAAAGGGAAGAATCACAACGATGCCCTGCATGTCTCCATTAAATGCAGGGGCACCACTCTTGCTCATGTATTGGTGGATACTGGTTCCTCATTGAACGTTTTGCCTAAGAAAGCTCTAGACCGGTTGGACTGTGAAGGGTTGGAGCTGAAACCAAGCAACATTGTAGTCAGGGCCTTTGATGGGTCTAAGAGGATGGTGCATGGAGAAGTGGATATTCCGATTAAGGTTGGTTCTCAAGTTTTCGCCTCTACATTCTATGTGATGGACATTCGCCCATCTTATTCATGTTTGCTGGATTGTCCATGGATCCACAAAGCTGGGGCAGTAACCTCAACGCTCCACCAGAAGCTGAAGTACCCGATCAAAGGGAAAATTGTGACAGTACAAGGAGAAGAGGATTACATGGTGAGCCACCTCAACTCTTTCCGATATGTAGAGATGGATGGGGAGTTCATTGAGACCCCGTTTCAACATTTTGAAGAGGTTCCCCAGACACTGGCATCAACTGAGACTGTGGTTGAAGATCCTCCCATGAAGATGGCTTCCTTCAAGGATGCCTGGGCTGTTGTCGAGAAATGTGGGTGTGCAAATTGGGGCCAACTCTCTGATTTTGCACAGAATACTAACAAGTTTGGTTTGGGTTTCACTGCAGAAGCTCAAAAGGCTGTTCGGAGTGCACGGATCAGAAGACCTCCCTTGTTCATCAGCAATTCAGGAGCAAATGCCATTGAAGACGACAGTGAAGAGTCTGAGTTCGACAGTTGGATCTATGCTACTACTGATGGTGGACTAAGCAACTGGACAACAAAGGACTTCATCCCAATTTCTTTTGTTACCCAGTAATGTGACTTTTGTTTTAAATTTGTAACAAATAATGTTTTAAACTTTACGGCCCAGTGTCTTACCCGGGGCACCGTGGCTTCGTTTGTGAGGGCTTTATGTGTGTCATCTACATTTATCATTAATAAAAGCATTGGACATTTTCTTGCATTTCAAATTTTGAGCTCCTTGTTTTTCTTTTATTACATATTGCAAAACAGCTATTTTACACACACTCACATATACAGGTCTACATCCACTCTGGATCTCACTGGTAACGACTCTGCTACTGCCAATTATGACTTCAAAAGTCCGATCAACTTAGACGAAGACGAAGGTGAAGATGATTGCGAAGTGCCTAGTGAACTTGCAAGACTGTTACTTCAGGAAGAGAGGGCTATTCAGCCGCATGAAGAGTCGGTGGAATCAGTAAATCTGGGTACCGAAGAGGACAAGAAAGAGGTCAAGATCGGTGCAAATATGGAAGCTAGTGTGAGGCAACAATTGATTCAGATGCTGCATGACTATGTTGAGATCTTTGCCTGGTGTTACAAAGATATGCCTGGGTTGGATACCGATATTGTGGTTCACCGATTGCTTACCAAGGAAGACTGTCCTCCAGTAAAACAGAAGGTTCGCTGAATGCGCCCAGAGATGTCTGAGAAAATCAAAGATGAAGTAATGAAGCAGTTTGATGCCGGTTTTCTAGCAGTTACTTCTTGCCTACAGTGGGTGTCCAATGTGGTTCCAGTGCCGAAAAAGGATGGTAAGGTTCGAATGTGTATCGACTATATGTATTTGAACAGGGCAAGCCCCAAGGATGACTTCCCTCTACCTCATATCGACGTTCTGGTCAACAACACCGCTCAACACAAGGTATTCTCCTTTATGGATGGTTTCTCCAGTTATAATCAGATTAAAATGGCTCCCGAAGACATGGAGAAGACAACCTTTGTTACTCAATGGGGTGCCTTTTGCTACAAGGTCATGCCTTTCGGATTGAAGAATGCTGGGGCAACGTATCAGCACGCCATGGTCGCTTTATTCCATGACATGATCCATCATGAGATTGAGGTATACGTCGACGACATGATTGCAAGATCCCAGACTGAAGAAGAACATCTTGACCACCTTCAGAAGCTATTTGACAGGTTGAAATTGTACAAGCTGAGGTTAAACCCGAACAAGTGCACCTTCGGGGTGAGATTTGGTAAACTGCTGGGTTTCGTCGTAAGCGATAAAGGTATTCAGGTGGATCCCGCAAAGGTGAAGGCTATACAGGAGATGCCAGCTCCCCGAACAGAAAAAGAAGTCAGAGGCTTTCTGGGACATTTGAACTACATTGTTCGATTCATCTCACACATGACTGCTACTTGTGAGCCAATCTTCAAGCTACTGAAGAAAGATCAAGTGGTAAGGTGGAACGATGAGTGTCAAGCCGCTTTCGAAAGGATTAAAGAGTATCTCCAAGAGCCACCCATTCTTATGCCTCCAGTTGAAGGGACACCCCTGATCTTATACTTGACAGTACTCGACAACTCAATGGGGTGTGTGCTGGGGCAGCATGACGAGTCTGGCCGAAAAGAGCATGCTATTTATTACCTTAGCAAAAAGTTTACCGACTGCGAGACCCGATACTCGCTGCTTGAGAAAACTTGATACGCTTTGGCATGGGCTGCTCGCCGGCTGAGACAATATATGCTGACTCACACTACTCTATTGATATCAAAGATGGACCCAATCAAGTATATCTTCAAGAAGCCTGCCTTGTCCGGAAGAATAACAAGATGGCAGATGATCTTGACTGAGTATGACATCCAATACACAACCCAAAAGGCAATCAAGGGAAGTGTGTTAGCAGATCATTTGGCACATCAAGCAGTGGATGATTACCAGTCTATGAACTTTGAATTTCCGGATGAGAATATCATGTTAGTAACTGACTGTGAAGAACCTGGACCGGATGAAGGACCCGAGGAAGGATCCCGATGGTCTATGTACTTTGATGGAGCTTCGAACGCTTTGGGAAATGGAATTGGTGCTGTGATCATATCTCCTAAAGGCTCTCATACCCCGTTTACCGTCCGACTATGTTTCAACTGCACCAATAACATGGCGGAGTATGAAGCGTGCATCATGGGTCTTCGAGCATCCATTAACCTAAGGATTAAGTTCTTGAGTGTCTTTGGATATTCCGCTCTCGTGGTCAGTCAGATCAAAGGTGAGTGGGATACAAAACACCCAAATCTTATTCCTTACAAGGAGTATGTGTTGACGTTGCTTCCCCATTTCGAGGAGATAACCTTTGAACACTTCCCAAGAGAGGAGAATCAGTTGACGGACGCGCTGGCTACGATGTCTTCTATGTTCAAAGTCAATTGGGACAATGAAGCTCCCCAGATTATCATTGAAAGATTGGATGAACCTGCACATTGCTGTGATCTCGAGGCTGAAGAGGTAGCAGATAAACCCTGGTTTCATGAAGTAAAGAGGTACCTTAAGGCTCAGGAATACCCCGAGGGTGCATCTGTTAATGACAAGAAGTTTCTGAGGAGGTTCGCGGAGAAATTCTTCATCAGCAATGGCATTATTTACAAGCGTAACCATGATTCGTCCTTACTGCATTGTGTGGATAAGAATGAAGTAGAAAGGATCATGGCAGATTTACACGAAGGTACTTTCGAAACTCATTCCAGTGGACACACCATGGCAAAGAAAATCCTTTGGGAAGGATATTATTGGTCCACTATGGAAGCTGACTATTATCAGCATTCTCGGACCTGTCACAAGTGCCAAGTCTATGCTGATAAGGTGCACATACCTCCAGTTCCTCTGAACGTCTTGACAGCTCCGTGGCCTTTTGCAATGTGGGGCATTGATATGATCGGCGAGATCAGACCTACAGCATCCAACGGGCATCATTTCATCTTGGTAGCTATTGATTACTTTACAAAGTGGGTTGAAGCAGCTTCCTTTGCTACTGTAACCAAGAACGTCGTGGCACGGTTCATTCAGCACAATCTGATTTGTCGATACGGTGTACCCGAGAGGATCGTTACGGACAATGATACAAATCTCAATAACAAGATGATCACTGAGCTCTGCAAGCAGTTCAAGATACAACATCACAACTCTTCTCCTTACCGACCGAAGATGAATGGGGCTGTTGAAGCGGCTAATAAGAACATTAAGAAGATTGTGCAGAACATGACTGTGACATACAAAGACTGGCACGAGATGTTACCATTTTCTCTCCATGGGTACCGTACCTCAGCACGGACGTCAACAGGGGCAACACCCTATTCCTTGGTTTATGGCATGGAGGATGTATTACCCATTGAAGTTCAGATACCCTCTCTTCGGATTATGAAGGATGCAGGTTTGAGAGAAGATGACTGGATTCAGACCCGGCTTGATCAGCTGAACTTAATCGACAAAAAGAGACTTACTGCTATTTGTCATGGTCAGACGTATCAAACGCGGATGATCAAAGCATTTAACAAGAAAGTTAGACGACAAGAGTATCAAGTTGGGGACCTGGTTATCAAGCGTATCAAGTTGGGGACCTGGTTATCAAAAAACAACAAAAAATCTTTTTCTTTAATAACAAAGGGTTAAAACCTTAAACTCGCACTCGATTTAATTTTCCGAACGCGATCTATTTATTCAATATTGTACTTGTTCCAGGAATGTAATAGATAATTAGGACCATTTAATTATTTTTATCGCTTTATTTATTTTTCCGCATTTAAATTTCAAAGGGTTGCTTTTGGCGATGTAAATACCCGACGCCTTGTAATTTAATTTCCGCAAAATATAACTGCTAGATGTTTGATAATAGGGATGCATGACAAGATTGAACGTTTAAACCTAAAATCAACCTAGATCACCATTAACATGTACAAAGATAAAATTAACTGAAAACAACACACTCGCACATGCGCACTCTTAGGGTACACCCTACTTGGTTGCCTTCGTACACGGTCATTGAGTATGGGTCACTTTAGAGGTTGCCCTCTTGTCCAAAGATCATAGTTGCCTCGAAACGGTTGCCTCAGATATTGTTGCCTCAAAACAAATGATCTAAGACATTAAGGTTACCTCTAAGGCATCCTAACATTGCTTTGGTGACCGTAAGTCCCTAAATTCGAATTGACCCTTAAAACTCCAACGACGGTGCTACCTACTCATCAATAGTGGGATATCATTGTCTAAAGGATATTAGCATAGAACGATTCCTTTTTCGAGTAGGTAGATGGTTCTTAAGTACTTGCTCTTTTAAAAAACAAAAACTCTTCACACTTACACTTTCCGAACAAAGTTTTCAAAAACACTTCAGACGCTCTTGAGGACAGAAGCAAGAGTTAAATCGAAGTTTCAAATAAATTTTTTTTTTCAAACCCACAAACACAAAGAAAAGCAATTTTGAAAATAATATGAGTAAGTACCTAAGAGCCCATGAATAACCACGAATAGAAAGGGTGCTAACACCTTCCCTTTCTATAATCTACCCCCCAAACCCGAGAAATATCTCGAAAAAGGAATTTTTCTGTGCTTTTTTCCTTTCCTTGTTGGATAAAATAAAAGTCAGTGGAGACTCTTGCTTACCGCGACATTTTGCAAACACAAAACTCAAAACACAAACTAGCATTCCAAAAAAAATAGTCAATTCTCTCCCACCGTATCACACCTAGCACAGTCGATTTTCAGACCTTTGAGCAATTGACTGAGCAAACTTCCTATGCAAGGCTTGAAACTTGACATGGATGATCTTGAGAACATATTAGGACAATGTTGAGCATTTGAGGTCCCTTGGACTCAAGTATCTTGATGCAACATGAAACCCTAATTTGAGGTAGACTGCCTTAGGAGAGAGCTTGTCTGGCCAACCCTTGGACTGCCTTGAGCAACTTGGGGATCTTTCTTGAAATGTTTTGAGAAATATGAGAGGGCAAATTTTGGGGTACAACAGCTTCCCCTGTTCAATCTTCTTAAACCTGAAGATTTAGATTGGCTTTCGTGCCTTTCGTGATCCGAAGGTGCAAGAGGATTGAACACTAGAGTGCCCAGAAATTTGCACTCGCATGAAGTGGTAATTGTCTTGTGATGTCGGGAATGGGCTTACAGATGCCATTTGGAAATTGCTGACGAGGGGATGGGCTTAAAGATGCCATCTGAAGGAGTGTCAATCGCATAAAAGATTCCTTAGCGAGAGCTTGTATACCTGTCGTTGAGGAAGATTCCGCTAGGGAGGGCTGATCTTTGTTGAGAGAAGTAGAATTTTAGGAGCTTCGGTCATCCGTATTCTACTGAGGAATCATCTCTGTCGAAATTTAGGAACTTCAGTCATCCGTTGTTCAACTGAGGAATCATCTCTGCTGACATTTAGGAACTTCAGTCATCCGTTATTCAACTGAGGAATCATCTCTGCTGACATTTAGGAACTTCAGTCACCCGTTGTTCAACTGAGGAATCATCTCTGCTGACATTTAGGAAGTTCAGTCATCCGTTATTCAACTGAGGAATTAACTCCGGCTTGAGGAAGCGGAAGTGAAATGCGTATCTAGTTGTGTACAAGCTGCACCACGACCTACTAGGGAAAGGTGAAACCGATCGTGTTTGATAGGTCTGGGTCTTACAGTGTTGTGGACTGCTGTCTAGAGATAAGAGAAAAGAAACCTGGATAGTAGGGTTATGAGAAGGAACCTGGGTAACGTTGCTTCGTGAGGAGTTTGGATAACATTGCGTCTGAACCGAGAAGGAACCTGGGTAAGGTTGCTTTGTGAGGAGTTTGGGTAAAACTGCGTCTGAACCGAGAAGGAACCTGGGTAAGGTTGCTTTGTGAAGAGTTTGGGTAGAACTGCATCAGGACTGAGGAGGAACCTAGGTAAGGTTGCTTCAGGATGAGTCTAGGTGAAACTACATCGGGAAAGAGAAGGAACCTAGATAAGGTTGCTCCATGATGGGTTTAGGTGAAACTACATATGAACTGAGAAGGAACCTAGGTAAGGTTGCTCCATGATGGGTTTAGGTAAAACTACATCTGAACTAAGAAGGAACCTACGTAAGGTTGCTCCATGATGGGTTTAGGTAAAACTACATCTGAATCGGGAAGAAACCTAGGTAAGGCTGCTTCATGAGGAGTTTAGGTAAAACTGCATCTGAACCGGGAAGAAACCTAGGTAAGGCTGCTTTGCGAGGAGTTTGGGTAAAACTGCATCTGAACCGGGAAGAAACCTAGGTAAGGTTGCTTTGCGAGGAGTTTGGGTAAAACTACATCGGGAAATTGTAAGGAGGAACCTGGGTAAGGTTGCTTCAGGATGAGTCTGGGTAAAACTACATCGGGAAATTGTAAGGAGGAACCTGGGTAAGGTTGCTTCAGGATGAGTTTGGGTGAAACTACATCGGGAAATTGTAAGGAGGAACCTGGGTAAGGTTGCTTCAGGATGAGTCTGGGTGAAACTACATCGGGAAATAGAAGGAACCTAGGTAAGGTTGCTCCATGATGGGTTTAGGTTAAACTACATCTGAACTGAGAAGGAACCTAAGTAAGGTTGCTCCATGATGGATTTAGGTAAAACTACATCTGAACTGAGAAGGAACCTAGGTAAGGTTGCTCCATGATGGGTTTAGGTAAAACTACATCTGAACTGAGAAGGAACCTAGGTAAGGTTGCTCCATGATGGGTTTAGGTAAAACTGCATCTGAGCCGGGAAGAAACCTAGGTAAGGCTGCTTCATGAGGAGTTTAGGTAAAACTGCATCTGAACCGGGAAGAAACCTAGGTAAGGTTGCTTTGTGAGGAGTTTGGGTAAAACTACATCAGGAAATTGTAAGGAGGAACCTGGGTAAGGTTGCTTCAGGATGAGTCTGGGTAAAACTACATCGGGAAATTGTAAGGAGGAACCTGGGTAAGGTTGCTTCGGGATAAGTTTGTGTAAAACTACATCGGGAAATTGTAAGGAGGAACCTGGGTAGGGTTACTTTGTGATAAGTTCGTGTAAAACTTCAGAATGAACTGGGGTAAGGTTACTTTGAGATAAGTTTGTGTAAAACTTCAGGAGGAACCTGGGTAAGGTTACTTTGTGATAAGTTCGTGTAAAACTTTATTCAGAAATATATGAGAAAGGACCCGTGTAATATTTTTCAGGATAAACTCGTGTGAAGCTGCATTTAGGAGAAACCCGTGTAAGATTTCTTCGTGACGAACCCGTGTAAAGCTGCATTTGATCGTGCAGATAATTACTCTGTTTAGTTTCTGGAGTTAATCTTGAACTTGCTGGAAGTTGTTGATGATAACCATCTTTCCTGAAAAGGTACATGATTAATCGTATATGATGCATGACATGCATTGTATGATGATATTCTCAAAATAAATGAAATTATGTTGTATGCAATATGTATGCGCATGTCATGATATATGAACATGAAATGCTATTGTGGTACGTCCGAGTTTGGGAAAATAAATCCCTGATTGTTGTTGGAGAATAAAGAGTTTCGCTCGCTGGAGATAACGACCGAAGATGATTGGGAGAATAATCCTACAGGAGAGAATAACTCCGCTGGGGAATGGACTGACGAGGAAATGACTCTGTGGGGAGTCTATACTCTGCTAGAAGATCTGCTGATTTGAAGAAATAAAACTCAATTGGGGATGAATTACTGTTGCTGGTGACAGTGAACCCTGTTGGGGATTGAATTTCTGTCTGTGAAAGGAATGAACTCCGCTGGGGATGATTTTCCAATGGCGACTTCACTGGGGATAATCTTTTAGACTCCACTGGGGATAATCTTCCAGTGCCGGTGATAGATAAACTCTGCTTGGGGAGAATCTTACCGACCCATTCGTGGTTGCGAGCCTTAGCTGGGGAAAATTAACACCACTGTCCTTTTCTTACTCTGCGGGGAGTGTAGATGTTACTGGGACGCGGGCTGAGGATATGACAATGACTTTGCATCGAGACTTTTCTGCCCCTGTATCTGCGGGAGAAGGTGCCTGCGGAGGCCTTGTGGATCGAGTATTATTCCAACCTATGAGGTGCTTGATAATTGCCGATTGAAATGACAAATCTTCTTCTAGTAGGCAAGTGACGAGATGACGGGACATAGTCGTACGCTTTAATCCCTAACTTTTGCCTGGACTGTCTTTTCAGATTTTCAGTCCACCGGGATACCCTTTCTTGCCCAAGCTGCCTTTTCAGGTTTTCGACTTGCCGGGTGTACAAATCTTTTTTTGTTTTTATCCCTAATTTTTGCCTGAACCCTCTTGGTTCGCCGGGATGCCCTTATTTTTTCCTAGGCCAGTCAACCTAGCGGGTCTTTGTTCATGCGCAGTATTTTCTGACTATGTCCACGCTCTCAGGGTGTAGGGAGTTGTCACTGTCGGTAGTGTTGTGTTGCCACACTACCAGAAGATGTTTGTTTGATCGTACATGATTCGTTGCTGGAATTCATGCACAATGCCCCCAAGTGATTCAGATGGAGATCTGCTCCTGGCTATTTGGCATCTTTGAGAGATTCCTTGAATCTTGACTTGACTTCCCCAGATGATGGACAATGATCATGCCGTGCCCCTTGGTTGGAAGTGTTTTTCCACTTGAGGTGATCCTTTTTATTGAAAAGGTTTTTGTTGACTAGATATTCGTCTTGCGAATTTCTCTGTTGTTGAACAAATAGTCATATGCAAACAATGTTATTTTAAGAATGCAAAGCTTATGTATGTTTTAAAGTTCTTTGAAAATGCATTTTTCAATAAAACAAGCGAATTTTTGTAAAATGTGATGTCAACTCAGGATTTACAGCAAGCCCTACAGGAGTCAAGATACCTTTTGTAACAGTATGCTTTCAAACTAACCCATGCCTCAGCTAGGACTTTTAAGGGTTATAACGTGGTCTGGTTCACGGTTCAAGAAACAAAGGATAAAGGCTCATATTTTGTTTGTACCCACCTGTTCTTCGTGATGTTCTTCGATCCTAAACTCAGCTAATTGTGCATTTAGACCCCGTTTTGAGTCTTTGCTCTGATATTCCAGTGATGGTTCGAATACTGACAGATTATTTTGAACAGACAGTCATTTTGTTGAGAGTTTATAGGATCTCTTTCTTTTTGATTTTATTATCCTTGTCTTTTGCCTGAACTGTTTCTTTTGTGATTACAGTCAGCGGGATGCCCCAGTTTTGTAAGTCTCCTTCATAGGTTTTGACTTAATGGGCTTTTATTTCTGAGAGATAATGGCTGCCTGTTCTGACGATTATAAGGAACCATCACCATCTTTTATTTTGGAAGGACCTCTTTGATGCCATTCATTGTGCACCCAAATTAACTGAGAGACTACCCTGCCCCAGGTTGTGATTAAGGGTTTTAATTTGTGTGATAAGAAAAACTCTAACTTATTTGGCTCAAAGGGGTTGACTAGGGATTATCTTACTTATAACTCCACTGTTTAGGATTTGAAACAACGCCTGTACATCGTCAGCGGGGTCTGTTCAAAAGCATACTGTAGAGATTTTGATATCATTTTCGTCATCCTCCTTCTAAAGGCTTAGAGTTTTTTAATCGAGAGTTGAACATCACAAAAAGGAAATATGAAGCAATTTAAGCATAGTGAAAACAATTAATTCAAAACAGACACGTGTAATGCATTAATGAAATAAAAAAGTTTGACATGACAATAATTGTTTGAATAAGCAAAGAAAAATACAACTTCAGAATTCAAATGAACAAAAGTGCTTTCAATCCTAGCCATATTTTGGCAAGGGAGCAGTGATCACATTGGGAGTCTCAGGAGGGTCGAATTCGATCTCCTTAGCGTCAATCATATTCTGAATCTTGTATTTCAGTGCCCAACAATCGCTAGTATCGTGCCCCAGGCTACCAGAATGATAAGCACACCTTGCATCTGGGTTGTAGTTAGGAGAAGAAGTCTTAGGGTTCGGATGAGGGTTTATCACTGTAATCAGATTCATCTTTAACATGTGATGCAATGCTTGTGACAATGGCATGTTGATTTGGGTGAACTGCCTTTGAAGTCTTTCCCCCTTTGGCTGATTATTTCATTGTTGTGGTCATTGTGTGCGTGCCGAATTAGAGATCAACACTGCCCCCACAGATTGGTGGTAGTCTGCCTGGCTACGCCTCTTCTGGCCGTGCACAACATTGGCTTCCCTCTTGCCACCAAATGACTTTTTCTCTATACTCGAAGAGGTATCTTTCTGGATCTTACCACTCAGGATCCCAGCTTCTACTCTTTCTCCAGTCAGAATCAGTTCGGTGAAACCCACTGACGAGCTGCCGATCAAATGATTGAAATAGAGACCAGACAAAGTCCCAAGAAACATATCCATCAACTCCCTATCAGAAAGAAGGGGTTGGACTCTTCCACAAGATCTCTCCACTTCTGAGCGTAGTCCTTAAAGCCTTCGCCTGTACCCATAGACATACCCTAAAGCTGAGTACGCGTGGGAGCAAGGTCGGCATTATACTGGTATTGCTTGTAAAAAGCAGCAACAAGGTCCTCCCAGTTGCGGACGTTAGCTCATTCCAGTTGACCGAACCATTCAAGTTGAGTCCCTGACAGACTATCTTGAAAGAAATGAACCCAGAGATTTCTATCAGCAGTATAGGGTTGAATCTTTCTGACGTATGAGCGGAGGTGTAGCTTCGGGCAGGATACCCCGTCATACTGAGCAAAGACAGGAGCTTTAAACTTGTGAGGGATCACCACCCCAGATGCCAATCCCAGATCTCCAAAGTCCAACCCAGGTATCTTCTGAATTTCCATTGCACTGAGCTGGTCTTCAAGTTGCTTATATCTATCCTCAACAGGAGGATATTGGTCTTCATCAAAGTCTATGTCATTGTCAGAAACCACAGGGCTAGGACCCTTTCTTTCCTGTTGATTCTCTCCCCCTCCAGATGAATGGGACAAATCAGTCTCATGTCGCAAATTGTTCCCGAATCTGCGACCCATATTCAAGAGGACCACCTTCTTCTTCTTCTTCTTCTTCTTGTCCTTCAAGATAAGAGTCTTCAAATCTTGTTGACTCTTGGCCAAGTTCAAGAACATTTCCTGAAACTGAGCATTATGAGCTTGAAGAGCCTTGATGGCTTGATTAGTAGGTGTTTCAGAAGACATGATTGCTGAAATAAACAGCGAAGAAGATGAGAAACCTGTAATGGTACCTGTAATGCAATGATATATATGATACATGTATGCAATGTTTTCAAGGATCTCGCGGGGTAAACAAGAAACTGTTAGAATTTGATTGAAGAAACTTCGCGTTTGTTGAGAGTCCTTCTTCAAGAGTCAAGCTCACCATATCGAGTGGGTCATAGCTACTGACTCAAATTATCGTGTTTTGATCTCTAGATGACATTGGCTAGAGGAAAATAAATCCCCTTTGCCCCTTGCTAGACGTTTGATTTACCATAACCTGCATCACAAACCTTTGAGATCCTTGAAATGGTTAAGGAAATGTTAAGGCATGATGTTATGATGTGTATGTTATGCGTTTAAGCAAAAGTACGAGGTAATGTAAACAAGTAAATCCGGCAAGAAATCCAAGGTATTGGATAAGGACTGTAAACAAAACCTGCAAGGAACTCAAGTTGTTAGATAACAAACATGTGCAAGTAGTTCAAGTTGAAAGCACACAAGTCACACAATAGCCCTTAAATTTCAGGCTGGCATGGAGTTTAGGTATTACCCTCTTTCAATTTAGTTGGTTCAACTTGTCCTAGTAATAGTAACCGGGTTCTAGAGGTTCTCAATATCACTGACCATCATCGATCGGTTATAATTCCAGTTTAGCAACCTTTTCTTGCGGCCGGAATCATCGCGAGAGTATGGTCTCAATGAGTGTAGCATACTGCTACTTTTCTATGGACAACTTGGTCAATTATAGGTTCTAAGGTCAGTTGATGCTTAATGACCCATTAGCAGCCCCATACTCTCCTTGTTCCTCCACAAGGGATATCGGTACAAACTAATGTGCCACATCAACGTAGCTACTGCTTCAACCGTATCGGTCTATGCTGTATAGTTCCCTCACAGTCTATTGCTACTTACCTAAAAGGTATCCCCTGATCCAGGTTAGGATCTATAGTAACTCTGATACAAAGCCCATAAATATAAAGCAAACAAATCAAACAATTGAAAACAATATGATGAACTAATCCTAAGGTACACCCCACTTATATTACTCCCCAGCAAAGTCACCAGTTCTGTGATACGGTGGCCAGAATCGGGACGTGGTTTCCCTATTTCGTTAAGGAAATTTTGCTGGTTTGCGTTTGTTTTCGCAAAATGTCGCGATAAGAAAGAGTCGCCACCGTCTTTTATTTTATCCAACAAGGAAAGGAAAAAAGCACAGAAAAATTCCTTTTTCGAGATATTTGAGTACGGGGGTAGATTATAGAAAGGGAAGGTATTAGCACCCTTTCTATCCGTAGTTATCTACGGGCTCTTAGGTACTTGCTCATCATTTTCAAAATTGTTTTCTTTGTGTTTGTGGGCTTTGAAAAGTTTTTGTTTTAACTTCGATTTAACTCTTGC
The DNA here is from genome assembly GCA_948472305.1 of Vicia faba. Classification (NCBI taxonomy): domain Eukaryota; kingdom Viridiplantae; phylum Streptophyta; class Magnoliopsida; order Fabales; family Fabaceae; genus Vicia; species Vicia faba. The sequence goes on along the minus strand of OX451737.1, from coordinate 206,800,634 downwards.
TTCTGTCTTCAAGAGTGTAATGAAGTGTTTTTGAAAACTTTGTTTGTAAAGGAGTTTAAGTGTGAAAATTTTGTTTGGGATGAGCAAGTACTTAAGAGCTAATCTACCTACTCGAAAAAAGAATCGTTCTATGTTCGTTTCCTTTAGACAACGCTATCCCACTATTAGTGAGTAGGTAGCACCTTCGTCGGAGTTTTGAGGGTCAATTCGAAAGGGACGTACGGTCACTAAAGCAATGTTAGGATGTCTTAGTAATAACCCTAATGTCTTAGATCAATTATTCGAGGCAACAATTCTGAGGCAACCATTCCGAGGCAACTTTTCCGAATCGGGACTTTGATCTTTGTTTAGACAAAAGGACGACCACTAAAGCATCCTATACTCAATGACCATTTACCGAAGGCAACCAAGTGGGAGTGTACCCTAGGAGTGCGCATGTGCGAATGATTCAATTTCAGTTTATTTATCTTTGCACATTTAGGGTGATCTAACTGTTTTAAAATTAATCATACATTCTTGTCATGCATTCTTATATCATACATCTAACAGTTAATAATTTGCGGAATTTAAAGTGCAGAATTTAAACTACGCTATTACAAGGCTTCGGGTATTTACATAGCCAAAAACAAACCCTTTGAAAATAAAGCGATAAATGTAAATAAACGTCCTAATTAAACTATTACAAACTGTAGGAAGTTACATCAATATGGTAAATAATAAAAATAAAGCGCGCGAGAAGAATTAAGATCAGCGAGAATTTAAGGTTTTGACCCTTCTAACCTAATTAAAAGAAAAATTGTTTTTTTGTTGTTTTTAATAAAAGAAATAAGTTTTCTAAATTAAATATGCAATTAATTAGTTAATTAAATTAATTAATAAAAATAATTACATGACTTATTTTGGTTTCTTTGGTTATTTTAGGAAAAAATAAAATATAATTAAGTTAGTAATAAAACCTATTTATTCTAATTATTTTTAAGTTATTTACAAAAAGAAATAAAGTTTTACCTAAAATTAAAATTTAATTAAGAAAAAAATCCTAAATCTATTTTTATGTGATTTTTATATTTGTTTATTGATAAAAAAAATAAAAGGGATTAAAAGAAATAAACAAAACGAATAAAGCATGAAAATAAAGATGGGCCTAGTAGCAAAAGTAAACAGGGGGTGCAATCATCAGAAATCCCTAGGCCCGAATCTTCGAAAGCTTAATGCTCTAACTATGGTGTTTTTTGATTCTTGCGTGGAACCTATGATTCAACCATCCATAACTGTTCTATATAAACTCAAACAAACGTTAGCATACCATAAAATATGATTAAAATTAGAGATTCAAAGTTTAAAATTTTACCAAACTGGTGTTGTCAAATGGGGGGCGTGCTAGACGTGTGATGGATTTCTCTTGTGTCTTGTAAGACTCTTGAGGACTTCAAGAGGATGGTTTGAGGCTTGATGTCAATTGAGAGAGACCGGAACCTCGAGATATGACTTGCACCAATTCTTTGATTTATGGAGAGCTTTTTGAAGAGCTTTTAGAGAGCTTTTTGAGAGCTTTTTAGGGGGATTTTCGTCCCTTTCAAGATTTTATGGCTCTATATTTATAGAGGAGAATGAGGAGACAAGAAATCATGGAAATAATCTCCCTCATAATGTTGTGTTTTAAGAGCATGATCAAGATTTGAAAAAAATGCCATATTTGATGATTTTATACCATTTTCACATGTGGATGAACCTTATGAGGGTGTTCTTGGAATTTTTAGAAAGCTTGAGATGTCCTCTAATCAACCCTTTCGGTCTCATCTCAATTTGATATTCCATGCTCATGTATGAAGCTTTGACAAAAAGGGTGTTTTTGTTGATTTTTCAAAATAACCTATAATGTCCAAATTCATAACTTCTTGTGAGTTAATATTTTGAACTTGGGAGATGAAGATGGATTGTAGGGAATTACATCCTATTCAAAATTAGCTTTGGATGGGTCATTTCTGATAAAGTATGAGAAATTTATGCTTGGTCAAAGTTGAGTTAACTTTTCCTACAAAACCCAAATTTAGCAACTTTTGGGTTTTGATGAATTGTGAGCAATCCTTGAGGAATCATGATCAACCCTTGATCAAATGATTAAATATACTTCAAAATAAGGATGTTGACCAAAAATCTTGAAGTTTGACTGTATGTGGGCCACAGTTGACTTTTGCCCTAGCACAGTCGATTTTCAGGCCTTTGAGCAATTGACTGAGCAAACTTCCTCTGCAAGGCTTGAAACTTAACATGGATGATCTTGAGAACATATTAGGACAATTTTGAGCATTTTAGGTCCCTTGGACTCAAGTATCTTGATGCAACATGAAACCCTAATTTGAGGTAGATTGCCTTAGGAGAGAGCTTGTCTGGCCAACCCTTGGACTACCTTGAGCAACTTGGGGATCTTTCTTGAAATGTTTTGAGAAATATGGGAGGGAAAATTTTTGGGTACAACACATAGAATTTGAGCACATTCAAATTTCCTTGTTCCTCAAGAGTGCTCTAATCTAATTGATTAACATAATGATCTAATCGATTAGATTCGGTCAAAAAATATTTTTTGACTTTTTGAATGCTCCCATCCTGTTCTATGAAACTTCTTTATACTTCTTAGAGTTATTTTTCTTTTCAAAAACATTTTATAAAAAGATTTTAAGTGTCTGTGTGCGCTTATATCCTTATACCTCTATAAAGAAAGAACTTTTTCTTTTACAAAGTTTCAATCATTTACTAAATTAAGAGATCAACTCCTCTAAGCTTTGTGTGATAGATTATTTTATGTTGACACTTGCTTGAGATTTATTTTGAGGCTTTTGATGTAATCTATTTGTTTTCCTTTGTCTGAAACTTTGATGATCCCTACCAATCAAACCTCATGACTTGCATCTTTAACTGCTTAAGTACATTGGTTGACTTTCTTTAATGGTTGCATCTTTATTATGATGAATGCTCTATGTTATCATCTTTTATAGTTATCATCATGTTGCATCTTTATCATGTTGAATATGTATTATGTTCTTTATAGTTGTCATCATCAAAAGATGATATCTTAGTTTTAAGGTTTTCCTGTAAAATGCATGTAACACATAGTTCCACATTCTCCCCCATTCTGATGATGACATCACATCTCTCAGGGGAGGTGGTAAAAGAAATGATATATTTGGAGTGACAAATTCCCCCCTGAGTTTGATACAATATGCACCCTCCCCCTGGGAGTATACTTATCCCCTTTGTAAAAATTAAAAAGGAAGGTAAAAGATGCAAAGATGCAGTTATGTTTTATCAATATATTCCATAAAATATCATGGCAAATTGAAAGAAGATTAGTGTAGCAATACATGGCATAATAAATTTTGTCAAACATCACAATTAATAAATATTATGATAATCAAGGCTAGATATATGTGACAGGCTATAATATTTCTTTGCATGCAAAACAAGAATATCATAGGTGTTGAATCATTTATACAATACAAAAATAAGTAGTGATGAGAGAAACTCGTGCATCGCAAGGATTTGAATTCTATCATATCATATTTATGAAGCATGTTTTTATAGTATATGGATTTGAAGCAAAAATAACTAGTTCATGCATAGTAGAGATTTTTAAAGAGTTCATGGCATGGTGAGGTGAAAAGTCACACTTAGTGGAAGGCAATAGGATTTCTTTAAGAATGTTACAAGTTATTTACAATAAGCATGTAGGATATATCTAATTCTAGTTTCCATTTTTGTGCATATCTTATGCAAAATAAGGTTAATGTTCTTAAATACTATCATAAGTAAAGTATTATAAGATACGTGTTAAACAAAGGTATTATTTTAAGAGAATTCATATAAATGGTAATACTTTTAAGAAGAGATTATACTAGTTTTATGATATAACATTTAGGATAATGATTTATTAAAACTAATAGATAAGTGATTATTTTCAAGTTTACCTCAAGGATAATTTTTTGGTGACTATGAGGATACTAAAGTTTTGAAGGAAAAACATACTTATATTTATTGAAAGTAAAAAGCATTACTAGAAACAAAACAACACAAAATGCAAGAAAATCACAAGAAATGAAATGAAGGCATAAAAACTCTTTAGTTCATCTCATCATCATCGTCTCTAGAGCCTAGTGGAGAGATGAGATTTTTCCTAACCATTTTCTTGATGAGCAAGTTTAACTTTTCATTCATTTTTCGTTGCTCTTCAAGGATGTTAGTGTTAGAGCTAGCTGGAGGAGTGTTCCTTTGTTCCCTTCCTCTTGGTTGTTCGACAACAAATTCCCCTTGTTGAATGATAAATCCCATTTTGCTTATTACATATTATCCCATCTTTATGCGCTCAAAGTTATGTTCTTCTTCTCCAAAGGGATAGTCGGTGTTTTGGAGGATTTTGGTAATGTGTTCAGAATAGGGTAAGATGTTGTTCTTTATTTTGCTTTCAAGCATGTGATGAAGAACCGCATCTCTCCAATTATTGGGAATTTAGTTATGAAGAAACCAGACAATAGGTATGTCTGATCTTGAAACTGTGATATAGTTGCCCTTTATTAGAAACAATATCCATCCGAAAGTGTAGTGAACTAACCTAATGTTTGGATGAATGACTCTGACAATAAATGGAGAAGGGTTGTAGGAGGTAGGATCGGTGAGGAATGAGTGAGTAAGAGTATCAAGATCAAGTTAATTAACTTTGTAATTTTGATCATATTCTTGCTCTAAGTAGGGTAGGTTACATATGTTTGAAAATTCCTCAAGAGAGAGGATGATGGGATGCTTTTTGACTTCTGAGTAGATGATTACATTTGTGTAGGTGAGGTTTTCATAAACTTTTATTACTAGATCAGGATAATTTTCTTTTTGTTTTTCTAAAACAAAGTTTTTTAACCCTGCAAAGTTGAATGCTTCCATGAAGGAGCAATCTTTGAAGAATTATTCACCGAGGTAGTGGGAGGTGAAGAGCTTCCTATCTGAGTAGTAAAGTTTGAAGTTGGTTTATTGAGCTTGGTTTGAGAAATCCTTAGAGAAGTAGGATAATGATGGTTGAGAAGAAAGGGTTCTTTTTGGGGCCATTTTTGATGATGATGATGATGATGATGATGATTTGAGAATGAGAAAATAGTTTTTATGGAAGAAAGAAGTGATAAATGATATAGTGAAGAAGGATGGAAACATACCTCTTTATATAGTCATCTTCTAATCGATTTGACAATTGATTAGGAACAGTAAGATTTGAGAGTTTTTCGTTGCAAGTATTCGTTACAATATTTATTACTTCAACTATCTGTTGAGGGTTGTTCAACGTTTGAAATTTTACTGTTTTGAATCTTCTAATCGATTAAGTCAATGATTAACTCCCCTTTTTCCTTTTTGTTTTTGTTGTCTTTGAGACTTCTGAACTTTGTTGCTTTCTTAACACCTCCAATTCATGTTTTTGAAACCCCTAAGCTTAAAAACACTTAAACAAACTCATTTTAGGAGTTAGAAATGATTTATTTTGAAAAATGAACAATAACAGAATATTTAAAGTATGACAGAGTTTACAAAATAATTATTTTGAGGGGTTAATCAAATTTTAACTGATTATTTCAACCTCAAAATAATTTTACATGTATCAAGAAAAATTCTTGATAAAAATTCCCTTAGGGAATGCACTTTAATAGTGTCTTCTTCTCCACACATCATTGGATCTGAGAGTTGGTAAACATGCGAATAAATAAGTCCATTGCAGACTTTTTATTCAACTGGTCATTTATGATCGTTTTATTTTTAGGTTTCTCCCAAATATTTGCTTTTATCATAATGGTTCACATCTTTCATCATCGTTCATCCTCATGATCAAAGATATGTATACTTCTAGAGTATACTTCTGCTTTGTACAACTTCTTTAAATATTCTCTTTTTAGTACTTCAAGTTGCAAAGCATAAACTACAAAATAGGTAGGTATATTAATCTGTATTTTTCTTGTATCACTAATCCTCCTTGTAGGGTTCCTTTGTGCTTGTGTAATCTTCTTTGTTGGAAGATGATTCTTTATATTTCTCCCCAAGGTTGAAATCTTATCTCCTTTTTGCTTAATTGTCTGAAGATGTTTCTTTAACTTTTTTATTGTTCCTTGAACAGGAGATTCCTTGATTCGATGTTGATCGAACTAAAACATGATATGATATGAGTAATGATCTTCCAGTTTAATCTTTTGTTTATATAAACTTCTATGATTTCCGTCTCTCTTGAACTTTTTTTCTGAAATTCATGAAGGTTTCCATATATAGATTTAAGAGTTGGAAAAGTTATCTAATTCAGAATTCTTAGGTAAATGTTAGTAAAATAATTTCTAAAAAAATTTATTATGACACTAGGAAAAATTTATTAGTTACTTCTTCTTCTCGTGTGTTCATCTTCTATAGCTTGATACTAGGAGAGACTCCATATATCGTTTCCAAAGTATCCTATATTTTCTTGGCGAACATAAAAAAGATTGCTATAATCTAAAGACAAAATTATAAATTTTTTGCATTTTAAATCTATATTTATATTTTTCTTTTCTTCTTCGGTCCATAGAAAATAAGGTTTTTCTACATCAGCATCATTAACTTGATGTGTAGGGTAAACCATACCATTGATTATGTTTATTCCATAAATCATGATCTTTATATTGAAGAAAATTTTTTAATTTGATTTTTCAAATTTCAAAATTATCTTTTTCAAAAGGTGGTGATGTGTTTATAAAAGAACTTGTGTTGGAAGTCATCTTCCTCTTGAGACGATTAGTCCTTAAACATGAATTAGGCTATGATTCCACATGTTAGACTTGAGACTTCACACACAAGAAAAGGGGTGAGTTGTGTGATTTGGAAAAACATGATTTTTAAAACTTTTGAAGATTTAAATCATAATTTGAAAACTGAAATTATGGCAACAGATACTTAATGTCACAGTGAATTTTATGACACAGTATCTGAAAAATTGTACACAAACCAAACAGTAATTTAAAAGACAGTAAAGAACACAATCAATTGTTAACCCAGTTCAGTGTATAACAACACCAACATCTGGGGGCTACCAAGCCAGGGAGGAAATTCACTATAAGAGGTATTAATTTAGGAATAAACCAACCAGTTTATCTCCTTCACTTAAGACCTACCCAATGCAACTTCAATCTAAGTCCTACTTAAACCTGAGTTCCTACTCACTCCCCCTCAATCACAGCAGTGATACTAATCTACTGATTAATAAGATTAGGAAGACATTCTTCAATACACACACTTGGTTTTGCTTCAAAGCTTTAATCAAGAGACACAAGACTCGTGCTTCAAAGCTTTGAGTGATAAACAACCCTTATAACCAAATCCTACTCCAAGTCACTTATCAAGTGATAATTGCTTGGCTCACAGTAATTACTAAAACTATCTACAAAATGCCTTATTGATCTTCTCTAAAAAGCGCTGCACACCATTAGGATTCGTGAGAAATATATATGCAGTCTATTCTTCATTTTGGGCTTCCATAAAAATAGATAGGGTTAACCAAACTTAACCTAAAGACTTGGTCTTGGGCTTTCATCATAACAGATTAGGGTTAAGCAAGGTTAACCTAATATCCATGTGAGCATCTGATCTAGTCAATATAATTCAACTCAGAATAGCACACCAGATTCCTGAAAATTCTCAGGAACAATAAATCAGCACAACAACTTGATCAGTACAGGATGTCTTAACATTGGTTATGACATCATGTATCCTGCTCACTGATTTTGGTAGAATCCAGTACATATGATCATAGCTTAATCATCATGATATTCACTCATACTGAGTTGTTCTTTTAGAACATTCCTTCTGCAGAATTTGTCTTTATCCCAGAATGTTATGACATCAATCATGACATTCGCAAATATGGTTTTATAAAAATTTATGCCAACAAGAAAACACTTACAAACTCCCCCTTTGGCAAATTTTTGGCTAAAACCCCTAAACAGTCAGATGCAGATGAAACTATCAGAGATCAAAATGCAGCATAATTTTTAATAACAGCTAATCTAACTACCAATATCCAATTCTACCAAAATTACCACAATTACTTCTCCCCCTTTTTAGCCATAAAGAGGCCAAAGGATCTAGTACTTCAAGTTATACAGTCATCAAAAGGAAATCCAAAATACATAGAAACAGAGAGAATGTATCAAATAGCAGCAGCAAGTTCCAACATCAATCTTTATAACTCAGCAAACACATACCTTCAGGTACTGTCATCCCCTGAGGAATCATTATTTTCAGCAGCATCTTCTGGTGAGCTTCTTGCAGAACCATCATGATGTTCTTCATCAGCATCCTCTTCCCTCATTTGTTCTTCATTCTCCTCCTATTCCAGACTAGTAATCACCTCTTCAAGAGTCCTTTTTCTTGCATCAAGCTCTCTGTAGGTTTCGTTTAGAACATCTATAACATCAACTTTCTTGGAATGAGCTTTGACCTTTGATGTCTCAGCAGATGTCATAACAATGTCAGGGACATGTGTTCCCTGAAACAGCTTATAGTGAAAACCAAGTGAAGGGGCTCTTTTGCATACAAAGTCCTTTTCAACCAGAATATCAGGATACTGATCAATGATTATACCACACAGGAGAGAGGGAAAAGCAATAGGGCCTTTAATAGCACAACTCTCAGCATGTTTCATTGTTTGATCAAAGATGTAGTTGCCATAATCAAAGTTTGTTCTGGTTCCAACAGCATAGATAAATCTTCCCAAACCAGTGGAGATGGTGGATTTGTGGTTGGTGGGAACCCAGTTAGCTGCACCAATTTTGTGCAGTATGGCAAACATCACACTCAGTTTGCTTGCAGTTAGCTTCCCTTTCAAGGGCCAGTGCTTGACTTGCTTGGCAATGATGGTTTAACAAACCTGGTTGTCAGTAACTTCAAGCTCAGGCTGAGCATCATCAGGCCTCCCAAGGTATTTGTTTATGACAGTAGGAGAGAAATTTACCTTCCTTCCTCTCACATAAACACTCTTAAAATCAACTGACTTTCCATCAGCACATCCACCAGACAAATTTACTATGAATTCTTTGACAAGAATCTCATAGCAGTTGGAAAACTTGACCACTGTTTTCATCAGGCCAACAGCCTTGATGAGATCCATGACTTCCTTACACTCAATAGCACTTCTGTTCAGCTCCCTCTCTAAGGCAATCCTTTTCAGAAACACATACTTCCACCTGCTTGCATTTTCTGGATGGTGAAAGGAGATGTTGTCAATGACAACCTCAGGAACCTTAGGCAGTTTGCTAGAAGAGGGTTTCTTCCTGAGAGGAATGTCTGGAACATTGCTCTCAACATCAAAATCAAAGTCTGATTCCTCTTCAGATTCAAAGGGTTCAGGAGCCTTTCTTTTCTTGGCTATAGGTTGTCTCAAGGGTTTTGAGAGACTACCAACAGATACCCTAGATTTTACCTTACCCTTCCCTTTGGAAGTTCCAGCCTTTTGATCCTTCTCAGCTTCTTCTCTAGCCTTGTTCGCATGCCTAGCTTTCTCATGAACAACTTCAGTAGCCTTCTCTTTGGAGGGGCTTTGGGCAGCACTCTGCTTTTCTTTTCTACTCATCATCCTTCTTGCTATGCTAGGGTTGACATTAGCAATTAAATTTGTCAGAAAATTCTTCATCAACATAAATGACTGGAGGTTCAACAGCCTTGTCAGTAGGGGTCTGGTGATCATCAGGTTTCTCTGGAGATTTCTCAATGTTGTCATCAGGTGTCTCAACATTCTGAGTGACATTGGGATCACTTTCTAAATTAGGGCTAGCAGTTTATTGGTTCAATGGTACAGATACACCAGGAACAGAGTGATTCTCATTAAGAATCCTAGTGACTAGTCTGGCAATAGCTTGATGCACATAAGCAGAACCTTGCCTATTAGCTATCTCTGGAGGAACAGAGGATGATGGTTGAGAAGATTTACCAGAGGGAGAAGCTTGTGATCTTCTTGCATGTCTGGTTCGCAGCTTCTTGACCTTAGTAGGATCAACTGCCATTGCACGAAGTGGAGTTACCTCAAGAACATCAGCATCCATGGGGTTTACGTTTGCCCTAGGTTCGGTGTCAGTGGGTGAGGAAGATGCAGTTGCCTTTGATAAAGATGATGACACAGATTGTTGAGACATCTTGAGAGATTGAGAATACAAGTGACATCGAGTGTGAAAATTTATTTTGAGGGAATGGAGAGTGATGCAGCAAACTGAGAAAAGGGAGATATAAATATGTCTATTCCTCTTCTTAAACTTTTGGAAACAAAGAGGGAAACAAATGATTAGCCCAATCAGAATAAACTTGATTAAAATATCTCTTTTAAACCTTGTATTAAGCAAAATTAATTGCTACATCTCTTCATATTGGCAAATACCCAGCTTTCCCCTTAAATTTTCAAACTGACTAGCATCAAGTGCCTTGGTAAAAATATCAGCCAGTTGTAGTTCAGTGGCAACATGTTCCAGCTTAATCACCTTCTCCTCCACAAGATCTCTGATAAAGTGATGTCTGATGTCAATATGCTTAGTCCTGCTGTGCTGTATAGGATTCTTGGATATGTTAATAGTACTCAAATTGTCACAGTACAATGTCATGACATCTTGTGTGACATTATACTCAGTCAACATCTGTTTCATCTAGATCATTTGAGAACAGTTGCTACCAGCTGCTATGTATTCAGCTTCAGTAGTAGATAGAGACACACAGTTTTGTTTCTTGCTGAACCAAGAAACAAGATTATTTCCCAAAAAGAAGCATCCTCTAGAGGTGTTCTTTCTATCATCAGCACTACCAGCCCAATCAGCATCACAATAACCAGACATAATTGGTTCACATCCATGAGAGTACAGCATGCCATAATTGTAAGTTCCACCCACATACTTCAGAATTATTTTCACCTGGTTGATGTGACTTACTTTGGGTTCAGCCTGGTATCTTGCACATACTCCAACTGCAAAGGCAATGTCAGGTCTGCTGGCTGTTAAGTATAGCAGACTTCCTATCATGTTTCTGTACAAGCTTTGATCCACATTTTCCCCACTTGTGTCTTTGGACAACTTTAAATGAGTAGGTGCAGGAGTCCTTTTATGACTGGCATTCTCCATCCCAAACTTCTTGACAATATTCTTTGCATACTTGCTTTGAGACAGAAAAATTGATTCTTCCATCTGTGTGACTTGTAGTCCAATAAAGTAGGTCAATTCTCCCATGAGGCTCATTTCAAATTCAGCTTGCATCTGGTTAGCAAAATGTTTAACCATTTTATCTGACATTTCTCGAAACACTATGTCATCAACATAAATTTGAGCTACCATTATCTTTCCTTCTTCATCCTTGACAAAAAGAGTTTTATCCAAACCTCCTTTCCCGTATCCTTTGTCAGTGAGGAACTTTGTCAACCTTTCATACCAAGCTCTAGGAGCTTATTTCAGACCATATAATGCTTTCCTCAATTTATAGACATGATCAGGACAGTTTGGATCCACAAATCCTTTAGGCTGTTCCACATACACTTCCTCATTTAAGTACCCATTTAGGAAGCCACTCTTCACATCAATCTGAAACAGCTTGAACTTAAGGAGACAAGCAACTCCCAAGAGAAGTCTGATTGATTCCAGTCTGGCTACAGGAGCAAAAGTCTCATCAAAATCAACCCCTTCAACTTGAGTGCATCCTTGAGCAACAAGCCTTGCCTTATTCCTAGTGACAACTCCTTCAGCATCTGACTTGTTCTTGTAGATCCACTTTGTGCCAATGATGTTTGTTCCTTCTGGTCTAGGAACTAACTCCCATACTTCATGTTTCTTGAACTGGTTCAATTCATCTTGCATTGCTCCAATCCAGTATTCATCAGTCAAAGCCTCTTTAACATTTTTTGGTTCAATCTTAGACACAAAACAAGAGTTTGTGATGATTTCTCTAGATCTTGTAGTGTCTCCACTGTTAGGATCTCCTATGATGAGTTCCTTAGGATGATCTTTCTGAATTCTGATGGAAGGATCTTTGTTAGCTTCCTTTGATTCAGACTCTAATGGAGTAGGATTAGGCACATCATCCTTTTTAGACACTTGTGTTGAAGTCTCAAAGAATGTCTCAACATCATATGGGACATTTGTTTCCTCATGGTGATCATCAACTATGACATTTATAGACTTCATCATAACTTTGGTCCTGGAATTGAACACCCTATATGCTCTGCTGTTGGTAGAGTATCCTAGGAATATTCCTTCATCACTTTTAGGGTCCATCTTTCTCCTTTGTTCACGATCTGTCAGAATATAGCATTTTCTCCCAAAGACATGGAAGTACTTCACTGTAGGCTTTCTTCCTTTCCATAGTTCATAAAGGGTGGATGATGTTACCTTTCTCAAGGTGACCCTGTTGTGGACGTAACAGGCTGTATTCATAGCTTCAGCCCAAAAATGAATAGGAAGCTTCTTGGCATGTATCATTGCTCTGGAAGATTCCTGTATAGTCTTGTATTTCCTTTCCACAACTCCATTTTGTTGAGGAGTTATAGGTGAAGAGAACTCATGATTGATTCCTTCTGAGGAACATAACTCATCAAACTTACTATTTTCAAATTCCTTACCATGATCACTTCTGATTCTGACAATGCATCCTTCTTTTTCTCTTTGAATTCTTTTGCATAATTCCTTAAATACATCAAATACATCAGACTTTTCCCTAATGAAGTTTATCCAGGTGAATCTGGAAAAATCATCCACAACAACATATGCATATCTCTTTCCACCAAGACTTTCCACCTGCATGGGACCCATCAGATCCATATGTAGAAGTTCTAGCATCTTAGAGGTGGTCAGATGTCTTGTCTTTGGATGTGACATTCTAGTTTTCTTTCCAACCTGACATTCACCACAGACTCTCCCTTCATCAATCTGAAGCCTTGGAATCCCTCTGACAGCCTCCATGGATATGATCTTTTTCATCCCTCTAAGATGTAATTGACCAAGTTTTTGGTGCCACAGTTTCACTTCCTTTTCTTCTTTGGCTATAGAGCACGCAGAAGAGTAGTTAGTGTTCTCAGACTCCCATAAGTAACGGTTGTCTTTTGATCTGACTCCTCTCATTACAACTTCTTATTTTTCATTAGTTACAAGACATTCAGACTTGGTGAAGTTGACCTTGAATCCTAGATCACATAATTGACTGATACTTATGAGATTAGCAGTCAAACCATTTACCAGCAACACTTCATTTAGGTTTGGAACTCCAAGGCAGTCCAAGTTTCCAACTCCTTTGATTTCTCCTCTAGCACCATCTCCAAAAGTGACATAACTAGTAGTATGAGGTTTGACATCATTCAACAGATTCTTGATTCCAGTCATGTGTTTAAAGCATCCACTGTCAAAGTTCCAGTCTTCCTTGGCATAAACTCTAAGGGAGGTGTGAGCTATCAGGGCTGCAATCTTTTTCTTCCACTGTTGAGTATATGGTGCCTTGTTAGTCTTAGGTTTGACATATGGGGTCTGATTAGGATATCCATATAATCTGAAGCAGAATGGCTTTATGTGACCAAACCTCCCACAATAATGACATCTCCATCTTTGATACTTTTTCTTCATATTTCTCTGTTCTTGATGTTGAGTCCTATGTTGTGACATCTGCTTTGACATTTGTTTATCAGGCCTGGTCTTCTTTTTGTCAACAACAGATTTCTTTGCAGCCACAAATCCTAGACCAAACATGTTTTCTGCATTTTGTCCAGCCTGAAGGATTTCTTCCAACTTGTCAGTTCCAGTTGTTAACATCTTGACAGACTTAGTCATATGATCAAGTTTGGAGTTCAACATTAGAACTTCACCTTTGAGATGGCTTATAGTAGCCGTGTCTGCCTTCTTCTCAGCCTCCAACTTCACTATGAGCTTTTTCTGTTTCTCATTTTACTGATAGACTTCATCACTTCTGATACATAGCTTCTTGTAGGAGTCAACAAGTTCTTCAAATGTCACTTCCTCATCACTAGAATCATTATCAGAGTTACAAACACCAGATAGTGCAGTAACTAGTTTAGTAGATTCTTGTTCAGAGTTACTTTCTGAGTCACCATCAGACCAAGTAACAGACATTCCTTTCTTTTGTTTCTTTAGAAAGGTAGGACATTCAGCTGGAATGTGCCCATATCCTTCACATCCATGGCATTGGATTCCTCTGCTTTGATTTCCCTTTTCTTCAGACTTAGTTCTTCTGCTGGAGTCATAGGATCTGCTAATGTCAGAGGAAATGTTCTTGACATTTGACATTGACTTTGGGTCCATTCTCTTGATGAGTTTGTTGAAATGCCTTCCAAGCATAGCTATAGCTTATGATATATTCTCTTCATGACTCTCCTTGCTTTCATCTTCAGTATTGGATACAAGGGCTATGCTCTTGTTTTTCTTGTCAACATTGTCACTGATCCCCATCTCAAATGTCTGAAGTGACCCAATGAGTTCATCAACCTTCAAGTTGCAGATATCCTGAGCTTCCTCTATAGCAGTCACTTTCATTGCAAACCTTTTAGGTAAGGATCTGAGAATCTTTCTCACCAGCTTTTCTTCTGACATCTTTTCTCCCAATGCTCTTGAGGTGTTGGAAATGTCCAAGATGTTCATATGAAACTCATGAATGGTCTCATCTTCCTTCATCCTTAGATTCTCAAATTTGGTAGTGAGCATCTGAAGTCTTGACATTTTTACTTTGGATGTACCCTCATGGGTGGTTTTGAGAGTGTCCCAAACATTCTTGGCCAGTTCACATTGATGTACTAGTCTAAATATGTTTCTATAAATTCCATTGAACAAGGCATTCAATGCTTTAGAGTTACCCAGGGCTAACTCTTCTTCTTCTTTGCTCCGTTCTTCCTCAGGTTTCAGACTAGTCATCCCATCTTTCCCAGTTATGGTGGGATGGTTCCATCCTTTTTCAGCAGATCTCCAAGCTTTATTGTCCAGTGACTTCAAGAAGGCAATCATACGAGGTTTCCAGTAGTCATAGTTTGATCCATCCAGAATAGGTGGTTTGTTCCCAAATCCTCCTTCCTTGTCCATAGCGCCAGAAAATAATATCCCTAGATCTCACCCAGAAAGACAGGCAGGGTGCCTGCTCTGATACCAATTGAAATTCCGGCAACAGATACTTAATGTCACAGTGAATGTTATGACACAGTATCTGACAAATTGTACACAAACCAAACAGTAATTTAAAAGACAGTAAAGAACACAATCAATTGTTAACCCAGTTCAGTGTATAACAACACCTACATCTGGGGGCTACCAAGCCAGGGAGGAAATTCACTATAAGTGGTATTAATTTAGGAATAAACCAACCAGTTTATCTCCTTCACTTAAGACCTACCCAATGCAACTTCAATCTAAGTCCTACTTAAACCTGAGTTCCTACTCACTCCCCCTCAATCATAGCAGTGATACTAATCTACTGATTAATAAGATTATGAAGACATTCTTCGATACACACGCTTGATTTTGCTTCAAAGCTTCAATCAAGAGACATAGCATTCGTGCTTCAAAGCTTTGAGTGATAAACAACCCTTACAACCAAATCCTACTCCAAGTCACTTATCAAGTGATAATTGCTTGGCTCACAGTAATTACTAAAACTATCTACAAAATGCCTTATTGATCTTCTCTAAAAAGCGCTGCACACCCTTAGGATTCGTGAGAAATATATATGCAGTCTATTCTTCATTTTGGGCTTCCATAAAAATAGCTAGGGTTAACCAAAATTAACCTAAAGACTTGGTCTTGGGCTTTCATCATAACAGATTAAGGTTAAGCAAGGTTAACCTAATATCCACGTGAGCATCTGATCTAGTCAATATACTTCAACTCAGAATAGCACACCAGATTCCTGAAAATTCTCAGGAACAATAAATCTGCACAACAACTTGATCAGTACAGGATGTCTTAATATTGGTTATGACATCATGTATCCTTCACTGATTTTGGTAGAATTCAGTACATATGATCATAGCTTAATCATCACGATATTCACTCATACTGAGTTGTTCCTGTAGAACATTCCTTCTGCAGAATTTGTCTTTATCCCAGAATGTTATGACATCAGTCATGACATTCGCAAATCTGGTTTTACCAAAAATTTATGCCAACAAGCAAACACTTACAAACTCCCCCTTTGGCAAATTTTTGGCTAAAACCCCTAAACAGTCAGATGCAGATGAAACTATCAGAGATCAAAATGCAGCAGAATTTTTAATAACAGCTAATCTAACTACCAATATCCAATTCTACCAAAATTACCACAATTACTTCTCCCCCTTTTTAGCCATAAAGAGGCCAATGGATCTAGTACTTCAAGTTATACAGTCATCAAAAGGAAATTCAAAATACACAAAAATGGAGAGAAGGTATCAAATAGCAGCAGCAAGTTCCAACATCAATCTTTACAACTCAGCAAACACAGACCTTCAGGTACTGTCATCCCCTGAGGAAGCATTATTTTCTGCAGCATCTTCTGGTGAGCTTCTTGCAGAACCATCATGATGTTCTTCATCAGCATCCTCTTCCCTCATTTGTTGTTCATTCTCCTCCTGTTCCAGACTAGTAATCAGCTCTTCAAGAGTCCTTTTTCTTGCATCAAGCTCTCTGCAGGTTTCTTTTAGAACAACTATAACATCATCTTTCTTGGAATGAGCTTTGACATTTGATGTCTCAGCAAATATCATAACAATGTCAGGGACATGTGTTCCCTGAAACAGCTTATAGTGAAAACCAAGTGCAGGGGCTCTTTTGCACACAAAGTCCTTTTCAACCAGAATATTAGAATACTGATCAATGATTATACCACACAGGAGAGAGGGAAAAGAAATAGGGCCTTTAATAGCACAATTCTCAGCATGTTTCATTGTTTGATCAAAGATGTAGTTGCCATAATCAAAGTTTGTTCTGGTTCCAACAACATAGATAAATCTTCCCAAACCAGTGGAGATGGTGGATTTGTGGTTGGTGGGAACCCAGTTAGCTGCACCAATTTTGTGCAGTATGGAAAACTTCACACTCAGCTTGCTTGTAGTTAGCTTCCCTTTCAAGGGCCAGTGCTTGACTTGCTTGGCAATGATGGTTTGACAAACTTGGTTGTCAGTAACTTCAAGCTCAGGCTGAGCATCATCAGGCCTCCCTAGGTATTTGTTTATCACAGTAGGAGAGAAATTTACCTTCCTCCCTCTCACATAAACACTCTTAAAATCAGCTTACTTTCCATCAACACATCCACCAGACAAATTTACTATGAATTCTTTGACAAGAATCTCATAGCAGTTGGAAAACTTGACCACTGTTTTCATCAGGCCAACAACCTTAATGAGATCCATGACTTCCTTACACTCAATAGCACTTCTGTTCAGTTCCCTCTCTAAGGCAATCCTTTTCAGAAACACATACTTCCACCTGCTTGTATTTTCTGGATGGTGAAAAGAGATGTTGTCAATGGCAACCTCAGGAACCTTAGGCAGTTTGCTAGAAGAGGGTTTCTTCCTGAGAGGAATGTCTGGAACATTTCTCTCAACACCAAAATCAAAGTCTGATTCCTCATCAGATTCAGAGGGTTCAGGAGCCTTTCTTTTCTTGGCTATAGGTTGTCTCAAGGGTTTTGAGAGACTACCAACAGATACCCTAGCTTTTACCTTACCCTTCCCTTTGGAAGTTCCAGCCTTTTGATCCTTCTCAGCTTCTTCTCTAGCCTTGTTCTCAGGCCTAGCTTTCTCATGAACAACTTCAGTAGCCTTCTCTTTGGAGGGGCTTTGGGCAACACTCTGCTTTTCTTTTCTACTCATCATCCTTCTTGCTATGCTAGGGTTGACATTAGCAATTAAATCATTGTCATAAAATTCTTCATCAACATCAATGATAGGAGGTTCAATAGCCTTGTCAGTAGGGGTCTGGTGATCATCAGGTTTCTCTGGAGATTTCTCAATGTTGTCATCAGGTGTCTCAACATTCTGAGTGACATTGGGATCACTTTCTAAATTAGGGCTAGCAATTTCTTGGTTCAATGGTACAGTTACACCAGGAACAAAGTGATTCTCATTAAGAATCCTAGTGACTAGTCTGGCAATAGCTTGATGCACATAAGCAGAACCTTCCCTATTAGCTATCTCTGGAGGAACAGAGGATGATGGTTGAGAAGATTTACCAGAGGGAGAAGCTTGTGATCTTCTTGCATGTCTGGTTCGCAGCTTCTTGACCTTAGTAGGATCAGCTGCCATTGCATGAAGTGGAGTTACCTCAAGAACATCAGCATCCATGGGGTTTACATTTGCCCTAGGTTCAGTGTCAGTGGGTGAGGAAGATGCAGTTGCCTTTGATGAAGATGATGACACAAATTGTTGAGACATCTTGAGAGATTGAGAATACAAGTGACATCGAGTGTGAAATTTTCTTTTGAGGGAATGGAGAGTGATGCAGCAAACTGAGAAGAGGGAGATATAAATATGTCTATTCCTCTTCTTAAACTTTTGGAAAGAAAGAGGGAAACAAATGATTAGCCCAATCAGAATAAACTTGATTGAAATATCTCTTTCAAACCTTGTATTAAGCAAAATTAATTGCTACATCTCTTCATATTGGCAAATACCCAGCTTGCCCCTTAAATTTTCAAACTGACTAGCATCAAGTTCCTTGGTAAAAATATCAGCCAGTTGTAGTTCAGTGGCAACATGTTCCAGCTTAATCACCTTCTCCTCCACAAGATCTCTGATGAAGTGATGTCTAATGTCAATATGCTTAGTCCTGTTGTGCTGTATAGGATTCTTGGATATGTTAATAGTACTCAAATAGTCACAGTACAATGTCATGACATCTTGTGTGACATTATACTCAGTCAATATCTGTTTCATCCAGATCATTTGAGAACAGCTGCTACCAGCTGCTATGTATTCAGCTTCAACAGTAGATAGAGACACACAATTTTGTTTCTTGCTGAACCAAGAAACAAGATTATTTCCCAAAAAGAAGCATCCTCCAGAGGTGCTCTTTCTATCATCAGCACTACCAGCCCAATCGGCATCATAATAACCAGATAGAATTGGTTCACATCCATGAGAGTATAGCATGCCATAATTGTAAGTTCCACTCACATACTTCAGAATTCTTTTCACCTGGTTGATGTGACTTACTTTGGGTTCAGCCTGGTATCTTGCACATACTCCAACTGCAAAGGCAATGTCAGGTCTGCTGGCTGTTAAGTATAGCAGACTTCCTATCATGCTTCTGTACAAGCTTTGATCCACATTTTCCCCACTTGTGTCTTTGGACAACTTTAAATGAGTAGGTTCAGGAGTCCTTTTATGACTGGCATTCTCCATCCCAAACTTCTTGACAATATTCTTTGCATACTTGCTTTGTGACAAAAAAATTGATTCTTCCATCTGTGTGACTTGTAGTCCAATAAAGTAGGTCAATTCTCCCATGAGGCTCATTTCAAATTCAGCTTGCATCTGGTTAGCAAAATGTTTAACCATTTTATCTGACATTCCTCGAAACACTATGTCATCAACATAAATTTGAGCTACCATTATCTTTCCTTCTTCATTCTTGACAAAAAGAGTTTTATCCAAACCTCATTTCCCGTATCCTTTGTCAGTGAGGAACTTTGTCAACCTTTCATACCAAGCTCTAGGAGCTTATTTCAGACCATATAATGCTTTCCTCAATTTATAGACATGATCAGGACATTTTGGATCCACAAATCCTTTAGGCTGTTCCACACACACTTCCTCATTTAAGTACCCATTTAGGAAGGCACTCTTCACATCCATCTGAAACAGCTTGAACTTAAGGAGAAAAGCAACTCCCAAGAGAAGTCTGATTGATTCCAGTCTGGCTACAGGAGAAAAAGTCTCATCAAAATCAACCCCTTCAACTTGAGTGCATCCTTGAGCAACAAGCCTTGCCTTATTCCTGGTGACAACTCCTTCAGCATCTGACTTGTTCTTGTAGATCCACTTTGTGCCAATGATGTTTGTTCCTTCTGGTCTAGGAACTAACTCCCATACTTCATGTTGCTTGAACTGGTTCAATTCATCTTGCATTGCTCCAATCCAGTATTCATCAGTCAAAGCCTCTTTAACATTTTTTGGTTCAATCTTAGACACAAAACACGAGTTTGTGATGATTTCTCTAGATCTTGTAGTGACTCCACTGTTAGGATCTCCTATGATGAGTTCCTTAGGATGATCTTTCTGAATTCTGATGGAAGGATCTTTGTTAGCTTCCTTGGATTCAGACTCTAATGGAGTAGGATTAGGCACATCATCCTTTTTAGACACTTGTGTTGAAGTCTCAAAGAATGTCTCAACATCATATGGGACATTTGTTTCCTCATGGTGATCATCAACTATGACATTTATAGACTCCATCATAACTTTGGTCCTGGAATTGAACACCCTATATGCTCTGCTGTTGGTAGAGTATCCTAGGAATATTCCTTCATCACTTTTAGGGTCCATCTTTCTCCTTTGTTCATGATCTGTCAGAATATAGCATTTTCTCCCAAAGACATGGAAGTACTTCACTGTAGGCTTTCTTCCTTTCCATAGTTCATAAAGGGTGGATGATGTTACCTTTCTCAAGGTGACCCTGTTGTGGACGTAACAGGCTGTATTCATAGCTTCAACCCAAAAATGAATAGGAAGCTTCTTGGCATGTATCATTTCTCTGGCAGATTCCTGTATAGTCCTGTTTTTCCTTTCCACAACTCCATTTTGTTGTGGAGTTATAGGTGAAGAGAACTCATGATTGATTCCTTCTGAGGAACATAACTCATCAAACTTACTATTTTCAAATTCCTTACCATGATCACTTCTGATTCTGACAATGCATCCTTCTTTTTCTCTTTGAATTCTTTTGCATAATTCCTTAAATACATCAAATACATCAGACTTTTCCCTAATGAAGTTTATCCAGGTGAATCTGGAAAAATCATCCACAACAACATATGCATATCTCTTTCCACCAAGACTTTCCACCTGCATGGGACCCATCAGATCCATATGTAGAAGTTCTAGCATCTTAGAGGTGGTCAGATGTCTTGTCTTTGGATGTGACATTCTAGTTTTCTTTCAAACCTGACATTCACCACAGACTCTCCCTTCATCAATCTGAAGCCTTGGAATCCCTCTGACAGCCTCCATGGATATGATCTTTTTCATCCCTCTAAGATGTAATTGATCAAGTTTTTGGTGCCACTATTTCACTTCCTTTTCTTCTTTGGCTATAGAGCACACATAAGAGTAGTTAGTGTTCTCAGACTCCCATAAGTAACAGTTGTCTTTTGATCTGACTCCTCTCATTACAACTTCTTGTTTTTCATTAGTTACAAGACATTCAGACTTGGTGAAGTTGACCTTGAATCCTAGATCACATAATTGACTGATACTTATGAGATTAGCAGTCAAACCATTTACCAGCAACACTTTATTTAGGTTTGGAACTCCAAGGCAGTCCAAGTTTCCAACTCCTTTGATTTCTCCTCTAGCACCATCTCCAAAAGTGGAGGTACATTAATTTTCACAATTTTGCTTATAATATTGATGCTACTTGATAAAACAAGACAATTATACATTCTTATTTGTTTTTCTATGTAGTGTGCTCAACAGCGTAACAATATATATTGCGGATACTTTGTTTTGAGGTTTATGAAAGAAATCCTTCTTTTGAATCAAATAGAGATTTGAATCACGGTATGAATTTATAACTTAGAATTTATTTTAATATTTATCAGATATTTCATATAATTTATTACTTTTAACTAAATCATGCATATTATGTTTTGTTATGTAGTACTTTGATGACTGCAAGTGTGCTCATTACACGAAAAATCAATTGGAAGAAATCAAGGAGGAATTGTGTGAATACTTTATTCAGAAAAGAATCATATAAGGTATTGGAAGTTGAAAAGTGTTATGAAAAATCTTATTTGTGTTGGACCAAAGTTAGTTTAATTGACCGTGTTGTCCTGTTCATACCTTATTTGTAGGACCAGGACCGTCCGCTCGTCGGATTTTAGCGATTTCAGGTTGAAACAAATTTGGCACATATCATATATAAGCGGATTCGAATAGAAGGTTTTGTTGTACTTGAGTACTATCACCTTTATACGAAATTCTTGGAGTTTGTTGTTCGAAATAGTCATAAAATTGTCCTTATTATAGTGCATCCTCCTCCTACTTAGTAGCAAACATGTGAATTGAATTATAATGGTGTTTATATTTTGGTATATAATGGTATATAATGGTATTATAATGGTATACAATGCCTTTTTTTGTATGTAACAACTTCTTTTTGTTGAAATAAAGGATCGTTGAAATGTAAGGCTTGAAGTACAGGTTTATGGGATTATTCCCAAAAATATGCCTTCTAAAAAAGAAAGAATACGCAGCGTTTTTACATAAAAATGCTTAAATTTACGTGAAGCAACAAAAGCTATTTTTAGGAAAAAGTGCTGCTAAACTCCTACTTTAGAAAGCGCTTTTCCTAGAAAAGCGCTGCCTAAAGATGCCTTAAAAAATACATTAGACAACGCTTTTGAAAGCGCTGTCTAAAGGGGGTCAATAGAAAGCGTTTTTTCAGGAAAAAGCGCTGCTAGAGACCT
Organism: Vicia faba; assembly: GCA_948472305.1. NCBI lineage: Eukaryota > Viridiplantae > Streptophyta > Magnoliopsida > Fabales > Fabaceae > Vicia > Vicia faba. The sequence goes on along the minus strand of OX451737.1, from coordinate 206,777,963 downwards.
ACCTTAGAAAGCGCTTTTCCAGGGAAAAGCGCTACTAAAGAATACATATGGCAGCACTTTTGCATAAAAAAAAGTGTTGTCTATACCTACAGCAGTGCCACCATAGGCAGCGCTTTTAAGCGCTGCTAAAGGGAAAAAAGCGCTTTTTAGGTCTTTTTTAGCGTAGTGGCCCTTCCTCAGTCTGAGATTTGGCGATCATATCGACAACATATACTTCAATTTCCTTATGCATCAAATCATGGAATAAGGTTGTCATAGCCCTCTGGTACATTGCATCAGCGTTCTTTAAACCGAAGGGCATCACTCTATAATAGAATGTTCCCCAGGGTGTGATAAACGTTGCTTTTTCCATGTCCTCAGGGGCCATCCTAATTTGATTATATCTGGAAAATCTTTCCATGAACGAAAACATGTTGAATTTTGTTGTACGATCTACCAACATATCAATATATTGTAATGGGAAATCATCTTTCGAACTTGCTTTATTTAAATCTCTATAATCGACCCACATGCGGACCTTTCCGTCTTTCTTTGGCACTGAAACAATATTGGAAATCCACTAGGGATACACTAATGTCACAAGAAAATCAACATCAATCTGCTTTAAAACCTCTTCTTTAATCTTCACTGCCATGTCAGGACGAGTTCTTCGCAGCTTCTGCTTGGTTGGTGCACATTCTGGCTTAAGCGGAAAATAGTGTTCCACAATATTTGTATCTAAACCAAGCATATCTTGATAAGACCAAGAAAATATATCCACATACTCTTTCAACAATTCAATCAACATTCTCTTTACATCGGAATGAAGAAGTTCCCTAATCTTGACTTCTTTCGGATCTTTCTCTAAACCCAAGGTAATCAGCTCTAACGACTCTTTATAGGGTTGAATGGTATTTTCCTCATGCTCAAGAAACTGTGAAACCTATTTTTTGATTTCATCATATTCCTCTTCTTTAGACACATATACATGATATTAGAAGTTGGGAGAGGGTGCAGGGTCATTGCACTCAACGTTTTTTTTAATTAATCTGCACATATGATTTATGATTGATTTTAGAAACTGACACATGTAACAAGTGATTATGCATATTCTTTTATAATTATTATTTATTTTTGAAAGGTTTTTTTATTACCATTTTCCAAGAAAAAGTAAAAAATAAAGGCATAATTTGAGAATCAAAAACAACTTTTATTAATGATCTTAAAAATCAAAACAAAAGATACGCCCAAACAATCATTACTTCCACCTTGGGCAGAGTGAAATACTTTTGAAAAGACCAACAAAAAACAAATTACCTTGAAATATGAATTCAATAAGGAACATCAACAATTATCCAATTCTGATTCTAACTGCATGTGTTACAAAGTTCGACATATGTTGCTTTGGGTCATCTTCAAGAATAGTGTTGATCCTTGGAATAGTCAGATGAAGATATCCTGCACTATGAAAGATGTCTTGATATTTACTCAAAGCGGACTTCGGCTTCACAACTTCCATATTCAAGTAGAAACTCAAACCAGTCCCACCCCTATTCACCGGTGGATTAATAACCTACGCCCACACCTTGTTAGGGCCTTTTTGCACTACCTGTTGCGCATCCTTAAATAAGATGATAGAATATTCATTCTTCCTTATATTATCAATGGAAAAAGCTTGGAACTGAGTTCCAACAATGGCTTCATCAGCTTCTACAATGCTAAAGGAAGACAAATGAGATATCAACAGAGCTTGCTCACCGTTCACAATGACTACCTTCTTTCACGAACAAATTTCAGCTTCTGATGCAAGGTTGAAGTAATAGCTCCTGCTTCATGGATCCATGGTCGTCCCAATAAACAATTATAGGTGGGGACAATATCTATAACCTGAAAGGTGATTTGGAATAGGTGCGGACCTATATGAATAGGTAAATCCACTTCTCCGATGTCAGACTTTCTCGAACCATCAAAAGCTTTCACTATAATTCCACTAGGGCGCATGGGAGTTCCCTGGTACTTAAGCTTCATGAGAATACTTATCGGTATGACATTCAAAGCATACCCATTGTCAATCATCACATTGGACAACGATCCATTCTTACAATTCATAGAAATATGGAGAGCCAAGTTATGGTTTCTCCCTTCATCAGGCAACTCGTCATTACAAAAGCTCATATTGTTACAAGATGTAATATTCCCCGCAAAACCACTAAACTAATGCAGGGGCATATCACTTTCAACAAAAGCCCGATCCAACACCCTCATCAGAGATTCCTGATGAGCAGAAGAGTTCATCAACAAAGCTAAAATGGAAATCTTAGAGGGAGTCTGCAACAATTGATCCACAATCTTATAATCACTCATCTTGATGATTTTCAATAGATCATCAACATATTTTTCCAAGGTGGCGCCACTAGATTCTCCTTCCACTTTCTTAGGCTCAGCATAAGTCTCAACAATTATTTTGCTGGGATTAATATCTCCTCGAAAGGTAGGGGCAAAAACACGACCGTTGCGAGTTACCCGATTAGCTTCAACAATATTCTCAACATGGGACAAAGGTTGGATAGGAATTTCAACACCCTCTTCCAGGATAATTATATTGTACTTATAAGGCACCGTTTTGCCTGATTCATACGGGATATGATCAGGTAGACAGATAACTACAGGAGTAATAGCGGGCTTACTATGATACTCAATCTCTATAGGAGCGGGATCACCAAAACATGGTACAATAACATTCACCCCCACTTCTTTAGAATATTCAGGCATCGTAGAATCATTATCAAAAAATATACCTTCATCAGAGGAAAAGAACTCATCAGCAGAAACATATTCTCCATCGGACATAGCCTCAACAGGGTAGTCTTAAATCACATTAACTTCATTATAATCCTCTCTGTTGCTCATGAACCTAATGGTACCATCATCTAGAAGTAATTGAACACCTCTTCTTACAACATAACAACCACGAGAATCCCTATAACATATCTTACAAGACCCATAACGATGTACCTTCTGACCATTCATGTGACAAAATGTGGCGTGCAGCTGCACCAGATCATCATTCATGTAATCCACATCAAAAATCCGGAATTCACCGGGACATCCATAAACCATATTCACATCTTCTTCGTATTCAGCCCTTGGTCTGATTATGTGGATAAGACCTTCATCCATCATTTCTTGAAGATCAACTCTCACTTTATCACATCCATGGATATCTGAACTGTAAATACTACAACCCGCATGATCATTTTTATAATAGCTGAATTAAGAGATCAAGTTCCATCTTCACTAAATCACCTCTGACCAGGTTGATATCAAAAATCCAGAAATCTCCAAGACAACCAGCAACCCTATTTAATGCATTTCCACCTCCATGTTTGGGTAGTGGATTATCCTTCACATTTGGACCAACATCTTTAAAAGACGGGAGACCAGATCTTACCATTTTCTGTACCCTAGACTTCAATGTATAACTGTTTTCAATTTTGTGCCCTGGGGATCCTTGATGAAAAGAACAAGTCTGATCCGCCTTGTAATACCATGGTAAAGGTGAAGGTATAGCAGGGGGAGGTCTAGTCTGCACCAATTTCTTCTAAATTAAAGTCAGAAACAATTCTCCATAACTCATTGGAATAGGATCAAAGGATTCTCTCTTCCGACCTTGCTCTTGATTACCTTGAGGAGGCGCTCTCTGATAGGAAACAGTAGTCGGAGCTACACTGACGATTGGAGTTATAGAAGCAACTTGTTGTTAGTGCTGATGACGTCTTCTCTGAGGTATAACCTTTCTTTCCTCAACTACAACATTTATTTCACTTTATTTCTTTCTAGAAAACCCATATGATGATATCTTTGTTCCACTAGAACCTTCATCTTTTGACAATTTTCCTTCCCTGACATCTTCTTCTAGACAGACACACATACTTACTATTTCAGTGAAATCACTTGGCGTACACTCGGCGTACTAGAAACCATCCTTTCATAATAAAATGAACCAATGGTTTTTAGGAAGACCTTAGTAATTTCTTGTTCTCCCATCAAGGGTACCAATTGGGAAGAAACCTCGTGTCAATGCTGTGCATACTCTTTGAATGACTCCTTATCTTTCTGGGCCATTGCACTTAGCTGGTCACATACAGGTGCCATAAAGATGTTGTACTTATACTTCTTGACAAAAGCTTCACCCAAATCATTGAATGTGTGGATGTTGCTACTGTCCAATCCCATATACCATTTCAAAGCAGCATCGATTAAACTATCCGTGAAGAAATGAATAACCAAACATTGGTCATCAGTTTGAGCGGACATCCTTCTAATATATATCACCAGGTGGTCACGAGGACAAGAGTTGCCTTGTACTTTTCAAATTCTGGCACCTTAAACTTTGCTGGAACTTTTACATTAGGGACCAAACAGAGGTCACAAACATTCTATCCAAATAATTCTTTCCCTCAGAGAGCCTTCACTTCTTTATGTATTTCATTGAATTGATACTGAAAATAATCCAATCGGTCATAAAAGCCCAAACTCTCACTTGGTGGAGGAGCAAGATGATAAACTTCATCATTAATAACAGGCATAACATTCATTGTAGGAGGCACAACATGATGGATCTCATTATTGACAATAGGAGTAGCATATACTACAAGAGGTGCAAAAACAACAACAACTTGAGTAAATGGAGCAACTTGAACAGCAGGATTGTATCCTTCTAGCACGAAGTTCTCAGGCATTCACACTGGGTAACCTTGAGGCATACGGTATTAAGCATTAGTAACTAGAGTGATAGAGATGGGAATTGATGGAATTTCTGAAGTAGCAGTCATCTAATGTGGTTGAGTAGTACGAGGAGACGGATGAGGAGGTGGTGGATGATTCAGAGAAACCACCAACGATTCCACCAAAGCACTCAGATTGGCCATAATATCCCTCAAATAAGTAATTTCTTCGCACATCTCACGATTCTCTTGTTCAAGATTTTCCATCTTCTTCCTGGAATTAGCTCGAGTATTATAGCGATGAGACAACATGCTGATTGTTAAAGCAGAGAAACACAATAAGACACCTTTGAAAGATAGGAACGCAAAAAATATGTTCGAAATGATGCATGATATGCAATGCATATGATTTATTTTATGTTTATCCAAGGAACCCAAAGAATTATAAACAATTGCAAATATATTAAAGTATTAACTTATTTGGAAATATTGAAAGTTCTCATTTTAATAATAATTTTGGAATGGATTACAACTTTTAGTACAAGTTTCAATAATTCTAAGTACAAGATAATAAAGATAGAATTTAAAATTCTAAGGATCCAAAGCTAATGAAGATCTCTCCATATACTGACGCTTTCCCATAAGTCTTGCAATCTGAGCCTTCAACTGCTTATTCTCTTCTACATACTTGTTGGCGACTTCTTTCCAGCCACCAGAATCAGAAGACGAGTGGCCGGGACCTGGTTGAGCTCTATAGGAAAATAAATCCTCTTGCTTCTCCATTATCTCCACAACACGACTCTCAAGAATCTCAATCAAGTTATCCTTCTCTTTCAATTCTGTTGAGTAAGACACCTCTAAAGTCTGGTACTTGTTCTTCCACGCTTCCTTCTCTTGATGCATCTTAACCAGGGAAAGCTAAAGTTATTCCACATCATCTAAGAGATGATGGGTAGTCCTCATAAACATATCAGGTATAGGTTCTTCGCGAGAATATGGCATCTTCAACTGAATTGCTATTGCTTGTACCCAACGAACATGAGGCTCCAAGGAAACAACTCCTCTTGGTCCCAAATCCTTTCTACCTTTTCTATGAATATGGCGCCAAGCCTTATTAATCTCTTTCTTAGCTTCCTTATAATCTTCTCCTTCTCTGAGAAAGAAACCACTCATATTAATTCCATTTGGCTTGTCTCTCATTGGATATCCAAATTGACGACGCGCAAAAACGAGATTGTAGTTAATTCCTCCCTTTGTACCAAGAAGAGGCGCATTGGGGAAACTACCACAACTATCAATAATCTCCACATCATAATAAGCTTGATGATACCAATCAATGTTAGAATGAGTGAGATCCATAATATTTGGGGCCCAACGAGGTTCCTTCTTGATATCCCAAAAAGCAATAGTCTGAGGCAAGTGAGAAATAAACCACTGATATAACAATGGTGTGCAACAAATGATCATCCCTCCTTGATAAAAATTCCGAAGATGGATGGAATAATAAGTATCTCCTAACAATGTAGGGACTATATTCCCAATCATAAAGATCCTAATGGCATTAACATCCATAAATTTGTCGATGTTAGGAAACAAGAATAACCTATAGGTAAGCAAAGCAAAGATAACTTCAAAATTAATTGTACTCTTCATTTTTGCGAAATAACGAGCTTTCTCCAATAAAAACTGAGGAGGTAAACCCCTGATTCCTCCTTTGGTAGTCATGTTAGCCTCAATCTCAGTCTTCTTAAAATGAGTCATGGCAACAATCTCATGAGAGTTGGGCTCTCCTTCTAAGCTGGTGAAAGGAACATGATCAGTAATAGGTAAACTGAGTAAGTAAGAATAATCCTCCAATATGTGTATCAGCTGATAATCACAGAAATTAAAACACCAGCATAACGAATCATAAAACTAGACCAATGTAGAAAGATCACCCTTCTTCATCTTGAGCTTCATAAGAGGCATGACGGATCCACACTTCTACTGGAAATCTATAGAGCTCTCAATCTCAAGAAACAAACTCACAAGTGCCTCTATCTTAGGGTCCTTGAAACTGTACTTTCGATTCTTTCTTTTTCCAGAATCCATGGTTAAAAAGTATCTGAGATATTTGCAAAAGTCAACTTTAAGTTCCTTGAGTCAATTGTTTTAAAGAATTCTCATGGGTGCATGAATTCATGATGCAACAATCACACACAAGATCACAAACATGGGGGTTCATAGGTTCGACGTCACGAGAATGAATTCAAAGGTACTACCCACAAAGTATGGACTAATAGTTTATCACCTGCCGAACAAGGTTCTAAAAGGTTCCCAAAGTCTACATCCCTCCTTCGGATATTACCAACATCCCGATTAACCCCATATTCTCAGGAAAAACTTATTTGAGTGTAGCATCACGTGACAACCACTTCTAGATTTATCTGTCATAGTTTCCACACTATACCTACAAGGCCAAGATGGGTTAAGAGTTCTACGGTCCTGAGCTTCAGCAGGCTCCCAGGTTGAAAGCAGCACGTCATCCCGATTGCTCGGTAAATAAAGGCTACAGTCAAAGGGGCATCAATTGAGTAAGGGATCTCATGTCACCTTTTTTGGGCTTCCTCCCTAAAAGTTAACATGACTATACCGCTCGTCCTATCTTAAATTTGCCCATGTCCGGGTAGCGGACTTATGAGTAATCACTAAGCACCCGGAAAACCTGGAAAATCCAGACAAACATATATACAACATATAATATTCAACACATAATAGCACCTACACAATATAAACAAATATAAGCTCAACCCACTAAGAGATGGACCAACATTTGGTCGATCTGTCCCCAGTGAAGTCGCCAGTTTTCTGTAGTGGTAGAAATGTTGAGACTAAGCCATTGAGTTGACTTAACTCGCACAAATCAAATAAAAAATTGCCACCGGGTTTTATTGTTTCCAGAGGAATGAGAAAAGAGCGAATAAACCAAAAAAGAGAGGGGAAAGAATCTAGGTACGGGGGTTGGTTATGCAAAGGGAAGGTATTAGCACCCTAAACATCTATGGTACTCCGTAGAAACCTCTTTGAAAATCTGTGTATTTTGGCTATAAAAGGTGTATACAAAAATAGATGGTGGATATGAGAAAAGAAGTATATTTTTTTACAATTTTTGCACCCGCCGCGGTTGCGAACCTTTAGTGCCCACGTACCACCTTCTATATAATAGGGGATCAGGGTACTCATAGTTCACCTTAAAAATTTTAAAACACAAGTGTGTTTGTTAATTTTAAGAGACGAGACATCATCGTCATATCCGAGTGGAAAATATACTTACTACCCACAATCACGGGAAAGGAGAATTTGCATCATCTCAAAGTGGAGGATATAGCTTGGATTTAAAAATCAATAAAGCCTAACTTAACACCCAAGTGAAAAATATATCACTTCCTATATATCGTAGAAGTATAGTAGTTTGCATCACTACAAGAATCAACAAGAGTCTAATCTTTTGAGAAAAAAGTTTTAAAAGTAAAAAGCCAAAGTGGAAAAATGGTTTGAATGAAGTTAATTGACTTTTAGTCTTGAGAAAGATGTCAAAGTATGGTTAAGTTGATTAATTTTTGATTAAGAAAAGATTTTTGAAAATGCATGGACCTTAGTTCAAGTTTATTATGAAAGCGGTTCAAGTTAGAAAACAATAAGAGTTTTGAAAAGGAGAGGGAAGATTTTGAAATTTAAGAAGATAGGAGGAGATGAAGGGAATATCTTAAAGCATAAAGTAAAATTTAAGGAAAAGAACCATATAACCAATAAGAAGCCAACACTTGATATATGAATTCAATGTAGAATTCCCATCCTTTGGGTTGAAACCAAGCAAAAAAATACTAAACCTCTTAGGAATACCAAGCTTAAGATGAATTAAGTCTTCACAAAAATTAGGCAGAATAACAGCTGTATATAAAAGAATTCCAATCATAGACAAAGCACATAATAAGAATAACCTACACACAAATAAAAACAACGCAATGTCTTGGTATAAACCCCAAGAACTCTAGACAAAATAAAAACATAGTCACAAGGTCCAAAGGGTAACCAAGGCTTCTAATCCTAAGTCCAAGAGGTCCATAACTCCATTATGCCAAGGATGGTAAGCAAATAGTCCAACTAACCTTAAAGTTTTTTAATGTTCAAGTTGGTTATTAATTATCTTCAAAAAGAAAGGAAAGCTCAAGTGAGAAAAATAAAAAGGACATAAAGATAAGTGCTCAAGTGAGCAAAGATGAAAATAGCATGAAATATAAATGTTAAAGTAAATGGTGCATAAAAGTAAAGGCATAAAAATAAAGGGTATAACGTAAAAGCACAAAGTAAAGTAAATTGTTAATGAATTAGAATTTAGAGGTTAGACGAATGGCCATCTTGAAACATGAATTTGAAAACTCATTAGTAGACAGATAAAATCAAAGCTTCTCAACAACAAGTTTCATTTTCTTTTTTGTTAAGTATATCGTTCATTTCAAGTACTCAAGGCAAGCATATATGATCAATGATGTTTAAATGATTCACTTAGACCAAAATTCATGAAAAATCATTTGAGGATTGATAAGATCAAAGCCTCCTAACAATGAACCTCAAGGTTATTTGATAGAAGGTTTTAAATTAAACATACTTGGGCTTGCAAACATAGGTTTGGGCCACAAATGATCATTTTTCGAATTAGGACAAATTTAATGCTATGTTAAGCAATCGAAGTGGACTTATGTAGAAGTCACACCTATTTTGAGGCAGGTCAATAGCAATTTATGTACCACATGTTAGAAAAATGATATGTAATTTATTCTCCAACAACAAGTAGCACACGTAAGAAAGGGATAAGATGAGAGACATGGGATGTATCAGATGAAATTAGGGTTTTAAATATCATCAACATCATTCATCCATTTTGGTGGATTTGGTTTTTCAACCTATCAAAACCCAAGATCCAATGAGGTTGAGGAACTTGTCCCAAAATGACACCCAAATCAGGACCAAACAAAAATAATAAAATAATACTTTACAAAAAAATATTTAAAATGATTAATAAAAGGGAAATAATTGGTAAAATACACAAAGTATATTAAAACAACAAATAAAAATCCTAAAAAAAGTCAGTCAAACGTGAGTGAATAAGTGTTGACAAAAACTTTCAAAATTTTTTAAAGTCAAAAATAGTTTTTTAAAATTCAAAGAAATAAGCAAAATAAACCAAAAATTTTAAAAAAATATTAATATCAAAAATAAAAATAAAATAAGGTCACCAATATTTGTCAAGAGGTCATTGGATCCTTCCATATTTTTCTAGAATTTAAAAATCAAGAAAAGTATTTTTAAACAATTAAAACAATTCAAATAAAGTGAAAAATCATAAAAAATACCAAATCATAAAATAAAATTGTGAAAAAATAAGAATAAAAAATATAAAAATCAAAAGTATTTTTGAGAATTTCTTCAGAATTTTTGAGGTTGAAATAAATTTTTTATGAATTTTTGAAGTTTTAATATATTAAAATATAAAATCAGAAAATAAAAATAAAACCAAAAGATGTAGACCATTGGATCAATGTCAAAACGCGTTAGTAATCAAATCCAACGGATATGACGCATTGTGCATGATATGGACATTAGTGAATAAACCACTAGATCATTTATTTAAAACAAATTTTGAAAAAATGTGTGGCGTGATATGATTGGATGAAGGGAAGACATGTCATCATCTTCAACCTCGAGTCAAGCGTGAATTACAGGTTCCACAAACTGTAAAATTAGAAGCTAAGACCAGTGTCATTCGCTTTGTCTCTTCAAGTTGATTTCTATGGTATCCCGCGAAAAATTTATATAAATTGTAGCTCAGTCAATTTGAAGAAAACCAGAAGAAAAAAGTTGGAAAGGGATTTGAAAATTCATGAGTAGAACACACTTCCAGTTAAAAACTAATGATGCGACCAATATGAGAGTGATGAGAGCTACATTGTAGCAACAAGTTTGGAGAGAATTAATGGAGAAATCTACCTGTTGAAGTTCAAATTCAGAGCTCTGAAACTTGACCTGGCTAGCATGATTTAGGGTACCTCAAGGCTTGGTTCTTCTTCTGTTAGCTTCAGTAAAGTTCAAGGATAAAGAATCATCAAAGAAATTGGATTGAAAGATACTTTAGAATTGAATTCAATGTTGCAGAATTATGAGTTATGGAGGGAGTTCAACATAGATTCTTTGGCTATCTAAATCTTGTCCAAATAAAGTAGAGAGGGTATCTATTAATAGGAGAATGTAATGCAATGCTGGGAGAGGGTGAATGATAAGTAATTGAGTGAAATTGTATGCACCCTGATCATGACAAAAGTGTGACTTGCAAGTTGTCAAAACTCAGCTAATTCTTGCGTTTCAATCCTTAATCCAGCCTTAGAAACTTTTTTAAACATGTTTATGTGGAAAGAGCGCACAAAATTGGTGATTAGAGGTCACATTATGGAAATCAAATTCTGACTTCAAGAGAAAATTTTAGTTCCAAGGTACTTACTTTGCAACCATGGTGCAAGCAACTCAGGGACCTTTATGGGATGATTCTTGAAGCATTTGAAAGATCTCACCATAAACTTCACAATGTGCCAAGAAATACATCATTTAGAGATTTGAGCAAAAATTTATGATCAATTGAAATTGTGAAAAACACACGGATTTTTGTACTTAGAAATATTTCTAAGTGATGAACTTCAAAATGACCTATAATGTTCTTCAAAATTACATGCCCATCCACTCAAAATTTGATCTTGATATCTGAAAATGGAATGAAGTAGACTTATTGAATTGAATTTTGGAATTGAGATCACTCAAAAATCATAAAAATTGAAAGAGTTGTGGTCTTTAGAAGATGATGAACAAATTTGGGGAAATTCACAAAAGACCAATAATCTTTTCAATTCTTCAACCACTTTCCAAGCATCTTCAAGTCTTGCACATAAAAACAAAGTTATAGTAGACATCCCAAATATTATTATGGAAAAGTAATGGGCTCAAGGAGATAAAAATTGACCAAGTTATGATCATTTTAAGTCAAACCCTAAAACTCAAAGGCCTTTAAAGGAGACTGGTAATCTTTCTCAACTTTTAGTGATCTTCCATTCAAAATTAGATTTAGACTTCTTAAGAGAGCTTGTTAAGGACCATTTAATGAGAATAATGGCTTTGGAACCACTAAAAATATCAAAAAATGAGAAAGATATGGTCCTTAGAAGTCAACAAACCTAGCTAAGAGAGTGTCAAAATGACTTAAAACCCCTTTAAACGTTTGATGATTTTTCTTGCACAATTGGATCTTTTCATGTGTAGAGAGGTTGTTGTTGATGATAATAGTAATCCATAGCAAAAAGAACCAACTAAAAATGTTGAAAATTGAGAAAGTTATGCACTTATGATCATTGAATCTAGTATTTACCCAATTAGGTCAAACTTGTTGAGTCAACCTGAAATCTTGTGGAATTTTTAGAAAAATAAAGCATGATGAATCATAAGAGGCATTGAAATGGATTTTTCTTGAATCACACTCAAAGATGGAGCTTTAGTCTCAATGAAGCTTGTTGAAGAAGGCATGGAAATACACACATGAACCTATGAATCTTCTTGATGACTTCCACCACCAACTTTAAGGAGGTCTTAACCTAAATGAAGTGAGAGAGCTCCTTGAACCACAAATCTTTGATGTCATAGACATGACCTTGAAGATTGAGCTCTTGTAATCCATTGAAGCATCATTTGACTGAGAACCACCCCTCAAAACCCTAGGTTAGATGGTGAAAAGAATGCAATCGTGATCACCTACAATATGAACATTCAAAGAACATATATACACATATTGATGTTAATTAATATAACATATGTACAAGATACACATCTCAAGGTGCTTGGTAATCCATTAAGAGTAAACTTAAAGATAAGACAAAGAGAGAAATAACCCTAATGTGTGTGTCTTGATGCATTGTGACATGAGATGGTGAGAAATCTTAGGGAGGGAAATAGGGGTATAATAGATGTATTAAGTGGTAATAGGCCCAAAGATATTTCATAGTGTTCCTTGTTTATGAAGTTTGGAAATGAAATGTCTGATTGATCTGCATATATTTGATTCCCAATGATAATTGATATGATACCCAAGGTTTTCATATGTATATGCACCAAGTGTTTGTGGATGCTTTTGATAATTTTCTCCTTTTATACCATTGGGATTTCTAAGTCACTGTTTTCCCAATGTTGTTTGTTGTTTTGTAGTGGTATCTCCAAGTTGATTCGTATTTGATATGTTGACGTGGATAGTGCCAATAGGATGTCGATAATTGTATCATAGGCGTATGTGTGGATTTCTTTTGACATTTTTCTAACCAAAGTGTATTTAATGTTATGTCAATTCTTTTTGATTTTGTCAATTTTCTAAAAGTAATTTCGATGCAGTGCTTATAAGAAATAATCGTAGTTGTTGTACCCAAAATTTCCCCTCACATCTTTCTTCAAGATATTATTCCAAGGCTTCTCAGACACTCAAGACACTCAAGGGTTGACTAGTCAAGATGCTCCTCCTATGCCAAAAGCCTACAACTATGGTTTGAAGTTTTTCAATGAAATTTGGTTTGCAAGAGAATCAAGTGGCTTCCATGGTTCTTCATAGGTCCTCAAAAAGGTTCATGTCAAGTTTTAAGCCGTACATCACAAGTTTGCTCAGTCAATAACTCAGATGATTCAAAATCAACTATATTGGTCAAAAAGTTAACTATGGTAAACATACCGTCAAACTTTAAGATTTTTGGTCAACATCAACAATTCGAAGTGATATTCATCATTTGATCATGGCTGATCATGATTCCCCAAGGAAATCTCTCAAATCATCAAAAGTCAAGAATTGTGAAATTAAGGCTTCCTAAGGAGAAGTTTACTGAACTTTGACCAGACATAACTTTCACATGATTTATCAACTTTTCCCAAACCAAAGCTCATTTTGAAGAAAATTCGATTCTCTACATCTTTGCTTTTAATCTCCAGTCCAAAAAATGCTTCATTTGGAATATATGAGCTAATACATTATAGGTCATTTTCAAAAGTCAACAAAAGACACTTTTTGTCAAGGAAACTTACATCAAGATAATGTCCCCAAATGCAAAAATTATCAAAATAGAAAGTGTATAGGACATCTTGAGATTTTCAAAAAGTTCAAGATCATTTTCAAAAGATGTAAATTGAGTAAGTTATGGGTTACACAAGTTGGGCAATTTTCAAGAAATGCATGAAATCTCAATTGAGCAAATTTGGGATTTTAGGTTATTGGGCCTAATTTTTTTGAGTTCAAACATTATCATGACATATCCAAGAGCCTCTAAACCTATCCATGCATTATTTTGATTTTTATTTCTATTTATTTGAATTTTTATTCATTTAAATACAAAATAAATAAAGTGAAATATCAAATAAATAGATCAATGCTTAAGTGGACTTCATTCGGATCATTCAAGGGCCCAATAATTCGTGCAAGATACACCCAAATGGTCTATGTTCATTACAAGTTCAAAAGGGCAAGAATCACTCAAAAATGACAACTTCTTAATGTGTTGGATTTTTGTCTCATGTCCATGAATGAGTTGTTTCCTTGCCATATTTATTTGTTTCCTTCCATTATTCTATTTAAGCACAACAATGCAAGCTCAAAAGAACAAGAAAAACCATTGCATAACAAAGCTCTACAAAATTATAAAAAATTTCTCAAAGTTGCAAAAAATTCTTAACCACACGTTCAGGCACTCTCAAGCAAAACAAAAGATCCATTCATCTCCCTGAGGCTCCCAGGAGTTAAACCAGGCTCATAACCAAGCCCTTCCATGTCTAGAACTCTCACATCCAATCGTATCGGTTTGGTAAAATTTCTTGAATCTCAAATTATCTATTCATGTCATATAAATTATCTCTGTGCGTTGATATATGTTTGTGAGACGACTTAGAACATGTTAAGACGATCGCATGTGCAGATGAACACCCTATGCACTAGATGTCATGGTTAGGGCTATAAGCTTCTCAAGCGTCGGATTCTGTGATACAAGGACTTTCAGCACAAACCAATGTCAGATTGAGATTCAGGGGGATTTTTTAAGGGGGTTAGGTTTGATTTGAGCCTTTAATATCTTTTGTTTTCAAGTTTGCATTTTGATAGGGTCAGAGAAGACGACCGGATTTTGACTCTGACGTCCCTGAGTTTGTTACCTCTGGCCAAGGGCTTGCATGGCCAAACTACATGCTCTGATTCGTCCATTTGAATTCCAGAGGCCCACTGAGCGCACGCGTGTTTTGATGATCTAGCACTAGTTAGCATTTGCTTCTATATTATTATTGTTTTATTGTACATAACGAATGAACAACATGACCCAGTGGTAGCAAGCTCACCCTTAAGGCATTCCCCTTCCAGGTCCTGGGTTCGATCCCCAGGTTTTGCATTTTGTCTTTTTAATATTTCCTTTTCAGCTCCTGGGATCATTCTTCTTTGGGCCTAAGAATTTCAACCATTTCCCCCCCTAACCCTTTTCTGCATTGAGGCCCATTTGCATTTTTTTAGTATTATTTGTTTTGTTTAATCAACATTTCTTTTTTTTAATAAGTTTCGTTTAATCAATAAAAATCAGAAAACCACAAAAATATATTTTAATTTTTTTATTAGTTAAATTAATTTTGTTAATTCTAATTAATTATTTAATCATTTTTTAATTAATTAAACTAATTAGAATTAGGTTTCCATTAATTTAATAATTTTTTTTCCTAAACAAAAAAAACATTTTTCTAATCTTAGAATCTTTTAGGTTTTTTTATCCTTTCCCGTTTCAACTCCACGCGTTATTTATTTCTTTTGCATTTTTATTTTCATGAACAATTATGTAACTGTATAAAGGAATGTAATAGTTTAAATTAGGACTCTTTACTTTTTTCTTTCCCCATTTTGGTTTGTATTTCCCGATTCTGAAGCGATGTAATAGTTTAGACTTTACTTTCCGCATTTTTATTTTTCTGTACTTGTATATATTTAACTGCTAGATGTATACTTAATAGGATTGTATGATAAGACCTAAAAGAAAATGCTAGAACACCCAATATCCAAGATAAACATAACTGAAACACAACACACTTCGCATATGCATACCTCTAAGGTACTTCCACTTGTTGCCTTCAGAAAATAAACAATCACGTCCCTCGAACGTGGGACACTTTAGCAAAGTCCCTCGATACAAAGATCATAGTCCCTCGATGACCCTTTGATGTTTCCTTTCGATAAATGATCTAGTCCTTTACGATAAAATTGCTATAATGTACTACGAGTTGCCTTTATAACTATACGATGACCCGCGCTTGTCCCTCAAACATCCAATGATGGGGCTACCTACCAACTAATGGTAGGATAGAACTATCCAAAGGAAAAGAACAAAGACATTTCGAGTAGGTAGAGAACTCGTAGTTGCTTGCTCACAAAACAAATTTCTCACACATGCACCCTCCTTTCTAAATATTTTGAAACAAAAAAAAAACAATTTCATTGCGTTTTCAATGATACGGGAATCATTACAAAGTTCGCCGCACTAAGACGTCTTTTTAAAATATTTTCAAGATACACTTCCACAAAAAAGCATTTTCAAAGTGAGCTAGAAACTAAGAGCCCATAGATAAATACAGATGGAAAATGTGCTAACACCTTCCCTTTCCATAATCTACCCCCCAAACTCAAAATCTTTAAAAAGATCTTTCCTGTTCTTTTCACTCTTTCCTTTGTTGGATAAAAGAAAAGTCAATGGCGACTCTTGCTAAACCGCAACATTTGCGATAAAATACAAAACCAGTAAAGTCAGTTCTCCCAACATATTGCAGTAGTATTTTGCAAACAAGTCGGAAAAAGAAATACAAAATTGAAAGGATTTGAGAAAAATAATTATTTTTATTGATGAAAAATGCATTTGAATAGGCTAGAGTAAAGGATGGGATTCCCAAAAAGAGGAAATTACAGAAAGTTTAAAAATGAAATTGAAAATGACAATGGAAATGATAATCGATATAGCTATCTCTCCAATGCATTTTGATAACTCCAATCTCCTTGCTATTGAGTAAGATAATTGGATCAATTTTTATCCTTCGCAGTCGTAGATGTAATGAATTTTTGAACTGCAATCTATTTGTTTATTATTTGAATAAAATCCCTAACTTTTTCCTGGGCCGCCCTCTCGGGTTTTCAATCTGCCGGGATGATGATTTTGTTTATACGTCCCTAATTTTTTTGTGGATCACCCTTTAGGGTTTTCAATCCACCGGGATGCCCCTTTTTTCCTAACTCACCCGTTCGAGTTTTAGACATAGCGGGCCTTTTTTACATAGTATTTTTCACTGCGTCAGAATTCAGTGTATGTGGTATTTCTTCTCCATCCATTGTCGTGAGGATAAGAGCTCCTCCTGAGAATGATGTTTTAACCAAATATGGACCTTCATAGTTAGGTGTACATTTACCGCGTGAATCTAGACGAGGTAGCAGAATCTTCTTGAGAAATAGATATCCTTCTTTGAACACTCGAGGATAAACCTTTTTATCGAATGTCTTATTCATCTGTGTAACACGGTGGGAGAACTGACTTGGTCATTTTGCATTTTATTGCAAATGTTGCGGTTAGCAAGAGTCGCCACCGACTTTTCTTTTATCCAAAAGGAAAGGTTGAAAAGAACAGGAAAGACCTTTGAGATGTTTTCTTAAGTTCGGGGGGTAGATTATGAAAAGGGAAGGTATTAGCACCCTTTTCATTCGTAGTTATCTACGGGCTCTTAGTTACTTGCTAGATCACTTTATTTTGTTTGAAAATATGTTTTGTGTGGTTTTTGAAAGTATTTTGAAAAGGCGCCATCGTTTAGGCAAACTTTGTAATGATTCTCATTCGTAAGAATGTATACAAAGTGTTGATCTTTTGAAAATGTTTAAAGCTTGTAAGATGTTTTGAAAGTGTTGATGTTTGTTTTGAAAATAGCAAGGATGTTTTTGGTTTTGAAATTGAGCAAGCAACTAGGAACAATCTACCTACTCAAAAGTATTTCATGTTTATTTCCTCTTTCCTTTGACATTGTTATCTTACCATTGATTTGGTAAGTAACCCTATCTTTAGATGTAAAAGGGACGGGCAAGGGTCATCGTATAGCCATGATTAGCAATGTTGTAAGATATCTTAGCATTTTCTTTAAAAGACTAAGATCATTTTTGAAAGGCAACTTTGATAGCGTCATCGAGGGACTATGATCTTGTATTTTGGCTTGTATTTGCTAAGATACCTCACATGCATAAATTGGCAATTTTATAAGGCAACAAAGTGAATTTACCCTAAGGGTTCAAGTGTGCAAGTGTCACTTTTTTCATGCTTGATTTGTCTTGATTAGGGTTTGCTATTTGTTGGTTTTAATCTTTCCATACAAACCCTAGTTACTAGCATTTATATATAAAGCATTAAATTACGGAAAATAAAAATACTAAGCTATTACATCATTAGGGGAGGGGATATACAAATTACAAATGGGGAATTACAAGAAATTAAAACCCTAATTATCTATTACAACCATATTGAATTTGAATAAATGTACAAGAAATGAAATGAATATAATGTACAAGTATGAATAGATAAGGAATGGACTTTTTTGTATTAAAAGTTTTGACCTAATTAAATTAAAATAAGATAATTGACTAGAATAAGAAAATTAAAATTAAATTAGTAAAAGAAATTAATTTATTAAAGAAAACAAGTTTTTTAAGGGTTTTTTGTGAATTTGATTAAATTAGTAAATAAAAATAATTAAATAAAAGTCCTAAGTTCTAAATTAATTTTAATTTACAAGAAAATAATATATAATAATTAAGACTAGTTATCTAATTATTTAAAAAATGGAAATTAATTTATTAAAGAAATGTTTTTTTATTCTTTTGTTTTATGAAGAAAAATAAACTAAATAAATATAAATAATAAAATAAAAAATATTTTTTGGATTTTTATTAATAACAATAAAAATATTAATAATAATAATAATAATAATAATAATAAAGAAAATAAAAATATAAAAGAAAGAAAATGGGCCAGGATGTATGAAAGTGAAACAGGGAGTATGAGATAAGCAAAAATACCAGCCCCAACAAAAGGGAGCCCAACGCATGCCTTCAAATAAAAAAATGAGAGAAAATATGAAAAAAAGAATCAAAAGGGTACCACTAGGGCTCAAACCCAGGTCTCTTTGGTTACAGGCGCACGCTTCTTGTACCACTGGGGTGGCCTGTTTCATCCGTTCATATAATAAAAGCATAAATATATATTAGAAAATGCTTCCTGAAGATAACTTCATCTTCAACCTCGCGCCTATCCATACCACCTGCATCTTGTTCATTTCTCATCCATTTACAAAAAAGTAAACATGAACCTTGTGGCAAATTTCCTCAAGATTTCAGAAATGTAAAGCATTAAAACTATAGATCAAAGACAAACATGAATTTTATTGGCCTTAATCTGAACCCTAAGTTTTCCAGAAATTTCAATCTTAAAACTCTCTATGCTCAAGCAACATAAATGAAAACTATGGACATGGTTAGCTTCAGGGCAATGATATCTACATTTTTCATTCACAAATTAAACATTAATGATGCCTATATAAAGAGTTCAAAAGTCAGAAAACTCACCTTGCAAGAGGGTATCGTGTTTTGAGCTTGAGCAGCTTTTGACGAGTTCCAATGATTGGGTTAGCTTCCTCAAGTTCCCAGGAAGCTAATGTGATGGTTGGCTTGAGCTGAAAATGGCTAAGGAGTTCTGGAGAAGTCAACTTGCAGAGCTTTGTTTTTGGTTATGGAGGTTGATGAAGATGGAGTTACAGTTATGAAACATGGTCAGGGATGAGTTGTATTTGATTTTTAGAAGCTTTGGGAACCAAAAGGCTTGGAAACACACGAGGGAGATGTGAGTTTCAAGTTTTTGGTCAGATTATGCAAGAATGGAGTATTTTGTTACAGTTCTGAATTCTAGGGAGCTTGAGGGCTTGTGTATGTGTGTGTTTTGATGAAAATGACTTGTACACAAGTAAGGAAAAGGATGTGAGGCTTGAAAGGTTCAGAAGTACAAGATATAGATTGATTGCTATGTTACTTGATTTTGAAGAAAAGTGGGAATATGGTTTCAAGGTATAGTACAAGCATGGGCTGAGTTGTTTAGAGGCTTTAGAGAAGTTTCTTATGGGTTATAGAGTGTGTATGATCATAAGAGAACAAGTGCAAAACTCAAGAACAGATTTTGTGCATAAAGCTACTTTTCCAAAATGGTAATGTGCACTTTCTTCCTAAAATGGAAATAAGCATGGGCAATGCATTGAACGCTTGAGTTGAAGCCTCTATCAGCTGTGCAAAACATTAATTATGGAGTGCTAGACAAGTTTGGGGCCTGCAAAGCAAAGATTGTGCAGCCTAAACATGGATTTGAATTCTTGTTCTTCATGAAAATGACCTATAATTCAAGAATGAAATGCCAACTTCATGCCTTCGATTCTCCTTGCTCAAACATGATCTTAAGGAGTTCTTAGAAATTTTAAAAAGCTTGTAGTGTGCTCTACAACCCCTATTTGAATCACTTTTGAAAATTTCCCTTGGAACTATGTGAAAAATTGCCATGAAGTTAGGTCAAAATCCTGCCTCAAATAGGGCAAAATTTTCACTAAGTGTTTAGTTTCATGAACATGTATTCACAAAATCATAACTTTAAATCCATGCATTTCTAGGAGAAGTTGTGTAAAGAAATGTTTTATATCTCATTGAGATCTACAATTTTCATGTTGAAAGTTTCTTTTGAATCATCTTGCATCATGGTGAAAAAATGGCTCAAAGTTGTGAAAAAACATGAAGTTTTCAACACTTAGAAAAATTTCTAAGTTTCGAAACTTTGACTTTTCAAAATGAAATCTTGACTTTTTGATTTCTTGATGAACAAGGTTCATATTTTTTACATGTTTTTATGAATTGTGATCTTTGACACTTGATGTTGACCAAAAAGTCAAAGTTTGACTTTTTAGTGTACATTTGACTTTTGATCAGTTGATGAAAATCAACTATCAATCAATTGATCTTGAGGGATGTTTTGAGTAATGCCATTAGGTTAAAATGATGCAATTGAAATATTGAAATCATGTCTCAAACCAATTAACCATTTGTTAGGTCAAAAATCAGAAATTGCCTTTTCTCAATCAAAACCCTAATTTTGACCATTTTGCCCTTTTGATGATCTGATTAAATTTCTTGAGGAATTATAGTCCAAACTTGATCAAATGACATATAGGAGTTCACAATATTGATATGGATAAAAAATTATGAAGTTTGACTGTAAATTGGCCACAAATGACTTTTTCCCTAATACAACTGATTTTTAGGTCAATTGATCAATTGAGTGAGCAAAAATGTGATCCAAGACTTGAAACTTGACATGAGCAATATTGGGGGTCCATAATGATCCATGAAATTCATATGAGGCATTAAAAGTTCAATTAATCTTGTGCAATCTCAAACCCTAATTTCAGTCATCAATGCTTAAGGAGGTGTCTTAAGCTGATCAACCCTTGTGCAGTCTTGAACCAAAGGAGATCTTGTGAGAAAATACTTTGATAAATGAGAGGTAAAATTTTGTGGTACAACAGCTACCCCTATTTAATCTTCTTTAACCTGAAGAGTTAGATTGGCGGATCCTCCATTCGTGACTTGAAGGTGGAAGATGATTGGACACTAAAGTGCCCAGAAATTTGCACTCGAAGATGAAATGGGAATGGGCTTATAGATGCCATTTGGAGGAATGATGGAGATTTTCCAGAGATGGGCTTGTAGGTGCCATCCAAGGGTGACCGTCGACACAGAATCACTACAAGAAAATTAGTGTTTAACGACACAAAAATTGCGACAGTTATGTGATAACTGTCGTAATTGACATATAGAGACAGTGTTTACGACAGTTGACACCAACCGTCCCTAATATTTATTTTGCGACGGTATATTTAACCATCATAATATTATTATTACGACGGTAAAACAACCGTCGGCCCCCATTTAACACTTTTAACATTGATTTTTCACCAACAACTAGTCACGACGGTAAAATTAACCATCCTAAAAGGCATATCACGACGGTAAAGCACCCGTCGCACCCTTAAACCTTTCACGACGGTAAAATTATCCGTCCTAAAATTCATTTCACGACGGTAAAACAACCGTCGCACCCAAAGCCTTTAAAAAATCTCATGGGCACGACGGTAAAACACCCGTCGCAGTAAAAAAGTTAAAAAGCTCATAAAACATCGATTAGAATGTTTCTTTAACAGTATATTCGGAAAAAGTTATTAGTTTTTTTACAATGATTTTAATTAAGAGTTTAAAAACCCAAATTGTCACCTCTTAAAAGTTTAAAACCCTAGCCTAACATTTGGTTCAACTTATTTTCTCTGCCACCGCACGAATACACATCGGTTCAAATTGCTGCAATTGCCACCGAACTCAGCACTGCTACGTCGCTTCTTCAACAGCTTTTTGTCGAATTTCAGCTTAAATGGCTGGCAGAGGATATGGACGAGGACGAGGACGCGGCGGATTTCAAAATTATGCACGACCAGAGCCATTTGTACTTTTTCTCGAGGTAACATATTGTGCATCTTTTCCGAGTATGTATTTCTATTCACACTTCGTAATTAACTCTTTGCTGCTTAATGCTCGTCTTTAACAATCTGATGTTACAGGATATTAATTTGCCTGATGCAAAACTCGGCGAAAATGTTGCTAGTATGAAACATTTGATTAAATGGAATTTGAGTTTTGATAGTTATTTTAAAGCGGCTCCTTATCTCTTGGACGACACCGAATCAAAAGGTTCAAATTCAATTGCCTTTACATGATACATATTGGCAGATTGTCATTACAAAATCTGAGATTTCCAATACATATTGTTTCATTGTCAGGGCGCAAAAGGATGCACGTAGAAAGATTTTCTGACAAGAAGAAGATCGCGTTCACTCGTGATTCGCTGTCTCAGGTTTTATATTACGACGAATTTGTTAAGGAGTTGGTTCCAGGTGTGAATAATGGGATAGGCTTTTAAGGCAGTGGTTGTGTTTTTATTTTATTGTAGAAAAATGCTTCTACTTTTTGTTATGCATTTGCGGTTCCTGGTAACAAGTAATTTAGTCCGAAAGTTGATTTCAGGTAAATCTAAGCAGATGCTGAGCCGGAAAAAGTTTCGATGGAACCCTGAAGCTGGTGATTTCTTATGAACTTTTTCTTTTTATTTTATCAATCTATTAATTATCTGTAAATGTTAGTCTAGTTATGATATGAATCTCTGTTTTACTCATAATAATGATGAAGCCTTGTTATTTTTACTTTATACTGATTAAGATATTTGTGTGGCAGATGCGAAAAAACTGGCATTCTTTGAAGAACTAGAGAAAAAGTTCCTGGTAGAGAACCTATGCCTACAATTCTTTCCTTTATTTTTTCTTGTTAACAAGGCAGGGTTAACTCATTAGTTTTAGCAGGAAATATTTTCTTGTTTGATTTACATTGTTGGCTTACCTACATTTTATCTAGTGAAATTCTATGTTGACGATTCTTCACATTTAGGCGGAAGAGGGTAAAGATAAAAAGAAGAAAAAAGAAGAAAGTGAAGATGCGACATTTTGTGATAAAACTTGAGCGACATTGTTAGATGCGGTTCATAATATAGTCGGACGCGTGGTTTTAAATCACACTGCAATTGCAGTCCAATACGGTTGTGGAAGCTACTGCATTAGCAATATTACAGCCGCAATTGCGTTGCGGACCGCAATTTATAACCATGGTCAGTATTATGATAAGAACATGATTGAAGCTTGAAACTGTGTTTTAGGACACCGAAAAATGGCTATAATATTGGCTGCATCTTCTGCTGTCTTGGCTCTTCTTTTGGTTACTGCAACAATGGGTTTCTTTATAAGAAAGAATGTAATGAGGAAAAGAAGAGGTACACATGTTTAATATTTAAAGACTAGAATTACTTTTTTCCAAAATACTTGTGCTAAAAGTTATTGCTATGTGTGTGTGTTTTTTTACTAGAGAGAAAACAATTTGGGACACTTTTGGATACAGTGAATAAATCCAAGCTAAATGTTCCATATGAAATTCTTGAAAAAGCAACAAATTACTTCAATGATGACAATAAGCTAGGACAAGGAGGATCAGGTTCAGTTTATAAAGTATATTCTGATCTTATCTTATTGTAACTTCTTACAACCTTATTGTTGTTAAGTGCTTATAGATTTTTCCTTTCATTTTAGGGAGTTATGCCAGATGGTAATATTGTGGCTGTTAAAAGGCTTAGTTTTAACTCGACGCAATGGGTGGATAATTTCATCAATGAGGTTAATTTGATTAGTGGAGTTCATCACAAAAATGATGAGAGAAGAAAGAATACTTACACGTCGGAGTCACTCCGCCAACGCTTCAATCGTGATTCAGGTATGCATTCTTAATTCCTCATTCTTCTATTATTTCCGATTCACACGTATTTTCTATTGATTCGGTACAATTCAATTATTGAAGTTTGTTGTTGTGATTGGTGTTGAAATAGAGGGAATGCTTCAAGCTTGAAGTCGCGATGATGCCATTGATGATGAAGGTTGACGAAGCTGTGTAGAATATTGTAGAGAGGTTGTGTATAGTTGGCTATTAGGATGGGATGGCTTTAGATTTGAATGAAACTGAGAGTTAGTTGCTGATTGTAATTTGAGTTAGCTAATTGTTAGTGTGAAAAAGAGTTAAAATCGTCAATATTATTAGGGCCTGACTGTTAGGAATATCAATTGAAATGGATAACTGTTAGCTTAAAGTTGTTAGAAATTGTTATGTGAGGGATTAGGTTTGTGAAGTGGATATTTAAATTGACTTGAATCTATGTGATTGACTGAATCTATGTAATTTTGTAGAATATTGTAACATTTTTTGTAATTCTCTCAAGTTGTAGCAAACTAATGTAAATATTAAAATGAAATTTGGCCTTTGATGATATTTGAATTTTTCTTGTTTATTGGTAAAATTTGCACTTCTTTTTACCTTTGATCACATTTTTTTGATATTATTGATGATTATTTGATATTAAATGTTTTTATTGTAATTAACTTTATTATGTTGAAAAGTGATAGAAAATAAAATAAAAATACTATAAATAAAAAAATATTAAAGTAAATAATAATTTAAATATAATAGTAAAATGTTATAGTAAAATAATATTATATTTAAAATTATTTTACTAAATAATAATTTAAATAAAAATATTATTTGAAATTTATAAATCAGATTACGACGGTTAAAACCGCCGCAATTTCTAACCTACGGCGGTAGAGTAACCGTCGCAAACAACAACAAAAACAAAAAATAAAGTCAAATTCACGACGATATATAACCGTCGCTATCTGTTGTGCGTGACAGTTTTTGCAACCGTCGCGAAATAGGCTGGGGACGCACGATTCTGCGACGGTACTTCTACCGTCGTAGATTGTAAATTGCGACGGTTTTAACCGTCGTAATCAGCCAAAATAACCGTCCCAATCTATCATTTTTCTTGTAGTGAATGGACTAAGTCTAAACTTGATTTCAACTGGAAAAGAATCAGAACAAATCTTTGGAGCGATTTATCTGAAGCGGAGAAAGCACTACTAAGAAAGAATCAGAATAAATCATTGAGAGATTTATATGAACCAAAAGAAAACATCTGCGGGAAAGAATCAGGATAAACCGTTGAGAGATTAAAGATGAACCGACAAGGATCTGAAGAAAAATCAGAATAAATCATTGAGAGATTTATCAAAACCAGAGGAAACATCTGCGGGAAAGAATCAGAATAAATCGTTGAGAGATTTAAGCTGAACCGACAGAGATCTGGGGAAGAATTAGAATAAATCGTTGAGAGATTCATCTGAACCAGAGGAAACATCTGCAGGAAAGAATCAAAATAAACTGTTGAGAGATTTAAGCTGAACGGGCATAGATCTGGAGAAGAATCAGAATAAATTGTTGGGAGATTTATCTGAACCAAAAGAAGCATCTATGGGAGAGAATCAAAATAAACCGTTGAGAGATTTAATATAAACCGGCAGGGATCTGGAGAAGAATTAGAATAAATCATTGGAAGATTTATCTGAACTAGAAGAAATATTTGTGGGAGAGAATCAGAATAAATCATTGAGAGATTTAAGTTGAACCAGTAGGGATCTGGAGAAGAATCAGAATAAATTGTTGAGAGATTTATCTGAACTAGAGGAAACATCTACAGGAAAGTATCAGAATAAACCGTTAAGAGATTTAAGCTTAACCGGCAGGGATCTAGAGAAGAATCAGAATAAATCATTGAGATATTTATTTGAACCAGAGGAAACATTTGCGGGAAAGAATCAGAATAAACCATTGAGAGATTTAAGCTAAACCGGCAGGGATCTGGAGAAGAATCAGAATAAATCATTGGGAGATTTATCTGAACCAGAAGAAACATCTGCGGGAGAGAATAAAAATAAACCGTTGAGAGATTTAAGCTGAACCGGCAGGGATCTGGATAAGAATCGGAATAAACCGTTGAGAGATTTATCTGAACCAGAGGAAACATCTACGGGAAAGAATCAGAATAAACCGTTGAGAGATTTAAGCTGAACGGGCAGGGATCTGGAGAAGAATCAGAATAATTCGTTGAGAGATTTATCTGAACTAGAGGAAACATCTGCGGGAAAGAATCAGAATAAACTGTTGAGAGATTTAAGCTGAACCGATAGGGATCTGGAGATGAATCAGAATAAATTGTTGGGAGATTTATCTGAACTAAAAGAAACATCTACGGGAGAGAATCAGAATAAACCTTCGAGAGATTTAAGCTGAACCGGTAGGGATCTGGAGAAGAATCAAAATAAATCATTGAGAGATTTATCTGAACCAGAGGAAACATCTACGGGAAAGAATCAGAATAAACCGTTGAGAGATTTAAGCTGAACGGGCAGGGATCTGGAGAAGAATCAGAATAAATTGTTGAGAGATTTATCTGAACCAGAGGAAACATTTGTGGGAAAGAATAAGAATAAACCGTTGAGAGATTTAAGCTGAACCGACAGGGATCTGAAAGAAATATCTGTTATGTAGATGGTTACCAATCCTTTCTTGGGAATTGATATTTAATTTACTTATTGAAAATTTGACGATAATTTTATGTTGATTGATATTTCCTGAAAAGATGAAAGGTTAGTTGTATGAAATGTCATGATGTATGAAATCCATGGTGCAATGATGTTCTCAAAATAAATGAGATTGTGTCGTATGTATTTGTGTTGTCAATGTTATGATGTATGGATATAATGTATGGACACATTAATTGTTATGTCGTAGTGTTGCTGGAGTCGGGGAAATAAATCCCCAAGTGCTGCTGGGTATGAGGAGTGCAAGTCTTCATATTTTGAATTTTAAGAGTTGATGAGATTCCATTTGTTAGAGAAATAAACTATGTTGTGTAAGCGAAACGTCGTATATTTCTTGTAGACCTCGTGAAATCCTGCTGGGGAATCCTGAGAAATTGGGCGACCTTCCCTGAGGAATCTTTGGAGCTGTAACCGGAAGTTTTGTTCCCCCGGAGATGTGAGAGAGCTTGATATCATTAAGTTGTATACTGGAGATACGTTATTGATCTTGTAGTGGGATGTCCCATTTTCCGCTCTTGCTGGAAAAGTATCTGCGGGGGACTTTATGGAATAGTCTAAAGATATTATCCTATTTCTTAAAGCCATTAGTGATTGTCTTTCTATTTTCTGTTCCTCTTCTTTTTGTTCATTTGTAAACAGTAGTCATGTTCAAATGCATATGTTCAAAAATAATCATTGGACGTTTTCGCAAACAAAACACGGAAAAAGAAAAACAGATAGTTTTACACTTTCAAAGGGATATCTTTGTATTAACTTGAATAAGTATTTTTGTACAATGAGACGAGCATTCTAGTAAGAGAATGTTATCATAGAAAAAATGAAAATTGATACAAATAAATATAGCTATGAAATAATCCTATGGGGTTCCCATTCTGCTATAGTCTTCGTGTCTCTGAGCGTCTCATCCACTTGTTGCCTTGTCCGAAGTTGATTGGATTAATTAGACTCGTTTGAGTTTGTTAGTCGATGTTGAAAGTTGTCTGTAAGGTGATCCAACGGGACATAGTCATACGCTTTCAATCTCTAAATTTTTCCTGGACCGCCCTTTCAGGTTTTCAGTACACTGGGATACCCTTTTTTTCCTAAGCCGCCCTTTCGAGTTTTCAACTTGTCGGGTATACAATTTTTTTTGTTTTATCCATAATTTTTGCCCGAACCTTTGCGGTTCACCGTGATGCCCTAATTTTTTCCTAGGCCAGTCGACCAAGCGGGTCTTTATTTATGCGTAGTATCTTTTGACTATGTTCGTGTTCACAGGGTGCGGAAGGTCGTTGCCATCCATAGTGGTTAAGATCATTGGTCCACCAGAGAATATGTTTTTGATAAAAAATGGTCCCTCATATGTAGGAGTCCATTTTCCCCTGGGATCACCTTGTGGTAATATGATACACTTGATTACCAAGTCATCAACCTGATATACCTGACGTCTGACCTTCTTGTTAAAAGCCTTGATCATACGTTTTTGGTACATCTGACCATGACAGACAGTCGTAAGCCTCTTCTCGTCAATCAAATTCAACTGGTCAAGCCGAGTTTGAATTCAATCATCTTCATTTAGCCCTGCATCCTTTATGATTCTCAGAGAAGGTATTTGGACTTTAATTGGTAGAACAGCTTCCATGCCGTATACCAAGGAGAAAGGAGTTGCCCCTGTTGATGTGTGCGCCTTGGTACGGTAACCGTGGAGAGAAAACGTAGCATCTCATGTCAGTCTTTGTATTTTACTGTCATTTTTTGTATGATCTTCTTGATGTTCTTATTTGCGGCTTCGACTGCGCCATTCACATTTGGCCGGTAAGGGGAAGAGTTATGATGCTGGATCTTGAATTGCGCACATAGAGCAGTGATTATAGTATTTTTAAGATTCGTACCATTGTCTGTGATGATTCTCTTCGGGATACCATACTGGCAGATGAGATTTTGTTTGATGAATCGGGCCACAACATTCTTGGTGACAGAAGCGAAAGAAGCTGCCTCAACCCACTTGGTGAAATAATCAATGGCCACCAAGATGAAGCGGTGTCCATTAGAAGTTGTAGGTTTGACTTCTCCAATCATATCGATGCCTCACATCGCGAATGGCCAGGGAGTAGTCAGGACGTTTAGAGGCACCTGAGGTATATGCACTTTGTCAGCATAGATTTGACACTTGTGACAGGTTCGTGAATGCTGATGGAAATCTGCTTCCATGGTATACCAGTAATACCCTGTCTGTAGGATCTTTTTAGCCATCGTGTTCCCACTAGAATGGGTGCCAAAAGTGCCTTCGTGTAGATCATCCATGATCTTTTCTGCCTCAACCTTGTCTATGCAACGAAGCAAAAGAGAGTCGTGGTTGCGCTTGTACAGAATGCCATTACTGAGGAAGAACTTAACAGAGAATCTCCTCGAGAACTTCTTATCATTGACTGAAGCTCCCTCTGGATACTCTTGGGCTTCGAGATACCTCTTAACTTCCTGGAACCAAGGCTTGTCCACTACCCTTCAGCATCGATCTCGTGACAGTAAGTTGGTTCATCCATCCGTTCAATGGTAATCTGGGGAGCCTCGTTACCCCACTTGAGTTTAAACATGGATGACATAGTGGCTAGCGCGTCTGCTAGGTTATTTTCCTCTCATGGAAAATGCTCAAAGGTAATTTCCTCAAAATTTAGGATTAATGTCAACAAAAGTTCTCTGTAGGGGATGAGATTAGGGTGCTTCGTGTCCTATTCTCCTTTGATTGACTGATGACTAAGGCTGAATCTCCAAATACACTTAAGGATTTGATTCCCAAATCTCTGGAAACTTTGAGACCAAAAATACATGCTTCGTATTCTGCCATATTATTAGTACAATTGAAACAAAGTCTTGCAGTGAAGGGAGTATGACATCCTTCAGGGGATATGATTACAACACCCATGCCATTGCCGAGTGCGTTGGATGCTCCGTTAAAAACCAAGGGCCATCGGGATCCTTGTTCTGGTCCGTCATGTGGTCTGAATTCTTCACAATTATTTACCATCATGATATCTTCATCTGGGAACTCGAATTTCATGGACTGATAGTCATCCACAGCCTGATGAGCAAGGTGATTGGTAGCACACTGCCCTTTATTGCTTTTTGGGTAGTGTACTGAATGTCGTATTCAGTCAGAATCATCTGCCATCTTGCTATTCTCCCAGAGAGGGCAGGCTTCTCGAATATGTATTTAAATGGATCCTTCTTGGATATCAATAAGGTAGTATGGGTCAACATATATTGTCTTAGCCGGCGAGCAACCCATGCTAGAGTGCAACAAGTTTTCTCGAGTAGTGAATATCTTGTTTCATAGTCAATAAGCTTTTTTGCTCAGGTAGTAAATAGCATGCTATTTTCGGCCAAACTCATCATGTTGCCCCAACACACACCCCATTGAATTTTCCAAAACAGTTAGATACATGATCAAAGGTCTTCCCTCGATCGGCGACATCAAAACATGAGGCTCTTGTAGGTACTCTTTGATCTTTTCGAAGGCAGCTTGGAATTCATCATTCCAATTGACTACTTGATCTTTCTTCAGTAATTTGAAGATTAGTTCACAAGTAGCGGTTAGTTGAGAAATGAATCAGGCGATGTAGTTTAACCTTCCTAAGAATCCTCTGACTTCCTTCTCGGTGCGAGGAGCAAGAATTTCTTGTATTGCTTTTACCTTGGCTGGGTCCACTTCGATACCTTTACCACTGACGATGAAGCCTAGGAGTTCACCGGACCTCACCCCAAATGTGCATTTATTCAGATTCAACCTTAGCTTGTATTTCTTCAGTCTTTCAAACAATTTCTACAAATGGTCAAGATGTTCCTCTTAAGTTTGAGACCTGGCTATCATGTTTTCCATATAGACTTCTATTTCGTGATGGATCATGACATGAAACAGAGCTACCATGACGCGCTGATAAGTTTCCCTAGCGTTCTTCAACCCGAATGGCATAACCTTGTAACAGAAAGTGCCCCACTGTGTGACGAAGGTCGTGTTCTCCATGTCCTCAAATGCCATTTTGATTTTATTATAGCCTGAGAAACCATCCATAAATGATAACACTTTATGCTGTGCGGTATTGTCAACCAAAATATCGATATGGGGAAGTGGGAAATCATCCTTAGGGCTTGCCCTATTCAAATCTCGGTAATCCACACACATGCGTACTTTGCCGTCATTTTTAGGCACTGGAACAACATTGGCGACCCATTATGGATAGGAGGCGACGGCTAAGAATCCAGTGTTGAATTGTTTAATGACTTTAGTCTTGATCTTCTCTGACATGTCTGGCCGCATGCGACAGACTTTCTGTTTTACCGGAGGGAAGTCTTCTCTTGTCGATAGACGATGGACCACGATATCAGCATCAGGTCCTGGCATGTCTTCGTATGACCAGGAAAAGACCTCAACATAGGCATTTAGTAACTGAGTTAAGCGCTTCTTGACACTAGGTTCCAGATTGGATCCTACCTTGACTTCTTTCTTGTCCTCTTCGGTACCTAAGTTAATTGTGTCCACTGGTTCTTCGTGGGGTTGTATGGTCCTTTCTTCCTGTTGTAGTAACCTGGCTAGTTCCCCTGGCACTTCACAATCTTCCTCACCTTCGTCTTTATCTTGGTAGATTATATTTTCGAAGTCATAATAGGCCATAGCAGAATCGTTACCCATGGGATCCTGAGTGAATGTAGATCTGCATTTTGATATGTGAGTGTGTGTAAGAGCATAACTATTATTGGAAAAAAAATAAAAATGTAGAAAAAGAAAGACAAAGAGCACAAAGTTTGCATGCAAAAACATCCATGATTCATTAATGGCATATGAAAATGAAGTAACAACCCTTACAAATGGATCGTTGTGCCTCGGGAAAGACACAAGGTTTTAAAAGTCTAAATTGTTTGATTATTACAAGTCCGATAAAAATTTAAATACAATTACTGTTGGATAAAAGTAACTGGGACAAAATATTTGGCTTCCCAGTTGGTAAGTCCTCCGTTGATGGTTGGGAAAATCCATTCTTCCAAGTCACAGTTATCATCACTATCCTCCACTGTGTTGACTCCATGGTTACTGATCCCCAAAGGTGGTCCCCCGGTACGAGCACAACGAACAACTTTCTGGGCTGCTGAAGTGAAACCTAAACCAAATTTGTCAGATTTGTAGGGAATATCTGAGAGTTAGCCCCAAATAGTACACCCATATTCTTTGACTACTGCCTTGGCATCTTTCAGAGAAGACATCTTTAGCGGAGGTCTGGTAATCTTTGGGACTTGGGAAACAGTCTTGGTTGCTGTCATTGTTTGTGGGACTTCCTCGAAATGCTGACACAGAGTTTTGATGAATTCACCATCCAATTCCACGTATCTGAAGGAGCTCAAGTGACTGACCATATATTCCTCCTCTCCATGGACAATAATTATTTTTCCCTTGGTTGGGTATTTCAGCATCTGATGTAATGTAGAGGTGAAGGCACCAGCGTCATGAATCCAAGGCCGGCCCAATAAACCGGAATAGGAAGGGAGAATATCCATTACATAGAAAGTTGAATCAAAGGTTTGAGTTCCAACTTTTACGGGGATGTCCACCTCCCCATGCACCATTCTCTTTGAACCGTCGAAGGCCCTCACCACTATGTTGCTGGGTTTTAAGGTCAAACCTTCACAGTCTAATCTATCCAAAGCCTTCTTAGGCAACACATTCAAAGATGAACCATTATCAACCAGGACATGGGCCAAAGTTGTGCCCCTGCATTCGACAGAGACATGCAACGCCTCGTTGTGTTTCCTCCCTCTAGGTGTCAGGTCAGCATCAGAAAAGCCTAAACCATTGTCAGCTGTTAAACTGGACACACAATCTTTGAACTAATCAACAGAGGTTTCCTGTGGCACATGGGTAGTTTTAAGAAATTTCACCAATGCCTTCGCATGAGACTCGAAGCATAACAGTAAAGCTAGCATAGAAATATTTGTCGGAGTCTGCCCTAGCTGTTCGACTACGTTGTAGTCACTTCTTTTTATAATTTTCAGAATTTCTTCCATCTCCTTCTTGGAGGCTTCTAGGATAGATACTGATTACGCCTTCATCCGGACAGGCTCAACCAAAATGCCTTTGCCCCGAGTCTCGGTCGACTCGGTGGTAGGGGTGTCAGTAGGGGTAAACCATAGGGATTGTAGTAGTAGTGTCAACATGAAGAAAAGCAGGGATGATCACAGGACCAGTAATAGTTTTCAGAGGAGCAATTTCAGGAGAGAACACTCTTCCACTGCCGTTTATTTTGCTGGTTCCTGTAATGTTGCCGATGTCAGGGTCATCCTTCTAAAAAATCGAGTCTTCATCAGCCAACCAATCCTGCTTGACACCGTGATAGTAGACGTCACCCCATAGTTCCAGGGGACAGTTTTATCTTAGGAGTACGGGATCAGCCCCCGACATAGTAATTATCAGTGGAGTCACCTTTGGAACAGATGTAATCCTAACGGGTCTTTTGGTGGAGACCCTGGAAGGATTATCGGAAATGGTTACTATTGAAACATCCTTGTAAGAAATGGTTGGAACAAGAGTCTTTTCAAACAAAATATCTTTGTCATCCATCAGGCGCTAGACACCTACTTTCAATAAATGACAACCCGTTGGTAGGGATAAACAAAGGTGGCAGCCTTCGCCACGGTCCGAAAATAAACCGGCCTTCAACAGGTTCCTCTTGACAGTCAAGAGAGGAGTAACAAGTTCATCAACAACAGTAACAAACACATCATCTTCAACAACGTTAACATCACGACCATGATTGGGCATAGGAGCAGTGATAACATTTGGGATCTCAGGAGCATCAAATTCGATTTCTTTTTCCTCGAGAAGGTCTTGCACCTTATTTTTCAAATACCAACAGTTGTTGGTATCATGGCCTGGACTTTCTGAATGGCAAGCACAACGAGCATTAAGGTTGTAATGAGGAGAGGCGGTGTTGGTATTCTTCGGGGCTTCCTTCAAAGTTACCATATTAGATATCAACAAATGTGGCAGGACTTGAGACAAAGTCATATTTATCCTGGTAAATTGTCTTACTGGTCTTTCCGTTCTAGGCTGGTTGTTCCTTTGTTGAGTATATGCAGGCTTAGGGATCATGACCGACCCGACCGTTGGACGGTGCTCAGTTCTGTCTTGATTACTTTAAGAGTATACAACACCAACTTCTTTCTTCCTAATAAATGGTTTTCTCATGGCACTAGAGGATGCTTCCTTTTGGATCTTCCAACTCTTAATCCCAGCTTCCACTCTCTCCCCAATCAAGATTAATTGAGTGAAGTCTGCTGAGGAGCTTCCAATTAGATGATTAAAGAAAGGATCGGACAGGGTACCCATAAAAATGTCCACTAGATCTCTGTCAGATAGGGGAGACTGGACTCTTCCTACTAAGTCCCTCCACTTCTAAGCATAGTCTTTGAAACCTTTTCTTGAACCCATAGCCATACTCTGGAGTTGAGTACGGGTGGGAGAAAGGTCTGCGTTATACTGATACTATTTATAAAAAGCAGCGTCCAGGTCTTCTCAATTATGGAAATTGGCCCTCTCCAGTTGATAGAACCAATCTAGCTGAGTCCCGGACAGACTATCCTGAAAGAAGTGGACCCACAAATCTCTGTCGGCAGTGTGAGGCTGTATCTTCCTCACATAAGATCGGAGGTGCATCTTGGGACACCAAACCAATTCGTACTTAGCAAATACTGGTGCCTTGAACTTTGGTGGAATAACAATCCCAAACACCAAACCCAGCTCTTCAAAGTCCCGCCCAGGAACTTTCTGAATCTCCATTGCACTTAGACGTTCTTCCAGATGTTTTTATTTGTCGTCAGCCAGAGGTTACTGCTCTTCAGAGTAATCATCATCTTCTTCCTCTTCAGATTCTAGTGCCAGTCACTTCCTTGCTTTTCCCTGCTTGATTATCCTTTTCACCTGATGATGTTGCGAAGTATAGAGTCCGTCTGGCTGTCCCTGGGAACCTTCTTCCTAGATTCAAAACACCGGTTGATTTCTTTGCTTTCTTCTTCTTTTCTTCAATCAACAAAGTTCTCAAATCCTCTTGCCCTTTTGCCAAAGTTAAGAACATTTTTTGAAACTGAGCATTCTGCGCCTGGAGATCTTTTACTGTCTGTTGAAGGTCCATCTTACTAAAATAAATAGTAGAAAGATAAGAAGACTTGTGGTAAGAAACCTGCTTATGTTATGATGAATGAAGATGTATATGTAATGATTTCAAGGAATTTAGAGATTTAAATTTTCTTTAGACAAAAAGGAACACACGTCATATTAATAAATCAAAGTTTGAGTACATCATGCCTCTTTTAGCTTACAAATAAATACAAAAACTCTAAGATAAAAAAGTTGAACGCATCCTCTTTGGTGCGATGTAGGCGTTCAGACTCCGCTCCTCATGAAGCTGCTTGGTGAGTTCCAGAACTTTCTTCTCGCTAGCATAGAATTGGGCCTCGAGAGTGTCTCGCTCCCCCTTAAGCTGTATCAAATCCCTTTACAAGTCTTCGAGAGAGGCGGGCATGTCAGGATGAAGGATAGTGTATGGGACATCTCCTTCCATAACAGGCTCTATGATAACCGGGAAAATGGAGGGGTAAGCCATCATAAGACTTTGAGCACGAGCTCGTACCTATTTGAGATAAGGCTTAAGAGGGATGGAATTCTTATGCCCCAATGTCTTGCTATCTACCTTGTTCAACATCCTCCAAGCTCGGATAAACCTCTGGCGGTAACCTTGATCGTCATTCTCATAGTCAAATACCAACCCTTGAATAAGCATCTCATGTGGGCCATCCCTTCGGGTGTAACCAAACTGTTGTAAGGCCAAGTTGGGGTTGTAAGTGATACCTCCCCTAATGCCAAGTAAGGGGAAAATAGGGAATTCTCCATAACGGTCGATGATAGTAACATTCTCCATAGATCGGGAACACCAATGAATGTCTGAATGTCTGAGCGTCATCAACCTATGTGATCACCTTGAACCTTGCTCGTTCTTCAATACAGATTGGGGAAGATGCGAAATAAACCATCTTGCCAAGAGAGGATTACAACACATGAGGATACCTCTTTTCCTCATAGTGCGAGTGTGAAAAGAATGTAGGATGTTGTTATACCCCAAAATTTGCCCTCCCTTTTTCACAAGAAGTCACAACCCCAGGGTTTTCTCTGATTTTTGAGATTGGCTCAAGAATCGGTCAAACAAACTTTTCTTTATCAGTCAATCCAGAATTAGGGTTTTCGCTCGCATTTCTCAGAAGGAACTAAATCCTCAGAAATTCAGTTAACTATTACATTATTTTCACGATTGTTCAAGATTTTTGGTTGTTTCCCAAAACCCAATTATCTGGGATAAGGGCTGAGACTTTTGTTTGGAACAGTAAGGCATATGCTTGATTATTTGGAGTAAAAGGTTTGTCGTTTACTAGAATGCTTTGTTGCTTGATTAAGTGGAGTGAAAGGTTTATCGCCTATTGGAATGCTTTGTTTGTTTAACTGTACAATGCATGTGTTAATTGGAATACCATGCGTATTGTGAGTAATGCAAGGTTACGAGACAACAAAAGTTTGTTGATTATTTATTTTATCTGAATTAAAATTATTGGGATACAGTTCCAATTATTTTGATTTAAGAGTCTTAAATAATTAAATAAACAATGCAAGAAAAGATTGGAAGATATTTGATAAAGGCCTTTTTTATTATTTTCAAATATTGTTACAAAGTTTATCGGAATATTGTAAATTTACAACTTATAGTAGTTACAATAATATTTGTTTACAATAAAAGAAAAATAATAAACCTAAGCCTAATCTCCTAAAATCTTTGGCTTCTATTGCTTCTGCTATTGTCCAAGATGCATCCACCTGAAAAGAGAAGAAAGAAAAGAAAATCAGCACAAGAATTTTCAAATGAAAAGAAGAAAAAAAAAATCATCATTAAAATTGGCCGTCTAGAATCAGATTGCCTATTTTCGTCACGCTTTATTTTTCTCTCTGCAAATCACAAGAAGATCGCTCTTCTTGGTTAACAGAGAGAAAAATAAAATATATAAAATGCAAGCATGTCAAACTAGATGCAAAAACATGGTTCAAATACAAAATTTCCAAGCTGCATTAACCAAGAAAGCTGAACTGCAAACTGAGTTCCAAGCTGCATTAACCAAGCAAACTGTACTGCAAACTAAGTCACAAATTCAAAAGAGACAAACAGGCGCCAAAACTGCCAAGGTATAAGTCAAGCAAATGAATAATACAACAGCAAGCAAAGTCCCATATTCAGCTACAGAACAAATTACCCAAAACCAAGTTACAAGACAAATTGGATAAATATGGTAATGCAGCATGAAAAACAGAAATACAGCAGACAAAAGCAAGACAGCAAGAGGTAGTTAACTTGACAAGTCAAAACTTATCAAAGATGCTTTCATCATTTTCTAGACAGCCCAATTTTTCAGAATAAAATATAATAAGCAATTAAAAATGCTAATAGAGAGAGAGAAAGAGAGAACCTCAGTGAAAAGTTTGCAGTTTTGGCAAAGGCAGGTTTTTCAAGACAGTAAAAGATAACAAAAAAGATATATAACAATAAAAGGGCCAACCTAGAGAAAAAGGAGAAAACATTGAGAAAAACCACAACCTGCAAGTCAAAAACTTGCAAGCCCAAAGCAAACCTGAAGCCTGCTTCCAACAACATAAAACTAACAGCAAGCCTGCCTCCCAAAAACTTGAAGCCTGCTTCCAAAAACACAAAAAACTTCCAAACAAACAAACTGCATCTCAACACCATAAACCTACTTGCAAAACTAACAGCAAGCCTGCCTCCAACTCAACCTACATAACCTTCAAGCTTCCCAAACTGTAAACAACAAAAAGCACAAGCCTGTTTCCAAAACCAAAACCCAAATCTACAAAAACCTGCCTGCAAATCCAAACAAGTTCAAGCCTGCCTTACAAATGGTAAACCTGCTACCAAGGCACCCTGCATAACCTCCAAACTGCAAGTCAAAAACCAAAACCACAAACTAGTTCACCAACAAATCAAACTGCATAAGAAACCTGTTTACCATACTCAAGCAAACCTGCTAAGCACACAGGCCAAACAAAAAACCTACAGTTCAAGCCACAAACTGCAACTTAGTCACAGTCTGCCCAAAGTACAAGCCTAAACACAACAAACTTACATTGCATAAACTGCAAAACCCAAACATACAATCCAAGCCAAAACTGCAACTTGCTTAAAAAGCCCAACCAAAACAATCTCAGAAATACATTCATCATCAATATTCAAACACCCAAAGAAGAAGGAGAGATTCAGAAGTGACAATACAAAAACAAGTTTCAGATTACATTCATCATCAACCTCAAAACAGGGAGAAAAGAAAAGGTTTTCAGGAACTTCAACAAAGTTCATCATCATCAGAACATCAATGGCTAAAAGAAAGGAAGAGTTTTAGAAGTAAAAGAAACAAGTTTCAGAGTACATTCATCATCAACAAAAATCCAGCTAAGCTAAGCTTCAATTTGGTGTCCATCAATAAAAGTCAGAAACACACGATTCAGAAGCAAGTTTTTTTTTCAGAAAAAAATTCATCATCAAAAATCAATATTCAAGCACTCAGAGGAAGAGAAACAACATAAATAACAACAACAATAGTTCTCAGAATACTCATCATCAAACATTCAAAAGAAATACAGAAATACCAGAAGCCAAAGCA
Source organism: Vicia faba (assembly GCA_948472305.1). NCBI lineage: Eukaryota > Viridiplantae > Streptophyta > Magnoliopsida > Fabales > Fabaceae > Vicia > Vicia faba. The sequence goes on along the minus strand of OX451737.1, from coordinate 206,739,246 downwards.
AGCAACCCTCATCTCCGCCCTCTATTCCGGCCACCGGAGGCGCCACCAATCCCTCTCCTTTCCTCCACTGTCCTCTCCATCCTCCTCAAGGTAAATTTCCTTCAAAACATCATAAGTTAAAGGGATTAAGACTGTAAAACACGAACATGCAAACAAATCTATAAAAAGCGCGAGAGAGAAAGATAAAAGCTCGTACCTTTCAGACCACAACTGTGGGTCGCTGTGAGAGAAGAGGAAGTGAGAGAGGGCGACGCCTGGTAACCTAGAACATAGAGAGAGAGAGGGCGTTTGAGAGAGACGAAGAGAACGAAAGAAGAAGGATGCGCCGTTGTGGCCAAAAAATTACAAACCCTAATGAAGCCACAACCCTGAACCCTAACAAAACTTTGTTCAAATTCATCACCTGGGCCTTCGCCCCAAATAAAACCTAGGCCCACTTTGTTTTTACTGAATACACCTCCCCATTCCATTTTGTCCATTGCATTAGTTCTATTTTCATCTTGGGCTTAACCCCAAGCAAACTCTTTAGGCCCATTATCTTTTCTAAACAAGCTAATACTCTTTCTCTTATTTTCATTTTCTTTTCTTTGTTAATATTAAAACCAAAAATATATTAAGATTTTGTTTTAAATTTTCTTAATTTAGTTTTCCTTTTTTTTAATAATTATTACATTTAATAAAATACAATAATAATAAAGGTTTTATTTCCGTTTTCTTTAAAAAATACAAAAATGATAGAAACTTTAATTAAAATAATTTTTCTTTTAAAACTTTTCTTTTCATAATCAATAAAAAAAACACAATAATAATAATAAATACTTAATCTTTCTTAGGTTAAAATTTTTATTTGTTCATTTGTAAATAAATACATACATCTCATATTTCTTTGATTTTCTTTATCTTATAAATTGATATAATCTTATGTTGAATGGCGATGATTCAATTTGGTTGTAACCCATAATATTTGGGACATTATTACTCTTGAGAAACGCATCCCCATTTGTAAATAATTGTACCCCCATCCCCAGATACTCTTTTGTAATAGCTTAGAATTTAATTCTCGCACTTTATGCTTTTTTTAAAATATGCCATGATTAGAGATTAGGGTTTGTATGTGAAAGTCTTAAATCGATCGCTGGATGACCTAATACAAGAAAAATGCATGAAAATGACAAACACAATGCACACTTGCGCCTCTAGGGTAACCTCGCTTGTAGCCTCTGAAAATGAAATCATGTCCCTCGAGTATGAGACACTCTAGCAAATGCCCCTTCGATAAACAAAGATCGTAGTCCCTCGATGTTTCCTTCGATAAAACGATCTCGTCCCTTACAAAATTGCTAGAGCGTCTCACAAGTTGCTTTCAATGATTGTATACGATGACCCACGCCCGTCCCATTAAACATCCTAACACAAGGTTGTTCACCAAATACAATGGTGAAACAACACTGTTAAAAGGGTTAAAAACATAAGAAAACTCTTTGAGTAAAATAGGGTAGACAACTCTTAGTTACTTGATCAAGAACTTACAAAACATCCTTGCCATTTTGAAACACACTTCACAACACAACTTCAAAACCATTTCAAAACAACTTTCAAAACATTGAAATATCTTTTCAAAAAGACACACGCCTTTGTATATATTCAAACAAGAATCATTACAAAGGTTGCCTAGACAAGGCATCTTTTTTTAAATCATTTTCAAAAACCACACACAAAGCACCATTTCAAACAATTGAAAAGCAAAGGCAAGTGATCTAAAAACAAGTAACTAAGAGCCCATGGAAAACCATGGATGAAAAGGGTGCTAGCACCTTCCCTTTTCATAATCTACTCCCCGAACCCAAGAAAACATCTCAAAGGTCTTTCCTGGGCTTTTTGACCTTTCCTTAGGATAAAATGAAAAGTAGGTGGCGACTCTTGCTAAACCGAACAAGTGCGAACACAAACGCGAAACCTCAAGTCAGTTCTCCCACCGTATCATAGAACTGGCGACTCTGCTGGGGAAATTTCTAAAAGTGGGGTTACCTTAGGGTTTTTAGATCACCTTTGCATGATTATCTTGTTTGCCTTGATTGCTTTACATTTGGTTCTTTTGTTTGGGCTTGAAATCCTCTACCCGGATTTGGGAAACATTAATAGGTAAATAACAATACGTTGTGGAAACTGTGCGGGGTATACCGACACGGTTGAAGCAATAGATGTATTAGTGCAACATATTTGTGGGTACCGGTAGCCTTTGAGTCAATCAAAGAGAATACGGGGCCGCTGAGTGATATCATAAAGCACTAATGAACTCTTAGAACCTTACTTGACCATCTTGGCCTTTTTTAGGGGTAGTGAGATGACCGACTTTGGTGCAGTCCAAAGTTGGTAGATACTCGATACTACACTCATTGAGGGTTGTTTTATTGGAATATTTCGGTCGCCACTTAAGTGGCTAAACTGAAACAATGAACACAAAATAATCCAGTGATATTGAGCTCCTTAGAACCCGGTTACTATTTATAGGACAAGTTGAGCCAACGAACTTCAAGAGGGTACTTACCTATGAAACCCCATACAATCCTGAAACTAGGATCTTGTGTGATTTGCTTGTGCATATGCTTGTGCATACATCATGAACATCATGAAGCATCATTTGCATCCACTAACCATTTCAAGGGTTTGGATCTTCATCTTTGTTCCTGTTTTGTAGGTCATGGAATCTCTTTGCAGGAAAACAATTCAAGTCAACCTTGTGAGAATCCCTCCTCAACTCAAGGAGCTTACTTCCAGGATTCCAGAGAATTCTCTCTTCAGTGAAAGACATGGCAGACTTCTCAACTTGGTCAACTCCAACATTGAAGAAGACATGGTGAAAGTCCTCTTCCAGTTCTTTGACCCCCTACACCACTGTTTCACATTCCCTAATTACCAACTAGTACCTACTTTGGAGGAATTTTCTCAACTCTTGAGGATTCCTGTTCTTTATCAACTACCCTACAACGGTACGGAAAAAGAACCAAAGCCTGAAGATGTTGCTCAAGCCTTACACTTGCAACCATATGATATCAAAGGACATTGGGAAACCAGAAGTGGTGTCAAGGGTTTCTTGGAAAAGTTTCTATTTGAGAAGGCACAAGACTGCTGGAATTCTCTAGATCTACAAGCCTTTGAGGAGATTGTAGCACTACTCATCTATGGGTTGGTCTTGTTCCCAAACCCTGATCAACTTATAGATGTGAATGCTATCAAGATTTTCATGTCTCGAAATCCTGTGCCTATATTGCTTGGGGACATCCTACACTCATTTTACACATGAACAATGAGGAAAAGAGGTGTTCTCATGTGTTGTACTCCTCTTCTCGCAAGGTGGTTTGTTTCTCACCTTCCCCAGTCAGTTTTGAAGAATGAGAAGGGTTTAAGGTGGTCACAGTGATTGATGACCTTAACATATTCTGATGTTCATTGGTGTTCTCGGTCCAGAGAAAATGTCATCATCATTGATCGTTGTGGGGAATTCCCTAATGTCCCACTACTTGGCATTAGGGGAGGCATTACCTACAACCCCTTTTTAGCTCTGAGGCAATTTAGGTATGCCCGAAGAGATGGCCCTCATGATATGTTGATTCCTGACTTGGATTTTGACTTCGAAAACGATGCTCAAGGGCTTCGACAAAGGTTTATCCGAGCATGGAGGATGCCCAACAAAGTGGACAGTAAGACACTGGGGCACAAGAATTCCATCCCTCTTGAGCCTTACCTCAAGTGGGTACGAACAGGCGCCCAGAGTCTTATGATGCCTTACCCCCACATTCTCCCCGTGATTAAAGAGCCTGTTAGGGAAGGAGAGGTTCCATACACCCTCCTACATCCAGACATGCCAACATCATGGGAAGATTTGCAAAAGAGTTGGATCCAACTCAAAGAAGAACGAAACACTTTTGAAGCCAACTTTTATGCCAGTGAGAAGAACGTTTTGGAGCTTACCCGCCGACTTCATGAAGAGGAGACTCTTAACACTTACATCGCGCTAAAGAGGATGCGCAACATATTTTACCTTGAGAAGCTTTGTAATATTTGGCCCATGGGGAATTTATGTACTGACAAATTTCTTCTTATTAATATGACGTGTGTTCTTTTGTCTGCAACAACTTTAAATTTCTGAATCCTTGGATGCATTACATGAATAAAGATATCATTCATCATATGCATAAATAGGTCTTCACACCAGGTTTCCTTATCTTTCTGCTGTTTATTTCATCAAGATGGATTTGGAGCAGACGGTTAAGGATCTGCAAGCACAAAATTCACAATTCCAACAACTCCTCATGACCTTGGCAAAAGGTCAAGAGGATCTTAAAGCACCGTTAGAGAAGAAAGAACAGGAAAAAGGAAAAAAGAAAAAGAAAAGAATCAGGGTAGCTACACTGGGAAGCAGATTTGAGAATGAAGCTAGGAGAGTTATGGAGTTCCCCTCGATGTATGACGAAGGGACCGGCAAAGGAAAAGGAGTTGCAGTACCCTCCGAGTCTGAGGTTGAAGAGGAAGAAGTTGAAGAGGATGAAGATCACCCCGAGCAGCAGTACCCTCCTGCGGACGACATGTATAAAAATCTGGAAGAGCGGTTAGCAGCCATGGAAGTGCAAAGGGTTCCCGGACTGGATTTCGAAGAGTTGGGATTGGTTGCTGGGATCGTCATTCCTCCCAAGTTCAAAGTACCCACATTTGCTAAATACGACGGTATGTCGTGTCCAAAGATGCACCTGAGATCCTACGTTAGGAAGATCCAACCCCACTCATTTGATAAAGATCTTTGGGTCCATTTTTTCCAAGATAGTTTGTCAGGCACACAATTGGACTAGTTCTATCAACTCGAGAGATCAGACGTACATAACTTAGAAGACTTGGCTGCTGCTTTCTACCGGCAATACCAATACAACGTTGATTTAGCGCCCACTCGTATTCAACTATAGAGTATGAGTATGGCTGCTAATGAAGGATTCAAGGAGTATGCCCAGAATTGGCGTGATCTGGCTGGAAGGGTGCAACCCCCATTGTTGGATAGAGAGCTGGTTGACATGTTTTTAGGGACCCTGTCTGGCCCTTTCTTCAATCATTTAATTGGGAGTTCCTCTGCAGGATTTACCGAATTAATTCTGATCGGCGAAAGGGTCGAGGCCGACATTAAAAGTGGTAAGATTCAAAAAGATGCCTCCGCGTCCACCGCTATGAAGAAGACCTTCCCAGCTAAGAAGGAGAGTTCTGCTGTTTACACCTAGAGAAATCGGGAAAGAGAGGAACATCGGCCAACAGTGGGGGCCGTATTAATTCAGAATCCTGCATCAGACCGACCTAGAAATAGTCAACCGAGGAATGATCAGCCCAGAACCTATCAGCAAAGGCCACCACAGCAATATACCCCGATAAATATGACACCCTCTCAGATCCTTCCACATCTCCTAAAATTAAACCTTGCTAATTTGAGAGAGGCACCTAAAACTACAAGCACCACTTCTCCACAATATCATCCCAATGCAAAATGTGCGTACCATTCAGACAGTGCAGGGCATGACACCAACGACTGTTGGGCCCTCAAAAACAAAATCTAAGACTTGATCGATGCAAAAGAGGTAGAATTCGATGCGCCCGAAAAGCCCAATGTGATATCTGCTCCGATGCCCAAGCACAGTCATAATGTTCATGCCGTTATGGAAGACCTTCATGTTACCGATGTTGCTAACCTTTTGACTCCGTTACTAGTGATTAAAAAGAATTTGATGAGAGCCGGGATATTCCCAGGCAGTGGGAAGGACTGTTACTTTTGTTTAAACATACAAGATGACTGCCCAATATTGAAATCAGGTGTCCAACGCCTGATGGATACCCAAGAGATACTCTTCCAAAAAAAACCCTGTTGATACCTTCACTCCTGTTACTCCTGCTACTTTTGCTACTTCAACCAACGATATTGCAATCATAACCATTTCCGACAATCCTCCCAAGGCTTGCAAAAGGCCTGTCAGGATTACGCCCGACCTTAAATTTGTACCATTAAAAATCACCATGCCCGGGCCTGTCCCGTATCAACCTGACAAGACGGTACCATGGAACTATGGGGGAGAAATCTTCTATCATGGTATCAAACAGATTGAAGCAGTCCAAGAGAATTCTGAAGAGGAGACCCCTGATATAGGGAACATTGCGGGAACAAGCAAGATAACCTGCAGCGGACGGATTTTTTCTCCGGAGATTGCTCCCCCTCGAGCAGTCTTCGGACCCTCGAAAGCTTCTGCACCTGTTAGGCCATCTGTGTGAGACCCGATAATTGAATAATTGGATACTCTTGAAGAAAGACCATCTGTTGATACTACCAATAAGGGTAAGGGGATACTAGAAGCGCCTGTCAAGACGAAGGCTCATGCTGTGGTTATCCCCGAAACCATCCAGAAAGAAATGGATGAAATCTTGAAAATAATCAGAAAGAGTGACTATGACATCATGGAACAGCTAGGGCAGACCCCTTCTAAAATTTCAATGTTGGCTCTTCTACTCTGCTCTGAGGCCCATGCTAAGGCCCTGATCAAATTTTTGAAAGCGGCACACGTGCCCCAAGAAACTTCGGCTGACCAGTTTCAGGAGTGTGTGGCCACTCTTACTGCTGATAATGGCCTTGGCTTTTCCGATGCTGACTTGACTCCCAAAGGAAGGAAACACAACGACGCGCTACATGTCTCCGTTGAATGCAGGGGAACCACCCTCGCCCATGTCCTAGTTGATACTGGTTCTTCCTTGAATGTGCTGCCGAAGAAAGCGTTGGACCGTTTGGACTGCGAAGGATTGACCCTCAAACCTAGTAACATCATTGTTAGGGCCTTTGATGGGTCCAAAAGAATGGTTCACGGAGAGGTTGACATTCCTATCAAAGTAGGAACAGAAGTTTTCAACTCCACCATTTACGTGATGGACATCCGTCCGTCATATTCATGTTTGTTAGGAAGACCGTGGATCCATTATGCCGGGGCAGTTACCTCCTCTCTGCACCAAATACTGAAATATCCTGTTAAGGGTAAGATTATAACAGTGCACGGCGAGGAAGAGTACATGATAAGTCATCTCAATTCCTTCTGCTATGTGGAATTGGATGGCGAGTTCATCGAAACACCTTTCCAACATTTTGAGGAAGTTTCTCCTGAGGTAGCAGTTGCGAAGACAATGGTTGAGGTGCCTACCATTCCCAAGCATGTATCTAGGATGGCATATCTCAAGGACGCAGAGGCTGCAGTCAAAGAAGGAAAGAGCACAATATGAGGGCAACTGCCTGACTTTCCCCATAAGACGGACAAATTTGGAATAGGGTTTACAACTGCAGGACAGAAGGCTATGCGTCATTCCAATATTGGAGGGCCACCTGTAAGGATCACTCACCACAGAATTAATGTTGTAGAAGATGAAAATGAAGAGGGCCACTTTGAGGATTGGATCTTTCCAACCGTCGAAGGGGGTTTAAGCAACTGGGAAGCAAAGGATTTTATTCCCATCACCTTCATCAACCAGTAATTTTATCTTTGAACAATTTCTTATTTCGGTCTGTAATAACTAAAACAATTCGTACACTATTTTCACCTTATGCCTTGCCCGGGGCATATAGGTCCATTTGTAAGGGCTTGATTTTCTTCATTATCATATGCCATGTTTTAATGAATCATTGGACGCTTTCATCTACAAATTGTTGTGTTCATTTTCTTTCCTTTTGCATTTTTGTTTTGTTTAAGGATGGCTATCCCTTACACACACCCACACTCACAAATGCAGGTACCCATCCACTCCGGATTCCATGGGTGACTATTCTGCTTTAGCCTTCGATAACTCTGATGATTTGGTCAATCACGCTGAGTACGAAGTTGACGAAGACTGTGAAGTGCCGGGAGAGTTAGCCATACTTCTACAACAAGAAGAGAGGGCTATTCTTCCCCATGAAGAGTTTCTAGAAACCATCAACTTGGGGATAGAGGAAGACATGAAAGAAGTAAAAGTGGGTGCCAACCTGGAACCAAGTGTCAGAGAGCGCTTAGTGCAGTTGTTGAACGAGTATGTTAAAATCTTTGCCTAGTCTTATGAAGACATGCCAGGATTGGACACAAATATCGTGGTTCACCGTCTCCCTACAAGAGAAGACTGTCCACCGATCAAGAAAAAGGTCCGCCGAATGAGGCCCGACATGTCTGAGAAGATCAAAGCTAAGTGTGATCGGTGGATCTGGAACTGACTGTTTAAAGCTGGTTCGCGAAATGTCGCGGAAGCAAGAGTCGCCACCGTCTTTTATTTTCTCCAAATGGAAAGGACAAAAGCACAGAAAAATTCCTTATAGAGATTGCTCTCGGTTCGGGAGGTAGATTATAGAAAGGGAAGGTGTTAGCACCCTTTCTATCCATGGTTATCCATGGGCTCTTAGATACTTGCTCACTTGTGTTTTCAAAAATGGTTTGTTTGCTTTTCAACTGTGGGTTTTAAAAAGTTTCTTTGAAAATTTCAGTTCGACTCTTTTATCGGTCCTCAAGAGTGTTTGAAAAAATGCTTTCGAAAGCTTTCTGGAAATGTGTTGGTGTGAAAAGTATTTTCTTTGATTTGTTTTTGAAATTAGAGCAAGTATCTAGAGTCGTCTACCTACCCTAAGGAATTCGTCTGTGTAAATGTCCTTTAAAGTAGTGCCATCCCACCATTGAGAGGTAGGTAGCACCACCGTTGGAGGTGTTCGGGTCAATTCGAGGTTCGGCACATGGTGATCACCAGAGCAATAGGAAGACACCTTAGAAGCTACCCTCATGCCAGGTTCCCGGATCATGAGGACTTACTAAGAAATCCTCTACTCGACGATCACCTTTCGAAGGGCAAGGCAACAGTGAGGCGTACCCTAGGGGTGGTGTGTGATTTGTGTGTCATGTTCATTTATTTTTGTCTTGTCATGTTATGGGTGATCTACGCTTTTGTTTTTATTTAGACATTCATTCTTTCATGCAATTATTAGTAGTTAAAAGTTGCGAGAAATATAAAGTTCCTAAACTATTACAAAGGCGCGGGTCCACATCGCCAAATTTAATCCAGGACCCGATTTGACATAAAATAAAGTAAAGTGCGAGAAATATAAATGTCCGAATTACATGGCTTTGGGAGAATTACATTAATATTTAAAAGAAAATAAATGTGCGAAAGAAATAAAAATAGAACGTTCGAGGGCGTTGGACCCTTTAAAGAAATTAAATGAAATTAAAAAGCTAATTAATTATTTAATAAAAGGAAAGAAATGTTTTTTAGTTTTTTTGTATTTATGAAATAAAGAAAATTAAAATTAAAAGAAACTCTAATTCTAAGTTTTTTTAATTATTAATGAAAATGTTAAAGTTTAACCTAATTTACTAAATATTTAACGTACATGTTTATTTACAAAAATATTTAATAATTAATAAAAATAATAATAAGAAAAAATTATTTATTAAAAAGATGATGAAAAGTTAAAAACCCTAATTTCTACATATTTTAATTTGTTAAGAAAAAGACTTAAGTTTTAAAACCTAATTTAACTAAATTAATTATTTAACATTTATTTACAAAAATATTTAATAAGTAAATTAATTAACATATTCTTAGTTTTTGATTTTCTGGTTTTATATTATAAAAATTAATTCATGAATTTAAAGAAAACAATTAAAACAATTAAAAGAATGAAAAAGGAAAATCAAATAAAAAATAAAAATGATGCAAACCATGGGGGGTGTCTGGCCCTTTTTGGAGGTGAATTGGAGTGGTTTGACCATTTGTGTTCTGGCTGTTGGCCATTTGTGTTCTGGCCTCAACGTTTCTTAATCTTCTAGGATGTCTGTCTCGCCATGTATTGGTGTCATGCATAAGTTTTTCTACTTTGGCCATTTGGCTTTTGGCTTTTGGCCATTTGGCTTTTGGCCTCAACGTTCCTTAATGAACCTGCATGGGATCCTGTCTAAATCTATCTGCAGCGTTGAATCTCACGAACACATTAAATAAAATCATAAAATGCAAATAAAGCCAATATATGAAGAAATTTAATGTTTAGGCACAATATGGCATGTATGAATGATTATACCCTTTTGATCATGGAGATCAAATCAACCTTACCCTTACTGGAAAAGTAGTGATATGAATACTTTTATGCCTTACTGGAAAATTAGGATCATGGAGATCAAGCCAGCCTTATCCTTACTGAAGAAGTAGTGAGGTGTTGGTTTGTAACTGTGATGGCTTGTTTGTAGTGAGAGAGGGATTTGTAATAAGGATTTCAAGGTTTTAGGGTTCTTGAAAGAGTTTGATATTCTAACAGTGTTGTGGTAAGGTTTTTTTTCTCTCTTCTTTTCTCCTCCCCTCTGGTTTGTGTGAAAAGAAGGTGATTATATAATGGAAATTAGGGTAAAGCAAATGGGCTTTGAATGTGCAATTGGGCCTCCAATATTCACTTGAATTCGTCACTTTCCAGGCTAAATCGTAGGGACTTAAGTGCATTTTTTGAAGTTGAAATGTGAAAACAAAATGTAACTGACATCGATAACTAACTCCTGTCCGAAAATCGGCTCAATCGGATAAACGGTGAATTAGTTATGAATTTTTGAAGTTTCAGCTCAGACAAACTTATTTTGGGCTCCAGTGTCGACTCTGACACGTTCTTCATTAAAAAACTGGTATTGATCGGAGCATAATCCGGTCTCGACTTTTGAAGCAAAGTTGTAGATCTATGAGTCAGTGACCTTGTGTAAAAATATGAGCCCAATCCGATAAAAATTGACCGAGTTATGAATTTTCGAAGTTTCGGCCCAGATGAAATAATATTCAGCATTCAGGATTTTCAGCGTGTCACGCACTCTGAGCAAAAAACGAAGGCCTTTTGAATACCGTTTGAACTCAATACCTTCTGTGAAAATGTAGCCAACTCAATTTGTGAAATTTTGGCGCCAGAACCAGCTCGATATGATGAAAATCGACCAAGTTATGATTTTTTGAACATGACGCAAATAAACTTCTGTCACAAATTTTCTGCACGAAAATACTTGATAAATCCACATTTTTGAAGACCTTCTGATCGAAATTGGCTTCCAGCCGTGAGAGATGAAAACGTAGATAATGTCAAGACGGAATTTTGGCCACCGGAACGGGTTCAAAACGAGTCACGATCTTTAAGTTATGAATTTTTTAGCGCGTAAAAACTACACTTTCAGCACACTTTTTCACTATATTTCTTCAAGAAAACTCACACATTCGGATACCTTCTTTAAAAAATTGACTCTTGAGCCGAACCTGAATTTGAGAATATGTTATCAGAGATATCTTGGCGAAAGAACACCTGAATATAACGCGCCGGGTTGGACTTGTGAATTTTCTTGAAATGTTTTGAGAAATATGGGAGGGCAAATTTTGGGGTACAACAGTTGCCCCTGTTCAATCTTCTTAAACCTGAGGATGTAGATTGGCTTACGTGCCTTTCGTGATCCGAAGGTGGAAGAGGATTGAACACTAAAGTTCCCATAAATTTGCACTCGCATGGTGTAGTATCAGCAATGTGATGGCGGGAATGGACTTATGGATGCCATTTGGAGATTCATGAATAGGATGATGGGCTTATAGATGCCATGCTAAGAGATGATGGAAAGTGGATGGGCTTATAGATGCCATCTGGATGTCAATCGCGTAAGAGATTCCTTAGCGAGAACTTGCGTACCTACAAAAGAAAATGATTACCTGGCCTGTTTGCAGGAGCTGGTCTTCAAACTCTTTGTGTAAATGTGTCCTGACTGGTTACAGGAGCTGGATCTGGAGCTTCAAACGGTGATGAATGAACCAGGGATGGTTACTACCTCAATAGGAAAGATGAGAGAACCTTGGATGACTACAACCTCAACAGTAACGCTGAGAGAATCTGGGGACGATTACTACCTCCGCAGTAACGGGGAGAGAACCATAGGCGACTTCAACCTCAACAGTAATCATTGAGAGAATCTGGGGACGATTACTACCTCCGCAGTAACGGGGAGAGAATCTTGGGCGACTTCAACCTCAACAGTAATCATTGAGAGAATCTTGGGCGACTTCAACCTCAACAGTAATCATTGAGAGAATCTGGGGACGATTACTACCTCCGCAGTAATGGGGAGAGAACCATAGGCGACTTCAACCTCAACAGTAATCATTGAGAGAATCTTGGGCGACTTCAACCTCAACAGTAATCATTGAGAGAATCTTGGGCGACTTCAACCTCAACAGTAATCATTGAGAGAATCTTGGGCGACTTCAACCTCAACAGTAATCATTGAGAGAATCTTGGGCGACTTCAACCTCAACAGTAATCATTGAGAGAAACTTGGGATGATTTCAACCTCAACAGTAATCATTGAGAGAATCTTGGGATGATTACTACCTCCGCAGTAACGGGGAGAGAACCATAGGCGACTTCTACCTCAACAGTAATCATTGAGAGAATCTTGGACGGCTTCTACTTCAACAGTAACGTTGAGAGAATCTTGGGGCGATTACTACCTCCGCAGTAACGGGGAGAGAACCACAGGCGACTACAACCTCAACAGTAATCATTGAGAGAATCTTGGGTATCTTCTACTGAGTCTTCATCAGAAAAATCTGTTAGGGATCGATTTAGCTGGACTAGAGAAGGCCTTTGACTGGATAAGAAACAGAAAAATCTTAGGGTCGATTTGACTGAACCGGTCTAGGTCTTTAAATCTTCAACTGGGTAAGAAACAGGGAGATCTTAGGGTCGATCTGACTGAACCAGAGAAGGCCTTTGACTGGATAAGAAACAGAAAAATCTCAGGGTCGATTTAACTGAACCGGTCTAGGTCTTGAGATATAGCTGAGAATTTAACTGGATCTTTCCTGAAAGGTAAAGGTCAGTCATATGCTATGCATGATATGGATCAAGCAATGATGTTCTCAACATAAATGAGATTTGTAAGGTGTGATGCGTATATGCATGCTATAATGTATGAAAATATGATGTTTATGAATGTATATTTTCATCTAGGAAAGTAAATCCTTGACGGGTGCCGGGAGGTCATATCCTGGGCTGATGTTGGAGAACAGCTTTTGCTTCCGCTGGGGATGATAGTTGCAAGAACACCGGTAGGAGAAGATAACTCCGTTGGGGAATAAACTTGGTGAATGGATTACTCTGCGGGGAAAAAGTACCCTAACGATCTTGCTGGGAAGCAATACTCTGTGGGGAGAGAGGTACTTTGTTGAGTTGTTGATAATAACTTGCTGGGGATACTCTTGTTGTGTTGGAAGTGTTAATAGACTTCGCTGGGGATAAGAAGACTTCGTCAAGGACGCTCTTTCCGTGGCTTTTGGCTGAGGATAACCCAGTTATATCCTGGTAAGGAAATAAATCTTTGAATAAAGCCGGGAGACGCGTTCGTGCTCTGCGAGGATAAGCTTCCAGAATCTACTGGGGATAAGCTTACTGCTTGGGGAGATGAATTCCAAATTTCCTGGGGAACTAGATTGGACTCTCTGGGGGGAAGTTTTGAGATGTATTAGAAGTAACTCCACTGAATGTTTGGTATACCGCCGGGGAACAATCTTTAGACCAAGACTGCCGGGGATGCCTGTTAAGAGTGCATATATGCTGCTGGGGAATGTTGAGATCTGCTAGAGGATACCCAACTTCCTTAAGGTTTGATTGTATAGCTTTATTTGGAGAGAGTATTGCTGACTTGCTGGCTCACTCTCTGGGGAATTGAGATATCTGGTTATGTTCTCCAACTGAACCTACCTTGGTACCTTGGAGGATAGAACAATTAGATTGCTTGGGCAACTCATTATTGCCCCTGTTTCTGAGGTGGGAGAGGAAGACCTGTGAGGTGCTGATAGTTGTTGATGGACAAACTCTTCTTCTGATAGGCCAGTGACAAGATGCCGGGACATAGTCATACGCTTTTGATCCCTAACTTTTGCCTGGACCGCCCTTTCGGGTTTTCAGTCCACCGGGATACCCATTTTTGCCCAAGCCGCCTTTTCAGGTTTTTGACTTGCCGGGTGTACAGATTTTTTCATTTCATCCCTTCATTTTGCCTGAACCCTTTTGGTTCGCCGGGAAGCCCTTATTTTTGCCTAGGTGTGTCAACCTAGCGGGTCTTTGATTATGCGTATTTTTTTTTCCGACCATGTCCGTGCTTTCAGGATGCAGGGAGTTGTCACTGTTAGGAGTGTTTTGTTGTCATACCACCCGAAGATCTTCGTTTGATCGTCCAATGTCCCAAGTGACTCAGGCGGAGATTTGCCCCAGGCTATTAGGCGTTTTGAGAGATTCTCTGAATTGACTTAACTGCCTCAGATGATGGACAATGATCATGTCGTGCCCCTTGATTGGAAGTGCTTATGTTCACTAGGCTTTCATCGTGCGAATTTCCCTGCTGTTCAAACAAATAGTCATATGTAAACAATGTTATATCAAAAATGCAAAGCTTATGTCTGTCTTGAAGATTTTGAAAATGCATTCTTTTTCATAAAACAAGTGAATGTTTGTAAAACGTGATGTCAACTCCGTATTTACCGTAGGCCTTAAGGAGTCAGGATACCTTTTGTAACAGTATGCTTTCGAACTAACCCATGCTTCAGCTAGGACTTTTAAGGGTTATAACGTGGCCTGGTTCATGGTTCAAGAAACAAAGGATAAAGGCTCAAATTATTTGTACCCACCCGCTCTTCGTGATGTTCTCCAAACCTAAACTCAGTTGATCATACGTTAGACCTTGTTTGAGTCTTTGCTCTGATTTTTCGGTGATGATTCGGATATTGATAACTTATTTTGAATAGGCAGTCCTTCCTTTTTTGTTGAGGGTTTGTAAGACCTCTTTCTTTTTGATTTTGCTATCCCTGAATTTTGCCTGAACTGTTTCTTTTGTGATTACAGTCAGCGGGATGCCCCCGTTTTATAAGTCTCCTTCATAGATTTTGACTTAATGGGCTTTTTTATTTTGAGAGATATAATGACTGCCTGTCCTTCTTGATTATTCGGAACCATCACCGTCTTTCTTTGTTTTGTAAGGACCTCTTTGGTGCCATTCGTTATGCACTTGGATCAACTGAGAGACTACCCTGCCCCAGGTTATGATTAAGGGTTTTAAATTTCGAAAAGAAAAACTCCTACTTCTTTGGCTCAGAGGGGTTGACGAGGGATTATCTTCCTTATAACTCCAGTGTTTAGGGATTTGAAACAATGCCTGTACTTCATCAGCGGGGTCTGTTCAAAAGCATACTGTAAAGATAGCGGTATCGTTTTCGTCATCCTCCCTCAAGAGGCTTAGAATTATTAATTGAGAGTTGATCATCAGAAAAAATATGAAAATAATTTGCTATAGTGAATACGAATATATTGCTTCAAAACGGACATATGCGATGCATTAATGAAATAACAATGTTTAACAATGAACAAATGTTTGAACAATCAAAAAGAATTACAACTTGAACATTCGAATGAACAAAAGTTTCCTAGTCTCAAGGCTTGTCATTTCAAATGGTGAGTCTTGGAGGGATGATAGAAAAATTCAGCCTGACCATCTTGGGTGAACTCCAATGCCCCTTCATCAATCAGGTCCTGGATCTTGTTCTTCAGAGCCCAACACTCATTTGTATCATGTCCAGGACTGGCAGAGTGGTAGGCACACCTTTTATTGGGATCATAAGTAGGATGTGTTGTGTTGGGATTCTGGGGATGAGCCCTTAATGTGATCAAATTCAATCTCAGCAGGCGTTGTAAAGCTTGAAATAGCGACATGTTGAGCAGGGTGAATTGCCTCCTGGACTTGTCTGGCTGAAGCTGGTGAGGTTGATGCTGAATTTGTGACACTGGAGCCCTTTGAGGAGCTCTCCCCTTACCTCCTTGTTTCAAAGGTGGCTGAACGATGACTGGCTCTTTACCCTTAGACGCTTGCCCCAGTTGGTTACTCTGAAGCAGTTGGTTGATGAGAACCCCGAGCTCGTCTTGTCTTTGAGCTAACCCTTGAATGGCAGTCACCTGCCCCAGCATCTGGACTTTCAATGCATCCCCCTCAGCTTGTAGGTGTTTCAGCCTTTCATCCTCAGCACTGTTCCTGACAAAGGTCCCCATGAGAAGTGTCCTTAGATCCTCCTGCCCTTTGGATAGATTCAGAAGGGTTTCCCCGAACCGAGTCTCTTGAGCAAGAAGGTCCTGGTTGTCTTGTTGGGAAGCCATTGCTGAAATAAACAGCGGGAAAGGTAAGTGACCTGCAACAAGGGTACCTGTCATGCAATGATGTGTATGTATGCATATGCAATGTTTCCAAGGATCCCGCGGGGTAAACAAGAAAATTTGTTAGAACTTGAGTCCGGTAGTTTGATCGAAGGAATTGCATGTTGTTGAGAGTCCTTCTTCAAAGGGTCAAAGGCTCACCATATCCAGTGGGTCATAGCCCCTGACTTTAGTCATCATGTCTGGTTTTGATTTCCAAACAACCTTGGTTAGGGGAACCTTCTTCAGGAGTCAGAGCTCACCATATCAAGTGGGTCATAGCCCCTGACAACCTTGGCTAGAGGAAAATAAATCCTCTTTGCCCCTTGCTGGGATGGTTGATTCACCCTGACCTGCATCATAAGCCCTTGAGATCCTTGAAATGGGTTAGGATGTATGCAATGGTATGATGTCATGCTATGCATGGGGTAATGTAAGTAAACCCTGTTATGAGTCCCAATTAATGACTGCAAACCAAAACCTGCAAGAAACTTAGCAAACTTTATTATGAGTCCTAATTAAGGACTGCAAACCAAAACCTGCAAGAAACTTAGTAAACCCTGTTATGAGTCCCAATTAAGGACTATAAACAAAACCTGCAAATAGTTCATGTGTCAGCTAACAAGCATGCAAGTAGGCAAGTACAAAGGCACACAAGTCACACAAGAGAAACCCTTAGAGTTTAGGCCAGCGTGGGGTCTGGGTATTACCCTCTTGAAGTTGGTGGGCTCCACCTGTCCTATTAGAAGTAACCGGGTTCTAAGGGTCTCAATGTCACCGAATTGCTTTCATTGTTCATCGTTTCGATTTAGCCACTGAACTGGCGACCGAAATATTCCAGGAAAGCAACCCTCAATTGAGTGTAGTATCGAGTATCAACCAACCTCGGACTGCACCAAAGTCAGTTATCTCACTACCCTAAAGAGGCCAAGATAGTTCAATTAAGGTTCCTAAGGTCTGTTGATGCTTCACGACACCACGCGGAGGCCCCGTACTCTCCTTGACTGAACTCAAGGGTTACCGGTACACACCAAAGTGCCACATCAACGTAGCAGACTGTTTCAACCATGTCGGTATACCCCGCACAGTTCCCTCACAGCCTTGTTGCTACTTTCTAAGAAGGTATCCCCAGATCCGGGTTAGGATCTATAGAACTCCCAAGACAGTCCCACAATTTAAAGCAAACAAGGAAAGCAATTGAAAACACAGTTATGAACTAACCCTAAGGTACACCTCACTTTAAGTTCTCTCCCCAGCAGAGTCGCCAGTTCTGTGATCGGTGGATCTGGAACTGACTGTTTAACGCTGGTTCGCGAAATGTCGCGGAAGCAAGAGTCGCCACCGTCTTTTATTTTCTCCAAATGGAAAGGACAAAAGCACAGAAAAATTCCTTATAGAGATTGCTCTCGGTTCGGGAGGTAGATTATAGAAAGGGAAGGTGTTAGCACCCTTTCTATCCATGGTTATCCATGGGCTCTTAGATACTTGCTCACTTGTGTTTTCAAAAATGGTTTGTTTGCTTTTCAACTGTGGGTTTTAAAAAGTTTCTTTGAAAATTTCAGTTCGACTCTTGTATCGGTCCTCAAGAGTGTTTGAAAAAATGCTTTCGAAAGCTTTCTGGAAATGTGTTGGTGTGAAAAGTATTTTCTTTGATTTGTTTTTGAAATTAGAGCAAGTATCTAGAGTCGTCTACCTACCCTAAGGAATTCGTCTGTGTAAATGTCCTTTAAAGTAGTGCCATCCCACTATTGAGAGGTAGGTAGCACCACCGTTGGAGGTGTTCGGGTCAATTCGAGGTTCGGGACATGGTGATCACCAGAGCAATAGGAAGACACCTTAGAAGCTACCCTCATGCCAGGTTCCCGGATCATGAGGACTTACTAAGACATCCTCTACTTGACGATCACCTTTCGAAGGGCAAGGCAACAATGAGGCGTACCCTAGGGGTGGTGTGTGATTTGTGTGTCATGTTCATTTATTTTTGTCTTGTCATGTTATGGGTGATCTACGCTTTTGTTTTTATTTAGACATTCATTCTTTCATGCAATTATTAGTAGTTAAAAGTTGCGAGAAATATAAAGTTCCTAAACTATTACAAAGGCGCGGGTCCACATCGCCAAATTTAATCTAGGACCCGATTTGACATAAAATAAAGTAAAGTGCGAGAAATATAAATGTCCGAATTACATGGCTTTGGGAGAATTACATTAATATTTGAAAGAAAATAAATGTGCGAAAGAAATAAAAATAGAACGTTCGAGGGCGTTGGACCCTTTAAAGAAATTAAATGAAATTAAAAAGCTAATTAATTATTTAATAAAAGGAAAGAAATGTTTTTTAGTTTTTTTGTATTTATGAAATAAAGAAAATTAAAATTAAAAGAAACTTTAATTCTAAGTTTTTTTAATTATTAATGAAAATGTTAAAGTTTAACCTAATTTACTAAATATTTAACGTACATGTTTATTTACAAAAATATTTAATAATTAATAACAATAATAATAAGAAAAAATTATTTATTAAAAAGATGATGAAAAGTTAAAAACCCTAATTTCTACATATTTTAATTTGTTAAGAAAAATACTTAAGTTTTAAAACCTAATTTAACTAAATTAATTATTTAACATTTATTTACAAAAATATTTAATAAGTAAATTAATTAACATATTCTTAGTTTTTGATTTTCTGGTTTTATATTATAAAAATTAATTCATGAATTTAAAGAAAACAATTAAAACAATTAAAAGAATGAAAAAGGAAAATCAAATAAAAAATAAAAATGATATAAACCATGGGGGGTGTCTGGCCCTTTTTGGAGGTGAATTGGAGTGGTTTGACCATTTGTGTTCTGACTGTTGGCCATTTGTGTTCTGGCCTCAACGTTTCTTAATCTTCTAGGATGTCTGTCTCGCCATGTATTGGTGTCATGCATAAGTTTTTCTACTTTGGCCATTTGGCTTTTGGCTTTTGGCTTTTGGCCATTTGACTTTTGGCCTCAACGTTCTTTAATGAACCTGCATGGGATCCTGTCTAAATCTGCAGTATTGAATCTCACGAACACATTAAATAAAATCATAAAATGCAAATAAAGCCAATATATGAAGAAATTTAATGTTTAGGCACAATATGGCATGTATGAATGATTATACCCTTTTGATCATGGAGATCAAATCAACCTTACCCTTACTGGAAAAGTAGTGACATGAATGCTTTTATGCCTTACTGGAAAATTAGGATCATGGAGATCAAGTCAGTCTTATCCTTACTGAAGAAGTAGTGAGGTGTTGGTTTGTAACTGTGATGGCTTGTTTGTAGTGAGAGAGGGATTTGTAATAAGGATTTCAATGTTTTAGGGTTCTTGAAAGAGTTTGATATTCTAACAGTCTTGTGGCAAGGTTTTTTTTCTCTCTTCTTTTCTCCTCCCCTCTGGTTTGTGTGAAAAGAAGGTGATTATATAATGGAAATTAGGGTAAAGCAAATGGGCTTTGAATGTGCAATTGGGCCTCCAATATTCACTTGAATTCGTCACTTTCCAGGCTAAATCGCAGGGACTTAAGTGCATTTTTTGAAGTTGAAATGTGAAAACAAAATGTAGCTGACATCGATAACTAACTCCTGTCCGAAAATCGGCTCAATCGGATAAACGGTGAATTAGTTATGAATTTTTGAAGTTTCAGCTCAGACAAACTTATTTTGGGCTCCAGTGTCGACTCTGACACGTTCTTCAATAAAAAACTGGTATTGATCGGAGCATAATCCGGTCTCTACTTTTGAAGCAAAGTTGTAGATCTATGAGTCAGTGACCTTGTGTAAAAATATGAGCCCAATCCGATAAAAATTGACCGAGTTATGAATTTTCGAAGTTTCGGCCCAGATGAAATAATATTCAGCATTCAGGATTTTCAGCGTGTCACGCACTCTGAGCAAAAAACGAAGGCCTTTTGAATACCGTTTGAACTCAATACCTTCTGTGAAAATGTAGCCAACTCAATTTGTGAAATTTTGGCGCCAGAACCAGCTCGATACGATGAAAATCGACCAAGTTATGATTTTTTGAACATGACGCAAATAAACTTCTGTCACAAATTTTCTGCACGAAAATACTTGATAAATCCACATTTTTGAAGACCTTCTGATCGAAATTGGCTTCCAGCCGTGAGAGATGAAAACGTAGATAATGTCAAGACGGAAGTTTGGCCACCGGAACGGGTTCAAAACGAGTCACGATCTTCAAGTTATGAATTTTTTAGCGCGTAAAAACTGCACTTTCAGCACACTTTTTCACTATATTTCTTCAAGAAAACTCACACATTCGGATACCTTCTTTAAAGAATTGACTCTTGAGCCGAACCTGAATTTGAGAATATGTTATCAGAGATATCTTGGCGAAAGAACACCTGAATATAACGCGCCGGGTTGGACTTGTGAATTTTCTTGAAATGTTTTGAGAAATATGGGAGGGCAAATTTTGGGGTACAACACTGAGGTAATGAAGCAATATATCGCTGGCTTTCTGGATGTTACTTCCTATCCACAATGGGTTGCTAACATTATGCCCATGCCTAAAAAGGACGGCAAAGTCAGAATGTATGTGGACTATCGGGACTTGAACAGGGCTAGCCCTAAAGACGATTTTCCCCTGCCACATATCGACATATTGGTTGACAACACAGCTCAACACAAGGGTTTTTCCTTCATGGATGAATTCTTGGGATACAACCAGATCAAAATGGCCCCCGAAGACATGGAGAAGACTACTTTTGTCACGCAGTGGGGTACCTTCTGCTACAAAGTAATGTCATTCATACTGAAGAATGCCGGGGCAACCTATCAACGCGCCATGGTAGCTTTGTTTCATGATATGATACATCATGAGATTGAAGTCTACGTAGACGACATGATAGCCCAATCACAGACAGAAGAAGAACACCTTGATCATCTGCAGAAGCTGTTTGTCAGATTGAAGGAGTATAAGCTCAGACTGAACCCAAGCAAGTGCACTTTTGGAGTCAGGTCTGGTAAACTTTTGGGATTTATTGTCAGCAACAAAGGTATAGAGGTTGATCCTGCTAAAGTCAAAGCTATACAAGAAATTCCTGCCCCCGCACTGAAAAGGAGGTTAGAGGTTTCTTGGGACGCTTGAACTACATTGCGAGGTTTATCTCTCACCTAACATCTACCTGTGAGCCAATCTTCAAGCTATTGAAGAAAGATCAGGTGGTTGAATGGAACAATGATTGTCAAGTTGCTTTTGATAAGATCAAGGAGTATTTTCTGGAACCTCCTATTCGGATGCCACCCGTCGAAGGAAGACCGTTAATCATGTATCTAACTGTTTTGGATAATTCAATGGGGTGTGTACTGGGCCAACATGACGAGTCTGGTCGAAAAGAGCATGCCATTTATTACCTTAGCAAAAAGTTTACCGACTGTGAGACTCGCTACTCACTGCTCGAGAAAACTTGCTGCGCTTTGGTATGGGCTGCTCGCCGGCTAAGACAATATATGTTGACTTATACCACTTTGCTGATTTCCAAGATGGATCCAATTAAGTATATCTTCGAGAAGCCTGCTTTATCTGGAAGAATCACTAGATGACAAATGATCCTGACTGAGTATGATATCCAGTATACTACCCAAAAAGCTATAAAAGGGAGTGTACTAGCTGACCATCTAGCTCATCAAGCCTTCGAAGATTACCAATCTATGAGATTCGACTTCCCTGACGAGGACATTATGACATTGGATGACATTGAAGTTAACAGACTGTATGACAGACCTGAAAAAGGATCCCGATGGACCCTGTACTTTGATGGCGCTTCAAATGCACTTGGCAACGGTATCAGCGCGGTACTTATCTCTCCAGAAGGTTGCCATACACCCTTTACTGATAGACTCTGTTTCAGTTACACCAACAACATGGTCGTATATGAAGCTTGTATCTTTGGTCTTAAAGCTGCAATTGACTTGGGAATCAAATCTTTGGTGGTATTTGGAGACTCAACCTTGGTTATCAGTCAAATCAAAGGAGAGTGGGACACTAAACATCCTAACCTCATCCCATACAAAGAACATGTCCTGACATTGTTACCTCATTTCGAGCAGATTACCTTCGAACACTTCCCGCGAGAAGAAAATCAGCTAGCAGATGCTTTGGCTACAATGTCTTCCATGTTTAAACTCAACTGGGATAATGAGGCTCCCCAAATCACCATCAAGCGAATGGATGAACCTGCGCACTATCATGAGATTAATACCGAAGAAGTAGTGGAACAACCCTGGTTCCATGAAATCAAAATGTATCTCTAGACTCGAGAATACCCTGAAGGAGCTTCCGTCAATGACAAAAAATTCTTAAGGAAACTTGCTGCCAAGTTCTTCTTGAGCAATGGTATCCTTTATAAGCGCAACCATGATTGTGTTCTACTTCGTTGTGTGGACAAGGTTGAAGCAGAGTTGATCATGACCGAAATACATAGTGGCACCTTTGGCACCCACTTAAGCGGACATACGATGGCTAAGAAGATTCTAAGGGCAGGCTACTATTGGTCTACCATGGAAGCTGATTGTCATCAACATTCCCGTACTTGTCACAAATGTCAAGTCTATGCTGACAAGGTACATATTCCTCCGATTCCTCTCAACGTCCTAACAGCTCCCTGGCCATTCGCAATGTGGGGAATTGACATGATTAGAGAGATCAAGCCTACAACATCCAATGGGCATCGCTTCATCCTGGTGGCTATTGATTACTTTACCAAATGGGTCGAAGCAGCTTCCTTCGCCTCTGTTACAAAGAATGTGGTTGCCCGTTTTATCAAGCAGAACCTCATTTTCCGGTATGGTATTCCTGACCGAATCATTACGGACAACGATACAAACCTGAACAACACTATGATCACCGCTTTGTGCGAGTAGTTCAAGATTTATCATCACAATTCATCTCCCTATCGGCTGAATATGAACGGTGTTGTCGAAGCCGCAAACAAAAATATCAAGAAGATCATTCAAAAGATGACGGTCACCTACAAGGACTGGCATGAGATGTTACCGTTTACTTTACACGGGTACCGTACCACGACGCGAACATCAAATGGGGCAACACCTTTCTCTTTGGTATACGGCATGGAAGCTATTTTACCTATAGAAGTTCAGATTCCTTCTTTAAGAATCATGAAGGACGCTGGTTTGAACAAAGACGATTGGATTCAGACCCGGCTTGATCAACTTAATTTGATTGACGAAAAGCGACTTACTGCTGTTTGTCATGGTCAGACGTATCAAAAACGGATGATCAAGGCTTTCAACAAGAAAGTCAAGAGACAAGTATATCAAGTTGGGGATCTTGTAATCAAGTGGATTATCTTGCTGCAAAGTGATCCCAGGGGCAAGTGGACTCCTACTTACGAAGGACCATTTGTGATCAAAAACATCTTTTCTGGCGGGGCAATGATCCTGACCACCATGGACGGTGACGACCTTCCACACCCTGCGAACGCAGACATAGTCAAAAGATACTACGCATAAACGACCCGACAGGTCGAAAACCCAAAAGGGCGACTTGGAAAAAAAATGGGCATCGCGGTGAATCAAAAACCCGAAAGGGAGGTTCAGGCAAAAATTAGGGATAAACAAAAAAAATCTGTACACCCGGCAAGTTGAAAACCCGAAAGGGCGACTTGGGCAAAAAAGGGTTTCCCGGTGGATCGAAAACCTGAAAGGGCGATCCAGGCAAAAGTTAGGGAATCAAAGCGTATGACTATGTCTCGTCGGATCACTTTAAGGATAATCTCTTCGCGGACAAGCTCCAAAGCTTCTGATCAATCCAATCATCTGCGGACGAAGCAACGAATGGACAAGATACTCAGAGTCATGAAGGCAATAGCAGAATGGGAACCCCATGGAATTGATAGACACAGCCATCTTTCTTTGTATAAAATTTTTCTCAGCTTTTTGACAACATTCTCTTACTAGGGTGTTTGTCTCCTTTGTACAAATACTTACACAAAGTTAATACAAAGTTATTTCAAAGTACAGAAAACTGTCTGCCTTTTTCTTTCTTTTTTACACTTGTGCTTTATTTGAAAACGTCCAATGATTTATTAAATGAGCATATGCATTTGAATGAAATCACCGCTTACAAATAAAATAAAATGAGAAAGAATAATTACTGATAGGATGGAAGTGTAGGAAAGTGTCTTTAGGCTATTCCAGAAGAAATCCCCTGCAAATACATCATCCGGTTCCTAAGCAGAACTAAAACCTTGAAAGAAATATCCCCGGTAGAGTTAAATTTCAAGGATCCCCATCGGAGTTGAATATTCAAATTCTCAGCCAACAGCAGAGCAGAACTTTGAACTACAAACCATCGATAAGAATGAAACTTTCTTCCCCAAGCAGAGACAAAACTCCAACCTGTGAACACCAGTGAAGATCATCCAGCTTCTTCCCTTCTCCTGAAAAGTTGCTTTCAAACCAGATAATTCATCAGAAAGTTATTTTTAAACTTTTTCCCATTGATGTCGCTAATCAAATCAACACGTCACTAGGACCCCCAACATAGAGGAAACTTTGAGCTATCAATCCCCAGCGGAAACCATTCAATTTTTCCCTGATATCCTTAACAAAACGGAGTTCCTCCTTCTTGCTTCCCCAGTAAAGTGGCATACAACCTAAGCTACTGAGCTTCTTCCAAACAAGAATAAGCTTTTCCTAGGATCCCGAGCTTACTCTCCAGCAGTATAGTTATTCCTCATAGAATTTCAGATCCCCTGCAGGTCAAAGATTCTCATTTTTTATTCCTCGGCACAAATTCCTCTAGCAGAATGAGGATTCTCATTCTCATTTCTCCATAGAGTTTTCAGATATTCCCCAGCGAAGTTCTCCTCAAACAGCAAAATAGGAATCCCCAGTAGATTGTCATACAAACCAAACTCCTGACTTCTCCCAGCAGTATAATTTCTCCCCACAGAGGTTGTAAAAGAGCTGGAAGACACACATACTCTTCAACAGTGGTCCCAGGACTTCTCATTTTCAACAATCAAAGGATTTTCAATCCCCGACAGCAGTCAAGGATTTATTTTCTCTGATAGCGGTCAAAGATTTTATTATCTCCAGCTATCCAGGATTTATTTTCCTCAGCAAGACAGCTCATCGGCTTACATGCGCATACATTGCATTCATATATCATAAACATTGATATAACACATATATTGCATCATACATTTCATGCAACATACTGTGTGTTTCAGCTAATTTGTTACCCTTTCCAGGGATAAGATTAGCAAGCTTCGACTCAACTTCTGAAAACAGTTTACGGATTCTCCAAACACGGATGTTAATCTATCGCTTGTTCAGATTCAACTTTTGAAAATAGTTTACGGATGCTTCCCAACATGGATGCTAATCTATTGCTTATTCAACTTCAAGACTTCTGAAAACAGTTTATGGATTCTCCAAACACGGATGTTAATCTATCGCTTGTTCAGACTCAACTTTTGAAAACAGTTTACGGATGCTTCCCAACATGGATGCTAATCTATTGCTTATTCAACTTCAAGACTTCTGAAAACAGTTTATGGATTCTCCAAACACGGATGTTAATCTATCGCTTGTTCAGACTCAACTTTTGAAAACAGTTTACGGATGCTTCCCAACATGGATGCTAATCTATTGCTTATTCAACTTCAAGACTTCTGAAAACAGTTTACAGATTCTCCAAACACGGATGTTAATCTATCGCTTGTTCAGACTCAACTTTTGAAAACAGTTTACGGATGCTTCCCAACATGGATGCTAATCTATTGCTTATTCAACTTCAAGACTTCTGAAAACAGTTTATGGATTCTCCAAACACGAATGTTAATCTATCGCTTGTTCAGATTCAACTTTTGAAAACAGTTTACGGATGCTTCCCAACATGGATGTCAATCTATTGCTTATTCAGACCCCCAACTCAGAGATGTTCCAAACACGGATACCTTTCTGATACTCATTCTTTCACCTACAACATACAGTTCGACAAACATTCTCGGATGGAATCTTTAAGCCCATCTCCGACAAGGTTCTGTCACATCTCCAAATGGCATCTTTAAGCCCATTACCTCAACTATGCTTTGACAAGTGCAAATTTATGGGCACTCTAGTGTCCAATCATCTTTTACCTTCAAGCCGCGAAAGGCAAAATCGCCAACTAACTCTTCAGGTTCAAGAAGATTGAACAGGGGCAACTGTTATACCCCAAAATTTGCCCTCCCTTTTTCACAAGAAGTCACAACCCCGGGGTTTTCTCTGATTTTTGAGATTGGCTCAAGAATCGGTCAAACAGACTTTTCTTTATCAGTCAATCCAGAATTAGGGTTTTCGCTCGCATTTCTCATAAGCAACTGAATCCTCGGAAATTCAGTTAACTGTTACATTATTTTCACGCTTGTTCAAGATTACTGGTTGTTTCTCAAAACCCAATTATCTGGGATAAGGGCTGAGACTTTTGTTTGGAACAGTAAGGCATCTGCTTGATTATTTTGAGTAAAAGGTTTATCGTTTATTGGAATGCTTTGTTGCTTGATTAAGTGGAGTGAAAGGTTTATCACCTATTGGAATGCTTTGTTTGTTTAACTGTACAATGTGTGTGTTAATTGGAAAACCATGCGTATTGTGAGTAATGCAAGGTTACGAGACAGCAAAAGTTTGTTGATTATTTATTTTATCTGAATTAAAATTATTGAGATACAGTTCCAATTATTTTGATTTAAGAGTCTTAAATAATTAAATAAACAATGCAAGAAAAGATTGGAAGATATTTGATAAAGACCTTTTTTATTATTTTCAAATATTGTTACAAAGTTTATCGGAATATTGTAAATTTACAACTTACAGTATTTACAATAATATTTGTTTACAATAAATGAAAAATAATAAACCTAAGCCTAATCTCCTAAAATCTTTGGCTTCTATTGCTTCTTCTATTGTCCAAGATGCATCCACCTGAAAAGAGAAGAAAGAAAAGAAAATCAACACAAGAATTTTCAAATGAAAAGAAGAAAAAAAATCATCATTAAAATTGGCCGTCTAGAATCATATTGCCTATTTTCGTCACGCTTTATTTCTCTCTCTGCAAATCACAAGAAGATCGCTCTTCTCGGTTCACAGAGAGAAAAATAAAATATAAAATGCAAGCATGTCAAACTAGATGCAAAAACATGGTTCAAATACAAAAGTTCCAAGTTGCATTAACCAAGCAAACTGAACTGCAAACTGAGTTCCAAGCTGCATTAACCAAGCAAATTGTACTGCAAACTAAGTCACAAATTCAAAAGAGACAAACAGGCGCCAAAACTGCCAAGGTATAAATCAAGCAAATGAATAATACAGCAGCAAGCAAAGTCCCATATTCAGCTACAGAACAAATTGCCCAAAACCAAGTTACAAGACAAATTGGATAAATATGGTAATGCAGCATGAAAAACATAAATACAGCAGACAAAAGCAAGACAACAGGAGGTAGTTCACTTGACAAGTCAAAACTTGTCAAAGATGCTTTCATCATTTTCTAGACAGCCCAATTTTTCAGAATAAAATATAATAAGCAATTAAAAATGCTTATAGAGAGAGAGAAAGAGAGAACCTCGGTGAAAAGTTTGTAGTTTTTGCAAAGGCAGGTTTTTCAAGACAGTAAAAGATAACAAAAAAGATATATAACAGTAAAAGGGCCAACATAGAGAAAAAGGAGAAAACATTGAGAAAAACCACAACCTGCAAGTCAAAAACTTGCAAGCCCAAAGCAAACCTGAAGCCTGCTTCCAACAACACAAAACTAACAGCAAGCCTGCCTCCCAAAAACTTGAAGCCTGCTTCCAAAAACACAAAAAACTTCCAAACAAACAAACTGCATCTCAACACCATAAACCTACTTGCAAAACTAACAGCAAGCATGCCTCCAACTCAACCTACATAACCTTAAAGCTTCCCAACCTGTAAACAACAAAAAACACAAGCCTGTTTCCAAAACCAAAACCCAAATCTACAGAAACCTGCCTGCAAATCCAAACAAGTTCAAGCCTGCCTTACAAATGGTAAACCTGCTACCAAGGCACCCTGCATAACCTCCAAACTACAAGTCAAAAACCAAAACCACAAACTGGTTCACCAACAAATCAAACTGCATAAGAAACCTGTTTACGATACTCAAGCAAACCTGCTAAGCACACAGGCCAAACAAAAA
Source organism: Vicia faba (assembly GCA_948472305.1). Classification (NCBI taxonomy): domain Eukaryota; kingdom Viridiplantae; phylum Streptophyta; class Magnoliopsida; order Fabales; family Fabaceae; genus Vicia; species Vicia faba. The sequence continues at coordinate 206,710,753 of OX451737.1, read as the reverse complement.
ACCTACAGTTCAAGACACAAACTGCAACTTTGTCACAGCCTGCCCAAACTACAAGCCTAAACACAACAAACTTGCATTGCATAAACTGCAAAACCCAAACATACAGTCCAAGCTAAAACTGCAAATTGCTCAAAAATCCCAACCAAAACAATCTCAGAAATACATTCATCATCAATATTCAAACACCCAAAGAAGAAGGAGAGATTCAGAAGTGACAATACAAAAGCAAGTTTCAGATTACATTCATCATCAACCTCAAAGCAGGGAGAAAAGAAAAGGTTTTCAGGAACTTCAACAAAGTTCATCATCATCAGAACATCAAAGGCCAAAAGAAAGGAAGAGTTTTAGAAGTAAAAGAAACAAGTTTCAGAGTACATTCATCATCAACAAAAATCCAGCTAAGCTAAGCTTCAATTTGGTGTCCATCAACAAAAGTCAGAAACACACGATTCAGAAGCAAGTTTTTTTTTCAGAAAAAAATTCATCATCAAACAATCAATATTCAAGCACTCAGAGGAAGAGAAACAACATAAAGAACAACAACAATAGTTCTCAGAATACTCATCATCAAACATTCAAAAGAAATACAGAAATACCAGAAGCCAAAGCAAGCAACCCTCATCTCCGCCCTCTGTTCCGGCCACCGGAGGCGCCACCAATCCCTCTCCTTTCCTCCACTGTCCTCTCCATCCTCCTCAAGGTAAATTTCCTTCAAAACATCATAAGTTAAAGGGATTAAGACTGTAAAACACGAACATGCAAACAAATCTGTAAAAAGCGCAAGAGAGAAAGATAAAAGCTCGTACCTTTCAGACCATAACTGTTGGTCGCTGTGAGAGAAGAGGAAGTGAGAGAGGGCGACGCTTGGTAACCTAGAACATAGAGAGAGAGGGTGTTTGAGAGAGACGAAGAGAACGAAATAAGAAGGAGGCGCCGCTGGGGCCAAAAAATTACAAACCCTAATGAAGCCACAACCCTGAACCCTAACAAAACTTTGTTGAAATTCATCACCTGGGCCTTCGCCCCAAATAAAACCTAGGCCCACTTTGTTTTTACTGAATACACCTCCCCATTCCATTTTGTCCATTGCATTAGTTCTATTTTCATCTTGGGCTTAACCCCAAGCAAACTCTTTAGGCCCATTATCTTTTCTAAACAAGCTAATACTCTTTCTCTTATTTTCATTTTCTTTTCTTTGTTAATATTAAAACCAAAAATATATTAAGATTTTGTTTTAAATTTTCTTAATTTAGTTTTCCTTTTTTTAATAATTATTACATTTAATAAAATACAATAATAATAAAGGTTTTATTTTCGTTTTCTTTAAAAAATACAAAAATGATAGAAACTTTAATAAAAATAATTTTTCTTTTAAAACTTTTCTTTTCATAATCAATAAAAAAACACAATAATAATAATAAATACTTAATCTTTCTTAGGTTAAAATTTTTATTTGTTCATTTGTAAATAAATACATACATCTCATATTTCTTTGATTTTCTTTATCTTATAAATTGATATAATCTTATGTTGAATGGCGATGATTCAATTTGGTTGTAACCCATAATATTTGGGACATTATTACTCTTGAGAAACTCATCCCCATTTGTAAATAATTGTACCCCCATCCCCGGATACTCTGTTGTAATAGCTTATAATTTAATTCTCGCACTTTATGCTTTTTTTAAAATATACCATGATTAGAGATTAGGGTTTGTATGTGAAAGTTTAAAATTGATCGCTGTATGACCTAATACAAGACAAATGCATGAAAATGACAAACACAATGCACACTTGCACCTCTAGGGTAACCTCGCTTGTAGCCTCTGAAAATGCAATCATGTCCCTCGAGTATGAGACACTCTAGCAAATGCCCCTTCGATAAACAAAGATCGTAGTCCCTCGATGACCCTCGATGTTACCTTCGATAAAACGATCTCTTCCCTTACAAAATTGCTAGAGCGTCTCACAAGTTGCTTTCAATGATTGTATACGATGACCCACGCCCGTCCCGTTAAATATCCTAACACAAGGTTGTTCACCAAATACAATGGTGAAACAACACTGTTAAAAGGGTTAAAAACATAAGAAAAATCTTTGAGTAAAATAGTGTAGACAACTCTTAGTTACTTGATCAAGAACTTGCAAAACATCCTTGCCATTTTCAAACACACTTCACAACACAACTTCAAAACCATTTCAAAACAACTTTCAAAACATTGAAATATCTTTTCAAAAAGACACACGCCTTTGTATATATTCAAACAAGAATCATTACAAAGGTTGCCTAGACAAGACATCTTTTTTTTAAAGCATTTTCAAAAACCACACACAAAGCACCATTTCAAATAATTGAAAAGCAAAGGCAAGTGATCTAAAAACAAGTAACTAAGAGCCCATGGAAAACCATGGATGAAAAGGGTGATATCACCTTCCCTTTTCATAATCTACCCCCCCTAACCCAAGAAAACATCTCAAAGGTCTTTCCTGTGCTTTTTGACCTTTCCTTAGGATAAAATAAAAAGTCGGTGGCGACTCTTGCTAAATCGAACAAGTGCGTACACAAACGCGAAACCTCAAGTCAATTCTCCCACCGTATCACAAATGTCTAATAACAAAGTAGGCATCGGGTTACAAGACATGAAGATTTTGACGTTGTTTACATCTATGAGTTGGTCGGGATTTGGAAACAAAACCATCCCATAGATGAGGAGAGCCACAATTTCCTCAAAAGCTTGCAAGTCCAAGGAGTTCAAACAATTTTGGGCTTTCTCAAACAAGAACTTGGCTAAGAAACCTTTGACACCACTCCTTGTTTCCCAATTAGTTGTGACATCAGATGGTTGCAAGTGTAAGGCTTGAGCAATCTATTCTGGTTTTAGATCTCTTTCTGTACTGTTGAAGGGTAGTTGATTTAGAATGGGAATCCTAAAGAGTTGGGAGAATTCTTCCAAAGTTGGCACAAGTTGATAATTGGGAAATGTGAAGCAATGGTGTAGAGGATCAAAGAACTGGAAGAGCACCTTCACCATGTTCTCATCAGTGTTAGAGGTAACCAAGTTTAGGAGGAGACCATGTCTTTCGGTAAATGGAGAATTTTCGGGAACCCTTGATGCTAACTCTTTAAGTTGAGGAGGGATCCTTACAAGATTGACTTAAATGGTTTTCCTGCAAATAGAATCCATGTCCTACAAAGTAGAACAAAGATAAATCCAAAAAATCCTTGAAATGGTTAGCGAGTATGAGTATGATGTTATGATGTTTATGATGTTATGCACAATTAGATATATACAAACAAAACAAACAAGTCTTTAGGTTTAGGCTTGAATGGAGTCTCATAGGTAAGTACCCTCTTGAAGTTTAGTTGGCTCAAACATGTCCTAGCAATAGTAACCGGGTTCTAAAGGAGCTCAATATCACTGGTTTGTTTTCTCAGGAATTGTTTTAGCGCAAGCCTCTTTAATGGCGACCGAAATATCCCAAAAAACCAAACCTCAATGAGTGTAGTATCGAGTATCTACCAACTTCGGACTGCACCAAAGTCGGTCATCTCACCACGTCCTAAAGGCCAAGTTGGTCAAGTAAAGGTTCTAGAAGTTAGTTAGTGCTTCATGACATCACTCAGCGGCCCCGTATTCTCCTTGACTACTAAAGGGCTACCGGTATCCACAAATATGTCACACTAACGCAACTATTGCTTAGACGATGTCGGTATACCTCGCACAGTTTCCACAATGTATTGCTACTTACCTATAAGGTATCCAAAATCCGGGTAGAGGATTCAAACCCAAACAAAGAACCAAAAATGTAAAGCATACAAGTCAAACAATGAAAGCAAATAAATATGATCTAGCCCTAAGGTAACCCTACTTTAAAAAATTTCCCCATTAGAGTCCCCAGTTCTGTAACACGGTGGGAGAACTGACTTGGTCATTTTGCGTTTTATCGCAAATGTTGCGGTTAGCAAGAGTCACTACCGACTTTTCTTTTATCCAAAAGGAAAGGTTAAAAAGAACAGGAAAGACCTTTGAGATGTTTTCTTGAGTTCGGGGGGTAGATTATGAAAAGGGATGGTATTAGCACCCTTTTCATCTGTACTTATCTACAGGCTCTTAGTTACTAGCTAGATCACTTGCTTTTGTTTGAAAATGTGCTTTGTGTGGTTTTTGAAAGTATTTTGAAAAGGCGCCATCGTTTAGGCAAACATTGTAATGATTCTTGTTCGTAAGAATGTATATAAAGTGTTGATCTTTTGAAAATGTTTTAAGTTTGTAAGATGTTTTGAAAGTTTTGATGTTTCTTTTGAAAATAGCAAGGATATTTTTGGTTTTGAAATTGAGCAAGCAACTAGGAACAATCTACCTACTCAAAAGTATTTCATGTTTATTTCCTCTTTCCTTTGACATTGTTATGTTACCATTGATTTGGTAAGTAACCCTATCTTTGGATGTAAAAGGGACGGGCAAGGGTCATCGTATATCCATGATTAGCAATGTTGTAAGATATATTAGCATTTTCTTTAAGGGACTAAGATCATTTTTGAAAGGCAACTTTGATAGCGTCATCGAGGGACTATGATCTTGTATTTTTGCTTGTTTTTGCTAAGATACCTCACATGCATAATATGGCTATTTTATAAGGCAACAAAGTGGATTTACCCTAAGGTTGCAAGTGTGCAAGTGTGTCTTTTTTCATGCTTGATTTGTCTTGATTAGGGTTTGCTATTTGTTGGTTTTAATCTTTCCATACAAACCCTAATTACTAGCATTTGTATATAAAGCATTAAGTCGCGGAAAATAAAAATACTAAGCTACTACATCATTAAGGGAAGGGATATACAAATTACAAATGGGGAATTGCAAGAAATTAAAACCCTAATTATCTATTACAACTATATTGAATTTGAATAAATGTACATAAATGAAATAAATATAATGTACAAGTATGAATAGATAAGGAATGAATTTTTTTTGTATTAAAAGTTTTGACCTAATTAAATTAAAGTAAGATAATTGACTATAATAAGAAAACTAAAATTTATTTAGTAAAAGAAATTAATTTATTAAAGAAGACAAGTTTTTTTAGGGTTTTTTTGTGAATTTGATTAAATTAGTAAATAAAATTATTTAAATAAAAGTCCTAAGTTCTAAATTGATTTTAATTTACAAGAAAATAATATATAATAATTAAGACTAATTATCTAAGTATTTAAAAAAAGGGAAATTAATTTATTAAAGAAATGTTTTTTTTAATTCTTTTGTTTTATGAAGAAAAATAAACTAAATAAATATAAATAATAAAATAATTTTTTTTTTGGATTTTTATTAATAACAATAAAAATAATAATAATAATTATTATTATTATAATAAACAAAATAAAAATATAAAAGAAAGAAAATGGGCCAGGATGTATGAAAGTGAAACAGGGAGTATGAGATAAGCAAAAATACCAGGCCCAACAAAAGGGAGCCCAGCGCCTTCCTTCAAACAAAAAAATGAGAGAAAATATGAAAAAAAAGAATCAAAAGGGTACCATTGAGGCTCGAACCCAGGTCCCCCTGGTTACAGGTGTGTGCTTCTTATACCACTGGGGTGGCCTGTTTCATCCGTTCATATAATAAAAGTTTAAATATATATTAGAAACTGCTTCCTGAAGACAACTTCATCTTCAACCTCGCGCCTAGCCAGACCACCTTCATCTTGTTCATTTCTCATCCATTTTCAAAAGTGTAAACATGAATCTTGTGGCAAATTTCCTCACGATTTCAGAAATGTAAAGCATTAAAACTATAGATAAAAGACAAACATGAATTTTATTGGCCCTAATATGAACCCTAACTTTTCTAGAAATTTCAATCTTAAAATTCTCTAAGCTCAAGCAACATAAATGAAAACTACGGACATGGTTAGCTTCAGGGAAATGATATCTACATTTTTCATTTACAAATTAAACATTAATGATGCCTATATGAAGAGTTCAAAAGTCAGAAAACTCACCTTGCAAGAGGGTATCGTGTTTTGAGTTTGACAGCTTTTGATGAGTTCCGGTGATTGGGTTAGCTTTCTCAAGTTCCCAGGAAGCTAATGTGATGCTTGGCTTGAGCTGAAAGTTGTTGAGGAGTTCTGGAGAAGTCAACTTGCAGAGCTCTATTTTTGGTTATGGAGGTTGATGAAGATAGAGTTACAGTTATGAAACATGGTCAGGGATGATTTGTATTTGATGTTTAGAAGCTTTAGGAACCAAAAGGCTTGGAAACAAGCGAGGGAGATGTGAGTTTCATGTTTTTGGTCAGATTATGCAAGAATGGAGTTTTTTGTTACAGTTCTTCATGAAAATGACCTATAATTCAAGAATGAAATGCCAACTTCATGCCTTCGATTCTCCTTGCTCAAACATGATCTCAAGGAGTTATTGGACATTTTAGAAAGCTTGTAATGTTCTCTACAAACCCTTTTTGAATCAATTTTGAAAATTCCCCTTGGAACTATGTGAAAAATTGCCATGAAGTTAGGTCAAAATCCTGCCTAAACTAGGGCAAAATTTTCACTAAGTGTTTAGTTTCATGAACATGTATTCACAAAATCATAACTTGGAATCCATGAATTTCTAGGATAAGTTGTGTAAATCAATGTTTTAGATCTCATTCAGATCTACAATTTTCATGTTGAAAGTTTCCTTTGAATCATCTTGCATCATGGTGAAAAAATGGCTCAAAGTTGTGAAAAAACTTTGACTTTTCAAAATGAAATCTTGACTTTTTGATTTCTTGATGACCAAGTTTCATATTTTGACATGTTTTGATTGATTATGATCTTTGACACTTGATTTTGACCAAAAAGTCAATGTTTGACTTTTTAGTGTACATTTGACTTTTGATCAGTTGACTGAAAATCAACTATCAATCAATTGATCTTGAGGGATATTGAGTCATGTCATTAGGTTAAAATGATGCAATTTAAATCTTAAAATCATGTTTCAAACCAATTAACCATTTTCTAGGTCAAAAATCAGAAATTGCCTTTTCTCAATTAAAACCCTAATTTTGACCATTTTTCCCTTTTGATGATCTGATCAAATTTATTGAGGAATTATGGTCCAAAATTGATCAAATGAGATATAGGAGTTCACAATGTTGATATGGATAAAAAATTATTAAGTTTGACTGTAAATTGGCCACATTTGACTTTTTCCCCAATACAGTTGATTTTTAGGTCAACTGATCAATTGACTGAGCAAAAATGTGATCCAAGAATTGAAACTTGACATGAGCAATCTTGGGGGTCCATAATGATCCATGAAATTCATATGGGGCATTAAAAGTTCAATTATCCTTGTGCAATCTCAAACCCTAATTTCAGTCATCAGTGCTTAAGGAGGTGTCCTGAGCTGATCAACCCTTGTGCAGTCTTGAACCAAAGGAGATCTTGTGAGAAAATACTTTGATGAATAAGAGGGGAAAAAATTTGGGGTACAACAATCTTCTTTTGGTACAATTGGCTATGACATAAAGCTGTTAAGCATTTTTCTTCAATAAGGTGGAGTTGATCAAGTCGCGTCTGAATCCATTCTGATTCTTCAAGCTTAGTTTCCATAAGGATTCATAATGATAGGATCTATACTTCAACAAGGAATACAACCTTCATTCCATAAATAAGAGATAAAGGAGTTGCTTCTGTCTAAGTGCGTACTGAGTTACAGTATCATGTAGAGCAAAGGGAAGCATTTTGTGCCAATATTTATATGTTTTCACCATCTTCTAGATGATCTTATTGATATTTTTATTGGAAGCTTCAATGGCCCTGTTGTACCCCAAAATTTTCCCTCTCATATTTTCCCAAGACTTTTCCCTTACATGGTGGTTACAAACACTTGGTTAAAGAAAGAGGAAATTTTTGAATATTAGAAAAGTGTCTTTCAATTGGAAATTCAACAATGTCCTTCGATTGGCAGTTAAACAGTGCCCTTCGATTGGCATAACAACAAGTTTCGACCCAGCTCTTAAAATTCTTTGATACAAGCTTGACTCACTAGTCTTCGATTGGGAATTTAACACCCTTCGATCAAGCTTTAGTCGGCAAGTCTACGATTAAGATTTTTTTTCTCTTTGAAATGGTTCCCTTCGACACAGAAAGAATGGGAGCTCCTTTTGGCTTATTTCATTTGGAGCATCTCTGGGCCTCCTTCGTTTGAAGCACCTATGGCTTCTTTCATTTGGAGAATCTCTGGGCCGCATTCGTTTGAAGCACCTATGGCTTCCTTCGTTTGAAGCACCTCTGGCTTCCTTCATTTGAAGCACCTATGGCTTCCTTCGTTTGAAGCACCTCTGGCTTCTTTCGTTTGGAGCATCTCTAAGCCTCTTTCGTTTGAAGCACCTCTGGCTTCTTTCGTTTAGAGCATCTTTAGGCATCCTTCTTTTAAAACACCTCTAGCTTCTTTCGTTTGGAGGATCTCTGGGCCTCCTTTGTTTGAAGCACCTTTGTTTTCTTTCACACAGGCCCATTTGGAAAAATAGCCTGCATGCCTGCCTGCACAAGGCAAGAATTTTATTCATACCTACAAGGCAAACGCTTGGTACATGCCTGCCTGCACAAGGCAGGAACTTACCTCATGCTAAGTTTTGACAGCCCAATTTCTACACTATGGCATTACAAAAGCCCATTCGAAGGACACATATTGTTGGCCATTCGAAGAAGCTGAATCAGATCCATTCAAAGAAGCATGCAAGAGGTCCAATCGAAGGGCAAGGATTGAAGGTATTCGAAGGACGCATACTGCTGGCCATTCGAAGAAGCTGAATCAGAGCCATTTGAAGAAGCTGGATCAGATTCATTCGAAAAAGCATGCAAGAGGTACAATCGAAGGGCAAGGATTAAAGGCATTCAAATGAGCCAATTTGTCCACATTCACTCAAATTTAAAAAGAGGACAAGATCCCATGTTTTTGGCCACAATTATAAAACTTCATTCGTGGCCTTGAAAACGTTTGTTTATGGCAGTTAAACTTTTGTCTTCTTGTACCCTCCCTCCTATTCTATATAAGCATCATGCTTGCAAGCCAAAGACACACATTGGAGATACGCTTCCCATAAACCCACCATAGTTATCAAAAGATAATCCAAGAGTATCAAGCAACTCTAGTCCCCACACAAGTTCAAATTTCCAGCAAGGTAAGTACCCTTGACCTTGTACCTTTCATTTCAGCATGGCATGTAAATAACATCTATTCACCTTTTATTGCTGTCCTTTTTGATTGCATGCTTTTCTTGTCTAAATATACATATTAGAACTAACCCTTGTACAGACTCAAACGAACAGAAAAGGACTTGTGTGAAACAAAGCCTTAGGCTAAGCCCCTCATTGTCTGACTGCCCCAAACGAAAGAGGCACCTTCATGATTGTTTTGCAGGTCCACGTCCCTTCATAGTCCAAACGAACTAGGCAGAAAATAGTCCAAAGAAGGATCCTCATACTACTTCCCAGCACAATCAAAGGAGGCCAGGAGAGTCCAATAGAAGGCTGCTCATGCCAGCTTCCCAGCCCAATCGAAAGAGGCCAAAGAAAGGGGTGAATCGAAAGCACATCTTTCCCCCTTGAATCGAAAGACTCACTTCCCCTTTTCTCTTTCGCATGCCTAAGCCTATTTGGCATTTTTCTTTTTGTATTTTTTCTTATATTTCTTTTTATTATTGTTTTCTGTTGTTTAATAACCAAATATAAAAGAAAAAACTCACTAAAAAAATTAGGTTTAAATTTCTTAATAAAAAAAAAATTAAGTTTAGTTAATTAATTAATTGAAACTTTAACCTTTTTTTTAATTAAAAATGAATTAGAATTTTGGACTAATTATTTTCTTTTCATAATAATAAAAAAAACTAAAAAGAAATTAGTTTATTTTTCTTAATTTAATTTTACAATATAGACTTTAGGATAATTGACTATTTTTCTTAAATAAAAAAAAACAACAAAAAAAGATTTTTCTTATTAGTCTTTCTTTTTTTTTACCAACTTTCAGTCTTTCGCGCGTTATTTATTTTTCGCATTTTTACATTATTGTATCTGCTAACAGTATGTAATAGATTAAATTAGGATTTTTACCGCTTTCCATATTTTTTATTCTCCCAAGATTTGTACATTGTAAATATCCATCTCCCCAAATCCATGTAATAGCGTAGGGTTTATTTTTCGCACTTTATATTTTCCTGTATATGTATTAACTGCTAGTAACTAGGAATGTATGAAAAGACTAAAATCAAAATGTTAGCAAACTTAACAAAAAGACAAAAATAACTGAACATAACACACTTGCACATATACACCTCTAGGGTACCCAACTTTGATTACCTTTAAGAAATAAAACAATCATGAGGCAGGAACGCTTTAACAAAGACCCATAAATCAAAAGATCATAGTCCCTCGATGACCCTACAGTTGCCTTTTCGGTAAATAATCTAGTCCCTAAAGAAAATTGCTAAAGAGTCTCCACAAGTTACCTTTGTGATTGTAAACGTCCCTTCGATGTCCCTCAAACATCCAACGATAGGGATACCTACTCACTAATAGTAGGATAGCGCTGTCTAAAGAATATGAGGAAAAGAACGACCCTTTTCGAGTATAAAAGTAGATAGCTGTTATAAGTTTGCTCAAAAACACTTTTTGCGTTTACACAGATACTACTTTTCAAAAACAATTGCTTTGTTAACACTCTTGAGGATTGATACAAGAGTTAATCGCAAAGCAAATCGCCGCACTAAGGCATTTTCCAAACATTTTCAAACGCACAAAGCACAAAGGTATTTCAAAATGAGCAAACCTCTAAGAGCCCATAGATAACTACAGATGGAAAGGGTGCTAACACCTTCCCTTTCCATAATGTACCCCCCTACTCAGAAAATATCGAAAAGGTATTTTTCTATTCTTTTCACCCTTTCCTTAACTTGGATAAAAAAGTCGGTGGAGACTCTTGCTTACAGCAATATTTGCGAACATAAAACGCAAAACCAATACAATATATAACAGTCGGTTCTGCCGCCGTATCACAGAACTGGCGACTCTGCTTGGGATAAAAAGTGGGGTTAACTTAGAGTTAGTTCATTTTAAAACTATTGTATTTGTATGCTTTATTTTCTTTATCCTTGGAGGGCTGTTTCGATTGTTACTATAGATCCTACACCCGGATCTGAGGCACACTTTTAGGTAAACAATAATAGATTGTGGAGAGTATATGGCATAGACCGATATGGTTGAAGCGATAGCTGTGTTAGTGTGACACTTTGGTTGGTATTGGTATCCCTTGTGTTGAATCGAGGAGAATACGGGGCCACCGCGTGGTGTCGTAAAGCACTAACGGACCTTAGAACCTTAGTTGAATAAACTTAGCCATTAGAAAGTAGTGAGATAGCCGACATCGGTGTAAAGCTGGGATTGGTTGATACTCGATGCTACACTCATTAAGATCATACTTTTGAGATGTTTCGACCGCAAGAAAAGATTGCTAAGCTGAAATAATGCTCGATAAAGGAAGATCAATGATATTGAGACTCCTTAGAACCCGATTACTATTTCTAAGACAGGTTGAACCAACTAAACTTCAAGAGGGTACTTACCTACAAACCCCATGCAAGTCTAAACCTAAGGCTACTTGTGTGACTTATTTGCTTTCTTTGCCTAACAATTTGAACTCATTGCAGGGCTTTGTTTGTATTCCTTGCAAGACCTTGTTTCTATAAATCCAATAAATTGGTTTCTTACCCTGCATTTTTTCTTGATGCCTAGCATACACATCATCGCATCATACCATATCATTTCCTTAACCATTTCAAGGATCACAAGGGCCTGTGATGCAGGTTATGATAAAGCAGACGTCTAGCATGGGGCAAAGGAATTTATTTTCCTCTAACCAATGCCTTCAAAAGACAAAAACATGACAACATGAGTCAGGGGTTATGACCTACTCGATATAGTGAGCTTGACTCTCGTATAAAGACCTTCAAACGATACGAAAGTTCTGCAGTCAAGGTCACAGTTCAACTCCTAATATCTTCTTGTGTTTACCCCATGAGATCCTTGAAAACATTGCATAAGCATATCATACATGTCATTGCATAAACATGTATTCTAGGTACAAGCTTCTTATCCCTTCGCTATTTATTTCAGTAAGATGAAATGGCTCTTGAACAAACAATCAAGGACCTTCAGGCTCAAAACGCTCAGTTCCAACAAATGTTCCTGACTCTGACCCAGGGGCAAGAAGACCTCAAAGCTCTGATCATCAAAAAGAAGACTAAGAAGGAAAAGAAACCAGTTCGTGTTTTGAGTGTGGGAAGAAGAAGACCAGCTAACCGAGCTCTAGATTTCTCAACCCCATCAAATAAGGGGGATAATCAAGAGGAAGATGACGAGGAATCATAGGAAAGAGACAAGAATCCATCATCTGAAGAAGATGAACCTGAATTTTCTGAGGAGCAATATCCTCCTACTGATGATAACTATAAACGGATGGAGGATCGGCTCAATGCCATGGAGATCCAAAGGGTTCCCGATCTGGATTTTAAAGAATTGGGTTTGGTTCCAGTGGTAGTCATCCCACCTAAGTTAAAGGTCCCTATCTTTGCAAAATATGATGGTGTTTCCTATCCCAAGCTTCACTTGAGGTCATATGTCAGAAAGATCCAGCCTCACACTGCTGACCGGAAGCTATGGGTCCATTTCTTCCAAGAAAGTTTAGCTGGAACTCAATTGGATTGGTTCTATCAGCTAGAAGGAACTGACATCCATACCTGGGAAGACTTGGCTGCTGCTTTCTATAAGCAGTACCAATGCAATGATGACCTGGCACCAACTCGAGTGCAGCTGCAGAATATGTCCATGAGCTCAAGAGAAGGGTTCGAGGAATATGCCCAAAAATGGAGGGATCTAGATGGAAGGGTACAACCTCCTCTGAATGATCGGGAAATGGTAGACATGTTCACAGGCACTCTGACAGGCCCGTTCTTTAATCTGATGATTGGGAGTTCCTCATCCGGGTTCACAGATATGGTTATGACTGGAGAAAGGATCAAAAGTGGTATCAAGAGTGGAAAGATTCCAATGGCTGCATCTTCTAGTGCTGAGAAGAAGCCATTTGGTGGTAAAAAAGAGGTTAATGTTGTGTATGGCCAAAAGGGTCGCAACAAGGGCAACCACGACCAATCTGTTGAGGTAGTCCTGATATCTAATCCTACATCGGTGCGACAGCAACAGGGTAACCGGCATAAGCAAGACGAGCCCAAGAGAGAGTTTACCAAGCTTAACATGTCGCTGTCTTAAACATTGCAACAATTGATGAGGATGAATTTGATTACACTAATAGGACCTCATCTAAACCCCAAGACTTCCTCTCTTAACTACAATCCTGATGCAAAGTGTGTCTATCATTCTGGTAGTCTGGGGCACGATACTAACGATTGTTGGGCGCTGAAATACAAGATTCAAAATATGATTGACACCAAGGATATTGAGTTCGACCCTCTTGAGACGCCCAATGTGATCACTGCTCCCATGCCAAATCATGGCTAGGATTGAGAGTGTTTATTTCATTTTGAAATTTCAATTGTTATTTCTTTTGATTGTTCGAACAATTGTTTCATATTAAAGTTTGTTACTTCATTAATGCATTGAACATGTTTGTCTTGAATTAATTTGTTTTCATTATGCTTAAACTGCTTTCTTACTTCCTTTTTTGTGATATTCAACTCTTGATTAAAATCTCTAATCCTTTAGAGGGAGGATGACGAGAACGATACCATAATCTCTACAGTATGCTTTTGAACAGACCCTGCTGACGATGTACATGCGTTGTTTCAAATTCTAAACAGTGGAGTTATAAGGAAGATAATCTCTAGTCAACCCCTTTGAGCCTAAGAAGTAGGAGTTTTCTTTTCACACAAATTAAAACCCTTAATCATAACCTGGGGCATGGTAGTTTTCTCAGTTAATTCAGATGTGCATTTAGTCGCAAGCTTTCCCTTCATACACGACAAATAGTGTAGAAGATGCTCTCCAAAAGATGGTGATGGTTCCACATAATCATTAAGAACAAGCAGGCATTATCTCTCAAAATAAAAGCCCATTAAGTCAAAACCTATGAAGGAGACTTAAGAAAAAAACTGGGACATCTCGCTGGCTGTAATCACAAAAGAAACAGTTCAGGCAAAAGACAAGGATAGCAAAATCTAAAAATAAAGAGGTCCTACAAATTCTCAACAAAAAGAAAAGGTCACAAAAATGACTGCCTTCTAAAACAAACATTCAATTTCTGAACCATCACCGGAATATTGGGGCCAATATTCCAGAACTCAACTGGGATTCGAAATGCACAATTAACTGAGCATAGGACTGAAGAACATCACAAAGAACGGGCCGGTACAAGTAAATTTTATGCCTTTATCCTTTGTTTCTTAAACCGTGAACTAGGCCACGTTACAAACCTTAAAAGTCCTAGCTGAAGCATGGGTTAGTTCGAGAGCATATTGTTACAAAGGTATCCTGACTCCTGTAAGGTTTTCTATAAATCATGAGTTAATATCATATTCTTGCAAATTTTGTTTTACTACAAAAAAACGCATTTTAAAAAAATTTCAAGACAGGCATAAGCTTTGCATTCTTTAAATGACATTGTTTGCATATGGTTAATTGTTCAAATGGAAGAGAAATTCACACAACAAATATTCAGTGAACGAAGACCCCCTCAATGGACAGAATCACCTCAGACGAAAAAAACATTCCCAATAACAAACCTTTCATAATTAAGGGGCATGACATGGTGTCTAATTAATTTGGGGAAGTCAAGCCAATATGCAAAGAATATCTCCAAGAATGCTGAATAGCCAGGGGCAGATCTCCATCTGAATCACTCGGGGGCTGTTACATTGATCGGGGATTCCAGCAGAAAATCACTGTGAAATTGGAATCTTTGGTACCACAAAATTGCTTGTCTGTGCCAGTAGTATCAGATGGTGTCAGTATCATGTCTTCGAATCCTTCCATGACAGTTCTTAGAAAAGATACGTAGGAAATTCAAAACTATCAGAAACTTAATCAAACAATAGGTGCACCAGATTCATCCTGAAGCAGCCCCACACAGGCTCCCACGTATGAAAGGGCACATGCGATCACATAAAAATTTTCTGGCATTTCTACAACACTTGTTGTCATAGACGGTGACAACTCTCCACATCCTATGAGCGCGGACATAGTCAGAAAATACTACGCATGAAAAAGACCCACTAGGTTGACAGGCCTAGGCAAAATTAAGGGCATCCTGGCGAACCAAAAGAGTTCGGGAAAAAATTAGGGATATATACAAAAAAATTGTACACCCCGTAAGTTGAAAACCTGAAAAGGAGGCTTGAGAAAAAAAGGGTATCCTGGTGGACTAAAAACCCGAAAGGGAGGTCCAGGCAAAAGTTAGGGATTAAAAACGTATGACTATGTCCCGTCATCTTGTCATTTGTTTATTAGTAGAAGACTTATCATCCCGGTCAGCATTTACCAAGCACCCCAGGAGTTGGGATGACACTCAAACCATCTACAAAGTCTCTGCAGGTGCTTTTTCCAACAGGTACAGAGGCAGGGGCATCTTACTAAAAAAGTCACCGTCATATCCTCAGCTTACAACCTAGTGATGTCAGGTGTTCTCGTATCCCCGGCAGAATAGGAATTTCCAACTACTTCTCCGACATCAGGTTTTCCCTAGTAAAATCGTCAAACTTCTCAAGATTCCCCAATAGGATTTCACAAAATCCTCAGGCAGTGCACAAAGCTTTCCTTCCCCAACAGAGCTTATTTCTCTAACAATGGAAGATCATCTCCCATCAGTTCAACTTCAACAAAATATGAAGACCTACATTCTTCATATCCAGTTGCAATCAGGGATTTATTTTCCCTAATTCAACAACACTGCAATAGAAAAACTGATACATTCACATATTGCATTCATATATCATTCTACAAACGACATGGCATCTGCAGTACAAATGCATACATCCCAATCTCATTTATTTTTAGAACACCATTACACAATGCATTTCATACATCATGACATTGCATACAGCTAATGCTTTACCTTTTCAGGAAAGATCAATCAACAAATACTTATCATCACCAATTTTCAACAGGTCCAGGATTAGCTCTTGAAACAAAACAGAGTAATTATCTGTGCGACCAAATACAACTTTACACGGGCTCATCATGAAGCAATCTTACACGGGTTTCTTCTGACTTCCAAATACAGCTTTACATGGGCTCAACATAAAAGCAATCTTACACGGGTTTCTTCTGACTTCCAAATACAGCTTTACACGGTCTCATCATGAAGCAATCTTACACGGGTTTCTTCTGACTTCCAAATACAGCTTTACACGGGCTCAACATGAAGCAATCTTACACGGGTTTCTTCTGACTTCCAAATACAACTTTACACAGGCTCATCATGAAGCAATCTTACACGGGTTTCTTCTGACTTCCAAATACATATTTATACGGGCTCTTCATGAAGCAATCTTACACAGGTTTCTTCTGACTTCTAAATACAGCTTTATACGGGCTCTTCATCAAGCAATCTTGCACGGGTTCCTTCTCCCTCCTTCTAAATTTTTACACGGACTCATCCTGAGGAAACCCTACCCAGGTTCCTTCTTTTGAATTTCCAGATGCAGTTTTACACTGACTCATCCTGAGGCAACCCTACCCAGGTTCCTTCTCTTGAATTTCCAGATGCAGTTTTGCACGGACTCATCCTGAGGAAACCCTACCCAGGTTGCTTCTCTTGAATTTCCAGATGCATTTTTACACGGACTCATCCTGAAGCAACCCTACCCAGGTTCCTTCCCACAATCTCCAGATGCAGTTTTACACGGCCTCATCTTGAGGAAACCCTACCCAGGATCCTTCTCTTAAATTTCCAGATGCAGTTTTATACGTACTCATCTTGAGGAAACCCTACCCAGGTTCCTTCTCACAATTTCCAGATGCAGTTTTACACGAACTCATCCTGAGGCAACCCTACCCAGGTTCCTTCTTACAATTTCCAGATGCAGTTTTACCCGGACTCATCTTGAAGCTTCCCTACCCAGGCTCCCTCTCATATATCTCCTAAAACAGCCCTACCCAGGTTCCTTCTCATAAACTTCCAAATGAAGTCTTACCCAGACTCATCTTGAAATAGCCCTACACAGGTTTCTTCTGATACATTTCCATATAGCAGTTATTTTATTCTCCCCAGCAAATTACTACGAAACCTGGATTTCAACCAGAAAACAACAAACTTTCATCTCTCCAATCCAGAGATAACCCCTCAGTAGAGCCACGAACAACTGGAGTTCCTAGACTCTATTTCCCACAAAGTTTTCTTCAAACAGGAAAAAAACAGAAATCAACATCCCCCAGTGGACTCCTCCTCAGACAACAGGAACATTAATCCCCGCAAAGAGACCTCTTATGAAGTCAACATCTACTCTGGATGTCATCTTTAAGCCCATCTCCGATGACTCTCTGTCATATTCTCTGGATGGCGTCTTTAATCCCATCTCCGACGACTTTCAATCTTCTTCTCCAAATGGCATCTGTAAGCCCATTCCCGACGTCATCAACCATAATTATTACTTCATGCGAGTGAAATTTTCTGGGCACTCTAGTGTTCAATCATCTTCCACCTTCATATCACGAAAGGCAGCCAAGCCAATCTAAATCCTCAGGTTTAAGAAGATTGAACAAGGGTAGCTGTTATACCCCAAAATTTTTCCTCTCATATTTTCCCAAGATTTTTCCCTTACATGGTGGTTACAAACACTTGGTTAAAGAAAGAGGAACTTTTTGAATATTAGCAAAGTGTCTTTCGATTGGAAGTTCAACAATGTCCTTCGATTGGAAGTTAAACAATGCTCTTCGATTGGCATAACAACAAGTTTCGACCGAGCTCTTAAAATCCTTTGATACAAGCTTGACTCACTAGTCTTCGATTGGGCATTTAACACCCTTAAATCAAGCTTTGGTCGGCAATTCTACGATTGTGCTTTGTTTTTATTTGAAATGGTTCCATTCGACTCAAAAAGAAGGGGAGCTCCTTTTGGCTTCTTTCGTTTGTAGCATCTCTGGGCCTCCTTCGTTTGAAGCACCTTTGGCTTCCTTCGTTTGAAGAACCTATGGCTTCCTTAATTTGAAGCACCTCCGGCTTCCTTTGTTTGAAGCACCTCTGGCTTCTTTCGTTTGGAGCATCTCTAGGCCTCTTTCATTTGAAGCACCTCTGGCTTCTTTTGTTCGGAGCATCTCTGGGCTTCCTTCATTTGAAACACCTCTAGCTTCTTTCGTTTGGAGCATCTCTGGGCCTCCTTCGTTTGAAGCACCTTTGGTTTCTTTCACACAGGCCTATTTGACCAAATGTCCTGCATGCCTGCCTGCACAAGGCAGGAATTTTCTTCATACCTACAAGGCAAACACATGGTACATGCCTGCCTGCACAAGGAAGAAACTTCCCTTATGCTAAGTTTTGACAGCCCAATTTCTACACTATGGCATTCCAAAAGTCCATTCGAAGGATGCATATTGCTGGCCATTCGAAGAAGATGAATCAGAGCCATTATAAGAAGCATGCAAGAGGTCCAATCGAAGGGCAAGGATTGAAGGTATTCGAGGGACGCATATTGCTGGCCATTCGAAAAAGCTGAATCAGAGTCATTCGAAAAAGCATGCAAGAAGTCCAATCGAAGGGAAAGGATTGAAGACGTTCGAAGGAGCCAATTTATCCACATTCACTCAAATTTCAAAAGAGGACAAGATCCCATGTTTTTGGCCACAGTTACAAAACTTCATTCATGGCCTTGAAAATGTTTGTTTATGGCAGTTAAAATTTTGTCTTGTCCCATCCCTCCTATTCTATATAAGCATCATGCTTGTAAGCCAAAGACACACGTTGGAGATACGCTTCCCATAAACCCACCATAGTTATCAAAAAATAATCCAAGAGTATCCAGCAACTCTAGTCCCCATACAAGTTCAATTTTACATCAAGGTAAGTCCCCTTGACCTTGTACCTTTCGTTTCAGCATGGCATGTAAATAACATTTATTCATCTTTTATTTTTGTCCTTTTCAATTGCATGCTTTTCTTGTATAAATATACATGTTAGAACTAACCCTTGTACAGACTCAAACGAACAGAAAAGGACTAGTGTGAAATAAAGCCTTAGGCTTCGCCCCTCATTGCCTGACTGCCCCAAACGAAAGAGGAACCTTCATGATTGTTTTGCAGGTTCACGTTCCTTCACAGTCCAAACGAACTAGGCAGAAAAGAGTCCAAATGAAGGATCCTCATACTGCTTCCCAGCATAATCGAAGGAGGCCAGGAGAGTCCAATCAAAGGCTGCTCACGCCAGCTTCCCAGCCCAATCGAAAGAGGCCAAAGAAAGGGGTGAATTGAAAACACATCTTTCCCCCTTGAATCGAAAGACTCACTTCCCCTTTTCTCTTTTGCATGCCTAAGCCCATTTGGCATTTTTCTTTTTGTATTTTTTCTTATATTTCTTTTTATTATTGTTTTCTGTTGTTTAATTAACCAAATATAAAAGAAAAAGCTCACTAAAAAATTAGGTTTAAATTTCTTAATTAAAAAAAATTAAGTTCTTTAGTTAATTAATTAATTGAAACTTTAACCTTTTTCTTAATTAAAAATGAATTAGAATTTAGGACTAATTATTTTCTTTTCATAATAATAAAAAAAACTAAAAATAAATTAGTTTATTTTTCTTAATTTAATTTTATAATATAGACTTTAGGATAATTGACTATTTTTCTTAAATAAAAAACACAACAAAAAAGGATTTTTCTTATTAGTCTTTCTTTTTTTTTTACGAACTTTCAGTCTTTTGCGCGTTATTTATTTTTTGCATTTTTACATTATTGTATTTGCTTACAGTATGTAGTAGATTAAATTAGGATTTTTACTGCTTTCCATATTTTTTATTCTCCTAAGTTTTTTATATTGTAAATATCCCTCTCCCCAAATCCATGTAATAGCGTAGGATTTATTTTTCGCACTTTACATTTTCATGTATATGTATTAACTGTTAGTAACTAGGCGTGTATGAAAAGACTGAAACCAAAACATTAACAAACTTAACAAAAAGTCAAAAGTAACTGAATATAACACACTTGCACATATACACCTCTAGGGTACCCAACTTTGATTGCCTTTAAGAAATATAACAATCATGATATAGGAACGCTTTAGCAAAGACCCATAAATCAAAAAATCATTGTCCCTCGATGACCCTACAGTTGCCTTTTCGGTAAATGATCTAGTCCCTAAAGAAAATTGCTAAAGCGTCTCCATAAGTTGCCTTTGTGACTGTAAACTTCCCTTCGATGTCCCTCAAACATCCAACGATAGGGTTACCTACTCACTAATAGAAGGAGAGCACTGTCTAACGGATAGGACGAAAAGAATGACCCTTTTCGAGTATAAAAGTAGATAGCTGTTAGAAGTTTGCTCAAAAACACTTTTTTCACTTACACAAATACTACTTTTCAAAAACAATTTTCAAAAACATTTGCTTTGTTAACACTCTTGAGGATTGATACAAGAGTTAAACGCAAAGAAAATCGCCACACTAAGCCATTTTCCGAACATTTTCAAACGCACAAAGCACAAAGGTATTTCAAAATGATCAAACCTCTAAGAGCCCGTAGATAACTACGGGTTGAAAGGGTGCTAACACCTTCCCTTTCCATAATCTACCCCCTTACTCAGAAAATATCTAAAAGGTATTTTTTCTGTTCTTTTCATCCTTTCCTTAACTTGGATAAAAGAAAAGTCGATGGCGACTCTTGCTTACAACAATATTTGCAAACACAAAACGCAAAACCAGTACAGTATATAACATTCGGTTCTGCCACCGTATCACAGGTCCCGTTCATCTTTGGCCAGTAAGGCGATGAATTATGATGCTCGATCTTGAAATCATCACATAAGTCCTTCATCATTTTGTTGTTTAAGTTGGATCCATTGTCTGTAATAATCCTACTAGGAGCTATATATTTCCATATGATATTCTGCTTGATAAATTGATTAACAACTTTCTTTATCACATTTGCATAAGACACAACTTCTACCCACTTGATGAAGTAATCAATGGAAACTAGTATGAATCGGTGTCCATTAGAAGCCTTCGGTCCAATCATCCATATCATATCAATTCCACATATTGAGAATGGCCAAGGTGAAGTCAGGAAATTCAGAGGAGTCGGTGGTACGTGCACCTTGCCAGCATAGATTTGACACTTATGGCATGTCTTCGTATAATGGTAGTAGTCATCTTCCATCGTCAACCAATAATATCTTTCTCTTAAAAATTTTCTAGCCACGGCATGTCCATTTGTATGAGTCCTGAAGGTTCCTTCATGGATCTTTTTCATAAGCGTATATGCTTCACGTTTTATATATGCACCTGAGTAGCACCATATCATATTTTCTTTCGTACAAGACATTCCCATTTAAGAAGAACTTTACTGCTAGCTTTAGTAGAGTTTGCTTGTCAATTATTGAGGAATTTTCTAGATATTATTGTTTCTCCAAATACCTCTTGATGTCATAGAACCAAAGCTTGTTATCTGGCCCTCCTTCAACTGCAAGACAGTGTGTTGGCTCTTCAAAATGTTTGATTGTGATGCTGTTGCACCCCAAAATTTATCCTCTTGATTTAGGCTTATGTTTCATCATGAATATCATATTGCATTGCATTCATACATTATGATGGGATCAAAGCACTTTGGTTATAAAGTCTTCCTCAAGCCTTGAAGGTTATTTGCATTGACAAGTTGCTCAAGAAAAATCTTACTATCTAAACCTTTGGATCTTTCAAGCTCAAAAGTTATTACATATCGCAACATGCTTCATCCATCTCTTTGGATCATCAGAGGATTGAAGTTTGTGTTTGACTACAAGGGGAATCACTCTCTGGATTCACCAATAAAATTAGGGTTTTATTTGAGCAAGGCTATTTATCAATGTACAAGTCTTGGTTTGGAAGCTACAACATCTCATTGGTATTTGAAAAGTCCTTGCACAAGGAATTGGTCATGATACCCAAAGGATTTGAGGTTTTGAAGATGATTCATCAGTCTCTTGAGATGTTGATCAAAACTAGCGTTTGGGATTTCATCAAGATTTCTTGATAATTTTGAAGTTAAACTTTGCACATGGCCTTTGTATATTTGGAATATCATATGTTTGAAGTTTTGTTCATCAATTTTGAAGGGAAGTGGATCAATTGATTTAGAGGGGCAAAATGGTCATTTTGGTCAAAATCAGTCAAAGTCAAAGTTGACAAAGGGAATTTTTGGCCAACCACCAATTCAAGGATGTACTTTTCATATTTCAAGTCCATTTTGGTCATTGGATGAAATAGATTGGAGTTTGGGATGGAACTTGTTCTCGAAGGAACCTTAGAAGTTACTAATTTTGGAAAATAAGGGCTTAAGTTAAAAAATTCATATCTTATTCACCCTTAATCAAGAAAATGCAAATGAAATATGCTTGGAAAGCTAAGAGAATGATCGTTCATCTCCTTTTGGTCTCATATTCAAATTGGCAAGGAATCAAGAGTTATGGTCTTTTGAAGTCACAAAATTATAGGTCATTTTCCAAAATAGTTGAATTTCAAGCCAAATTTTGAGAACCTTAATGGATTAATTTGCAAAAACTCTAAACTAAAGGTTTGTAGATATTTTCAATACCTTTCCAAATTGTACTCATTTGTGTCAAAACTCAAAAGTATGAGTAAGTTATGAACTTTGGAATTTTGAAGTTTCTTATTAAAATTTGGCAAATGTGCAAAATGGCCATTTCTTGCAAACTCAAGTTTTAGCCATTCCTCTTGCTTCAAATCAAGCCCATTGGTAATTTGTGACATGCTGAGGCCCATTACACTCACCATTTCGTGCCCATGTGCTTTATGAACTTGCTTGAATCAAAAAATACAAAACTTGCTCAAAATTGCCAATTCACCAACACTCTCTCATTTCAAGTAATCGTGGGCTGGCATTTTGAGCATGCATTTCTGACTTCATTTGGCTCACAAAATGCATAAAAGGCAGAAGAATGCACGAGCAAAACAGATGATTCAATATGCACTTCATTTTTGGCCAAAATTCCCAATCCTGCCCTCCAACGGCTTTAAAGACAAACTTCCACTTCTATCCTTCTCTGCAAACTCTATATAAGTGAAAGCAAGCAGAGGAGAGAGAGAGAGAGAGAGAGAGAGAGAGAGAGAGAGAGAGAGAGAGAGAAGGAGAGAGAGAGAGAGAGAGAGAGAGAGAGAGAGAGAGAGAGAGAGAGAGAGAGAGGAGGAGAGAGAGAGAGAGAGAGAGGAGAGAGAGAGAGAGAGAGAGAGAGAGAGAGAGAGAGAGAGAGAGAGAACGTGCCATTTTCAAGAATTCCAGATCTGAGATTTTCCTCCTTCTTCTGCAACTTGATTCGATTCTCTCAATTCCTTGGTATTTTCTTCAAAATTCTTGTGGATTCAGCTTCATCAAAGTGATTGGATCAAGCTAGTACCATTTGTTTGCATCTGGAGTGAAGGAGACAGTAGATCACTTTTTTCCTTGAGGTAATGATTCCAAACTTCAATTTCTGAGATGCACTTGTTTATTGGGATATTTGAGCTTGGATTCATGTTCAATGATGTTAATGAAATGTTTCTGAAGCTTTATAGCGTTTAATTTGATGAATTATGCATGATTGGATGCTCTGAAACTCGTAATTCATAATGTTTTTGTTCATATTCATGACTTGATTGTGGACAATGTGGTTGATGATTTGATTTGATTCGAATTGCTATGGATTCCTTGCCATGCTAGCTTTGATTTGCCTTTGATTTCATAAAAAATGATGCAAAATTGAGCATGTTATGTTGATCTGAAAGTGAGCCCTAGACCTGGAAGATACGCGTGTTTTTGAACCATCCAGAGGTTGAAGATGATGTGGTGGCACATCATGATTGGTCCGTTTGAATTTTTGGCTTATTTGAATTTTTGTTTTATTTGACATTTTGTTTGATTTTATTTTCTGATCAAAACACTTTCAAAAATCAAAAAAAAAAATTTGCAATAGGTCAATTTTATTTTCTAGTATTTGACATATTTTTTTTGGATTTTTTTAAAAATGATTTGATTGGTTTAAAAAATTCATAGGCTTATTTAATTATTTATTTGAAGATAATTTTTATTTTAATAGTTCCTTTGACCTAAAAAATCCACACAAAAATATTCTAGACTCCTAAAATAATTTAAAAATTGATTCTGACTTTGGTTTATCATTTTCTTTGTTTTTGATTTAAATTTTAATTTCAAAGGTTATTTATAATATTTGTTTGTTTGATTTTCAATTTAATATTTCCTTTAATTAAAAAATTCTCAAAAAAATTATGTAAGCTTGTTTTTAATCATAGAATCTGAACATATTTTTTTTTAACCATTTTGTGATTTTTTGGTTAAGGTTTACATTTTTTGCCCTTAAATAATAATTCAATTGTTAATTGTTTGTTTTTTATTTTAATATTTTCCTTTAATTCAAAAAATCTACAAAAATTCAGGGATGTGTGTTTTTAGCCCTAATGTTTGAATATAATTTTTGTTGGGAATTTTTTCTGACTTTTTGATTTAAATACTATTTTGATATGTGAATATTTGTTGTTTGCATAATTGTTTGAATTTAATTTCTTTTGTTGACTTTTCTTAATTCAAAAAATATGAAAAAATATATTTTTTGACATTTAAGGTTCCTTGATGATTTGTATGATCTTGACTTAATTTTTTTGAATTTTGATCTCATTTAATCAATATTTGAGATAAAAGTCAAAAATTAGGGTTTTGTTGCTTATGGTGCAAGTTTCATTTTTTAAACCCTTGTGCCTTGGACTTTATTGGGAATTCAGGTCTTGATCATGGTTCATAAATGTGTTGTGGATTTGAAAACCATTTTTCTTGAACTATTTGACTTGGTTTTCCATTTTTCCATAAATTATTTTGAAAAACTTGTCTAGTTTGGTAGTTTTGCCAACTAGTCTTGAACTTTGAACTTCATTTGGCCTCTTCCCCAATCATTCATGAACTTAGGGCTTGCATTCTGACCTCCATACCTTTCAAAGAAACTAATAGTTTTTTTGGTTTGAATCATGGACCCTTGTTTCCTTTTTTGATGTAATTTTGAAGTGAAGGTACCCAATTATGTTTGCATGTCTTGTTGCAATTTGTTTGTTGGCCAATGAACTTGAGTGAGGCCTATAATTGGGAACCTAATGATCATTTTGATTCTGATTGTCCATGTTAACTCAAGCCATTTCATTTGAATGCTTTATGTTTGAATGTTTTGAACCATTTAATGCATTATGAAGGTTTTATCTTTTATTGTGTTCATGAAGTTGTGATTGAATTAATTGTGCATGATCAAATTGTGTTTGCTACTGACCTTCATGGCCTTTGTTCATATTATTCTCAAGATCTTATGATCCTTGATTGATATTCAATTTTCAATTCAACATGGTGATAGAAAGGAGAAACATTCCTCTGTTTCTTTTGACCTAATTTGTACATATGCTTGTTTCCTCTTGCCTATTGTGATACGGTGGGAGAGAAGTGACTGTTTTGGAATGTTGGTTCGCGTTTTGCGTTTGTTTTCGCAAAATGTCGCGGTAAGCAAGAGTCGCCACCGTCTTTTATTTTATCCAACAAGGAAAGGAAAAAAGCACAGAAAAATTCCTTTTTTGAGATGTTTCTCGGGTCCGGGGGGTAGATTATAGAAAGGGAAGGTGTTAGAACCCTTTCTATCCGTGGTTATCCATGGGCTCTTAGGTACTTGCTCAAAGTGTTTTCAAAATTAACTTTTCTTTGTGTTTGTGGGTTTGAAAAGAGTTTTCGTTTGAATGGTGTAAGTGCGAAAAGTTTTGTTTTGTTTTAGAAAGAGCAAGTACTTAAGAACAATCTACCTACTCGAAAAAGGAATCAATCTGTGCTAATGTCCTTTAGACAATGCTATCCCACTATTGATGAGTAGGTAACATCGTTGTTGGAGTTTTAAGGGTCAATTCGATTAAGGGACGTGTGGTCACTAAAGCAATGTTAGGACGCCTTAGCGATAACCCTAATGTCTTAGATCATTTTTCCGAGGCAACCGTTTCGAGGCAACTATGATCTTTGGACAAGAGGGCGACCTCTAAAACTTCCTATACTCAATGACCACGTTCGAAGGCAACCAAGCGAGGTGTATCCTAAGAGTGCGCATGTGCGAGTGTGTTGTTTTTAAGTTAATTTGTCTTTGTACATGTCAATAGTTATCTATGTTGATTTTAGGTTAAACATTCGATCTTGTCATGCATTCCCTATTATCAAACATCTAACAGTTTATAAGTTGCGGAAATTAAAGCTAACTATTACAAGGCATCGGGTATTTACATCGCCAAAAGCAACCCTTGAATTAAAAATGCGGAAAATAAATAAAGCGATAAAAATATTTAAAGTCCTATTAAACTATTACATTTCGAGAAACAAATACAATATTGAAATAAAAGTGGATCGCGTGCGGGAAATTAAATCGAATGCGAGTTTTTTTTAGGGTTTTGACCCTTTGATTATTAAAGAAAAGATTTTTTTGGTTTATTTTGAATTAAAAAAGAAATTAGATCTTAGTTAATTATTAAATTAATAAATTAATTAATTAATTAATAAAAATAATATTTTTGGATTTTTGGATGTTTAAAGAAATAAAAATAAATTAATCAAAGTTAATAAAACCTAATTATCTAAGTTAATTTTAATTATTGCAAAAATATTAAAGTTATTTCCTAATTAAACTAATTTAATTGAATTAATATTATTAACAAAATAGAAATGCTGAAATTAAATTTAATTAAGAAAACATTTTTGGTTTTTAATTTTATTAAGAAAAAAAGGTTTAATTGGTTAGTTAAATAATAAAAATAATTAATCAAACAAATAAATAAATAAAATAAAAAGAAAGAAATAGAAATACTCAAGGGGGTTTTGGGCCTGATCAGGGGGTTGATTAGCAATTTTGGTGGCCCAATACAAGCAGGCCTGGTTGACTTCTGGACTCCCATGTGCATTGGTTGACTAGGGCGTATGGTGCACGTTCAATCTTGACCACCAGATCCGGCCTGGGGCCATATGGCAAGCATCTGAGTGAGGGAATATGATATGCTGCACGCCTGGGATTGTATTGAATAACCTGAAGAAAAATAATAATATGCATATGGGGGACCTGGGATTCGAACCCAGGTCCTGTTGGATTATGAACTGACGCCCTTGCCACTCAACCATCACGCTTCTTTTGTTAGTGGAATGGACAACAATAATAATATTGGAAAAACAAACAACATGCCAGAATTAAAAAAAATAAAGCGCGAAATTTGAATCAACGAATGGGAGGGGGACGCGTCATCGTCTTCCTTGTTGGAACCTGGTTATTTACCTGCGGATTTATATCCGCAGCTAAATTCATAGGTGTCTCCTAAAATCAATTTCAGGCCATGGAAATTAATTCCAAGACCATGGTCATGCTCGTCTCCCTTCCCTGATCACGTCCATGTCCATTGATTGCACTGATTTTTCCTGAAAACAAAATACCCAAAATACAAAAACCACGAACCCTAGATTCGGCTAAGGGGTATAGGCCATATAAATACAATTGGCTAATGCAGAAAGCTTGCAAATTGAACAAGGATCATGAATATGCGAAGATTTTGTCAAAAAAAATGCAAGAACATGGAGTTGCAATTTCAAATGAAAAGCGGTTTCAGAGAGACTTACAGCGCGATTGAGAGGGTGTGAGGGCTTGCTTTTGATTGCTTCTGACTCAGTGATTGCCCAACAATGGAGTGGTGTTGAGATTTTGTGTTGAAACTGCCTCTAAGCACGATTTCAGATTCACACTTTTTCCAAGTTTTCTCAAGTTTGGTTTTTGTGTTCTTGCAGCCTCCAACCCCTAAAACCCGTGCCTTTGCATTGTATATGTAATATGGAGTGCATTAGGTCAACAATTTTGGACTGAATCCTTGTGCATTATGGCTTGGAGATTTGATTTGATTCACCATTGATAACCTTCCAATTTGGTCCAAAATCCAATATTTTTGTACATGAAAAGCTTGATACGGATTTGATCATGTCATTGATGATGATTAGGTCCTGAAAATAGAAAAAGATCCCATGTAATCAAGTTTTGGGATTTTATTTGATTTAAATTGATTTAAAATGAATTAATTCAATAAAAAATCCAATAAAATAGAAAAATTGATAAATGGATATATGGCTGAAGCTAGGACACATGTGTAGTGTGACAAGATCAAATCAAGTGGAAAAGAATGGGCCCGTTTGACAAAATTTGAAGTTTTAGGGATAGTTGACTTTTTGCAACTTTGCAAAAATGCTCAACTTCAACAATGCATAACTTCTTCAATTTTGAACTTTTGGAAGTGTTCTTGGACTTTCTAGAAAGCTTGAGATTTCATATAACCAACCCTTTTGGTCTCATCGTATTTTGATATTCCATGCTCAAGTTATAAGCTTTGGAAAAAAAGTGTTTTTGTTGACTTTCAAAAATGACCTATAATGTCCAAATTTGTAACTTTTTGTGAGTGCATTTCTTGATCTTGGGGTGTGAAGATGGATTGTATGGAATTGTATCCTATTAAAAATGAGCTTTGGATGGGTCATTTCTCATAAAGTATTAGAAAGTTATGCTTGGTCAAAGTTGAGTTGACTTTTCCTACAAAACCCTAATTTAGCAACTTTTGAGTCTTGATGAATTTTGAGCAATCCTTGATGAATCATAATCAACCCTTGATAAAATTATGAAATATCCTTCAAAATGAGAATGTTGACAAAAAATATTGAAGTTTGACTATTTGTAGGTCACAGTTGACTTTTGCCCTAGCACAATCGATTTTTGGACCTCTTGAGCAATTGACTGACCAAACTTCATCTGCAAGGCTTGAAATTTGACATGGATGAACTTGAGAATATATTAGGAAATTGGGGATAAATTGAAGTCATTTGGATGCAAGGACCTTGATGCAACACAAAACCCTAATTAGAGGTTGACTGCCTTAGGAGATAGCTTGACTGTCCAATTCTTGAGCAATCTTGAGCCACTTGGGGATCTTTCTTGCAATGTTTTGAGAAATATGAGAGGGAAAATTTTGGGGTACAACAGACGCCCCTGTTCAATTTTCTTAAACCTGAGGATATAGATTGGCTTTCGGGCCTTTCGTGATCCGAAGGTGGAAGATGATTGAACACTAGAGTGCCCAGAAATTTGCACTCACATGAAGTGGTATCAACATTGTGATGTCGGGAATGGGATTACAAATTCCATTTGGAGTCTGCTGATAGGTGGTCTGAACTTCGACTGGAATACGAATAAGGGAGATCTTATCGGCGATCTGACTGAACCAAAGGAGGTCTTGGATTAACTTTGACTGGATCGGCATCAGAAAAAATCTTTAGGAATCGATTTAACTGGACCAGACAAGGTCTTGGAATAACTTCAACTGGAATACGAATCAGGGAGATCTTATCGGAGATCTGACTGAACCAGAGGAGGTCTTGGATTAACTTTGACTGGATCGGCATCAGAAAAATCTTTAGGAATCGATTTAACTGGACCAGACAATAACTTCAACTGGAATACGAATCAGGGAGATCTTATCGGCGATCTGACTGAACCAGAGGAGGTCTTGGATTAACTTTGACTGGATCGGCATCAGAAAAATCTTTAGGAATCGATTTAACTGGACCAGACAAGGTCTTGGAATAACTTTGACTGGATCGGCATCAGAAAAATCTTTAGGAATCGATTTAACTGGACCAGACAAGGTCTTGGAATAACTTTGACTGGATCAGCAATAGAAAAATCTTTAGGAATCGATTTAACTGGACCAGACAAGGTCTTGGAATAACTTTGACTGGATCGACATCAGAAAAATATTTAGGAATCAATTTAACTGAACAAGACAAGGTGTTGGAATAACTTCAACTGGAATACGAATCAGGGAGATCTTATCGGTGATCTGACTGAACCAGAGGAGGTCTTCCACATAGTTGAGAATTTAACTACTTCTTTCCTGAAAGGTAAAGGTCAGTCATATGCAATGCATGATATGGATCAAGCAATGATGTTCTCAACATAAATGAGATTGTACTATATGATGCATATATGCATGTATCATGATGTATGGAAATGTAATGTTTTAGCTGGGGAAAATAAATCCCAGATAGTTGCTGGAGAATAGAGTTGAATTCTTCGTTTCTGCTAGGGATGACGAACGAAGATGGTTGCGAGAATAAACCTGCAGGAGAAGATAACTCCATTGGGGAATAAACTGATGAGGAGATTACTCTGTGGGGAAGAGATGCTCTACTGAGGATTCCACTGATAAACTCCGCTGGGGATGGATTACCATTGCTAGTGATACTGAATTTGTTGAGGATTGAATTCCTATTTGTGAAAGGAAAGAACTTCACTGGGGATAATCTCTCAGTTGCACCTTGCTGGGGATAACCTTGTTAGGCTTTTGTGGGGATAATTCTCTGAATTCTGTTGGGAATGATCCTTTAAACTCGACTGGGGAGATTTATTTTTGTACTCCGCTGGGGATAGACTTCCAAAGTCTACTGGGGATGATTCTTCAACTCCGTTGGGGAAGCTTTTTCAGACCGTGCTAGGGAAATATTGACTCCACTAGGGGTATCTTGTATTCTGCCGGGGAACATTCTTACACTCCGCTAGGGAATATTAAGACTGCCGGGGATATCAAGCCCTTTCTAGTGCTGATGGTAGATCAACTCTGCTTGGGAAGAGTATTGCTGATTCATTCATTCACAGTTGTAAGTCTCAGTTGGGGAGAGTTATCATTACTGCCTTACTCTGCGGGGAGTGAAGGTATCTTAGCCATATTCTTCAGCTGAATCTACCTTTGTACCTGGTGGACAGAGCAACCATACAGTTCGGACAATTCTTATTGCCTCTGTTTCTGATATTACCCGTAATCATCTTTTTGTTTCGCATGTAAATATTTATGAGCAGCAATTAATGTCAAATGCATATATCAAAATAAACATTGGACGTTCTTTTGCAAAACAAAACAGATAAAGAAAAACAGTTTGAAATTTTTCTGAAAATGAATTTGTATTGATTTGAAGTTTGGCCTGTAAATAGGCGTTTTTGTACAAGAGGTTGACGTCCTAGTAAGAGAACGCCGCCGAATAATAGATTTTACACAATTTGTGTAAAACTAAACAAAACAGCTATGTGAATAATCCCACTGGGTTCCAACTCTGCTATTTCCTTTATGTCCTCGAGCATCTCATCACTTTGCTACTGGTTGAAGGTAGATCGAATTGATTAGTGCCGTCCAAGCTTGATAGTCGATACCGAAGTCTGGATGCAAAGTGATCCAATGAGACATAGTGGTACACTTTGATCCCTAATTTTTTCCTGGACCGCCCTTTCGGGTTTTCAGTCCACCGGGATACCCTTTTTTGCCCAAGTCGCCTTTTCAGGTTTTCGACTTGCCAGGTGTACAAATTTTTTCATTTTTATCCCTTATTTTTTCCCGAACCCTTTTGGTTCGCCGGGAAGCCCTTATTTTTTCCTAGGCCAGTCAACCTAGCGGGTCTTTGATTATGCGTAGTATTTTTTCACTATGTCTGCATTGACGGGGTGAGGAAGGTCGTCACCATCCATGGTGGTTAGAATCATAGCCCCTCCTGAGAAAATGTTCTTAACCACAAATGGCCCTTCGTAAGTAGGGGTCCATTTTCCCCTGGGATCACCTTGAGATAAGATAATGCGCTTGATAACCAGGTCCCCAACTTGGTACTCTTGTCGTCTAACTTTCTTGTTAAATGCCTTGATCATCTGTTTTTGATATGTCTGACCATGAAAAATAGCAGTAAGTCTCTTTTTGTCGATTAGGTTTAGCTGATCAAGCCGGGTCTGAATCTAGTCATCTTCGTTCAAACCTGCATCCTTCATAATTCGAAGAGAGGGTATTTGAACTTCAATAGGCAAGACTGCCTCCATACCATATACCAAGGAATAGGGTGTTTCCCCTGTTGATGTCCGCGCTGAGGTACGGTATCCATGAAGAGAAAATGGTAACATCTCATGCCAGTCTCTGTATGTCATTGTCATCTTCTGCACAATCTTCTTAATGTTCTTATTAGTCGCTTCGACAACCCCATTCATCTTCGGCCGGTAGGGAGAAGAGTTGTGATGTTGTATTTTGAATTTCTCGCAGAGCTCAGTGATCATCTTGTTGTTGAGATTGGTACCATTGTCCGTAATGATCCTCTCTGGTACACCGTATCAACAAATCAGATTGTGCCAAATGAACTGTGCCACGACGTTCTTGGTTACTGTAGAAAAGGAAGTTGCTTCAACCCACTTTGTAAAATAATCGATAGTTACCAGGATGAAACGATGCCCGTTGGATGCTGTAGGTCTGATCTCGCCGATCATATCAATGCCCCACATTGCAAAAGGCCAAGGAGCTGTCAAGACGTTCAGAGGAACTGGAGGTATGTGCACTTTATCAGCATATACTTGACACTTGTGACATGTCCGAGAATGCTGATAACAATCAGCTTCCATTGTGGACCAATAATATTTTGCCCGAAGGATTTTATTTGCCATGGTGTGTCCATTGGAATAAGTTCCGAAGGTACCTTCATGCAACTCCGCCATGATCCTTTCTGCTTCGTTCTTATCCACACAACGCAGTAAAGTCGAATCATGGTTACGCTTGTAAAGAATGCCATTGCTGATGAAGAACTTCGCCGCGAACCTCCTCAAAAACTTCTTGTCATTAACAGATGCACCCTCGGGGTACTCTTGAGCTTCAAGATACCTTTTCACCTCATGAAACCAGGGCTTTTCTATTACCTCTTCAGTCTCAATATCACAGCAATGTGCAGGTTCGTCCAGTATTTCAATGATAATCCGGGGAGATTCGTTGTCCCAATTGACTTTTAACATAGAAGACATCGTAGCTAGCGCGTCCACCAACTAATTCTCCTCTCTAGGGAAGTTTTCAAAGGTTATCTCTTCGAAATGGGGAAGCAATGTCAATACATACTCCTTGTAAGGAATAAGGTTCGGGTGTTTCGTATCCCACTCGCCTTTGATCTGACTGATCACGAGAGAGGAATCTCCGAAGACACTCAGAAACTTAATCCTTAGGTCAATTGCTGCTCGAAGACCCATGATGCACGCCTCATACTCTGCCATATTGTTGGTGCAGTTGAAACATAGTCGGGCGGTGAATGGAGTATGAGAGCCTTTAGGAGATATGATCACGGCTCTAATGCCATTACCCAAAGCGTTCGAAGCTCCATCAAAGTACATAGACCATCGGGATCCTTCCTCAGGTCCTTCATCCGGTCCAGGTGTCTCACAATCAGTTACCAACATGATATTCTCGTATGGAAAATCAAAGTTCATAGACTGGTAATCATCCACTGCCTGATGTGCCAAATGGTCTGCCAATACACTTCCCTTGATTGCCTTTTGGGTCGTATATTGGATGTCATACTCAGTCAAGAACATCTGCCATCTTTCTATTCTTCCAGACAATGCAGGCTTCTCGAAGATATACTTGATCGGATCCATCTTTGATATCAATAGAGTAGTGTGAGTCAGCATATACTGTCTCAACCGGCGAGCAGCCCATGCCAAAGTGCAGCAAGTTTTCTCGAGCAGTGAGTATCTGATCTCACAATCGGTAAACTTTTTGCTAATGTAGTAAATAGCATGCTCTTTTCGTCCAGACTCGTCATGTTGGCCCAACACACACCCCATTGAGTTATCGAGTACTATCTAGTATAAGATCAAAGGTCTCCCTTCAACTGGTGGCATCAGAATAGGTGGCTCTTGGAGATACTCTTTGATACTTTCGAAAGCGGCCTGGCATTCATCGTTCCAACGTACTACTTGATCTTTCTTCAATAGCTTGAAGATTGGCTCACAAGTAGCAGTCAGGTGC
This sequence comes from Vicia faba, assembly GCA_948472305.1. Lineage (NCBI taxonomy): Eukaryota > Viridiplantae > Streptophyta > Magnoliopsida > Fabales > Fabaceae > Vicia > Vicia faba. The sequence continues at coordinate 206,676,666 of OX451737.1, read as the reverse complement.
GAGATGAATCGGGAAATGTAGTTTAGTCGTCCCAGGAAGCCTCTGACTTCTTTCTCTGTTCTGGGAGCTGGCATTTCCTGTATAGCCTTAACTTTGTCCGGATCTACATGAATACCTTTATCGCTTACGACAAACCCTAGTAGCTTACCAGACCTCACCCCGAAGGTGCACTTGTTCAGGTTTAACCTTAGCTTGTACAACTTCAACCTGTCAAATAGCTTCTGCAGATGGTTAAGGTGTTCTTCCTCAGTTTGGGACCTTGCAATCATATCATCGACGTATACCTCAATCTCATGATGGATCATGTCATGAAACAAAGCAACTATGGAACGCTGATACATTGCCTCAGCATTCTTCAGTCCAAAAGGCATGACCTTGTAGCAAAAGGTACCCCACTGAGTAACAAAGGTTGTCTTCTCCATGTCTTCGGGATCCATTTTAATCTGATTATAACCGGAGAAACCATCCATAAAGGAGAATACCTTGTGCTGCACGGTGTTGTCAACCAGAACGTCAATATGAGGTAGAGGGAAATCATCCTTGGGACTCTCCCTGTTCAGATCCCTATAATAAACACACATTTGAACCTTACCATCCTTCTTCGGCACAGGAACCACATTGTCCACCCACTGAGGGTAAGAAGTAACTGCTAGAAAACCGGCGTCAAACTGTTTCATCACTTCAGCCTTGATTTTCTCAGACATCTCTGGGCGCATTCAGCGAACCTTCTGTTTCACTGGAGGACAGTCTTCCTTGGTAGGCAGTCGATGAACCACAATATCAGTATCCAAACCAGGCATATCTTTGTAAGACCAGGAAAATATCTCAACGTAGTCACGCAACATCTGAATCAACTGTTGTTTCACACTAAGCTCCAGGTTTTCACCGATCTTAACTTCCTTGTCTGTCTCTGTACCCAGATTTACTGATTCCACCAGCTCTTCGTGCGGCTGAATGGCCCTCTCCTCCTGGAGTAACAGTCTTGCAAGTTCACCAGGCACTTCGCAATCATCTTCACCTTCGTCTTCGACTAAGTTGATCGGATTTTCGAAGTCATAACTAGCAGTAGCAGAGTCGTTACCAGTGAGATCCAGAGTGGATGCAGACCTGTGTATGTGAGTGTGTGTAAAATAGCTGTTTTGCAACATATAATAAAGAAAAACAAGGAGCGCAAAATTTGAAATGCAAGAACATCCAATGCTTTTATTAATGATATATGTAAATGACACACATAAAGCCCTCACAAATGAAGCCACGGGGCCCCGGGTAAGACACCGGGCCATAGAGTTTAAAACATTGTCTGTTACATATTCAAAACAAAAAGTTTCATTACTGGGTAACAAAAGAAATAGGGATGAAGTCCTTTGTTGTCCAGTTGCTTGGTCCACCGTCAGTCGTAGGATAGATCCAGCTGTCGAACTCAGACTCTTCCACATCGTCTTCAATGGCATTCACTCCTGAGTTGCTGATGAACACGGGAGGTCTTCCGATCCGTGCATTCCGAACAGCCTTTTGAGCTTCTGCAGTGAAACCCAAACCAAACTTGTTAGTCTTCTGTGTAAAATCAGGGAGTCGGCCCTAATTCACACACCCACCTTTCTCAACAACAGCCCGGGCATCCTTAAAGGAAGCCATCTTCATAGGAGAATCTTAAACAACAGCCTCAGCTGACGCCAGTGTCTGGGGAACCTCTTCAAAATGTTGAAGTGGGGTCTCAATGAACTCCCCATCCATTTCTACGTACCGGAAAGAGTTGAGGTGGCTCACCATGTACTCCTCTTCTCCTTGTACTGTCACAATCTTCCCTTTCACTGGGTACTTCAGCTTCTGGTGGAGCGTTGAGGTTACGACCCCAGCTTTGTGGATCCATGGGCGACCCAGCAAACAAGAATAAGATGGTCGAATGTACATCACATAGAATGTAGAGTTGAAAAACTGAGAACCAACCTTAATGGGAATATCAACTTCTCCATGCACCATTCTCTTAGACCCATCAAAGGCCCTAACAATAATGTTGCTTGGCTTCAGCTCCAACCCTTCACAGTCCAATCGGTCTAGAGCTTTCTTAGGCAAAACGTTCAACGAGGAACCAGTATCCACCAATACATGAGCAAGAGTAGTGCCCCTGCATTCAATGGAGACATGCAGGGCATCATTATGATTCTTCCCCTTAGCAGTCAAGTCGGCGTCGGAGAAACCCAACCCATTATCAGCAGTTAGATTGGCCATGAAATCTTTAAACTGATCAGCTGATGTCTCTTGTAGTACGTGTGCAGTCTTCAGGAATGTAATCAGAGCCTTGGCATGGGCCTCTGAGCATAGCAACAGTGATAACATAGAAATCTTGGACGGGGTTTGCCCCAGCTGTTCAACTACATTGTAGTCACTCTTTTTTATGATTTTCAGAATCTCTTCCATCTCTTGTTTAGAAGCTTCAACAGTAATTGTCTTTGGTGCCTCCGTCTGGGCAGGCTCACTGGTGGTCCCTTTGCCCCGAGTGTCAGATGACTCGGCGAAAGGGGTAAGAATAGGAACTTGAACAGGAATAGTAGCAGGTACACTGGCAGGTGTAATAACAACAGGTTTTTGGGCAGTTGGTGGAGAAATATCAGGTGAGAAAAGCCTTCCGCTGCGGGTGACTTTAGCAGGTCCAACGATATTGCTGATGTCAGTATCAGCATCCAACTCTTGTTTAACTCCATGAAAATAAACATCAGCCCCATAATGCCAAGGGACAGCTTTATCAGAGGTGTAGGGGATAGGCCCGGGAACAGTGATGATCAATGGTGCGATTCTCGGAACAGATGTTATTCTAACAGGCTTCCTCGAGGGAGCCTTGGAAGAATTGTCGAAAATGGTAATGATGGCAACTTCTTCAGTATGAGCTAAAGGAACAACAATCTTCTCAAACAGAATCTCTTTACTATCCATCAGGCGTTGGACACCTGATTTCAAAAGTAGGCAACCGGTAGGTAGGACATAACACATATGGCAACCTTCGTCACAGCCCGGAAATAAACCGGCTAGCAAAAGGTTCTTCTTCACAGTCAATAAAGGGGTAACAATGTCATTCACAGAAACCACAAACAAATTTTCATCTATAGCATTCACTCCATGCTTGGGCATAGGAGCAGTCACAACATTAGGTCTTTCGGGCGCCTCAAACTCAATCTCTTTAACATCAATTAAGTCCTGTATCTTATTCTTCAAAGACCAACAATCATCTGTATTATGCCTCGGGCTATCAGAGTGATAAGCACAGTGGGCATTGGGGTTATACTTCGGGGATGTTGTATTTGGATTCTTTGGGGCTTCCCTTGGAATCACCAGATTGGTCTTCAGCAACTGTGGCAGAATCTGAGATAAGTTCATGTTGAGACGGGTGAATTGCCTTCGCGATTTCTCATCCTTTTGTTGATTATTGTGCTGAGGAGCACCAGCAGGTCTTGAAATAACAACCGCATTAACAGCTTGGCGGCGTTCAGGTCTATTCTGACCTTTCGAACTATAGACAGCACTGGACTCTTTCTTAAAGGGATTCTTCTCGGTGCTTGATGAAGCACCCTTTTGTATCTTACCAGCCTTAATACCAGCCTCAATCCTCTCACCGGTCATAATTAGCTCTGTAAACCCAGACGAAGAGCTTCCAATCAGATGGTTGAAAAATGGACCAGACAAGGTCCCCAGAAACATATCCACAAGCTCCCGATCAGCCAAAGGTGGTTGTACTCTTCCAGCGAGGTCCCTCCACTTCTGAGCATAATCTTTGAAACCTTCACCCGTTCCTATTGACATCCCCTGGAGTTGGGTACGTGTGGGAGCGAGGTCGGAATTGTATTGCTACTGCCTGTAGAAAGCAGTGGCCAAATCTTCCCAACTGCGGATACTGGCTCCGCCCAACTGATAAAACCATTCAAGTTGAGTCCCTGAGAGACTGTCTTGAAAGAAGTGGATCCATAGGTTCTTATCAGCGGTGTACGGCTGAATCTTCCTCACATATGACCGGAGGTACAACTTTGGACAAGAAACTCTGTCATACTTAGCAAAGGCTGGTGCCTTAAACTTGTGGGGAATTACCACCTCAGATGATAGACCTAGATCACCAAAGTCCAGACCAGGCACTTTCTGAACTTCCATCGCACTCAATCGGTCTTCCAGTTGTTTGTACCTATCCTCAGTAGGAGGATACTGGTCTTCGTCGAAGTCCGTCTCATTGTCGGAGACCACAGGGCTAGGAGCCCTCCTTTCTTCCTGACTATCTTTCCCTGCAGTTGAGGTGGTCAAATAAACTTCATTTTGTAGCCTGTTTCCAAACCTGTGACCCATGTTAAACAGGATTGTCCTCTTCTTCTTCTTCTTCTTCTTCTTCTTCTCTTTCAGAATCAGGGTCTTCAGATCTTGCTGACCCTTAGCTAGATTCATGAACAGCTCTTGGAATTGGGCATTCTGGGCCTGGAGGGCCTTGATGGCTTGCTCGGTTGATGGTTCAGCAGACATGATGAGTGCTGAAATAAACAGCGAAGAAGATAAGAGACCTGTAATGGGTACCTGTTATGAAGTGCCTGGGATGAAATGCATATGATTATGATTTCAAAGACAATCGAGAGATTCAAATTTGTAAACAAGAAATGAAACACACTTTATTAGATAAACTTTGGAATTCAAATTGTTCAACTGATGACCTTAAGGCGTTACAAGAAAGGAAATTCTGAAAAGTAAATAAAAACTGGAAAGGAAATAATCAAAGGACAATCAGTGCTCCCATGGTCGCTTCTTGTCGGTGCAGACATAATCATTGAGAATCTGCTCGTTCTCCAGCTGCCTAGTTAACTTCTGGATCTTCTGCTCTTGCTCGTTAAACTTTTCTCGGTAAGCATCCCTCTCTTCTCTCAGCTGCATCCAAGACCTTTTCAGTGCCCCAATGTCAGTGGGCATATGAGGATGGAGGATGGTCGGAAAAACCCCTTCTTCATTAGCAACTTCAACAATGATAGGCAGGACGGCTTCATACGGCATACCCAGCTTTTGGGCACAGATACGAACCCATCTGAGATATGGCTCCATTGGAAGAGAAGTCTTTGGACCCAGCTCATGTGGATCAGATATGTGAACTCTATCCCAAGCCCTTATGAATCTGCGGCGTTGCTCGTCGCTATCCCCTTGAAAATCAAAGATGATACTAGGCATTAGCAATTCACGAGGTCCTTCTCTTCTGGATCTCCCAAACTGACGTAAGGCCAAGCATGGATTGTAAGAAATTCCTCCATTGGTTCCTATCAGTGGAACATTGGGGTATTCCCTGTAACGATCAATAATGGCCACCTCGTCCATACCCTTGATAGTCCAGATAATGTCATTATGAGAGAGAGACATAACCCTATAAGCCCAGCCCATGCCTTCTTTGTTCTTCATCACTGATTTGGGGAGGTGCAAAATAAACCACCTCTCCAATAATGGAGCACAGCACATCAAGGTTCCCCGCTTTCGGGCAGTACGGGCATAAAGCTGATGAAGAATGTCACCCAAGAGAGTGGGTACAGGATTACGAGAGATGAAGATTTTCACCGCATTCACATCAATAAAGGAGTCAGAGTTCGGAAACAATACCAAGCCATATATCAGAAGATCCATAATATCTTTGAATGCCTTGAAGTCTAGACTATCCCAGAAATAATTAGCCTTACCAACCAAGAACTTAGTCAGAAAGCCCTTTGCTCCATTTCTAGTCTCCCAATTAGCCATTACCTCATCCTTTGTCAAATGAAGGGCTGAAGCAATCTCTTCTGGTCTAAGGATCTTCTCCCAACCAGTAAACGGGGTCTGCTCTAGAATAGAGATACCGAGCAGCTCAGAGAACTCTTTTAAGGTGGGAACCAACTGGTAGTCTTGAAAAGTAAAGCAATGGTACATCGGATCATAGAATTGGACCAAAACACTCATCATCTGCTCGTCCAATTTGGAGGTGACCAAACTTAGAAGATAACCATGTCTCCTGAGGAAGGAAGTAGTATCAGGCATCTTTGCAACCAATTCCTTGAGCAAGGTGGGAACCTGGACAAAGTTGATCCGGATGGTGTTCCTACGCATGGGCATCATGATGACCTACAAAACAGAACAAAGATGAATCCCTCCTGTCTTTGAAATAGGTTAGTCCAATGCAATATGTATGTAATGTTATGATGTCATGATGTCATGATAGAAAGCACACCACAAGTATCCACAAATGGCAAACATGGTAAAGGCACACAAGTCACACAGAGAGCCCTTAGATTTCAGGCTGGCAAGGAGCTTAGGTACTACCCTCTTTCAGTTCAGTTGGTTTAAACCTGTCCTAAAAATAGTAACCGAGTTCTAGAGGATCTCAATATCACTGACTACCCTCAATCGGTCATAATTCCAGTTTAGCAACCTTTTCTTGCGGCCGGAATCATCGCGAGAGTTTAGTGTCAATGAGTGTAGCATACTGCTACTGTTCTATGGCCAAGTTGGTCAATTTAAAGGTTCTAAGGTCAGTTGGTGCTTAATGACCCCTTAGAAGACCCATATTCTACTCGTTCTAACACAAGGGATATCGGTACAAACTAAAGTGCCACACCAACGTAGCTACTGCTTCAACCGTATCAGTCTACGCCGTACAGTTCCCTCACAGTTTATTGCTACTTACCTAAAGGGTATCCCTAGATCCGGGTTAGGATCTGTAGTAACTCCGATACAAGCCTACAAATATAAAGCATACAAAGTAAACAATTGAAAACACAATGATCTAATCCTAAGGTACACCCCACTTATTAAATATCCCCAGCAGAGTCGTCAGTTCTGTGATACGGTGGGAGAGAACTGGCTGTTTTGGAATACTGGTTCGCGTTTTGCGTTTGTTTTCGCAAAATGTCGCGGTAAGCAAGAGTCGCCACCGTCTTTTATTTTATCCAACAAGGAAAGGAAAAAAGCACAGAAAAATTCCTTTTTTGAGATGTTTCTCGGGTCCGGGGGGTAGATTATAGAAAGGGAAGGTGTTAGCACCCTTTCTATTCGTGATTATCCACGGGCTCTTAGGTACTTGCTCAAAGTGTTTTCAAAATTTGCTTTTCTTTGTGTTTGTGGGTTTGAAAAGAGTTTTCGTTTGAAAGGTGTAAGTGCAAAAAGTTTTGTTTTGTTTTAGAAAGAGCAAGTACCTAAGAACCATCTACCTACTCGAAAAAGGAATTAATCTATGCTAATGTCCTTTAGACAATGCTATCCCACTATTGATGAGTAGGTAACATCTTCGTTGGAGTTTTAAGGGTCAATTCGATTAAGGGACGTGTGGTCACTAAAGCAATGTTAGGACGCCTTAGCGGTAACCCTAATGTCTTAGATCATTTTTCCGAGGCAACTGTTTCGAGGCAACTATGATCTTTGGACAAGAGGGCGACCTCTAAAACTTCCTATACTCAATGACCATGTTCGAAGGCAACCAAGCGAGGTGTACCCTAAGAGTGCGCATGTGCGAGTGTGTTGCTTTTCAGTTAATTTGTCTTTGTACATGTCAATGGTTATCTATGTTGATTTTAGGTTAAACATTTGATCTTGTCATGCATTCCCTATTATCAAACATCTAACAGTTTATAAGTTGCGGAAATTAAATTGCGGAAATTAAAGCTAACTATTACAAGGCGTCAGGTATTTACATTGCCAAAAGCAACCCTTGAATTAAAAAAGCGGAAAATAAATAAAGGGATAAAAATATTTAAAGTCCTATTAAACTATTACATTCCGAGAAACAGATAAATATTGAAATAAAAGTGGATCGCGTGCGGGAAATTAAATCGAATGCGAGTTTTTTTTTTTAGGGTTTTGACCCTTTGATTATTAAAGAAAAGACTTTTTTGGTTTATTTTGAATTAAAAAAGAAATTAGATCTAAGTTAATTATTAAATTAATAAATAAATAAATTAATTAATAAAAATAATATTTTTGGATTTTTGGATGTTTAAAGAAATAAAAATAAATTAACCAAAGTTAGTAAAACCTAATTATCTAAGTTAATTTTAATTATTGCAAAAATATTAAAGTTATTTCCTAATTAAACTAAATTAATTGAATTAATATTATTAACAAAATAGAAATGCTGAAATTAAATTTAATTAAGAAAACATTTTTGGTTTTTAATTTTATTAAGAAAAAAAGGTTTAATTGGTTAGTTAAATAATAAAAATAATTAATCAAACAAATAAATAAATAAAATAAAAATAAAGAAATAGAAATACTCAAGGGGGTTTTGGGCCTGATCAGGGGGTTGATTAGCAATTTTGGTGGCCCAATAGAAGAAGGCCTGGTTGACTTCTGGACTCTCATGTGCATTGGTTGACTAGGGCGTACGGTGCACGTTCAATCTTGACCACCAGATCCGGCCTGGGGCCATCTGGCAAGCATCTGAGTGAGGGAATATGATATGCTGCACGCCTGGGATTGTATTGAATAACCTGAAGAAAAATAATAATATGCATATGGGGGACCTGGGATTCGAACCCAGGTCCTGTTGGATTATGAACTGACGCCCTTGCCACTCAACCATCACACTTCTTTTGTTAGTGGAATGGACAACAATAATAATATTGGAAAAACAAACAACATGCCAGAATTAAAAAAAATAAAGCGCGGAATTTGAATCAACGAATGGGAGGGGGACGCGTCATCGTCTTCCTCGTTGGAACCTGGTTATTTACCTGCGGATTTATATCCGCAGCTAAATCCGTAGGTGTCTCCTAAAATCAATTTCAGTCCATGGAAATTAATTCCAAGACCTTGGTCATGCTCGTCTCCCTTCCCTGATCACGTCCATGTCAATTGATTGCACTGATTTTGCCTGAAAACGAAATACCCAAAATACAAAAACCACGAACCCTAGATTCGGCCAGGGGTTATAGGCCATATAAATACAATTGGCTAATGCAGAAAGCTTGTAAATTGAACAAGGATCATGAATATGCGAAGATGTTGTCAAAAAATGCAAGAACATGGAGTTGCGATTTCAAATGAAAAGCGGTTTTCAGAGAGACTTACAGCGCGATTGAGAGGGTGTGAGGGCTTGCTTTTGATTGCTTCTGACTCAGTGATTGCCCAGCAATGAAGTGGTGTTGAGATTTTGTGTTGAAACGGCCTCTAAGCACAATTTCAGATTCACACTTTTTCCAAGTTTTCTCAAGTTTGGTTTTTGTGTTCTTGCAGCCTCCAACCTCTAAAACTCGCGCCTTTGCATTGTATATGTAATATGGAGTGCATTAGGTCAACAATTTTGGACTGAATCCTTGTGCATTATGGCTTGGAGATTTGATTTGATTCACCATTGATAACCTTCTAATTTGGTCCAAAATCCAATATTTTTGTACATGAAAAGCTTGATACGGATTTGATCATGTCATTGATGATGATTAGGTCCTGAAAATAGAAAAAGATCCCATGTAATCAAGTTTTGGGATTTTATTTGATTTAAATTGATTTAAAATGAATTAATTCAATAAAAAATCCAATAAAATAGAAAAATTGATAAATGGATATAAGGCTGAAGCTAGGACATGTGTGTAGTGTGACAAGATGAAATCAAGTGGAAAAGAATGGGCCCATTTGACAAAATTTGAAGTTTTAGGGATAGTTGACTTTTGGCAACTTTGCAAAAATGCTCAACTTCAACAATGCATAACTTCTTCAATTTTGAACTTTTGGAAGTGTTCTTGGACTTTATAGAAATCTTGAGATGTCCTATAACCAACCCTTTTTGTATCATCTCATTTTGATATTCCATGATCAAGTTATAAGCTTTGGCAAAAAAGTGTTTTTGTTGACTTTCAAAAAGACCTATAATGTCCAAATTTGTAACTTTTTGTGAGTGCATTTATTGATCTTGGTGTGTGAAGATGGATTGTAGGGAATTGCATCCTCTTCAAAATGAGCTTTGGATGGGTCATTTATCATAAAGTATGAGAAAGTTATGCTTGGTCAAAGTTGAGTTGACTTTTCCTAAAAAACCCTAATTTAGCAACTTTTGAGTCTTGATGAATTTTGAGCAATAATTGATGAATCATGATCAACCCTTGATCAAATGATGAAATATACTTTAAAATGAGAATGTTGACAAAAAATCCTTAAGTTTCACTATTTGTAGGTCACAGTTGACTTTTGCCCTAGCACAATCGATTTTTGGACCTCTTGAGCAATTGACTGACCAAACTTCCTCTGCAAGGCTTGAAATTTGACATGGATGAACTTGGGAATATATTAGTACATTTGGGAGCACTTGAGGTAATTTTGATGCAAGGACCTTGATGCAACACAAAACCCTAATTTGAGGTTGACTACCTTAGGAGATAGCTTGACTGTCCAATTCTTGAGCAATCTTGAGCCACTTGGGGATATTTCTTGCAATGTTTTGAGAAATATGAGAGGGAAAATTTTGGGGTACAACACCTATCATGTCTAATGTTTGATAATTACCACCATGTTATTCTCACTTTTTCACCATATGGAATACTAACTTGGTTGTTGAATGTGCGAGGTACTCTGAGAAAGTTGCCACTTTTGGCTTGAGGCTTTTGTGTTTCACTTTATTTGTGGAACACAATTCATTATATTGGCACTGCTATTGTATTTGGCATATTTGATATTCCATGCAGAACATATACATTTGATTATGAATGTTGCACATTACCCCTGGGATTTGATCATATCTGATAAAATGTTTACATCTTGATGGTGTAATTCCTGACTCAATTTGTCTACTGATGCCAGCTTGCTTGAAGTTTCTATGGGTTTCTTTTATTCTTGCTTGACTACTACAGATAATTATCTGTTTGGTATTGTACTATTTCCTTGAATTATTTTTATTAATAACCAAGTATTAAAATAATATTTCGCAAATAACCGGGTTTCGGAAAAAAATACGCAAATAACCATGTTTCAGATGACTCCCCAAAGGAGGAGCCATCTGAAATGGCACATGCACCTCTTTTTTTAAGGGAGGCGCCATCTCACTTGGCGCCTATGTGCTTAGGGCATGCCCTAAGCCAAGTGAGATGGCGCCTAAGTGTATTTTTAGGGCAAAAAAAATTTTTTTTTTATTTTTTTCTCCTGTGCATTGCCTGTTGGACAGAGATCAACAAAATGGACTTTTTATTAAAAAAAAAATAATTACATCCGACTGTATTACATTAAAATAACAGTAAAAAAATGGATACAAAAATACTGGGAAAAAAAAGATACATCAGTGATCCCCCGGAACCCGGTAATGACCCCCGGTTCCGCATCCCCGTCCTCGCCTTTCTCGTGCTGGGTGTCGTCGCGTTTCCTGCTGCGGCAAGGTCGATGGTCCAGCGAAGTCAATGCGGTCTGAATCCATAAAATCAGTCAGATCTCCATATCTAGAAGATCCGCTCTGGTACAGTCGGTTACCCATACCCTCAAAGTTTGGTCGTGTTGGCGGTGGGTGGGGTTCCATGGTTGGTCTGTAGCATTGGTCGTCTGAGTACGGGGGGTAGAAAGGAAATGGATCTTGGGGTGTTTGGTATTGAGGATGTTGGGTGGTTTGGTGATATGGTGGGTGATGGTAGGTTTGGTCGGCTTGGTCGTAATCTTCCGACATTCTCATATCAGGGCTAAGGCTGGATGTTGAGGGCGCCATATTGGGATATGTGGAAGACTGAAATTGTGTGTGGGGTATGTGGGTGTGCTGGTATTGGGGTTGGTATTATGGTTGGGTTTGAGGCATATCGGGGTATTGGTAGTTTGGTGGTGATTGTGGTTGGTTGTACGGCATTTGATTATAGTTGTGTTATGATGGGGAATGTGGTTGGGTGTTTGTGGGTCTGTTTCTTCTTGGGGGTTGGTGGGAGGTTGATGGGTTTTGGGTTTGTTGATGGGGAATCGAGGGTTGTGCCCATTGTGTGCGTGGGTCAACCAAGTACCTTGGATGAGACACGTGCATTTCTGGGTTACTAACCGTGAATTGCAAGACGTAGCGGTGACGCCTCTGCCACATCTTACACCATTCCAGAGCGAAGTTTTTCCAGTTGGTAAGACCCCACTGGGTGTCGACCCTTTTAAGATGCCATGGGGACAAATCTGTTGGATCACTTGGTATCTCTTAATGCATTCCGAAGTGCATCTTCACACGATCGTTGTGGTGCATCTCCACAATGTTGAACTGAATGATTACAGTCTTTGCAGTCCAAGTTGCTGCATCCTCTGGGTTTGGATCATGGCCCAAACCCAAATATGGTCTCCAGACGAACTGCGATAAAATTTAAATCAGGTTAGCGCAAAAGTAATGTATAAATAATTTAAATGAACAAAAGTTAAAAGCTACGACGTACGTCATCTGGGCCTAAGTGATCTAACAGATTGCGGTAGAGTGCGACATTGAATCTTGGATTCTTGCCGTAATCCATACCCCTCACGCAGTACCTAAAGGAAATGAGAAACATGTTATTCTTAGCATATATTTTGGGAAGAGAAGAATAGTTATAAATGCTATAACTTGATGACTTAATTTGTTGCGTACGGGAAACCGAAAGTGTTGTTGTTGACGGGGTTTAAGGACTCCATCCTCCACCAACCCCAGGCTTGTAGTAAAAATGCGCACCCATAAAATGTACATTTTTCCTTGACTGCGTTTTTGCACAAGGAACTGTATAGGTGGGCTAATACTGCAGAACCCCAACTATATTTTCTTGTTTTTTCAAAATTTGTTAGTAAATGTAAGTACATAAAATTTACACTATTTCCCGTACTTTCGGGAAATAAAAAATGTACCAAAAAGTATCATAAGATACGTTCTGGCTTTTACTACTCTGTTATTCTCTGAGGAATTTTCATTTAATTCCAAACTTGCATAATGACGTTTCAGGTCAGTGAGTAGTATTCCCTGCCCTCTTGCTCCACCACCTTCTACCATATCCATACCTAACAGTTCTTCACACTGAGAGTTGGGTTGTTAAACCGACCCGTTCACGGCCTTACCGTCGACAGGGAGACCCAGTAGCATGTACACATCCTCTAGCGTGATGGTACATTCACCTATTGGTAGGTGAAATGTATGGGTCTCCGGTCTCCACCTTTCCAACATTGCAAGAATGAACTTCGAGTCAATGGTGCAGTTGGAGATCTTTATCACATGTCTAAAACCTGCGTATTCCAGATAAGGGACGATAAATGGGTCGGGAGCCAGGTAGTTGTGCGAACGGATTCTGAATCTTTTTGTGTCCTGAGTTCATAATTTAACAGGTGTAAGATTAATTAAGATGAACAACGCGTTATTTGAAGTATGAAAAATGTATAACCAAATAAGAAACTTACAAATGCAGCAATGTTTTCCCTTGTGCCTCTGTGAGTATCGCCCATTGTTAGAAGAGCCATTGTTTAAAATGCTTGAGAGTATGAAAGACTTAGGAAGAGATAGAGAGTATGATAGACTTATGAAATATTTCGTAGCAGAGAGTGAGACTTGTGTGGGTGTGAGAGATGTATGATATGGTATGTATTTATAGGAAAATAAGTTTGATGTAGTGGTTGCTTGTGCTTGCATGCCTGCGAAGTGTCACATTTGCATGCTTAGGGGGTTACACATATGCATGCATGCATGTATAAAAAATGAAAGGTGTCACTCTTGCAGGCTAGGTGGCAGCCCATGCATGTATCACGATTGGACAGTAAGGGAGGCGCCATTGGACTTGGCGAAAGAGTACAAAAATGAATGGTGTCGCCACCCCAATTGGAGAATAAGAGGTGTCCTTTGTTACAGCATAGGCTCAGGCTACGTGACAGCCTTTGGGATTCCTTTCATTATTGCATGCAAGCCCATTGGAGTTGATGGGTGGAGTCTTACAAAATAAATGTATATGTGCAGAATAGGGCCAGGCTAGGTGGCAGCCTATGGGGTTTCATAAGCCCATGCATGTATCACGATTGGACAGTAAGGGAGGCGCCATTGGACTTGGCGAAAGAGTACAAAAATGAATGGTGTCGCCACCCCAATTGGCGAATAAGAGGTGTCCTTTGTTACAGCATAGGCTCAGGCTACGTGACAGCCTTTGGGATTCCTTTCATTATTGCATGCAAGCCCATTGGAGTTGATGGGTGGAGTCTTACAAAATAAATGTATATGTGCATAATAGGGCCAGGCTAGGTGGCAGCATATGGGGTTTCATAAGCCCATGCATGTATCACGATTGGACAGTAAGGGAGGCGCCATTGGACTTGGCGAAAGAGTACAAAAATGAATGGTGTCGCCACCCCAATTGGCGAATAAGAGGTGTCCTTTGTTACAGCATAGGCTCAGGCTACGTGACAGCCTTTGGGATTCCTTTCATTATTGCATGCAAGCCCATTGGAGTTGATGGGTGGAGTCTTACAAAAAACATGTATATGTGCTGAATAGGGCCAGGCTAGGTGGTAGCCTATGGGGTTTCATTATTTCATGTAATATTATTGGCAGCCTTGGGGGGTTGCATCCTTACTTAATTGAAATTTTTAGCCTTACGTTTAACATAACATTGATTCACATAATCTGTCAAATCTTCCAACCTTCGAATCAGTCATCAAATTCATACATTCCAACCTTCAAACATTACAGCATTCATACCTTCATACAATCAATAAACCTCAAACATTCCAACCTTCAAACCTTAAAACAATTCTACGCAATGGCCTCTTCACCACAATTTGTCGTCAAAGCACATTTCAACGGTGAGACATACATTTGTCCCACAGCTGGGTTTTTGTTTAGAAACACAGACAACATTCGATTTCTCTTAAACAGGAAAGCCAATTTCTCGTACTTCAAGAAAAGATTGGAGGCCAAACTTGAACGAGGCCCGATGTCCCAGATATTTTATCAAAATCCAGTTTTTTTTGGAAACAACCAAGTAATTTTTTATAAGGTTGAAGTTCAAGATGACGAGGATCTCCAGAATATGATTTTCAGCCATGTCTATTCTGGATACGACTCTATTGAGTTGTACGTTTTGCTTCAAGAGCCTCCGGTGACACAGGAGGTTGAGCCTCCGGTGACACATGAGGTTGATCCTTTGGAGAATGAACAAGATGAGGTAGATGCAGTTGATGATGAAGAAGAAGATAACGAGTTAGAGTTTGATGAAATGGTGAACGATGATTCTGACGATGATGGCATCCGTAGTATTCCTACAGACAAAATCTACACACCACCTCCGCACATGACAAACTTCAACATGGGTGGAGATGAACCTTCTACTGACTTATTTTTCAAACCGTATATGCAGTTGGATGAAAATTTAAAAGAGAAGGACAAGTTTCGTAATAGAGAGGAATGCATCAGGGCCATTAAAAAATTTCACATGCTCAACTCGGTTGATTTTAAGGTGGATCGTGTCAACCCGGAAAGGTACAAGATCAAGTGTGTCCACCCTGACTGTATGTTCAAGCTGACCGCATCATACAGATTAAGGGGTGACTGCTGGGTCATAGGTTCCATGACTACCCACACTTGTGTAAGTTCCACTCAATCACAGGACCACCGAAAACTCAACTATGATCTAATCTGTCAAGAAATCCTACCCCTGGTCAGCAACGACCCATCTTTGAAGGTGAAAACAATCATCTCCCACATCACCATGGTTTTTAACTACACTCCGTCTTACCGTAAGGCATGGTTAGCAAAGACTAAGGCGATTGAAAGGGTGTACGGAAACTGGGAGGAGTCATACCGAGAACTTCCCCGCTACCTGAATGCACTCAAGACGTATTCTCCAGGTAGTGTTTACGTTCTGGAAACATTGCCAGTGTACGCCCAAGATGGTAGTCTACTGCATGGCAACGGAATATTCAGTCGCGTGTTTTGGGCATTTCAACCATGCATCACAGGGTTTGCATCATGCAAACCAATTCTACAAATTGATGGGACTTGGTTGTATGGGAAGTACAAAGGCACGCTATTGATGGCAGTTGCACAAGATGGCAACAACAACATTTTCCCCGTTGAGTTTGCCCTTGTCGAGGGGGAGACCGGTGGTGCTTGGAGCTTTTTCCTGAAAAATATTCGGACACACGTGGCTCCTCAACCAGATCTCTGTTTGATCTCAGATAGACATGCCTCCATTGAAAGTGCCTACAATAATCCAGCAAATGGTTGGCATGACCCTCCTTCTACACATGTCTATTGCGTTAGGCATATCGTCCAGAATTTCTCGAGGGAGGTCAAGGACAAAACATTGAGGAAAGCGGTTATTAATGCGGCATATGCATTGACACAACCCACATTCAAATATTACCGCAACGAGATCCGTTTGTCTAATCCAGAAGCCGGTAGGTGGATCGACAATATTCCGGTGGAAAAATGGACTAGGTCATACGACAATGGCCAAAGATGGGGGCATATGACAACGAATCTTATTGAATCAATGAATGGGGTATTCAAGGGCATATGAAACCTCCCAATCACTGCCTTGGTAAAATCTACGTATTTTAGGATGGCTGCGTTATTTGCCAAAAGAGGTGAAATGTGGAATGCGGTGTTGCAATCTGGACAACTATGGAGTGAAAGCTGCATGAAATACATTAAGGCTGAAAGTGCTAAAGCCAACACTCACATGGTTATACGGTTTGACCGACACAGCCACAACTTCATTGTGAAAGAGACAATCGACCACAATGAAGGCCTGCCAAGACAAGAATACAGGGTCATTTTACCTTCTCAATGGTACGATTGTGGCAGGTTTCAAGCATTTCGTATGCCTTTCTCTCATGTCATTGCCGCTTGTGCTCATACCCATCAAGACGCGCTTCAACTGCTGTCAAACGTTTACAAATCTGAAACGTTGCTCACTGTTTACAACAACAACTTTCCTTTGGTGGCAAAACCGGATTATTGGCCTGAATACAACGGAGATATAGTTTGGCACAATGACCAAATGCGAAGGAACAAGAAGGGTCGTCCCAAAAGTAGGCACATCACAACAGAAATGGACGATCTTGACAGGTTGGAAAGAAAGTGTGGTTTATGCCGTCAGGTCGGACACAATCGCAAAAACTGTCCGAATCGGGCGTCTGGCTCGACCACATAAATATTGTAATACATAAAATCTTTTCAATATTTGTGTTGTAAACATTTGGGTTTTCCGTTAACAGATTTTGCTACAGTTAATAAAACTTGTACAACAATAATTAACGATATTCAATCTAGGAAATTACAACTGTTAACACAATTTCATCTGACCCATGCATCATCAGCATTACATCACTGTCTGTTTTGACTTCCTCCAACCACACATTAGGTCTTCCTGTCGCATGTGAGGTTGTTGTTCATTTTTGCTGGATCCTTCGAATTTTTTCCCCCTCCGCAATGTCTCCATCTAGCCACCGCATCAACTCCCGCTTCAGACGCTCCATGGAGTGAATGTGCCAGAATTTCATTTTCATCGCAGGTTTCGTGGCGGAGAATATAACATAACCATCTCTGCTAAAAATCATAGGCGACGTCATGACGCAAATAACAGAGTACAAAATAAAAATACAGTGCGAGAAAGTGTGAGAAATTTCGGAGAAACGGACGAATTATTTATAAAACAGCATTTTGCCCTAGTTTTGCCCTAGGAGCCAAGTGAGATGGCGCCTCCTCTCATTTTTAAGGAGCATGCGCCATCTCACTTGGCTAAAAGCCAAGGGAGGCGCCAAGTGAGATGGCGCCTAGGGTAAAACCCTAGGTGGAGGCGCCAAGTGAGATGGCTCCTCCTTTGTGGAGTCATCTGAAACATGGTTATTTGCGTAATTTTTTCCGAAACCCGGTTATTTGCGAAATATTATTTTAATACATGGTTATTAATAAAAAAAATTATATTTCCTTTCTCCCAATTTTATTTTCCATAGTTCTCTGGTTGCATGATGGGACCTCTGTTGCTGATATATGTCAGGAGGCTCTCTGTTTTTTTTTTGTCTGATGCATGTGTTGTGTTTGTTTTTGATCGATGAGTCACTCAATTTAGAAATTGAGATCACGACTTCGCTCTCAGTGCATGTTCCCTATAGGATGTTTATTGCTTTACTTCTTTATTTGTTGATCGATGAGTCACTCAATTTAGAAATTGAGATCACGACTTCGCTCTCATTGCATGTTCCCTATAGGATGTTTATTTCTTTTCTTCTTTATGTGTTGATCGATGAGTCACTCAATTTAGAAATTGAGATCACAACTTCGCTCTCATTGCATGTTCCCTATAATATAGTTTTGTTAAATCCCCTCTAACATGTGAACATAGGATAGGATTCTCCTTTATCCTCAACATTAGGGTCAACCATTGTATGATAACACTAAGGATAGCAATAGGTTAGTTTCCCTTAGTTGTTTTTCCTTTCTTTGCATTCTGCATCTTAAAACAAAAATTTGTTTTCTTGGCAAATCATAAGACACCTCTAATGAACTCAAGCCCTTATTCAAAGTAAAAGATAGAAACCAATCTTGCCTTATCTTGTTATCTTTTATCGATGTTTCGCCATCGCACATTTATTTGAAGCCGATGTTTCGCCATCGCACATGTTCGTTATCCTACTTTGATTCTCAATATCATTGTTAGGTGTGATGTTTTGTCATCCGATTTATTGATGTTTCGTCATCTTTGCCATGATATCTTGTTATCTTTTAGCCGATGTTTCGCCATCACATATTTATTTGAAGCCAATGTCTCGCCATCGCACATGTTCGTTATCCTACTTTGATTCCCAATATCATTGTTAGGTGTGATGTTTTGTCATCCGACTTATTGATGTTTCGTCATATTTGCCATGATATCTTGTTATCTTTTAGCCGATGTTTCGCCATCACACATTTGTTTGAAGTCGATGTCTCTCCATTGCACATGTTTGTTATCCTACTTTGATTCCCAATATCATTGTTAGGTGTGATGTTTTTTCATCCGATTTATTGATGTTTCGTCATCTTTGCCATGCCATCTTGTTATCTTTTATCGATGTTTTGCCATCGCACATTTGTTTGAAGCCGATGTCTCGCCGTCACACATGTTTGTTATCCTACTTTGATTCCCAATATTATTGTTAGGTGTGATGTTTTGTCATCCGATTTATTGATGTTTCGTCATCTTTGCCATGCTTCCTTGTCATCTTTTATCGATGTTTTACCATCGCACATGTTTGTTATCCTACTTTGATTCCCTATATCATTGTCAGGTGTGATGTTTTGTCATCCGATTTATTGATGTTTCATCATTTTTGCCATGACTTTGTTATCTTTTAGCCGATGTTTCTCCATCGCACATTTGTTTGAAGCCGATGTTTCGTCATCGCACATGTTGGTTATCCTACTTTGACTCTCAATGTCATTGTTAGGTGTGATTGTTTTATCATTTGATGTTTCGCCATCTTTGACATGTTACTTTGTTATTATTTAGCCGATGTTTTACCATCTCATTTGTTTGTTGTTTTATTTGATGTTTTTCCATCTTGACTGTTTTTGTTGTCTTAACTAAAAAATACAAACCAACCAAAATATGTAAGCCGAACTACGGCTGCTCTGATTCCTTAAAAGGGATACGTAGGCATTGGGGTAGGGCCCGACCGAGCATAACTTTTTATTTTCCCTACATTGTTTTCTTTTTCTTTCGCATGCATTCCCTTTTTATCTTTATGCCATTGACATAGGATTTGACCACACCCATTTAGATTAGACAACAAGAGTGGATACCGTAGAGTACTACGGGCGCATGGGGTGCTAACACCTTCCCCTCGCGTAACAGACTTCCTTACCCGATCTCTCAGTCGAAAGACCATGATTTCTCCCTTTTCAGGTTTTCTCAATGTTTACCTTTCCCTCTCGGCGGGATAAAATACATTCGGTGGCGACTTCATTGATGCTTCATTAACATCCAGATGAGAGGTTTCGGCCGTGTGGTTTCAGATGTGTGGTTCATGATTTGGCCAAGTTACTTTGGACATGTCTGACAAAGTTGCTAAGGCGTCTGCCATCTAATTTTCTTCTCGCGGAATATGAGTGAAAGTGATCTCGGTGAATTTTGTAGCTAGCTTTAAAAAATAATCCCGATATGGGATTAATTTGGAATGTCTGGGGTCCCATTCAGCGTTGACCTGGTATATGACTAACACTGAGTCTCCATATACTTAGAGGTGTTCAATTCTTAGATCTATATCAGCTTCTAGACCTAAGATACAAGCTTCGTATTCAGCAATACTATTGGTGCAATCAAAACATAACCTTGCAGTATAAGGTTCATGAAAATTCTTAGGAGATGTCAACACTGCCTCAATTCCATGTCCTAGTGTGTTGGAAGAACCGTCAAATATGAGTTTCCATTGTGCCCCTGGTTCAGGTTCTTCGTCGGGTCCTGGTATTTCGTAGTCACCTATAACCATTATGTCTTTGTCTAGAAAGTCAAAATTCATTGGTTGATATTCTACCAATGGTTGATGAGCTAGATGATTAGCTAGTACACTGTCTTTGATGGCCTTTTGAGTAACATATTGGATGTCATATTTGGATAGCAACATCTGCCATTGAGTGACTCTTCCCGTGAGAGCTGGATTTTCGAACACATATTTCAAAGGATCCATTATGGCTATTAACCACGTGGTGTAAGTTAACATATATTGTCTTAGTCATTTAGTGGCCCAAGCTAGAGCATAATAAGTCTTCTGGAGGAGTGAGTACCGAGTTTCGCAGTTAGTAAATTCTTTCTTAGGTACTAGATTGCATGTTCTTTTCTACCTGTTTCATCATGTTTCCCCAACACACATCCCATGAAACCTTCAAGCACCGTTAACTACATAATAATTGGTATTTTAGGAACTGGTGGCATCAGAATTGGTGGTTCTTATAAATATTTTTTTATTGTTTCAAAGGCTGTTTGACAGTCTTTATTCCACTTCGCTGATTGATATTTTCTGAGTAATTTGAATATAGGATCGCAAGTGGTAGTGAGGTGCGATATGAACCGTGAGATGTAGTAAAATCGTCCTATGAAACCACACACCTCTTTTTCTGTTCTTGGGGCTGCCATTTCTTGTATGGACTTTAATTTGTCGGGATCCACGTCAATACCACGTTGACTTACAATAAAACCCAATAGTTTACCTAACCTGACACCAAATGTACACTTGTTCGGATTCAACCTCAGTCTGAACTTCCGTAGAAATTCGAATAATTTCTATAAGTGAATTATGTGATCTTCTTCTGTGTGAGTTTTAGCAATCATATCATCCACATAAACTTCAACTTCTTTGTGGGTCATGTCATGGATTAACGTGACCATTTCTCATTGATAAGTTGCCCCTGCATTCTTTAGACCGAAGGGCATTACTTTGTAATAGAATATGCCCCAAGGAGTCATCAAAGTGGTATTTTCCATATCCTCGGGAGTCATCTTGATCTGATTATATCCTAAGAAACCATCCATGAAAGAAAATACTGAAGCTTGAGATGTATTGTCCACCAAAACATCTATGTGAGGTAATGGGAAATCGTCTTTAGGACTTGATTTGTTTAGATCCTGATAATTTACACACATGTGTATTTACCGTGTTTCTTGAGTACTGGAACAATGTTAGCTATCCAAGGTGGATAATCCACCACGGCTAGGAACCCTGCATCGAATTGTTTAAGGACTTCTTCTCGAATTTTGTAAGATATGGCTGACAAGTTCTTTTGAGTTTTTATCTGAGCGGGGAACACCCTTCCTTGAGAGGTAGTTTATGCACGACAATGTCTGTATCCAATCCCGACATATGTCTGTAAGACCAGGAAAATATATCAACATATTCATGCAATAGCTTGATCAAACCTTCTTTTACGCTTTCCTCCAAGGTTTCTGTAATATAGTGGGAGAACTGACGACTCTGCTAGGGAATGATGTTCTTGTGAACTGTGCTGAGAAATCAAAATCTGATGGGGATTGGAATTCTATAGGTTATGCGGAGGAAGTTCCCACTATATGCTGGAGAAATGATCAAACTCCTTTATCTGTTGGGGAGCATGGTCATGTTAATTGCTGGAAGATGCCCCAATTTCTGTCTTGATGGCATATTAGACTTGTGGGGAATGTATCTCTGTTGGTGATGAGCTTGTGAGGATAGCTCTATGGGGATTTCTCTATGGGGATTTATGGATGACTTAAATGTTATCCAAACTCCTAGAGTCTTTAGTGAATGCTCATTCTGTTTTTATGCATATATTTGTTAACAGTAATCATATTCATATGCATATGTTCATTCAATTTAGTCATTGGACGTTTTTGAAAACAAAACAGAGAAAGTAAAGAAATTGAACTTTGAATGATATTTATATTGATAATTTGCCTATAAACAGGTGGTTTTTGCACAAAGAGACAAAAGTCCTAGTAAGAGGAAATTGTTGTAAAATGAAAAGAGTACAAGGTAAAAACAAAACAAGAGCTATGTGTAAACAATCTCATCGAGCTTCAACTCTGCTATTTCCCTTATGTCTTGGAGCATCTCATCCCTTGTCGTCATAAGAAGCTAACTGAATTGATCTGTACCATTTTCACTTGACTTTGGTAATAAAGTTTGCTGTAAGTGGAAGATACAACGGGACATAGTCGTATGCTTTAATCCCTAACTTTTTCCTGGACCGCCCTTTCGGGTTTTCAGTTCATCGGGATTCCCTTTTTAGCCCAAGCCGCCTTTTCAGGTTTTCGACTTGCCGGGTGTATATTCTATATATATATATATATATATATATATATATATATATATATATATATATATATATATATATATATATATATATATATATATATATATATATATATATATATATATATATATATATATATATATATATATATATATATATATATATATATATATATATATATATATATATATATATATATATATATATATATATATATATATATATATATATATATATATATATATATATATATATATATATATATATATATATATATATATATATATATATATATATATATATATATATATATATATATATATATATATATATATATATATATATATATATATATATATATATATATATATATATATATATATATATATATATATATATATATATTCCTAATTTTTTCCCAAACCATTTTGGTTTACCGGGGTGCCCTTATTTTTGCCTAGGCCAATCAACCTAGCGGGTTATTTTCATGCGTAGTATTTTTTGACTATGTCCGTGTTCATAGGGTATGGAAAATCTTCACCGTCCACGGTGGTAAGTATCATAGCGCCGCCAGAAAATATCTTCTTGATTACAAATGGCCCTTCATAGGTGGGAGTCCATTTTCCCCTGGGATCACCTTGTGGTATGATGATGTGCTTTATTACCAAGTCACCAGCCTAATATACCCGATGTTTGACTTTCTTGTTGAAGTCTTTGATCATACGCTTCTGATACATCTGACCATGAAAAACAGCCGCAAGCCTCTTCTCGTCATTCAAATCTATCTGATCTAGCCTAGTCTGAATCCACTCTTCTTTGTATAAATCTGCGTTTATCATAATCTGTAAAGAAGGAATGTGGACTTCGACGGGTAGGACAACTTCCATATCATATACTAGAGAGAATGGGGTTGCCCCAGTTGATGTTTGTACTGAAGTGCGATAGCTATTAAGAGAAAATGGTAACATCTCATTCCAATCTTTATATGTCACTGCCATCTTCTGTATAATCTTCTTGATTTTTTGTACCATCTTCTGGTACCAATCTTCTGCATGCAGTTCAATGGTACCAATCTTCTGGTACCATCTTCTGGTACCAATCTTCTGCATGGCATCCCCGAAAGGATTATCACAGACAATGGTACCAATCTCAACAACACTATTCATCTTTGTATGTGATAATCCTTTCGGGGATGCCATACTGACATATAAAGTTATGCTTAATGAACTGGGCCACAACATTCTTGGTAACTGAGGCAAATGATGCTGCTTCAACCCACTTTGTGAAGTAATCAATGGCGACGAGGATGAAATGATGTGTGTTAGAAGCAGTAGGATTGATTTCTCCAATCATATCAATGCTCCACATTGAAAATTTCCAAGGATAATTCAAGACATTCAGAGGGACTGGAGGCACATGTACTTTATCAGCATAAATCTGACATTTGTGACAGGTTTTAGAGTCGTGATGGCAATCAGTTTCCATAGTCGACCAATAGTAACCCGCTCTCAGAATCTTCTTAGCCATCATATGCCCACTAGAGTGAGTACCAAATATACCTTTGTGCATATCTTCCATGATCGTCTCAGCTTGTTTCTTATCTACACAACAAAGCAGAGGCGAATCATGGTTACACTTGTACAAAATTTTGTTGCTCGGGAAGAACTTGGTTGAGAACCTCCGTAGGAATTTATTGTCATTGATAGATGCTCCCTTAGGTTATTCTTGTGCCTCGAGGTATCTCTTCACTTCATAAAACCAATACTTTTCCTCTATTTTGTCAGTGTCAACTTCGTAGCAGTGTGCTGGTTCATCTAGCCTTTCGATAGTAATTCGAGGAGCTTCGTTGTCCCATCTTACTTTGAACATATATGACATGGTAGCTAATGAATCTTCCAATTGATTCTCTTCTAGTGGAACATTTTCTCGATAAGGAATGAGATCCGGATGCTTCGTATCCCATTCTCCCTTAATTTGACTTATCACTAGGGCTGAGTCCCCATATAAGTTCAAGAACTTGATTCTCAAGTCAATAGTAGCTTTGATACCCATGATGCATGCTTCATATTTGGCCATGTTGTTGGTATATTCAAAGCACAATCTGGCAGTGAAGGGCATATGGCAACCCTTGGGAGATATAATCATAGCACCGATTTTGTTGCCAAGTGCGTTAAAAGCTCTGTCGAAAACCATATTCCATCGGGATCCTGGCTCAGGTCCTTCATACGGTCCAGGTTCTTCAAAATCTGTAACTAGCATAATGTTCTCATCCGGGAACTCAAAATTCATAGATTGATAGTCGTATACGGCTTGATGTGACAAGTGGTCTGCTAGTACACTTCCTTTGATTTCCTTTTGAGTGGTGTACTGAATATCGTATTCTGTTAAGACCATTTTTCATCGGGTTATTCTTCTGGAAAGAGCGAGCTTCTCGAATATGTACTTTATGGGATCCATTTTAGAGATCAACAAGGTAGTATGGGTCAACATATATTGTCTTAGTCGGTGAGCAGCCCATGCCAAAGCGCAACAAGTTTTCTCGAGTAGTGAGTATCTTCTTTCACAGTCGATAAATTTTTTGCTAAGGTAGTATATTGCATGCTCTTTTCGACCAGACTTGTCATGTTATCCCAATACACACCCCATTGAGTTCTCTAACATTGTTAGGTACATGATTAGAGGTCTTCCCTCAACTGGTGGCATCAAAATTGGAGGTTCTTGGAGGTAATCCTTGATTTTTTCAAAGCCTATATGGAAATTGTCGTTCCACTTCACTACTTGGTCTTTCTTCAGCAACTTGAAGATTGGTCACAAGTAGCAGTTAAATGGGAAATAAATCAGGCGATGTAATTCAGTCGTCCTAAGAAACCTCTGACTTCCTTATCAGTACGGGGAGCAGGAATTTCTTGAATGGCCTTGAGTTTGGTGGGATCCACTTCAATACCCATACCACTGACAATGAAACCCAAGAGTTTACCGAACCTCATCCCAAAGGTGAACTTGTTCGAATTCAACCTCAGCTTGTACTTATCCAGTCTCTCAAATAGCTTGTGTAGATGGTCAAGATGTTTTTCTTAAGTCTGAGACCTGGCTATCATGTCGTCGATGTAGATCTCTATGTCGTGATGGATCATGTTGTGGAACAAAGCTACCAAGGCACACTGATATGTTTCACCGACGTTCTTCAACCCAAAAGGCATAACCTTGTAACAGAAATTCCCCCACTGTGTGACAAAGGTAGTTTTATCCATGTCTTCAGGTGCCATCTTGATCTGATTATACCCTAAGAAACCGTCCATCAAGGATAATACCTTGTGTTGAGTGGTGTTGTCGACCAGAACATCAATATGTGGTAGTTGGAAGTCATCTTTCAGGCTCGCCTTGTTCAGATCCCTACAGTCAACACACATACACATTTTTCCATCTTTCTTAGGTATCAGAACCATGTTTGCAACCCATTGAGGATATGATGTAACAACCAAGAAACCTGCATTAAATTGTTTCATAACCTCGGCCTTGATCTTCTCTGACATCTCGGGATGCATGCGACGAAACTTTTGCTTTATTAGAGAACAACCATGTTTCATCGGTTGACGGTGAACCACAATATCAGTATCGAGCCCTGGCATGTCTTCCTACGACCGAAGCAAATATCTCAACATAGTCATGCAATATCTTGATTAACCTGTTCTTGACACTGTCTTCTAGGTTGGCACCTATCTTGACTTCTTTCCTGTCTGCTTCAGTACCCATGTTTACAACCTCGACTAGCTCTTCATGCAGTTGGATAGATTTTTCCTCTTGCAATATTTGTTTGGAAAGTTCTCCAGGTATTTCACAATCTTCCTCAACTTCGTCCTCGGCTTGGTAGATCGGATTCTCAAAGTCATAAGTAGCAATAGCAGAATCGTTATCAATGGGATCCAAAGTGGATGTGGATATGCAATTTTTTGTGTGGGTGTGTGTAAGAACACATAGCTATGTGACAATGATAAAAATAAAAGAAAGGCAAAGAGCACAAAATTTGAATGCAAAACGTCCAATTCTTTATTAAATGAAAATATGTTTATGAACTGACAACCCTTAACAAATGGACCGTTGTAACCCGGGTAAGGCACAAGGCTTAAAGTTATTGATTAAAAGTTGCATAGGCAAAACTTGAAAGCAATAAAAACAGAAAGTAGCAATTACTCCTGACTAAAGGAGATAGAGGTAAGTTCTTCGGCCTTTCAATTGTTGAGCTCGTTGCCGATGGTAGAGAAGATCCAGCTGTCAAGGTCGTAGTCACTGTCACCATCTTCTATTACATTAACTCCACTGTTGACGCGGAATGGTGGTCTTCCATCCCGAGTACGACGAACAGCCCTCAGAGCCTCGACAATGAAACCCATGAAGAATTGAAAAACAAAATAAGGGGGGGTTGAATTGGAATCTTAAAATTCAATGGAAAGAACACGTTGATTTTTATCCTGGTTCGTTTGAACTCAAACTGCACCAGTCCACCCACCCGTCAAGGTGATTTCGCCTCTCTCCAATGAGGTCTTAATCCAATAACCAATCTTGATTACAAATATACTTTGACTACTGCCAATGTCTTCTTGAGTATAACCACAACCCGGTTTTTCTAAAGGAATTGCACTAAATAATACAATTATAAGACAATATACAGTAATGTTTTCTTACAAAACAATATCAAAGTATGTGATGTTTTACACAGTTGAAAGTATTGTAAGTATAAGGATTAAAGAATATTGCAACATTGTTGAGTGTTGTGAAAATCGTAAACGATTTATCCTCACGTCTTGTTTAAATAGGCACAACATGGATGATCATTTGGAATCATGATTAATTATAGTTAAGGTGCTTTCCAAAAATAAAGATCCTTGTTCCCTTCCATTCGTTACTCTTGAAATAGAAATATTTGATTTGTAATGCTTCAGAACATTGAAGTATACGTTGCTGCTTGCTTCAGAACTTTTGAAGGTCAGAGCCATAAGATCCTATTTACAGCGTTAGACTTACTTTCCCAGAGTTGTGTAATCAGAGTTAAAACATCGTTCTTTTAGCGCAACTTCTGATCTTCTTTCATCAGAGCTTTTTGAGAATTGTCTACGTTCACAGCAGGAACAACCTTGTAGCTTATCTTATGATCTTCTTCCATCAGAACTTCTCTACAAAAAAGAATATAATTTTAGAGTGCATAATTGTTCTTTATGTTTGTTATCATCAAAACTCTTACTAGGGTTGTAGAGTCAAACTATGTTCTAACAATCTCCCCCTTTTTGATGATGACAAATACTAGGATATTTCAATCAGAATAAACAGAACATAAATCATTATAGGGTCTCCCCATGAGCTGAGTACTCAGATAGAGATAAATTACTTCCCTGAAGTTCATTCTGATCAGAGCTTTTGATGCATCTACTTTTGTCTTCATCAGAGTTTTGTTCCTGTTTTGCTTTCAGAAAAAAAAAACGAGAAGTTATGATATTCAAAATGTTTGAGACTGTGTCTCGATATACTGTTATTAGAAATATCTTACGTTCTCCCCCTTTTTGTTAAGAATCAAAAAGCAATATAAATATTAATATTCAGAGTCAAAAGATGAGTTATATTAAACTTGATTGCAATAACATGTTCAGAGGCAAACAAAACAAGAAAAATGAATACAGTAAAGAAAACAAGTTTTAAAAACTAAGATTGAGGTAGGGGAAGTCGTGTGAATAATGCTATCCAATAAGCTCTTAATCTGAGTGTTCGATTCCTCTTGTTTTCCTAGAATTCCTTTGATTTCTTTGCATGTGTCATCTTGCTTGTCTAATCTCTCCTTGATCACTGCATTTTCTTTCTTTAACTCTTCCAGAGTTTACATAACCAGAGATGAAGAAGGTATATCCATGGAAGGTGAACGCTTCTAAGAATAATTTGTAGCAGTTTCTGGAACACCCTAATTCTACCCTAAGCAATTATGCAAAATAAATCAGAGTTATAAAATTTCAATCATACAAATGAATCAGGACGTTCTAACAAAATTCATTGCATTCATCATGGATATATAACACTTTCAAAACATCGGATGAACCATCGTCATAACATCTTTAATAAAATAATTCAACATCTACGCAGCGGAATTCTTAAATACATCTCTAACAAAAACAACAACTTCGAAAAATCTCATATTTAATTATAATCAAATTGAAATTCAACAACTAAAAATCATCAATCAAAACAGCAAGTGTTCATCCCCCCCCCCCCTCCCGAGTGTTACATATCAGAGCAATGACACCGACTCGAACTACTGAAGGTATACACCCTTCACTCTCGATTACCTGCATGTTACCAACATAAGGGAAACATTCAAACAGAAGGGGTGATATATCTAACAATATAATAAAGCGCATGATAATTAATATATTAAATTAGATCAACAACATGACCACTTCTCATCTCATAATCAACGAAAATCTCAACAATAATATACATTCATCAACATCAAAATACACTTCTTTATGAAATCATATAATGCGACTCAATACTATGCAAATGCATATGGTACCATTGGAGCAGACAAAAAATTTCCAATTAATAGAGGCATTAACAAGGCATAGCCTTCATCTCAAAATTTTCCAATCCAGTCCATCTCAACGAGCATAAGCTCCATCTCAAAAATGCAATGTATGCGACACAACCATGAATGTAATGATAACACCCAAGTTAACAACATCTCAAATCATCTCAAATAATCATCTCAAAAACATCTCAAATCATCTCAAATAATCATCTCAAAAACATCTCAAATAATCATCTCAAAACATCTCAAAATTCCTTTCAAAACACATATCAATTTATCATCTCAGAACATTTCTATTATCATCTCAAAATAATCAAAATAATTCATCAAACAACATTATTTATTAATAACTTCTCATTAATAACACAACAGTATTAAATTTCCACAGTAGATCAACATTGTCATTCTATGACTCTAACGTCAAGACCATCACTTTCCTACTGTTATAGCTCAAACATCAGCTTCTAAGCATCTAACGTTCATCGCTCTGCACAAAACAACGCAAGGGCCATCCAACCTCTGACCATACAACCTCTAACCAACGCTATTTCTAAAACACAACTTCTAATGACGCAACCTCTGGGCGACAGAATCTTCTGACTGCTATAACTTCTGACAAATGCATCCTCTAATCAGATGCAACTTCTGATTATCACAGCTCCTGGCTAACATCATCTTCTGACCAGGTACAACTTCTGATCATCACATCTTCTGACCACTCAACTTCTGACTAGTTACATCTTCTGACTAATGCCATCTTCTGACTAGTTACATCTTCTGACTAATGCCATCTTCTGACTAGTTACATCTTCTAATCAGCCACATCTTCTGGCTAGTATAACTTCTGACCAGCCACATATTCTGACTAGGTATAAACTCTGACTAGCATATGTATAACATCAGAACTTCTATCTTGCACTAATCTAACGTAACTTCTATCAGCATCCTTCTAACGTCAGAATTGCTACCTTTCCTTAACGTTATTATTTTAATCCTTTGCCTATTATTACCCTAATTAGGAACAGTACACCTAACGCCATCCTTAATTGATTCATTGTTCTAAGACAGCAGCTTCTGATATTCTTCACGCCTAATTCTGTGTTTTCATTACTGCTACATTCAATGTTTTCCATCATTACATCTCACCACAGTTCCATAACTAAGCACTAAAACTTAATCTAATCAAGACAATACATCACTCATAATTACCTTATGATTCTACATCATTTTAACAACATCAAGACATCAATATTCATCAAAATTCATCAATCCTCATCATACATCAATCATACATTCTCAATTCACAAACAAGACAACAATCATCACTAATCCCACATACCAATCATCATAAACCCAATTATAGAGTTAGAACCCCACCCTTACCTTGGATTGAAGGTCGCTCTACAATTTCCGGTTGAAACCCCGTGCTTGCCGTTCTCCACTTTCTCTAGCAGCTTGCAGGTTCTCTTCCAAATCCTTATTTCTTTCTACTGCTTACTCTTTCTATTCCTTCTATCAAATAATAAAATAACCCTATTATTATATTATTCCTTATTGGGCTTAAAACCAACACACCTCCTTATTACTTCTATTCTCTCAAAATAAGCCCACATTAAATAACATTACACTTTTAATATTATTTCACCACATAATATTATATCTCTAATATTATTTATCCACTTAATAAAATAAATCCAATTAATTATAGTACAACTTCTTAAATATTCCAAAAATAATTTAATTAAATAATTAATTAAATTACGGGCGTTACAGTTTCTGACGCAGTGGCTTCTTCAGTCTCTTTGCCTTTGTCTTGAACAATAACCAAAGGAAGCTTATCAGAGAATGGTTCATCAACTTCTAAAGGCTGATACTCTTTCCAGGGAGCACTATCCAGCTGAAGAATATGTTTCTTTTCCCAGTGACTCAGAACTTGATCCTTGAAAACATCCAGCTGATCACAAAAGTTCTGTTGGGCCATTTCATAGCTTAACTCCTTGAGTTTCTAGGATTCAGAATTGAACCATTTTCTGAACTGGTTCCATTGAGAATCAGAAGCAGCCAGATTCAGATTTTCTAATCATGCTCGCTTCAAAGAGTTAACCCATTCAATTATCTCTGTTTCAAAAATCAGTAAATTTCTACCAACATTTTCCTTGGTGATAGTTGGTTTTTGTTTGGTAATAGCAATTTTGTGAGAGTTAGAGGCAAGGTGATCCACCGCTTCTAAGTCTATTATAGTTCTTAGGTGATCTTCTAGAGGATTAATAGGAGAGGGAGAAGGAGAATCAGAAATGATAATTGGTGATAGAGGTGTGTTTGGTGGAGTTGAATGGTAAGAAGATGGAATTTCTGGAATGTCGTGGATTGAGAGAGGTTGTCGAACCATGAGAGTTTTTATTATTCTAGGAATTGGTGTGGTGGTATCAGAGTCAGTATTTGGATTTTCCGGTTGGGGAGAGTTGGCGTTTGGATTTTTAGAGTGGTAGCTTGGAAGTTTGGATTTTCTATAAGGGGAGCTTGAAATTCTGGATCAAATTGATCAATATTAGAAAGAACTTGAGCAAGTTCTGGCTGATTTTGTTCAAGATGTGGGTTAGGGGAGTGTGGTTCATTCAGAATGTTTTCTAGTGTGACTGAAGGGACAAATTCTATATCAAAATCATCAAAGGTTTGTGGTGAGGGGTTTTCTATTGGTTTTGGAGAGAAGGGTGTTTCAGATGTTGGAAAAATCACTGATTCTACAACAAAAATAAAAGAAGAATTACATTTCTTCTTAGCAGCTTTTGGTGTCTTCTGAGAAGATCTTTCTCCTGCAGCTTTCTTTTTTCTGGACTTCTTGAGGATAACTTCTGGATCCTGTTGATGCAAATCACGAATGTTTAACTCTGGATTAGTCGCATCCATCTTGCATGCTTCCAGATATCTGACAATAATTTCTGGTGAAGCATCTATTTGAGAGAACAAAGGGAAGTCTTTCAGAGGGACTCTTCTTGAGGTGATAAATTATTTTGTTGTAATAGTTGGACCTTCTTAATGCTGTCAATGATCTTCATCTTCTTCATATTCTTAGCACTGAGAGGTTTTCCAGCATATACCTCTGGTGTGTTGATCTGCTGAGCTTCAGTCAGATATTCAACTAACTTGTTTTCAGTCAGAATATCTAAAATTAGCCTACCCGGAGGTATCCAATCCCTCTTGGTTCTTTCATCTTCTCTGGTTTCCTTTACACTTGTTCTCATATGGTTGAATAGTAGGTGAGGAAGGTTTATTTCCGCCTTTGTTGCAATGAAGTATAACAGAAATTGCTGATCAATGTTTATGTAATCAGGAGAGCTTATTGGCTTCTTGTGGTTGATACAACCCAGAAAATTTTTTGCCCATATTCTGAAGTAGTCCTTCAGATCTTTTATCTTGTTAGAAGGCTGCCCAGAGGTGAAATTTTCTCTCGAGATAGTTGTTAGGTCATAACATTTCTCAGCCATATCACTGCAACGGATTCCTCCTTCGTCATGACTAATCAGGTTTGCAATCAGTTCTTCAGTAATAGCAATCTTCTTCCCCAATACATATGAAGTTACTTGATGATTTGAAGAGGATGCGTGAATCCAGAATTCCTTGACCAATTTTGGGAAAACTGGGCCCAGAAGACGATCAAAGTATTTGTTCCATCCTTGAAATTCCACATCTGCTGTAATATCAAAATCGTTTTCCTTCATGCTTTCAAAGTCAATTATGAGTTTGCATAGAATCTCTAGAGAATCAATGGGGGTCAATAAGGTTCTTGATGGTTCTTCATATCTCTTTACAGTAAACAAAGATGAACCAGGAGCACATTGAGGATTCTGAGCGCTTGAAGATGAAGCCATTGTTCACACTGACTGTTGAGGATTTTTGAAAGATGTTTTTGCAAACTAAAAACTTAGAGAGAAAACAGTAGTGAGAAGAAGTGAGAGTGAAAGTGAATTATGTATTTATAAACAATTTGAAAACTTAATCAGTAAGAAAGAGAAAAAAATAATGATTACACAACATTTAAGAATCCTGAAAATAGGGAGATGGCGTGGAGATATGAAACAGTTACCAATGACACGCGTCTCAATGCATCCAATCAAAGCTTTTAATCCCTTCAGAATTTGAACACGTGTTTAGCCTTAGAAGGACGTTTGTGAGAGGATGACAGATGTTGATGATGTGAACTTCACGTTTCTATCTTTGAAATGAACCGTTTAGATCTTCTTAGATAGATCCTGATGCAACTGTCCTTCTAACTTCTGAAGACTTGTTGATCAGATGTTCACAAAAAAAACATAAAATTATAAGGGTAAAGAATATATAAACAAAAACTCTTATTCTGGACATAATTTCATGCTGAGATGTTTCATAATAAAATTAAACCTATCTTCAAAAAGTGGTTCAGTGAAGACATCAGCCCATTGATGGTCTGTGTAAATAAATTTTAAGGAAATAATTCCTTTCTGAATATAGTCCCTAATAAAGTGATGTTTTATTTCTATATGCTTAGCCCTAAAATGTAAAATAGGATTCCTAGATAAACAAATTGCAGAAGTGTTATCACAGAATATAGGAATGTTACTCTCAAATATATTGAAGTCTTCAAGCTGACTCTTCATCTAGAGCATCTGTGTGCTGCATCCAACAATTGCTATATATTCAGCTTCAGCTGTTGACAATGCAATTGTGGATTGCCTCTTGCTGGTCCATGAGATCGGATTTTCTCCCAGAAACTGGCAGCTCCCATAAGTGTTTTTTCTTTCTACTCTGTCTCCAGGGAAGTCAGCATCACAGTACCCTACTAATTTGTATTCACTGGTTTTTCGATAAAATAAACCAAGATTAGTAGTACCTTTCAGATACTTGAAAATTCGCTTAACAATCGTTAAGTGAGATTCTCTAGGATCTGATTGGAATCTGGCACATAAACATACACTGTATAGAATATCAGGTCTTGAAGTTGTAAGATATAAGAGAGAACCAATCATACCTCTGTAGATCTTCTGTTATACCTTTTTACTTACCTCTTCCTTTTCTACAATGCTTGTAGGATGCATTGGATTCTTGGTTGTCTTGCATTTTCATGTCAAATTTCTTCAGAAGTTCTTTGACGTATTTGTTGTGGTGTATCTAGGTTCCTTCTGGAGTTAGATTGATCTGAATGCCCAAAAATAATTTTAGTTCTCCCATCAAGCTCATTTCAAACTCTGTCTGCATAGACTTAGCAAATTCTCTTCCCAAAGAGCCTTTAGTAGATCCAAAAATAATGTCATCTACATAAATTTGACAAACTAGAATGTCATTCTTAAATGACTTACAAAATAAGGTTGTCTCCACTTTCCCTCTGGTGAAATTATTTTCTAATAGAAAGCTACTTAGTCTTTCATACCAAGCTCTGGGAGCTTGTTTCAGACCATATAATAATTTCTTTAGTTTGAAAACATATTCTAGATGTTTGGAATTTTAAAAACCAGGGGGTTGGTGCACATAAACTTCTTCATCAATGTATCCATTTAAGAATTCACTTTTGACATCCATCTGATAGAGAGTGATGTCATTATTCACATCGAAGGAAATTAAAAGTCTGATAGATTCTAACCTGGCGACTAGACCAAAGGTTTTTGTATAGTCTATCCCCTCTTGCTGACTATAACCTTGTGCAACCAGCCTTGCTTTGTTTCTGATGACTTCACCTTGTTCATTCAACTTGTTTCTAAATACCCATTTTGTTCCAATGATGTTGAACCCTTTTGGTTAGGGAACCAGATCCCGCACATCATTTCTGGTGAATTGATTTAATTCCTCCTACATAGCCAGTATCCAATCATTGTATAGAAGAGTTTCATCAATGGAAGTTGGCTCAATCAGAGATACTAATCCCATAAGAGATTCTTCAGAGTTTCTGAATGTGGATCTTGTTCTGATTGGATCTTCCTTCTTTCCCGGAATTTTGTCTTAAGGATGAGCTAGGCTGCTTCTGGATAGGTTTTTCAGATGTTGTTGTAATGTTTGTGATATCTACTTCTGATGTTGTTTGTGAGACTTTATTGGGAACTTCTGATGTAGTGTCTTCACTACCTGTAAATTGGACTTCTATATCTGCAAGAGATTCATTTTGCTTTGACTTTTGAGAGTCAAGCTTGTCATCAAATCTAACACTGATTGACTCTTCTATAATATGTGTTTCTGTGTTGTATACTTTGTAGCCTCTTGAGTGTTCAGAGTATCCTAACATGATAAACTTTTGTGTTTTAGAGTCAAACTTGTTCAGATGTTCTTTGGTGTTAAACATAAAACAAATACATCCAAATGGATAGAAATACAAGATGTTAGGCTTTCTGTTCTTCCACCATTCATATGGAGTCTTATCCAGAATAGTTCTTATGGAGATTCTATTCTGAATGTAACATGTTGTGTTAATTGCTTCTGCCCAGAAGTTCTTAGCAATGTTAGTCTCATTGATCATGGTTCTGGCCATTTTTTGTAAAGTTCCGTTCTTTTGTTCTACAACTCTATTTTGTTGGGGAGTTCTAGGACAAGAGAAATCATGAGAGATGCCATTCTCATTAAAAAATATTTCAAATTTTTTGTTTTCAAATTCTCCACCGATCTTTTGACTTTAATAATTCTAAGATCTTTCTCATTTTGGACTTGGTTACAGAAAGCGGAGAATAAAGTGCTATAGTCATCTACGATCACTAATCCATACTTCTTGCCACTAATGGATGCAGTTTTCACTGGTCCAAATAAATCTATGTGCAGAAGTTATAATGGTCTAGAGGTAGAAAAAGCATTTTATTCTTTAAAAGGGGATTTTGCAAACTTTCCTTTTTGACATGCTTCACACAGAGCATCTAAGCTGAAATTCAGGGTAGGAAATCCTCTGACCAGCTTGAGTTTGTTAATCTGAAATATTCTTCTCATACTAACATGCCCCAATATCATGTGCCAGACCCATTGCTCATCATTAACAGATAATAGACATTTTACATTATGACTTTTCAGTTCAGAAAGTTTTATTTTGTAAATGTTGTTCTTTCTCTTCCCATTAAAGAGGATAGATCCATCTTTCTGACTAACAACTTTACAATACTTTTGATTGAAGATTATGTCATAATCGTTATCACTTAATTGACTTATGGATAACAAGTTATGCATTAATCCATCTACTAATAGAACATTAGTAATAGAAGGAAGATTACCGTTACCTACTGTTCCAGAGCCAATGATCTTCCCCTTCTGATTTCCTCCAAAACCTACATAGCCTCCAGCTTTAAGTTCCAGGCTTTGGATCATATGCCTTCTTCCCATCATGTGTCGAGAGCATCCAAAGTCCAGGTAATAGGATTGGTGTTTCAGTCTTGTTGTCAAAGATATCTGCTACATATATAATTTTATCCTTACGTACCCATATCTTTTTGGGTCCTTGTTTGTTAGAATTACCAAAATTCTGTTTGAATTTTGGTTTAGCAGAGAAATAATTACTTGTATATTTTAAATCATGTGTGTTCCCATAGGTAAAGTGAGATTTCAGAGGAGTGCGTTTAATAACCAAATCCTTGAATTTCTTAGGTTGGGATACTTTACCTTTGTATCCTATACCTTTTCTTCCATTTATGCTAACTCCATAGATCATTGAAGCCATCTTGCTTTTATCTATGTTTTTAGCGAGGAATTTCTGAAAGCTATGATCATATTCCTTTATGATCTTATCAGAATTACTAGGAACTTATGAGATAGTTTCCTTCTGAGTGTTTTGTAAGTCGTTTTCAAGTTTTGAAATTTTTTCTTTCAGCTCAGAATTTTCCAATCTCAAATTCTTAGTTTCTTCAGAGTCAGAAATTAGATCCTTTTTCAGTTTCTTGAATTTGACTCGAAGTTGCTGATATCTTTCAAGAATTTCACTTAGTCTTTCTCCTAATTCAGCTTTAGTAAAACTTATAGTAAAGTCAGGAAATACCTCTTTAGTGTCTGATTCTGATTCTGATCCAGATTATTCAGTATCTTCGGACACGTTGGCCATAAGAGCAATTTTGGCTCTTTCATCTTTTGATTTTGTGTCTGTTTCGGAAGAATCTGAGTCATCCCATGTTGCCATGAGACTTTTCTTCTTCTCCTTAGAGAACTTCTTTTTGGGTTTCTCCTTTTGAAGCCTTGGACATTTGCTTTTATAGTGCCCTTGTTCATTGCACTCAAAGAAGACAATGTCCATGTTGCTTGACTTTCTGTGTCCAGAAGATGATTCATACTGATTCCCTGTTCTTTTGGAATTTCTGAACTTCCTTTGCCTTTGCTTCCACATTTGATTGACTCTTCTAGAGAGAAGAGACAATTTGTCTTCTTCTGATGAGGATCCACCAGGGATTTCTTTTATTGCCTGCAAAACTTTAGAATCATATTTTTTGTTAGATTTAAGGGCTAAAGGCTTACCTTGCTTCTGGGGCTCGTCATCTTCTAACTCTATCTCATAACTTCTGAGAGAGCTGACAAGTTCTTCTAGAGATATTTTACTCAGATATTTTGTCAGTTTGAGAGCAGTGACCATGGGTCTCCATTGCTTTGGTAAACTTCTGATGATCTTCTTTACATGATCATCAGTTGAGTACCCTTTGTCAAGAACTTTCAGCCCATCAACCAGAATTTGAAATCCTGAGAACATTGCTTCAATGGTTTCACTTTCTTCCATTTTGAAGGCTTCATTCTTCTGAATAAGTGCAAGGTCTTTGGTTTCTTTTACTTGCGTGTTGCCTTCATGTGTCATTCTCAGAGAATCAAACATGTGCTTTGATGTCTCTCTGTTTGTGATCTTCTCATACACTGAATATGAGATGGCACTCAAGAGAATAGTTTTGGCCTTGTGATGATTTCTGAAGTCTCGTTTTTGATGATCTGACATTCTTTTTCTGTCAATCTTCTGACCACTTTCATCAACAGGATGTATGTACCCATCAATCACCATATCCCAGATATCAGCATCATGAGCCAGGAAGAAGCTTTCAATTCTGTCTTTCTAGTAATCAAAGTTCTCTCCATCAAAGATTGGAGGTTTACCACTGATTCTGTCTTTCTCATCATGGTAGTCATTGCTGATGTTCTGACTTGGTCCCACCATAGTGTTTTTCTTAGCTTGGATCTTTTACTGACACGGTTAAGTGCTTGAACTCAGAACCAGACGCTCTAATGCCAATTGAAGTCTTGAAAAACACAAGAAGGGGGGTTGAATTGGAATCTTAAAATTTAATGGAAAGAACACGTTGATTTTTATCCTGGTTCGTTTGAACTCAAACTACTCCAGTCCATCCGTCAAGGTGATTTCGCCTCTCTCCAACGAGGTATTAATCGACTAATCAATCTTGATTACAAATCTAATTTGAATACTGCCAAAGTCTTCTTGGGTATAACCACAACCCAGTTTTTCTCAGGAATTGCACTAAATAATATAATTATAAGACAATATACAGTAATGTTTTCTTACAAAACAATATCACAGTATGTGATGTTTTACACAGTTGAAAGTATTGTAAGTATGAGGATTAGAGAAGATTGCATCATTGTTGAGTGTTGTGAAAATCGTAAATGATTTATCCTCACATCTCATTTAAATAGGAGCATCATGGATGATCGTTTGGAAACATGATTAATGACAGTTAAGGTGCTTTCCAAAAATAAGGATCCTTGTTCCCTTCCAGATGTTACTCTTGAAATGGAAATATTTGATTTGTAACACTTCAGAACATTAAAGTATACGTTGCTTCTTACTTCAGAACTTTTGAAGGTCTGATCCATTCTGTTTGTAGCGTTAGACTTACTTTCCCAGAGTTGTGTAATCAAAGTTAAAACATATTTCTTTTAGTACAACTTCTGATCTTCTTTCATCAGAGATTTTTGAGAATTGTCTAAGTTCACAGCAGGAACAACCTTATAGCTTATCTTCTGATCTTCTTCCATCATAACTTCTCTACAAAATAGAATATAATTTTAGAGTGCATAATTGTTCTTTGTGTTTGTTATCATCAAAAATCTTACTAGGGTTGTAGAGTCAAACTATGTTCTAACAACCCAAACCAAATTTGTCAGATTTATATGGAATGTCAGGAAGCTGACCCCAAGTAGTACAACCACCTTCTTCTACAACAGCTCTATCATCCTTCAAAGAAGCCATTATGGGAGGAACCCTAGTAGCCTTGGGAATAGCGAAAACATCTTCAGTAGCGGTAGGAGGGATAACTTCAAAAGTCTAATAGGGAGTCTCGATGAGTTCTCTGTCCATCTCTACATACCAGAATATGTTCAAGTGACTCACCATATACTCCTTTTCACCATAAACAGTAACAACCTTTCCTTTCACAAGATATTTCAGCTTCTTGTGTAGGGTTGAGGTAACAGCGCCTTCCCCATGGATCCAGGGGCGTCCAAGTAAACAAGAATAATTCGGTCGAATATCCATCACATAGAAGGTAGATTCAAAGACATGCGAACCTACCTTGACAGGAAGATCCATTTCTCCGCATACCATCCTCTTAGAACCGTCAAAGGCTCTCACCATAATATCACTAGGTTTCAGTACAACCCCTTCACAGTCAAGTCTATCAAGAGCACCCTTCAATAGAACATTCAACGAGGAACCAATATCAATCAACATGTTAGATAAAGTAGTGACCCTGCATTCAATAGAGACATACAAGACCTTATTATGGTTTCTTTATTTAAGAGTTAAATCGGCATCAGAAAAGCCTAGCCCATTATCAGTAGTTAGGCTAGCAACATAACTTCCAAATTGATCGGCAAAAATTTCTTGTGGTACGTGGGAGGACTTTAAGAACTTCACCAAGGCTTGTGCATGGACTTCATAACACAGTAACAAGGATAACTTGGAGATTTTAGAGGGAGTTTGTCCCAATTGTTCAACAATCTTGTAATCACTTTTGCGGATAATCTTCAATACCTCTTCCAACTCTTGCCTAGAGGTATCTTCGATGGTAACTTCTTTAGGTGCCTCCGTCTGGGCAGGCTCCATCATTTTTTATTTTCCCCAAGTCTCAGTAACTCACTCGGTAGCGGTAACTCAAACTTGTGTGGCAATTGTCTTTGGAGATATTTTCAGAGAGAAAACCCTTCCGCTTCTAGTAACCTTACTGGTCCTAGTAATATTGTCAATGTCGAGATCAACAACTTCAGTATCTTTGTATTCAGTAGTATATAGTTCTTTCTCGATGCCATGGTAGTAGACGTCTGCTCTATAGTTCCAAGGGATAGCTTTATCCGAAGAATATGTGAAATTTTGGTACAACAGACTCATATGTCCTATAAGGATGTCGAGACATCCGATCAGACACAAACACACAGAAAAGATAAAACAGTACTGAAAATATAAAGAACACACCAATTTTTTTTATCCAGTTCAGTGTACAACAACACCTACTATGGGAGCTACAAAGCCATGAATGAAGTCCACTATCAGCAGTATCAATTTGCAGACCCTATAACCAACACACCTATTGGCGATCTACGCACTTAATCACTACCCAATGACCCTTCAACCTAGGTCCTCCCTAGATATGGAATATCCTCATCCCACTTCCAACCATTACAATGATGTCTAGTAGTCAACACCTTAGTCACTG
This sequence comes from Vicia faba, assembly GCA_948472305.1. Classification (NCBI taxonomy): domain Eukaryota; kingdom Viridiplantae; phylum Streptophyta; class Magnoliopsida; order Fabales; family Fabaceae; genus Vicia; species Vicia faba. Next base: position 206,635,775 of record OX451737.1, on the reverse strand, counting down.
CATCGACGACCCTTCACCAAGATTCTGATCATACAGATAGACAGTCTGGAAGACACACTTTCATGACAACCTAGATAAGTTTCCAAGCCAAACTCCACTGTTTGTTAGCTTTGCTCCTAACTAAGAATACATCCTGGAGTTGCTTCAAAGCTTCCTCTAAGAACAATACACCTCTTACCTATAAGCTTTGAGGTGAACATGGTAACCTTCCCACAACCCGAGAGGTTTACCTTGACAAAACCCTAGACTTCTACATCTTGAGCCATGTATTTTATAGATTACAAACCCTTCTATTTATAACCTGTTACCCAATTCGTTTTGGGCCTTCAATTACAACAAATCAGCTGTAACAAACTGCAGAAACTTCTACCCCAAGAAAGGTCTTCAATCTTTAGTTTCCTAAATATTCTCCTTATTTAGAAAGTCTTCATTCTCCTTAATTTCTGATTGAATTTTCTAGACCTTTAAATATGCGCCACATAGGATGAATAATATTATCCTGAATATTTTGCCTCTGTTAATAATAAACTGAATCTCATTAATCTAGCTCAGCAGGCGCAATGTCGAAGATATCTTCTTTTACATGTTGTTCCAGTTGTTGAAAAAGTTCAACACAACATGTTATGACATTATAATAGGAATTCTTGTTGTACCCGTTCTTCTTAGAAAGTTTATACATCCTATTCTACATTACATCATTGCTTCTATTATTTGATTTACAAAAATTAAGCCAATCCTAAAACAAGAGAACTAACAATCTCCCCATTTGGTGAATTTTGGCTAAAACAAATAATCAAAAAACAATTGCAATCTAGGAGATTACAACAATACCAAAATATAACCCTCGGCAGTAGTGTTCAGAAGATATTGCACACAACAATAGATATTCAGTTGAAAATAATGTCTCAACATCTTTTTCGACATCTTCTTTGCAGCACTCTGAAGAACTCAATTGCCTCAGCACCAACGAACAACAGCTTCAGGATAAAAGGAAGGAAAGCCCTGAAGTTTGGTTGATGCACACGAGGAAGAAGATAGCAGAAGACAACTTATACTCCCCCTCAATCCAGGAACATCTTCTAAACATAGAAGATCAATGGTGGAATAAGAGAACTCTTAATAACTCCTTAAGACCAAATTAACCACCGCCGCTGATAACTTAGAACACAGATCACAGTTGTGTTCATAACTCATATCACAGGTCACAAAGGACAGATCCAAACAAATACATGATAGAACATTTGATTCGACATGTTTGGACACTATCTCCTATCTAAGAAAAACCTTTCTCCCCATTTTTGGCCAAAACTTGACAAAGGAGGCCTTCACAGAAGCAGACCTAGGCACAACATACCTAGACCTAAACAAAACCCATTGTGGTGATGAGAACAACACTCACTTGGTATTTAGAGGATATGAAAAGCGTCTATAAATAACATAGCAGTTTCTTATAAATTAACAATCTTTAATTCTTGGTCAAATAAGTGATAATTGAGGATGGAAAAGTTGTTGCACGAATCAATATGCACTGTCCTACTTGACTTTGAACAACTTTAATAGCTCTAGACAGTTTTTGTTGAAAGAACCAGTCCCAATAAATGCACATTCATGGTCAACAACACTTTCTAGACTTCCTTCTTACACGAGGCAGGATGCACAATCTCGAATATTCTTTAGTTGGTCTTCACAGAAATATGTCTTGAACAATGTTCAGACATCCTATCAGACATTGTATCCAACTTCAAGCAAACAAACCTTCAGCAATTTAGTCAAGGATGTTTCCCAGACTTCTTCATATGATCAGAGGCATGACCATAATGTCTTCATCTGAATACTCCAAGTGAATTCCTTTCACTTAGAATTAGTGTCACACAACACAAAATGACAAAAAAAATCAGCTTAAAAAAAAAGATGTTAGAACATCGTCTGGGACATTAAGCTCCCCCTCAACCTCTCCAGTCATATTCTCCCCCTTGTTAGACATAATATTCCAAACAAATGAGCATTCAAGAGAAGAGTAGAAATTATGAGTACATAACATAATATCCAAGTATCAAGCATATTCAAGTGCCAAAATAAACGAAGACATCAAAACACAAAACCAAGATGGAAACACTAGTATAGTGTCTAACTGTCTTCAGGACCAGTAGACCTAGAAGCTTCAAAACTTCCTACATTATCAGAATCCCCTCCAACTTTTTCACCAAGGTTGTCATCCCTCTTCAGATCCTTGATCATCTTTTCAGATTTCAACTTCCTCGCTGAGCTAACTCTAATTACTTCATCAAGTTCTTTACAGACATCTATTAACTCAGAAATCATATCATCCTTGCTTGAAGTCTTGTTTTCAGAGGATGTAGATGTCAAGACATAATCTGGGACATGTTTGCCTGAAGACAACTTGAAGTGAAGAGACAGAGCAGACTCCCTTTTGCATACGACATCAGTACCACAAAGAATCCTAGGGAGTTGGTTAAGAATAATGCCACAAATAAGAGAGGGAAAGGCACTAGGAATCTTGATTGCACAAGTTCCTGCATGCTTTATAGTCTGTTGAAAAATGTAAGCACCATAAACAAGCAACTTCTTATTTCCAACATCATAGATAAATTTTCCTAAACCAACTGTAATGGTTGAGGTATGATTGGTAGGGACCCAGTTAGCAGCTCCAATTCTATGCAGGATAGCATATTTCACACTTAACTTACTAACAGGAAACTTATTCTTCATAGGCCAATCACTCACTTGGTTTGTAGTGGTGGCATTACACACCTGATTATCAGTCACTTCCAACTCACAATAATCATCTTCAGACTTGCCTAGATATCTATTGATGACAGTAGGGGAAAATTCAACACATCTACCTCTAACAAACACCTTTCTATATTCCTTACTTATGTGATCAACACAATCTATAGGAATATTAACAATAAATCCCCTTACAAGAGTTTCATAACAATTTGCAAACCTGGTGACAGACTTCATCAAACCAGCAAAAGAAACCAACTCCATAATCTCTTTGCACTCCAGTGCACCTGCTCCCAACTCTCTTTCAAGAGCAATCCTTCTTTGGAAGACATATTTCCATTTTTCAGCATTGCCAACAGAATGGAAGGAAATGTTGTCAAGAAGAGCATCAGGCACCCTGACAGAAAGCTTCTTACTTGCAGACTTCTTCAAAGGATAGATGTCATGGACATCATCCTCATCATCATCAGAGGAGCTATCAGGTCTAACTTTTCTTTTGTTGGAGGGAGGAACTGCTTTACTCCAGGGCTTTGGGGGACCATACATAGTCTTGTTCTTGATACTCTTGGCAGAGGATGTGACATCTCCTAACAACCAATAGGATAGTCTTCTTTATCCCATTCACTACTATAGAGAAAAATAAATTCTTGCAGAACCAACACATCCTCTTGGAGAAGGATGGTATACTCTAGAAACATCTAGCTAGAGTCTTCAGAGACTCATGAGGACATAAACAACTACATCTTGTAGCAACATATCTCAGCATGTTATCCAACATCATCCTCATAGGAGGGCAATAACTCTATACGCTTGAACATCACAAGCTCCAAAAAAACCAATTAGTCCACTGACTCCTCCTGTCATGGATAATCAAAAACTTCATTATGGAGAAAACACAACACTAAACACCCACTAGTTCACTGGGAATAACTCCAAGTACCCTGAACTAGTCACATAACAAGGACACCTCTTATTCATGCCCTTGCACCTCCTCACATATTGTCATGACTCTTTGGATGGCTAATATGTCATGCAACCATAGTCTGAAACCAACATCCAACCATTTCTTAGTGTGCTTAAAAGATTTACTAAGATTCAAACTCTCCAACAGAAGGAATACCCCTTAACGAATATGCTAATTAAATCCTCCTTCTGCACATTACTAGTATTTGCTGACACTAGTAAAGTCCTCAAACCAAGATAATAGTTATGCATTACTTGGGCATACTTCTCTAAACAAACTCAGAATCTTCTTATTCTTAACCAAGTATAGAACTTCCACTTCTGAATGAGGTGGTAGAATATTTAAAATTCACAGTCCCAAGTCTCTCCCACAGGGTATCATCAACAATGATGTTACAACATCATTTGGAACATTAACAACTTTACTACAGAACCTATCAACTTTCGTTCTGGAATCACCACCCAAGGGACTTATTTCCATACATTCCCTTTACAAACCTCCCAATCTATAGAATAGGATCCCAATAGATCTCATCTTATCTATCTACCACAAATCAGAACATAAGGTCTCAAATATTTTTCTTCTCACACTAGGTAGGACTTTAATCTGACATCCTTCTTCTTCACACATGTGATACTTTCTGAATCTTTAACATGACATCCAATCATGGCAGCCAAAAAATTCCAGATTAGGCCAGTGGCTTGACCTTAAACTCAACTTTGGAGAACACACAATTTTTCTTCTTACTGAATCATGATATGAGATAATTTCCCAGAAAGAAACATCCTCTTGATGTAATTTTCTATCATCAGCACTTCCTGCCCAATCAACATCATAATACCCACTTAATGCAGAGCTAGATCCATGAGAATACAACATACCATAGTCACTTGTCTCATTCACATACTTTAGTATTCTCTTCACATGGTTGGCATGGCTAACTTTGAGATCAACTCGATATCTAGCTCATACCCATTTTACATCTTTAGACAACTTCGGATGTGTGGGAGCAGGTGTTCTCTTGTGACTGAAATTTTCCATCACAAATTTCTTTATTATATTCTTAGCGTATTTGCTCTATGATAGGAATATGGAGTCTTCCATTTGTTTAACTTACAGACCAAGAAGGTAAATTAACTCACCAACAGGGCTCATCTCAAATTCTGACTACATTTTCTTGATAAAATGTTGAACCATCTGATTTGAAATCCCACCAACCATAACATCATCAATATAAATTTATGCAATCATGATCTTCCCTTCTTCTTCTTCGACAAAAGGAGTTTTGTCTATAACACCTTTCCTATATCCATTATTACCAAGAAATTTTGTCAATCTCTCATACCAAGCTCTTGGAGCTTACTTTAATCCATACAGAGCGTTCTTCAGTTTGTACACATGGTTAGAAAAAAAACTTGGATCAATAAATCCCTTAGGTTGTTCCACATAGACTTCCTCATTCAAATAGCCATTTAGGAAGGCACTCTTTACATCCATTTGAAATAGCTTAAACCTCAGAATACAAGAAACTCATAAGGGTAGTCTAATTGATTCAAGTCTAGCCACAGGAACAAAGGTTTCATCAAAAACAACTCCTTAAATTTGAGTGTATCCTTGAGCAAAGGTCACTTTTATTGCTGAAGAAACTGAGATTCTATTCCAACATCTGCTACGACATCATCCATTGTTACTATGGTTCTGGGGAAAACATCTATAGTAACTCATACTCAACTCTTGTGGGGAAAACACAAGGAAACATACCAACAACAACTGATCAATCTTCAGGATCAGACTACCAACATATGAAGAGGATTGCACGAGCCACATCTCAATAAGCTTTTCTTCAGACCTTCTGTCTGACTTTGAGATGATGGATGACATTGTCTGTACCTATAGAAGAGATTCCTTCTATTAGGTATCTATACAGACTTTTCAAAGAAGTTTGTTTCCCCTGATTCTTCAAAAACAATGCCCTTCAAATTTTAACATCTTCAAAGATGTCACGACATTTTGTCTGACATCATATAAACCCTTGACAAGGTGATATTCTTCAACAACTTCTGAGGGTACACAAAGGGAAATCAAAACAATACTAAGGAGCATCAAACACTACGGTTGGATCATAATATTCCTCTTCAAACATAATATGTTCTATGTCCACAAACAGGATTCCATGAATTTGGTTCCTTTGATCAGAATGATCTTCTAGGTACGAGATCATCTCATATACATAAAGGGTCTGGTGGAGATTCCTTTATAATTTCTTCTCAAGAACATGGAGCTCAACTTCTATACTCCCATAAGCCTTTTCCAGAAATAAACTGACACATGGAGTAGATAAATTGTTGATCGTGTCCTAATCAACCCGCACAAACCAGATGCCTCCTCTTCCAGATCAGGAGTAAGTTCCAAACATAAAGTATTCATAACATTTTTGTTCAGCACCCAAGGCATCTGTTCTTCAACTGGTAGTTGCATACCTACTGAAATAATGTTCTAACATCCCTTAGAACATCAATTCCTTCTTCTTGGAACACACCATCCTTGATAGTCTTCAAGGCCATTATGCAGATGTATATGAGCATCATTGATCAATTGATTCTCATCAACCTTATTGATAAATTTCTTTATGAGTGGACCTGAGGAAGATCTCAAGTACCTTTGACACTTTTAATACGGTTGAAAGTGTCATCATATATTCTATTGAGGGTAACAACCCAAGTATCCTTCCTATACTTTTAGGGTTATATCAAATACCATGCAGCGGAATACAAAAAAAAAAACTCCTCAACAATATTTAGACACAATGCTTACACCACTATCCAAGTATAACCATGAAAACTTAGGATTGAAAATAAATCAACCCTACGGGAAGCAACTTCCCACCAAGCTACAGGCTTGAAGGCAACAGACAGAAACAATACATGTCACAGATAACCAATGATCCTTGCCACGAGATCATCCATACAATAGTATGAATTATCCAAGTTCATACCTCTTTTAAGTAAATACTTTCTTCCTTGCCCATGACCAGAAAGTACCTTCCCAGTATCTCACCCAGAACAAAACAGGATGCCTGCTCTGATACCAATTTAAATTCTGGTACAACAAAATCAAATGTCTTGTAAGGATGTTAAGACACCTGATCTGACATAAACACACAGGCAAGACAAAACAGTACTGAAAAGATAAAGAACACACCAGAATTGTTTACCCAATTCGGTGTACAACAACACCTACTCTAGGGGCTACCAAGCCAGGAATGAAGTCCACTATCAGCAGTATTAATTTGCAGACCCTACAGCCAACACACCTATTGATGATCTACGCACTTAATCACTAACAAATGACCCTTCCACCTAGGTCCTCCCTAGATATGGAATATCCCCATTCCACTTCCAATCATCGCAATGATGTCTAGCAATCAACACCTCAGTCACTGCATCGACGACCCTTCACCAAGATTCTGATTACACAGATAGACAGGTTGGAAGACACACTTCCATGAAAACCTAGCTAAGTTTCCAAGCTAAACTCCATTGTTTGTTAGCTTTGCTCCAAACTAAGAACACATCCTAGAGTTGCTTCAAAGCTTCCTCCAAGAATAATACACCTCTTACCTACAGGCTTCGAGGTGAACATGGTAACCTTCCCACAACCTAAGAGGTTTACCTTGACAAAACCCTATACTTCTACATCTTGAGCCGTGTATTTTATAGATTACAAACCCTTCTATTTATAACTTGTTACCCAACTAGTTTTGGGCCTTCAATTACAGCAAATCAGCTGTAACAAACTGCAGAAACTTCTTTCCCAAGAAAGGTCTTCAATATTTAATTTCCTAAATAATTTCCTTATTTAGAAAGTCTTCATTCTCCTTGATTCTGATTGAATTTTCTAGACCTTTAAATGTGCGCCACATAGGATGATAATATTCTCCTGAATATTCTGCCTATGTTAAGAATAAACTGAATCTCATTAATCCAGCTCAGCAGGCGCGATGTTGAAGACATCTTCTTTGACATGTTGTTCCAGTTGTTGAAAAAGTTCAACACAACATGTTCTGCCATAGTAATAGGACTTCTTGTTGTACCCATTCTTCTTAGCAAGTTTATACATCCTATTATACATTACATTATTGCTGATATTATTTATTTTACAAAAATTAAGTCAATCCTAAAACAAGAGAACTAACAATATGGAATAGGTTCAGGTGTAGTTATTATTAGAGGAGCAACTCTGGGTTTGGCAGTGATCCTTAGAGGACCCTTGGAAGTGATCTTGATAGGAGTGTCAGATATTATAGATACCTGTTCCAGCTCCAAGTCTTGCAAAAAATTCTCAACAGACGGAATATTCTCAACCAGAATTAGGTGATTATCCATTAGACGCTAAATACCTTCTTTCAGCAACTTACAACCATTGGGCTGGGTTACGTAGCAGTAACATCTTTCATTAGCCAATTTACCTTCAACAAATTCTTCTTGATAATTAGGAGGGGAGTAGCCAATTTACTTACATTAGAAACATAAAGAACATAATTGTTGTACCCCAAAATTTTCCCTCCCATATTTCTCAATACATGTCAAGTGAGGTCCTCAAATTGTTCAAGGAAGTCCAAGGGTTGACCAGACAAACTCTCTCCTAAGGCAGTCTACCTCAAATTAGGGTTTGAATTTGCATCAAGATGCTTGAGTCCAAAGGATCCCAAATGCTCACCGTTGTCCTAATATGTTCTCAAGATCATCCATGTCAAGTTTCAAGCCTTGCAGAGAAAATTTGCTCAGTCAATTGCTCAAAGGCCTGAAAATCGACTATGCAAGGGCAAAAGTCAACTGTGGCCCACATACAGTCAAAATTCAAGATTTTTGGTCAACATCCTTATTTTGAAGTATTATTCATCATTTTATCAAGGGTTTATCATGATTCCTCAAGTATTGCTCACAATTCATCAAAACCCAAAAGTTGCTAAATTAGGGTTTTGTAGGAAAAGTCAACTCAACTTTGACCAAGCATAACTTTCTCATAATTTATCAAAAATGACCCATCCAAAGCTAATTTTTAAGAGGATGTAATTCCCTACAATTCATCTTCAGCTCCCAAGGTCAAAATATGAACTCACAAGAAGATATAAATTTGGACATTATAGGTCATTTTGAAAAGTCAACAAAAACACCTTTTTGGCCAAAGCTTCATACATGAACATGGAAGATTCAATTGAGATGAGACCAAAAGGGTTACTTAGAGGACATCTTAATCTTGCAAAAAAAAATCCAAGAACACCTCTCTAGGGTCAAAATTGAGAGAGTTATGCATTGGCCAAGTTGACCCTTTTTGCAAAATTGCCAAAAGTCAAATGTGGCCAAATTTGCATTTTTTGCTCAATGGGCCCAACTTTTTATGCTTACATTGAGTTTGTAATGTGAACCACGACCCATGAGCCCTTCCACTTGTCATTCTTTTATTTTTTGTTATTTATTTTGATTTTATTTCATTTAAATCAAATAAAATCAATATAAAATAATGAAAATATCAAAAACTAATTAAATCTAGAGATTTTGTGCATGATTAGGTCCATTACACAGCTGGAGACAAAATCAAATCATGCAAGGCTTCATATGGACACAAAAGATTGAATTTGCTTATTTTAGAAAGATTTGATACAAGGATGAAACCATTGATCAATATTCAAAATTGGAAGATATTTGATACAAATTGTAACCCTAATGCATTCTAGTATACATAAGGAACAAATGCAGACCAAAAAGAAGGGGCTAGAGGCGTGCAAAGGCAGAGAACCAATTTCAAAAATTCAAGAAAAAGTTGCAAACCAATCTCCAAGTTTCAGGCCATCTCAAGCCATTCTAATCATACCAATCGTTTGTTGGACCTCCCAGGATCGTGTTTCAATCAATAGCAAGCTTCCCCACACCCTGAAACACATCGTAGCAGTCACACAGTTTGTCTCTTTTCTTGAATTCGAATACATTGATTTTGGCATATTTAGCATGATTAATTGACATATTTATAATCCTTGAGATGTTTGCAAGCTAATGGTTGTATTCAATTGCATTTTTATTAAATGTGCATCAAACTGCCATGGCTAGGGTTCATGTTTCGTTTTTAGGGATTTCTTGTACAGGGAAAATTGGACAATGATAATGGTATCATGATGCTCGTGGGCTTGAAACGAGTTGATTGGTACCATTGGTTTTCATTTATCATGCGTGTACAATATTTTAGAAATGCACAGGGGCTATATCTACGCTTGATGTCCGTAGGTAAAAGTCTTTTATCTAAAATGATAGAATCAATGAAGAAGACAATGGCGTGGCAGTGTGTGAATGGTCAGTTTGAATTTCGCGCGTTTTGAGAGGCGTGGCACGTTGTTTATATCATATTCTATTTATTTCATTATTGTTACAACTAACATGTTAGCGCAGTTGGTAAGGTTGTTGGCCTTTGATGCACACGTTCTGGGTTCGATCCCAGGCGTGTGCATTTTATTATTTTCTCAATAGTTTCAGGTCAATCCAGTGCTTCCCATCCTAAAGCGTGTTCCGTGTACTCTCAACATCAGCCATATGATGTATTCCTGGCCAGACCTCATATGCCCACAATGAAGGTCCACCATGTGCCTAAGTCAAGCATGCACACAGGATTGGAGAAGTCAACAGGGCCAAGAGCTTGTTGGGCCAAGAAATTGCAAACAACACCCCCCTTTTTTGCTAAGCAACCAGGCCCACACTTTTTCTTTTCTATTTATTTCTTTTATTTAATTTAATTTGTTTAATTGTTTTTAACAAAATTAATTTCTTTTTTTTTCAAAAAATCATAAAATCGAGAGTTTCACAAAAAATTAGAATTAGATTTTGTTTTATCAAATTTAATTTAATATTAGTTTAATTTAATCTAGGGTAATTCTAACTTTTTTTAAATTAAAATCAATTAGAAAAATTAGGGTTAGACTCTTGATTTAATTTTTATTTCTTTTCTCAAAATAAAAAAATACAAAAATAGGTTAATTTAATTATTTTTCTTAAATTAAAATTAATTAGTAATTAGCTTTTCTTATTATCATTCAATTGAACTTTATTTTCTCAAAATGACAAAAACGAAAAAAAAATGATTTTTCCTTTAAGGTACAATTAGGTATAGTTGAGGTCAAAACCCTAATTATTTCGCATTCGATTCACCGCGCGCGTTTATTATTTTTGCAATATTGATGTAACTGTCCACGGTATGTAATAGCTTAATCTAGGACTTTCTTTTATTTATCGTCTTTTACGGGTTTTTTTGGCTATGTAATTAATCCCCTCCCCGAAGCCTTGTAATAGCGTAGGTTTTATTTTCTCGCATTTTAATTCTCGCAAATATTAACTGTTTCAATGTAAGTTAATAGGATTGTATGACAAGATTGCATGATAATTTAAAACGGGTAGGAAACCCTAAATGTGCAAAGATAATAACTAAAATCCAATCACATGCACATGTGCACTCCTAGGGTATACTCTCACTTCGGTTGCCTTCGGTAAACGATCATTAAGTATAGGGTGTCTTAGTGGTTTCCCTCCTGTCTAAACAAAGATCAAATGTCCCGTTCGGAAATGTTGCCTCAGAAACGTTGCCTCGGAAATGTTGCCTCGAATATGATTTTAAGACTTTAGGGTTATTACTAAGACATCCTAACATTGCTTTAGTGATCGTACGTCCCTTTCGAATTGACCCTTATGAACTCCAACGACGGTGCTACCTATTTCTCAAATAGTAGGATAGCGCTGTCTAAAGGAAACGAGAATAGAAACAATCTTTTTTCGAGTAGGTAAATGCTAGTAGGTACTTGCTCAAATCAAAACTTTTCACACTTACACTTTTCAAACAAATTTTAAAACAACTTCGTCACACCTTTGAGGACTGATACAAGGGTTATCACGAAGTCAAACTGTTTCAAAATATAGCACATACACAAGCAATTTTTAAAAGATGAGCAAGTACCTAAGAGCCCATGGAAAACCATGGATAGAAAGGGTGCTAACACCTTCCCTTTCTATAATCTACCCCCCATACTAAGAAACATCTCAAAAAAAGGATTTTTTCTATACTTTTTTACTTTCCGATTGGATGAAATAAAATTCGGTGGTGACTCTTGCTTACCGCGACATTTTGCAAACAAAAAACGCAAAACGCAAACCAGCATTTCAAAACAGCCGGTTTTGCCACCGTACCACAGAACTTGCGACTCTGCTAGGGAATTAATAAGTGGGGTATACCTTAGGATCTAGTTCATTATGATTGCTTCTCTTGTTTGTTTTGGTTGCTTTACTTTTAAGGGTTTTGTTTGGGATTTACTATAGATCCTAACCCGGATCAGGGGACACCTTTTAGGTAATTAGCAATAAACTGTGAGGGAACTGTATAGTGTAGACGGATACGATTGAAGCAGTAGCTACGTTGATGTGGAACATTGGTTGGTACTGGTATCCCTTGTGGAGAAACGAGGAGAATACGGGACCGCTGCGTGTGTCGTTAAACATCAACTGACCTTAGAACCTTTAATCAACCAACTTGGCCACTAGAAAGTAGTGAGATAGCCGGCCTCGGTATAAAGCTGAGAACTGGTTGATACTCGATGCTACACTCATTGAGACCATACTCTCGAGATAGTTTCGGCCACAAGAAAAGATTGTGTGAGCTGAAACCATGACCGATGGAGGATGGTCAGTGATATTGAGATCCTCTAGAACCCGGTTACTTTTTCTAGGACAGGTTGAAACCAAGTAAACTTCAAGAGGGTACTACCTTTGACCTCATGCAAGCCTTAAACTTAAGGGCTTTTGTGTGACTTGTTTGCCTTTGCCATGCCTGTTATCTGTTATACCTATTGTTTTTTATCATGACATCATGCATCATAACATGGCATTCATACTTCATTACACTAACCATTTCAAAGACCAAGGGAATTTATCTTTGTTCTGTTTTGCATATTATGGCTTCCATGCGCAGAAATACCATCCGAGTTAACTTTGTGCAAATACCTGCTCAACTTAAAGAGTTAGCCTCGAGAGTTTCTGAGACTTCTATGTTTATTAAGAGACATGGTCAACTTCTTATCCTGGTCACCTTAAAGCTTGATGAGCAGATGATGAGTGTAGTTTTCCAGTTCTTCGATCTTGTGCATCTTTGCTTCACCTTTCCAGATTACCAGCTGGTTCCTACTTTGGAAGAGTTCTCTCACTTATTGGGCATATCCATCCTTGAGCAGGTACCCTTCACAGGTATGGAAGAGGTTCCTAGACCAGAAGACATTGCCTCAGCTCTACATCTGAAACGGGCTGATGTAGTATCCAATTGAGAAACACGAAGCGGGGTCGAAGGTTTCTTAGCCAAATTTCTGATAGACCAGGCTCACCTATTCTGGGATAATTTGGATTTTCAGGATTTCGAAGATATCTTGGCTCTCCTTATCTATGGTTTGGTTCTCTTCCCGAATCCGAATTCCTTTGTAGATGTACATGCTGTCAAGATTTTCCTTTCCCGCAATCCTGTGCCTACCCTACTGGGTGATATCTTGCATGCCCTTTATACTTGTACCATGCGAAGAAGAGGGACTCTTATGTGTTGCATGCCGTAGTTGTCGAGGTGGTTTATTTCGCACCTCCCTAAGTCTGTGTTGAAGAACGAAGAAGGTTTGGGTTGGTCCTACAGAATAATGTCACTTGCCCATACAGACATTATTTGGAGCTCCCAGGTTATGGAAGACACTGCATTCATTGATCATTGTAGGGGATACCCTAATGTCCCATTGCTTAGAATCAGAGGGGGTATAACCTACAATCCTTGTCTAGCTTTGAGACAATTTGGTCTTGCTCGGAGAGATGGTCCCCATGAGGTACTTCTTGAGAATATTGCATTTGACTACAAGAAAGACGTTGAGGAGCACCGCTGGAGGTTTATACGAGCTTGGGGTATGGTGAACAAATCTGACCCCCAAGAGTGGGACCAAGGACTTCCCTTCCTATGAAACCTTACCTACAATGGGTCCGAGCTCGTGCCCAGAAACTTGGGATGCCCTATGAAGCCGTATTTCCAGTTATTGTGGAACCCACTAATGAAGAAGGTGTTCCTTACACAGTTCTTTATCCTTACATGCCCACTAATCCTGGGGCGTTGCAGAGGTCTTGGATTCAGCTGAAAGGGGAAAGGGATACTTACCGGGAGAAGTACCATGAGCAAGAAAGGAAGATTTTGAAGCTCACCAGGCAGCTCGAGGAAGAAAGAGTGATCAATGACTACATTAGCACCAAGAGGAAGCGTCCATGGGACTTTTGATTTTGCTTTTCTAGTTTTAGATTTGTTTTCCATTTACTTCTTTGTAACGCCTCAAAGGCATTGTTGAACCTTTTACAAGTTAATCTAATAAAGTTTGTTTATTTTTGGTTTGCAAATTTAAATTTCCCAAAGTCTTTGAAATCATTACATGCGCATCCCATTATCATGCACACCATTACAGGTACCATTACAGGTTTCTCATCTTCTTCGCTGTTTATTTCAGCAGAAATGTCTTCTGATCAAGCCATCAAAGATCTTCAGGCACATAACGCCCAATTCCAACAAATGTTCTTAAGCTTGGCTAAAGGGCAAGAGGATCTGAAGACCCTGATTCTGAAAGAGAAGAAGAAGAAGAAGGTTGGTATTCTAAACATGGGTAGAAGATTCCGAGAAAGGATAAGACAATCAGCTGATCTGACCTCCTCATCCAAAGACGGGGAGAACCAAGAAAGGACAAAGGACCCTAGTCCAACAGTTTCTGATAACGATACAAATTACGATGATGAGCAATATCCTCTTGCTGAGGATATGTATAAGCAGCTAGAAGACCGTCTGAGGGCTATGGAGATTCAGAAGATCCCTGGTTTGGATTTCGGAGAACTAGGATTGGTATCGGGAGTGGTGATCCCTCATAAGTTCAAAGCTCCGGTTTTCGCCAAGTATGATGGGGTATCCTGTCCAAAACTCCATCTCCGCTCGTACGTCAGAAAAATCCAACCTCACACTGCTGATAGAAATCTGTGGATGCATTTCTTTCAAGATAGTCTGTCAGGGACTTAACTTGAATGGTTTTATCAATTGGAAGGAGTCAGTGTCTGAAACTGGGAAGACCTTGCTGCTGCTTTTTATAGGCAGTATTAGTATAACGCCGACCTTGCTCTCACTCGTACTCAGCTTCAGGGTATGTCTATGGGTGCAAGTGAAGGTTTTAAGGACTATGCTCAAAAGTGGAGAGACTTGGCTGGAAGAGTCTAACCCCCTTTGTCTGATAGGGAGTTGGTTGACATGTTTCTAGGGACGCTATCTGGTCCATTTTCAATCATCTGATCGGCAGTTCGTCATCTGGGTTTACTGAGTTAATTTTGACTGGAGAGAGAGTAGAAGCTGGCATTCAAAGTGGTAAAATACATAAGGATACTTCATCAAGTGCAGTAAAGAAGCCTTTCACCGGTAAGAAGGAAGCTAGTGCAGTCTATGGCTCGAGGGGCCAAAGCAGACCTGAACACCGTCAAGCAGTAAATGCGGTAGTGATATCAAGACCCACAGTTGCTCCATAATGCAACAATAAACAAAGGGGGGAAAGACCATAGAGGCAGTTCACTTGGCTCAATATGACCTTGTCTCAAATCCTACCACAAATATTAAAGACCAATCTGGTAACTCTGAGGGAAGCCCCGAAGAACCCCAACACCACATCTCCTCACTATAACCTGAATGCCTGCTGTGCCTATCACTCTGAAAGTCCAGGTCATGATACAAACAACTGTTGGGCCTTGAAAAACAAAGTGAAAGACTTGATCGAAGCCAAAGAGATTGAGTTTGATGCTCCAGAGAAGCCCAACGTCATAACTTCTCCCATGCCCAAACATGGTCATGGAGTAAATGCTATAGACAATGATTTATTTGTGACCTCTTTGAAAGAAATTTCTACTTTGTTGACAACAGTTAAGAAGAATTTGTTGTTGGCCAGTTTATTTTTGGGTTGTGGTGAAGGTTGCCACACGTGTTCAATTCTGCCTACTGGTTGCCACTTATTGAAATCAGGTGTTCAGCGCCTGATGGATAATAAAGAGATCATGTTCGAAAAGACTATGATTCTGTTGGTTCCAATTCAAGATGTTGCCATCATAACCATTTCCGCCAATCCTTCCAAGGTTTCCTCGAGAAAACTTGTTAGGATTACACCCGTCCCAAGAATTACTCCGTTAATAATTACTGTCCCTGGTCCTATCCCATACACTTCGGATAAGGCTGTCCCTTGGCACTATGGTGCTGACGTGTATTACCATGGAGTTAAACAAGACTTAAAAAGTGAGGAAGCTGATGTTGATGTCAGCAATATTGTAGGGACTAGCAAGATCACCAGAAGCGGGAGACTCTTTTCTCCCGAGATTTCCCCTCCGACTGTTCACAAACCTGTCGTCATTCCATCAGCTATTACACCAACTACTATCCCAGTTCCAATTCCAGTCATCACCCCTGTCGCCGAGCCATATGGTACTCGAGGCAAAGAAATCATAGGTGAGCCTTCCCGGACAGAGGCACCTAAGAAGATCATTGTAGAAACCTCGAAACAAGAGATAGAAGAAATTTTGAAGATTATCAAGAAGAGCGACTACAATGTAGTCGAGTAGCTGGGGCAGACCCCATCAAAAATCTCCATGTTGTCCTTGTTATTATGCTCTGAAGCCCACACAAAGGCTTTAATTGCATTCCTCAAGACTGCACATGTGCCGCAGGAAACTTCAGCCGATCAATTCAAAGATTGCGTAGCTAGCCTGACTACCGACAATGGGCTGGGTTTCTCAGATACAGATCTGACAGCTAAGGGGAGAAATCATGATGATGCTCTACATGTCTCAATCGAGTGCAAGGGCACCACTATGGCCCATGTACTAGTGGATATCGGGTCCTCATTGAATGTTTTGCCAAAGAAAGCATTAGACCGTCTGGACTGTGAAGGTTTGATTCTAAAGTCGAGAAATATTGTGGTCAGGCCTTTCGACGGGTCAAAGAGAATGGTTCACGGGGAGGTAGACATCCCTGTTAAAGTTGGCTCTCAGACTTTTGCATCCACCTTCTATGTGATGGATATCAGACCATCATATTCTTGTTTGATGGGTCGCCCTCGGATTTATAAGGCTGGGGCAGTGACTTCCACGCTCCATCAAATGCTGAAATATCTGGTAAAAGGTAAGATTGTCACGGTACGAGGTGAAGAGGAGTATATGGTGAGTCATCTCAATTCCTTCCGCTACGTGGAGATGGATGGGGAGTTCATCGAAACCCCTTGTCAGAACTTTGAAAAGGTCCCTCAGACTTTGGCGTCAACTGAAGTTGCTACCGACAAACCTCCGAGGAAGATGGCTTCTCTCAAGGATGTCAGGGCTGTAATCAAAGAAGGTGGGTGTACCAATTGGGGTCAGCTCCCTGATTTCACGCACAAAACTGACAAATTTGGTTTGGGGTTTACTAAAGGGGCTCAAAGGGCTGTTAGGCGCGCACGAATTAGAAGACCTCCTCTACACATCAGCAATCATGGAGTTAATGCAATTGAGGACAGTGAAGAAGATTCAGACATCGATAACTGGATCTACCCTACAACCAATGGTGGACTAAACAACTGGACGGCGAAGGACTTCATACATGTTTCTTTTATTCCACAGTAATTGACTTTTGTTTTAAGAGTTGTAATAGACAGTTTAAAACTTTACGGCCCGGTGCTTTGCCCGGGGCACTTTGGCTTTGCTTGTGAGGGCTTATATTTGTCATTTTTCATATATCATTAATAAAACATTGGACGTTTTCTTGCATTACGAATTTTGTGCTCCTTGTTTTTCCTTTTTCTGCCTCTCGCTTTATCAAAACAGCTATTCTCTTACACACACTCACGTATCATAATGCAGATCCATATCCACTCTGGATCCCATTGATAACAACTCTGCTACTTCCAGTTATAACTTCGAAAATCCGATCAACCAAGCCGAGGATGAAGGTAAGGATGATTGTGAGGTGCCTGGAGAACTTTCTAGACTATTATAGCAGGAAGAGAGGGCCATACAGCCTCATGAAGAGCCAGTTGAGTCAGTGAATTTGGGTACAGAAGAAGACAAGAAAGAGGTTAATATAGGTGCAAATCTGGAGCCTAGTGTCAAGCAACGGTTGATACAGATGCTATGCGACTATGTTGAGACCTTCGCCTGGTCCTATGAAGACATGCCTGGTTTAGACACCGATATTGTGGTACACCGCCTACCAACCAAAGAAGACTGTCCTCCGGTAAAACAGAAGGTCTGCAGTATGCTCCCTGGGATGTCTGAGAAAATCAAAGTTGAGGTCATGAAATAGTTTGACGGTGAATTTTTAGCTGTCACTTCTTATCCGCAGTGGGTTGCCAATGTTGTTCCAATACCTAAGAAGGATGGTAAGATACAGATGTGTATGGACTATAGAGATCTGAATAGGGCAAGCCCCTAGGATGATTTCCCACTTCCTCACATCGATGTTCTGGTCGATAACACCGCGCAGCATAATATCTTCTCCTTCATGGATGGTTTTTCTGGTTATAATCAGATCAAGATGGCTCTCGAGGACATGGAGAAGACAACCTTCGTTACACAGTGGGGCACCTTTTTCTACAAGATCATGCCTTTTGGGTTGAAGAACGGTGGGGCAACTTATCAGCGCGCCATGGTCGCTTTGTTCCACGACATGATTCACCATGAGATCGCGGTTTATGTTGATGACATGATAGCAAGGTCCCAGACAGAGGGAGAGCACCTTTATCATCTCCAGAAATTGTTTGACAGGTTGAAGACGTATAAGTTGAGGTTGAACCCGAACAAGTGCACCTTCGGGGTAAGGTCTGGCAAGCTGCCGGGTTTCATCGTCAGTGATAAGGGTATTCAGGTGGACCCTGCCAAGGTAAAGGCCATACAGGAGATGCCGGCTCCTCGCACAGAAAAGGAAGTTAGAGGCTTTTTGGGACGTCTGAATTACATTGCCAGATTCATTTCACATTTGACCGCTACTTGTGAGCCAATCTTCAAGCTGTTGAAGAACGATCAAGTGGTAGAATGGAATGATGAATGTCAGACCGCTTTCGAAAGAATCAAAGAATATCTTCAAGTACCACCAATTCTGATGCCTACAATTGAAGGAAGACCTTTGATTTTATACTTGACAGTGTTGGACAATTCAACGGGGTGCGTGATGGGCCAGCATGACGAGTCTGGCTGAAAAGAGCATGCTATTTACTACCTTAGCAAAAAGTTTACCGACTGTGAAACCCAATACTCATTGCTCGAGAAAACTTGTTGCGCTTTGGCATGGGCTGCTCACCGGCTGAGACAGTATATGCTGACTCACACCACCTTATTGATATCTAATATGGATCCAATCAAGTATATCTTCGAGAAGCCTGCCCTGTCCGGAAGAATAGCGAGATGGTAGATGATCTTAACTGAGTACGACATCCAATACACCACCCAAAAAGCAATCAAGGGGAGTGTGTTGGAGGATCATTTGGCACATTAGGCAATGGATGACTACCAATCCATGAATTTCTAGTTACCGGATGAGAACATCATGTTGGTGACCGACTGTGAAGAACCTGGACCGGATGAAGGACCTGAGGAAGGATCCTGATGGTCTATGTATTTTGATGGAGCATCAAACGCATCGGGTAATGGAATTGGCGCTGTGATTATATCTTCTGAGAACTGTCATACTCCATTCACCGCCCGACTATGTTTCAAATACACCAACAATATGGTGGAGTATGAAGCATGTATCCTGGGTCTTCGAGCTACTATTGACCTGAGGATTAAGTTCTTGAGTCTATTCGGAGATTCTTCTTTAGTGATCAGTCAGATCAAAGGCGAGTGGGATATGAAGCACCCAAATCCTATTCCTTACAAAGAATATGTATTGACATTGCTCCCACACTTTGAGGAGATGACCTTTGAACACTTCCCAAGAGAGGATAATTAGTTGGCGGGCACGTTGGCTACCATGTCTTCTATGTTCAAAGTCAGGTGGGACAATGAAGCTCCCCAGATTACCATCGAGAGGTCGGACGAACCCGCACATTGTTGTGACATTGAGAAGGAAGAGGTAGCAGATAAACCCTGGTTTCACGAGGTAAAGAGGTATCTTGAGGCTCAAGAATACCCTGAGGGGGCATCTGTTAACGATAATAAGTTTCTGAGAAGATTCGCTACGAAGTTCTTCATCAGTAATGGTATCCTTTATAAGCGTAACCATGATTCAACCTTACTGCGACGTATGGACAAAAGCGAGGCAGAAAGGATCATGGCAGAGTTCCATGAAGGTACCTTCGGAACTCATTCCAGTGGACATACCATGGCAAAGAAAATCCTACGGGCAGGATATTATTGGTCCACTATGGAAGCCGATTGTTATCAGCACTCTCATACCTGTCATAAGTGCCAAGTCTATGCTGATAAGGTGCATATACCTCCAGTTCCTCTGAATGTTTTGATAGCTCCTTGACCCTTTGCAA
This sequence comes from Vicia faba, assembly GCA_948472305.1. NCBI lineage: Eukaryota > Viridiplantae > Streptophyta > Magnoliopsida > Fabales > Fabaceae > Vicia > Vicia faba. The sequence goes on along the minus strand of OX451737.1, from coordinate 206,615,490 downwards.
TGTGGGGCATCGACATGATCGGCGATATCAGACCTACTGCATCCAACGAACATCGCTTCATTCTGGTGGCAATTGATTATTTACAAAATAGGTTGAGGCAACTTCCTTTGCTACAGTAACCAAGAACGTCGTGGCGCGGTTTATCCGACACAATTTGATCTGTCGATATGGTGTACAAGAGAGGATCATTATAGACAATGGTACAAATCTCAACAATACCACAATCACCGAGCTTTGCAAACAGTTTAAGATACAACATCATAACTCTTCTCCCTACCGACCGAAGATGAATGGGGCCGTTGAAGCAGCTAATAAAAACATCAAGAAGATTGTGCAGAAGATGACAGTGACATACAAAGACTGGAATGAGATGTTACCATTCGCTCTTCATGGGTATCGTACCTCAGCACGCACATCGACAGGGGCAACACCCTATTCTCTGGTGTACGGCATGGAGGCGGTTCTACCTGTCGAAGTCTAGATACCCTCTCTCAGGATTATGAAGGATGCAGGTTTGAACAAAGACGATTAGATCCACACCCGACTTGATCAGTTGAATCTAATTGATGAGAAGAGACTTACTGCTATTTGCCATGGTCAGACGTATCAAAAGAAAATGATCAAGGCTTTTAACAAGAAAGTCAGACGTCAAGAATATCAAGTCGAGGATCTGGTGATCAAACGCATCATACTACCGCAATGTGATCCCAGGGGAAAATGGACCCCCACGTATAAAGGGAAATTTGTGGTTAAGAACATTTTCTCGGGATGAGCTATGATTCTAACCACCATGGATGGTGATGATGTTCCTCACCCCGTCAATGCAGACATAGTGAAAAAAATACTACGCATAATCAAAGACTCGCTAGGTTGACTGGCCTAGGCAAAAATAAGGGCTTCCCGGCGAACTAAAAGGGTTCGGGAAAAAGTAAGGGATGAAAATGGAAAAAAGTTGTACACCTGGAAAGTTGAAAACCTGAAAAGGTGGCTTGGGCAAAAAAGGGTATCCCGATGGATTGAAAACCCGAAAGGGCGGTCCAGGAAAAAATTAGGGATTGAAGCGTAACACTGTCTCATTGGATCATCTTGCGACCAGACTTCGGTATCGACTATCAAGCTCGGAAGGCGCCAATCATCTGATCCACCTTCGACCAAGTAGCAAAGTGACGAGACGCTCGAATATATAAGGGAAATAGCAGAGTTGGAACCCAATGGGACTGTTTCACATAGCTGTTTTTTCTTTCTTTTACATAAGCTGTATAATTTTTGTTCCCTCGACGGCGTTCTCTTACTGAGACGTTAGCCTCTTTGTACAAAACGCCTGTTACAGGACAATTTCAAAAATCAATACAATTCATTTCCACAAGAAATTTCAACTTGTTTTTCTTTTTCTGTTTTGTTTTGCAAGAACGTCCAATGATTCATTTTTGATATATGCATTTGAAAATGATTGTTGCTCATAAATATTTACATAAAAAACAAAAGACAATTACTCGTAATTCCAGGAACAGGGGCAAACAAGAAGTGTCCAAACCTTACAGTTACTCTACCCACCAGGTATTGGGATAGAGCTGGCTTGGGAATATGACTAAAGGTACATACACTCCCCGAAGAGTAAGAAATACCCAAAGACAGTGGTTTTAGCTCTCCCCAGCCGAGGTTCATAATCGCGAATGAGTCGGTAAAATTCTCTCCAAGCAGAGTTTACATATCACCAGAAATATAAGTTCACCACCAACTGAGTTTATTTCTCCCAAATCAGCAAATCATCCAATAGAGTATCTCTCTTCCCCACAAAGCCATTCCCCTACAGGATTATTCTCAAACAGAGTCTCTCCCGGCGGAATGTTCTCGAGCAGAATAGACGCAAGTCTCCAGCTAATCATCTTCGGTCACTATCCCCAGCAAGAACGAAGAACTCAACTCCTTATACTCTCCAACAGCAGTCCGGGATTTATTCTCCCAGCCAGAGAATATCACAAGAGCATTGCATATCCATACATCGTGGCATGCGCATATGCATCATACAGTACAATCTCATTTATTTTGAGAACATCATTACTCAATACATTTCATACATCATGACATTACATATGCCTAACTCTTTACCTTTCAGGGAAAGATGCAATCAAGTTCTCGCAAGTTTTCTCTGGTTCAGTCAAATCAACACTAAGATTTCTATTCCAGTTCAAGTTATGAAGCCCGGAAATCGGCCGAATAATATCTTGATTTCTCCAAAATACTATGAAGCCTAGAATCGACCAGATAGTGGTAAATCTTAAATACAAGCTATGAAGCCTGGAAATCGACCGGAAAACAGCTTAACCCTCAGCAAGTTATTATGAAGCCTAGAAATCGACCAGATAGCAGTACAAGATACCATGAAGCCTGGAATCGACCAGAAAGTGGTATAAGACACGGTGAAGCCTGACACCCGACCAAATAACGGTATAAGACGTTGTGAAGACTGGAGCACGACCAGATAGCGGCAAAGGACACTGAAACCTGGGACACGACCAGATAACAGTATAAGATACTGCGAAGATTGGAATTCGACCAAATATCAGTTTACTCGGCCAATCACGATGAAGCCCAGAAATCGACTGGATATTAGTATGCCTTAAATTCAAGTTGAAACCCGGATGCGACCGAATAACCACTTAATTCCTTCTGAAGCCTGGAGCACGACCAGATAAGAATTGAGAAATTGCAAATCCTGGAGGATGACCAGATAGCGAGTTTAATCTCATCTCCCCAGTAAGTCACTATGAAACCTGGAGCACAACCAGATAACAGTCAGTCTTATTTTCCTCAACAAAACACTACAAAGCTTGGAGAACAACCAGATAGCAGTTCATTGTCACCTCATTGACTAAGAGATGATTCCCCAGTAGAGTAACGGACAACTGAAGCTCCTAAAATTCTATTTCTCCAAAGACAGAGACCAGTATTCCCCAGCAAAGTCCTCCTTAACAAAAAGTATACGGGTTCTCGCAAAGGAATCTCTTATGCGATCGACACTTCTTCGGATGACATCTTTAAACCCATCTCCGACAACTCTCTAGAAACCTCTAAATGGCATCTATAAGCCCATTCCTGATATCACAAGTCAAGTATCATTTCATGCGAGTGCAAATTTCTGGGCACTCTAGTGTTCAATCATCTTCCACCTTCAGACCACGAAAGGCAGACAAGTCAATCTACATCCTCAGGTTTAAGAAGATTGAACAGGGGCAGCTGTTGTACCCCCAAATTTTCCCTCCCATATTTCTCAATACATGTCAAGTGAGGTCCTCAAATTGCTCAAGGAAGTCCAAGGGTTGACCAGACAAACTCTCTCCTAAGGCAGTCTACCTCAAATTAGGGTTTCATTTTGCATAAAGATGCTTGAGTCCAAAGGATCCCAAATGCTCACCATTGTCTTAATATGTTCTCAAGATCATCCATGTCAAGTTTCAAGCCTTGTAGAGAAAATTTGCTCAGTCAATTGCTCAAAGGCCTGAAAATCGACTATGTTAGGGCAAAAGTCAACTGTGGCCCACATACAGTCAAACTTCAATATTTTTGGTCAACATCCTCATTTTGAATTATTATTCATCATTTGATCAAGGTTTGATCATGATTCCTCAAGGATTGCTCACAATTCATCAAAACCCAAAAGTTGCTAAATTAGGGTTTTGTAGGAAAAGTCAACTCAACTTTGACCAAGCATAACTTTCCCATACTTTATCAAAAATGACCCATCCAAATCTAATTTTTAAGAAGATGTAATTCCCTACAGTTCGTCTTCAGCTCCCAAGTTCAAAATATACACTCACAAGAAGATATGAATTTGGACATTATAGGTCATTTTGAAAAGTCAACAAAAATACCTTTTGGGTCAAAGCTTCATACATGAACATGGAAGACTCAATTGAGATGATACCAAAAGGGTTGCTTATAGGACATCTTAAGCTTTCTAAAAAATCCAAGAACACCTCTCTAGGGTAAAAATTGAGAGAGTTATGCATTGGCCAAGTTGACCCTTTTTGCAAAATTCCCAAAAGTCAAATGTGGCCAAAATTGCATTTTTTGCTAAATGGGCCCAACTTTTTATGCTTGAATTGAGTTTTTAATGTGACCCATGACCCATGAGCCCTTCCACTTGTCATTCTTTTATTTTTTGTTATTTATTTTGATTTTATTTCATTTAAATCAAATAAAATCAATATAAAATAATGAAAATATCAAAAACTAATTAAATCTTGATATTTTGTCCATGATTAGGTCTATTACACAGCTGGAGACAAAATCAAATCGTGCAAGGCTTCATATGGACACAAAAAGATTGAATTTGCTTGTTTTGGAAATATTTGATACAAGGATGAAGTCATTGATCAATATTCATAATTGGAAGAGATTTGATACAAATTGTAACCCTAATGCATTCTAGTATACATAAGGAACAAATGTAGACCAAAAAGAATGGGCTAGAGGCGTGCAAAGGCAGAGAACCAATTTAAAAATTCAAGAAAAAGTTGCAAACCAATCTCCAAGTTTCAGGCCATCTCAAGCCATTCTAATCATACCAATCATTTGTTGGACCTCCCAGGATCGTGTTTTAATAGTTAGAAAGCTTCCCCACACCCTGAAATGCATCGTAGCAGTCACACGGTTTGTCTCTTTTCTTGAATTCAAATACATTGATTTTGGCATATTTAGCATGATTAATTGACATATTTATAATCCTCGAGATGTTTGCAAGCTAATGGTTGTATTCAATTGCATTTTTATTAACTGTGCACCAAACTGCCATGGCTAGGGTTCGTGTTTCGTTTTTAGGGATTTCTTGTACAGGGAAAATTGGACAATGATAATGGTACCATGATGCTCGTGGGCTTGAAACAAGTTGATTGGTACCATTGGTTTTCATTTATCATGCGTGTACAATATTTTGGAAATGCACAGGGGCTATACCTACGCTTGATGTCCGTAGGTAAAAGTCTTTTATCTAAAACGATAGAATCAATGAAGAAGACAATGGCGTGGCAGTGTGTGAATGGTCAGTTTGAGTTTCGCACGTTTTAAGAGGCGTGGCACGTTGTTTGTATCATATTCTATTTATTTCATTATTGTTACAACTAACATGTTAGCGCAGTTGGTAAGGTTGTTGGCCTTTGATGCACACGTCCTGGGTTCGATCCCAGGCGTGTGCATTTTATTATTTTCTCAATAGTTTCAGGTCAATCCAGTGCTTCCCATCCTAAAGCGTGTTTCGTGTACTCTCAACATCAGCCATATGATGTATTCCTGGCCAGACCTCATATGCCCACAATGAAGGTCCACCATGTGCCTAAGTCAAGCATGCATACAAGATTGGAGAAGTCAATAGGGCCAAGAGCTTGTTGGGCCAAGAAATTGCAAACAACACCCCCCTTTTTTGCTAAGCAACCAGGCCCACTCTTTTTCTTTTCTATTTATTTCTTTTATTTAATTTAATTTGTTTAATTGTTTTTAACAAAATTAATTTCTTTTTTTTCATAAAATCATAAAATCGAGAGTTTCACAAAAAAATTAGAATTAGATTTTGTTTTATCAAATTTAATTTAATATTAGTTTAATTTAATCTAGGGTAATTCTAACTTTTTTTTAATTAAAATCAATTAGAAAAATTAGGGTTAGACTCTTGATTTAATTTTTATTTCTTTTCTCAAAATAAAAAAATAAAAAAATAGGTTAATTTAATTATTTTTCTTAAATTAAAATTAATTAGTAATTAGCTTTTCTTATTATCATTCAATTGAACTTTATTTTCTCAAAATGACAAAAATGACAAAAAATGATATTTCCTTTAAGGTACAATTAGGTATAGTTAGGGTCAAAACCCTAATTATTTCGCATTCTATTCACCGCGCGCGTTTATTATTTTTGCAATATTGATGTAACTGTCCACGGTATGTAATAGCTTAATCTAGGACTTTCTTTTATTTATCGTCTTTTACGGGTTTTTATCCCTTTCTATAATCTACCCCCATACTCAGAAACATCTGGAAAAAGGATTTTTTCTGTACTTTTTTCCTTTCCGATTGGATGAAATAAAAGTCGGTGGCAACTCTTGCTTACCGCGACATTTTGCGAACAAAAAACGCAAAACGCAAACCAGCATTTCAAAACAGTCGGTTCTGCCACCATATCACAATCATCAATAACACTTATGCCTTTGTCATGCTTCAACATTGGTGCAGTAATCATATTTGGAGTCTCAAGCGGATCAAATTCAATTTCTTTGTTGTCAATCATGTCTTGAAATTTATTCTTCAAAGCCCAGCAGCTATTGGTGACGTGCCCAGGGCTATTGGAATGGTAAGCACACTTCAAATTTGGATTATATTGAGGAGAGGAGGTTTTAGGATTCTGAGGAGGCTCCCTTAACATTATCAATTACGCTTTCAACAGATGTTGTAATGCCTGAGATAATGGCATGCTAATCTTCGTAAACTGCCTTCTAGGTGCATATGACCTACGTTGGTTGCCCTGTTGTTATTGTTAAATAGGCGCAGGATTAGAAATTAACACCGCTGCTACAGATTGATGGCGATCATTTATAGCACGACCCTTCTGGCTATAAACAACATTGGTTTCCTTCTTACCGTTAGATGTCTTCTTCATAGTACTTGAAAGCGCAACCACTTACATCTTTCCACTTAGGATTCCACTTTCAACTGTTCCCCAGTTAAAATCAGCTTGGTGAAACCAGATGAAGAGCTTCCGATTAGATGATTAAAGAAAGGCCATGTCAGAGTTCCCATGAACATATCAACGAGCTCCGTATCAGACAGAGGAGGTTGAACTCTTCTGGCTAGATCCCTCCACTTTTGGGCATACTCTTTAAACCCTTAATTTGAGCCCATAGTCATACTTTGTAGTTGGACACGAGTTGATGTAAGGTCAGCATTGTATTGATACTGCTTGTAAAATTCAACAACCAGGTCTTCCCAAGTACGTATGTTGGTTCCTTCCAGCTGATAGAACAATTCTAGTTGTGTCCCAGAAAAAATCTCTTGAAAGAAGTGAACCCATAACTTTCTGTCAGAAGTATGGGATTGGATCTTCCAAACATAAGATCGCAAATGAAGCTTAGGACAAGAAACACCATCATATTTGGAAAAGATGGGGACCTTGAACTTGTGAGGGATAACAACCCCCAAAATAAGACCTAACTCTTCGAAATCCAGCCCAAGCACTTTATGGATTTCCATAGCATTAAGGCGATCTTCCAGCTATTTATATCTGTTGTCAGCTGGAGGATATTGCTCAGCAGAATTGTCTTCATCAGAATCTTGGCCAAAACCAAGGTTACTTCCCCTTTTAGCCTTCACAATCTTACTGCCTTCATCCTGGTTGTTATCTTCGTTGGAGGGAATATCACAATCCTGAGCTTGTTTTTGGAGGACCTTTGAACCTTCTTCCCATGTTAAGGATGCCTACATATTTCCTAGTCTTTTTCTTCTTGGCGATGAGCACCATCATTTTCTTCTTCCCCTTGGATAAGTTCAGGAACGTCTCTTCGAATTGGGTGTTTTGAGCTTGGAGTTCTTTCAGAGTCTGCTCTAGAGCCATCTTTTATTGAAATAAACAGCAAGAAGATGAGAAAACATGTTATGGGGAAACCTGTTATGTGATGATGTGCATGATATGTAAATGCAATGTTTTCAAGGATCTAGTGGGATAAACAAAAGCAAAATTTTATAAATCGAGTCTGGTTGCAGCTTTAACTGAAGAACTTTACATCTTTGAACGTCCTTCTATGAGACTCAAGCTCACCATGTTGAGTGGATCCTATCCTTTGAATCAAGATAACGTACTTCGGTATTTGACGGCATTTGGTTAGAGGAAAATAAATCATCTCACCCATTACTAGACGTCTGGTTCATGATACTTTGACGGCATTTGGTTAGAGGAAAATAAATCCTCTTGCCCCTTTCTAGATGTCTGGTTCATGATAAACCTGCATCATAGACCCTTGAGATCCTTGAAATGGTTAAGAAAATGCTATGGTATGATGTCATGATTCTATGATGTCATGTTTGAACAGATAACAAACACAAACAAAACACACAAAATCCTTAGGTTTAAGGATTGCATGGGGTCCGTAGGTAAGTACCCTCTTGAAGTTCAATTGGCTTAACATGTCCTAAGAATAGTAACCGGGTTCTAGGAATCTCATATCACCAATCTTTATCACAGGCTTTGTTTCAGCAGTGCAACTGACTTGCCACCGAAATATCCCGAGAGTCGAATCTTAATGAGTGTAGCATCGAGTATCAACCATCTTCGGACTGCACCAAAGCCGGACATCTCACTACCTTCTAATAGCTAAGTTTAGTTAATTAAGGTTCTAAGGGTCAGTTAGTGCTTATGACACCACACAAAAACCTAGTACTCTCCCCGACTGACTCGAGGGATACCAGCACAAACCAATATGTTGCACTAACGTAGCCATCACTTCAATCATATCGGTCTACGCCGTATAGTTTCGATGATCTATAGCCACTTACCTAAAATATCCCTTGATTCAGGTATAGGATCTTTGCAAAAAATAAACCCAAGAAAACCCGAAATGTAAAGCAAACAGTTCAAGCAAAGCAGATAAAGTGATCTAAACTCTAAAGGTAAGCCCTCTTTTTAGTTTTCCCCAGCAAATTTTCCAGTTCTGTAACACGGTAGGAGAACTGACTTGGTTTTGTGTTTTATCGCAAATGTTATAGATATCAACAGTTGCCACCGAATTTTATTTTATCCAATAAGGAAAGGGTGAAGAGAACAAGAAAGACCTTGATATTTCTGAGTTCGGGGGGTAGGTTATGAAAAGGGAAGGTGTCAGCATCATTTTCATCTGTAGTTATAAACGGGCTCTTAATCGCTAGCTCACTTTGTTTTGAACATTGCTTTGTGAATTTGTGTTTGAAAATATTTTTGAAATGCCAATGTGAGGCAACTTTGTAATGATTCTCTTGTCTGTCCTCGAGAATGCGTACAAAGTGTTTGTTTTTGAAAATATTTTTGGAGAATGTTTGTGAAAATTTGTTTTGTTTTGAAATTTTTGCGAGCAAGCGATTACGAGCGTTCTACCTACTCAAAGTATTTCTTGTAATTTTCTTACTCCTTTAGATAGTGCTATCCTGTCATTAGTTAGTAGGAAGCCCTATCATTGGATGTGAAGGGACGGGCGTGGGTCATCGTACAGTCATAGAAGGCAAATGGTAGGGATGCTTTTAGCAATTATTGTTTAAGGGACTAGATCGTTTAACGAAGGAAACATCAAAAGGGTCATTGAGGGACTACGATCTTTGTTTTCGAGGGACAGTGCTAAAGCATCCCCACGTTCGAGGGACATGACTGTTTTCCAAAAGGAAATAAGGGAGGTTACCCTAGAGGTGCGGTTGGGAAAAGTATGTTGTGATTCAATTATTGCTTATCTTGCATTAGGGTTAACTATCGATTTATTTTTTATCTTGCCATACATGACCTAATTACTAACAGTAACAGTAAAAAATAGGAAAGCGATAAATGTACGGAAAATAAAAGCAGAAAATAAAACCCTAGACTATTACATGGCTTTGGGAGAAGTACAAAAATGATAACAGTGCGGGAAATGAAACCTAATTACTATTACAAACTGTGAGAAGTTACAATAATCGGGAAAAAATGCAAGAATAATAAACCACAATAATTGAAGAAAATAGGAAAGCAAAAGAGTTTTTTAGTGATTTTTTGATAAAAAAAGGTTTTAATGATGATTAACCCTAAAACCTAATGTAACTTTAATTAAAAAAAGGTTGATTAATTAAATTAAAACCCAAAAAAAAACCTAAATTGATTAATTAAGTGCAAAACCTAAAAATATAAATTGATTAATTAAGTGCAAAACCTTAAACCCTAAATTGATTAATTAAGTGAAAAACCTAAAAATTTAATTAGGATTTATGGAAAAGAGGTTTTGTAAAAAGAGGTTTTTTGTGAGATTAAAGGGAAAAAATGAAAAGAGTAAGAAGAATGGAAAAAATAGAGAAAAAACCAAAGTTGACAGGGGTGTGTGTTGAATCCACGCCCTCAGCATTTTCACCCAACACGTTTACCATTAGGCCAGACGCGCGTCTGTGTCAAGGAAGGAGAACCAGCGTGTCTTATATGTTATCCTGCAAAACATGGAAAAATCATGAAAAACATCAAAACGCCAAAAGCAGGGATCGAACTCGTACCCTTGCATAGTAAAGCCTTATCATGCGCGTTTTAACCACTGGGATGGTGATACATCCATTGTCTTAAATAAAACATAATATATATAATATGAAAACATTGCATGAACCAGAGAGACATCGAAGCCCTAGCTCCAGTCGTCTTCTCTAGTAGCTTCCTTTAATGTTCCTGCGAAACAAGAAAATATTAGCAATCCAGGGGGACCCTACCCCCTAATCCAGGGTCTGCAAATTCAATGGGGCTGTCATCTTGGCCTCAATCGCAATGGTTTAGGAGCTACAAATAAAATTGCATGGATCAATGCTAACATGGCTTTGCACTATCTAGCCATTATGGAACTCTCATAATAGGTCATTCCTGCATTGTTGAACCTTAGGAACACGTTAAATGAGTTAGTACATATTAAAACGTAAGGAAAACAATTATACGAAATTCATGTAATGTCAAAACCGATGTGACATGTATGTATGTTTTTACACCCTTTTGATCATGGAAATCTATTCATCCTTACCCTCTTGCGTCCCTGGAACTGAATGGACTGGTTAGAAGGCCTTGAAATTGGTTGTAAGCTAGGGTTACAAGTTGCCCTAGTTTGATAATTTTTGTGATTTTTGGATGGCTTTTCGCACAAGGTTTTTCGTGGCCTTTGATGTCTGAATACATGCAATATATAGGTTGAATTTAGGTCAGAATATTATGGGCTTGGACTTATGTAAAAAGCCTTGTCTTATTTTATCTTACTTTGACTTTTAAAATAATAAAAATAAAAAATAAAATATAATAAACCAAAGGGAGGTGTATGAACAAGTCTTGAGGTGTAATTGAAGTGTAGAACACATTTGGACTTTGAAACAATATCCCATTAGCCCAAAATATCAAGTTTTCTCAATTTAAACTTCATACATTTACTCAAAATTTCCCAACTTGTACTGATCATAAGTCTCTCAATTTTCATAATTTGAAGGTGATCTAAGACTTTTTGGAAATCTCAAGATTTCCTATACAATCTCTCTTTTGATCATTTTTGCATTTGAATAATTTATGTTGATGTATGTTGCCTTGATAAAAGTGTCTTTTTGTTGACTTTTGAAATTACCTATAATGTATTGGCTCATATCTCTCAAATGAAGCATTTTTTGACTTGATATTAGAGAGACAAAGTTGTAAAGAATTGAATTTCCTTCACAATGATCTTTGATTAAGGATAATATGATGAAGCATGTAGAAGTTATGCTTGGTCAAAGTTCAGTTGACTTCTCCTTAAGAAAAACCCTAATTTGGCAACTTTTGACTTTTGATGAGTTGAGAGTTCTCTTGATGAGTCATGATCAACCCTTGCTCAAATAATTAATATCAATTCAAAACTTTGATTTTGACCAAAAATATTGAGGTTTGACTGTATGTTGACCACAATTGACTTTTTGTCAAATATAGTTGATTTTCAATCATTTGGGCCATTGACTGAGCAAATTTTTGATTCAAGGCATGAAACTTGGTATGAGAATTCTTGAAGACATATAAGAAACCATGAAATCCACTTTAGTATTTAGAAACCCAAACTTTCTTGAGAAAAGTGAAACTCTAGTTGTAAGTCCATTGCTTAGGAGGAGAATTTGTCTGATCAATTCTTGAGCAACCTTGAGCATCTGAGAAACCTAGGAGAATGTCTTGAGGATAAGGGATGGAAAATTTTTGGGGTACAACAGTTTCACCTTGCTTGATCTCTTTTGGATCCTTTTCCGTCCCAAGATTGATGATCTCGATGGATTCTTGGTACAATTGTATGCAATGTGATTTTTGCTCTAGTAACCTCGTCAATTCTTCAGAGAGCTCAAGATCTTCCTCATATTCATCTTCAGATTGGTAATTGGTGCATCAAAGTCATATCGGATAGTAGCAGTATCGTTATCAGTGAGTTTAGATGTGGATCTGCATATTTTATCATGTTTTGGTGCTTTTTAGAATGCGAAATTGGAAAGTGCGTATGAATAAAAAGTATTGTCATTTTGAAAATAAAAAGCAAATGCAAGAGAAAGACAAGGATCTTAATTGAATGCAAAACATAAATTTTATTAATTGAAAACAATGTTTGAAAATAAATGGGGGCCCTTACAATCTACCTATATGCCTCGGGCGGGACATAGGTTCTTTTTAAAACGGAAAAAATTACTTTGGAAAGAAAAAGATATTTGGAATCTCCCCAACTGTCCAATTCGTGACCTCGTTGCCTGGAGTACATTCACGGATGAAGTTGGATGATCCCTTGTTGTTGACTTTTTTGGGTATCATTGAGACTTGTCCACCATACTCCACTCTTTTGCTGACGAATGTCTCCTGGATAGGAGGAAATTGCCCTTCCCCTTTCTTAATAACCTTTGAAGGTTTATAGCCCAAACCAAAACGATCTTTTTTCTCAGGTATCTCCACAAGATTTCCCTAACCTTTTGATTTCTGATCCTCCATAGTTTTTTATAAGTCTCTCTATGTAGTCATGGTAGTTCTTAGTTTCTTGATTTTCTCCATCAATAGGGTTACCATTGTAGTGACTTCTAGGGCTTAGAATGGTGTTTCCACACAGTCTTCTTTCATACTGATATATCTGTAGGACTATAAGTGGCATAAAAAGATATATTCTTCTTTGTCGATCACAACCAATTTTCCTTTGACGAGGAACTTCAATTTTTTATGCAGGGTTAAGGTGATAGCCCTTGCTGCATGGATCCAAGGTCACCTAAGCAGGAAAGTATATGTTGATACTATATCCATCACCTGAAAGGTAATGTAGAACATATGTGGGCCGATCTTGACTGGAAGATCCACTATATCAGTCTGTCTTATGACGATGATGTCTATTATAAGCTTCATCAAACTGGCTTTTGGTTGTACATTGAGGGAAGAACCAGAAACAGTGAGCACCCTAGATACGCTAGTTGTTCCTATCTAGATTGAAATCTGCAATACCTTGTCCTGAGCTATACCTTGGGGAGGCAACTCAGTGTCATTGAAGCCTAAGCATGATTCTAATGTCAGATTAGCCACTACTCCTTCAAATTGATTTACTGTAATCTCCTTTGTAACATGAGCAGAACTCAGAATCTTCATCAGATAGCCTCGGTGCGCCTTTGAATTGATCAACAACGAGAGTATTGACATCTTGGTCGGGGTTTGGTGTAGTTGATCCACCACCCTATAGTCACTTTTCTTGATTATTTTTAAGAATTCTTCAGCCTCTTGATCGGTGAAATTCTTGCTCAGAAGTTCCTGCTCCTGGCTAGTTTCAGCAATAACTTTACCTTTATCCTTAGCCATAATGTTATCCTTCTTTTATTGTTCTGGACCATATATTCGGACACTGCAGGTCATGCCCCATATTCCTGCTATATTTGTAATTGCGGACCCTTATCTTGTTGACAGCTTACATTCTTGTTTTAACCTATCAACATAGATAGTAGTATCGTAATTCCATGGTAGAGCTTTATCACTTTCATACAACAAGGGAGATGGTCCCCTGATTACCATTGTACTCTTCGGAGGCACTAGTATCTTCAGTGTTTAACCTTGGAATGGTATTTTTATTGGTACTTTTATCGTGCTTGGCTCTCCATAAGGAATTACAAGAGTTTTATTGACAAAACTCGGCCCTTGGCAAGGAATCACCAATGGCATCCTTTTATTCTCATTAATAGCAACTACATATTCTTCTTTAGGATATCACCTAAATTGGACTATCCCCTGATCCACCAACTTTTGCAAAGTTTTCTCGAAAGTGTCATTATGTTCCAAAAGAAATCCATATTCTAACAGATATTCCTTCTGAGTATCTATTGTAGCTTTTACTTATTTAGCTACTTCATGGTCAGTGACTATCTCAATTGAATTCACAGTCGTACCACCATGCCGAAGCATGAGGTTTATCTTGATATTAGGTTTATCAAAAGTGATATCTTGGGAATTCAATAGGTCTCAAACCTTATGTCTAACGGCCCAACATTTTTCTATGGTATGACCTGGAGAATTAGCATGATATTCACACCTTGTATTTGCATCATACCTAGGTGGGAGTGACCCGATCAGAGGAGCTAGTGGTTTTAGCTCTACCAAGGATGCCTTGGGTAAGTGTTGTAGTAGTTGAGTGTGTGGCATAGGGAGGGGCTCAAATCTTCTCGGAGGTATTTCGAACCTATTTTGTTATTGTTCCTATGGGATCACTAATGGTTGCTCTGCTTTATGGTGTGACGCAACTTCATTAGTTTCTCCTTCCTTATTTTTTGAGAAGTTAGAAACATATTTCTTTTAGTTGTAAGGAGTACGAAAGGATGCTTCTTTTATTTTCCCATTTTCATACCAACTTCAATTCATTCCCCAATTATCACCAAGTCAGAGAAACCTAAGGAGACACTGCTGATAAGTGCAAATTGTAGCTATTTTATATATACTTTTTATTGCACGTATCGACTCTTTGTTGTTAATAATTGTTGAATAAACCCGACTTTTGTGTAAATATGTTTACTTCGCGAATAATTGTGTTTTTATGTACATAGTGTAACGTTTTATAGTTTTAGTGTATTTTTAAGGTATTTGTTGCATAATTGGAGCATCAAGGAATAAGGTGTCAAAGTCACGGCTCAGGATGCATGTTTTTAGAATAAAAGTCCATTTTTGGGAAGTTTTGTCCAGGTGGGCGCACTAAGCCGGAATTGTAGCGTGCTACGAGTGTTTTGAGATTTGGCAGAGCATGTGCTGATGAGGCCACTTAGTGGGATCATGCCACTTATTAGGGGTTCCACTTAGCGAGATCAGCCCACTTAGCGGGGTTAAGGCAGTTTCACGTGTATTTTAAGTGGCAGGCCGCTTAGCGGGATCAGCCTGCTTAGCGCGGTCTGTTGATTTGAATTTTATAAAAACATATTTAGTTCATTTTTAGGTTATGGTTTTTGGGGTATTTTTGTTCCCAAATTCCATAAAACTTATTTTTGATAGATTAACTTAGAAAATAACACTAGGGCTTTGCTTATGGATGATTTGAGGTGGATTTCTCATCGACCAATGCTGATAAACCAGAAGATTTGTGGTTTATCTCTTCTCCTCTCTATGTATTTATCTTTTGTTGGGTTTTGTATTTATTTTTACTTTGAACTCATGCATATTTGTTGCCCATGGCGTTGTATAAAACTTGCTTTCCAAATCTTTGTCGATTATTGTCCTGGAGTTTTACTCTGTGTTAGGGATTTGGGTTGTTATAGACATATACTGCTCTGTTTTTATCTAGGATGATTATTTGTTAGTTTCTAGATTCTAGAGATAGATTTAGAGCTAACATTCACTTTGGATATCGGATCTTAATGCTCTGTGTTGTTTGTGTTGCTTTGAGAGATTGTCAACGCGGGCGATACGGTTGACTTGTGTTGTTGAGGTTGGTTGAGAGATCACCACTGAGATGGTATAATGGGTGTTGCGGTTGATACATGTTGACATCGATAAATATTATAGGTTGAGTATAATTGGTTGATAAGTTTAATTTTGTGATGAGAAGAGTACATTCGAGCGGAATAAGTTTGTCTTTCCTTTTTATATATTTATTCTCTGTTGATACCTTTTACCTTTCCTTTCAACCCATTTATCCACTAAACTCATTAACAAGAGATTTGTCGAACCGCGAATCGGTAGCCCAATCTTTATGGACAAGATATGATATAACCTATATCACCAGGTAAAATAATACTTTACTTTTTGCTTTCCGCTTTACCTCTTTAGCAAAATGGCGTCGTTGTCGGGGATTGGTCTTTTTATTGGAACACTCTGTGATAGTTTCTTTGTTTTTGAGTTTTGTAAGGAATGTATATGTTGTATAGAAATTTTAAATGAACTTGTATATGTATATTTGTGCATTTACTTTTATATGTTTTCGATACTTGTGAATTTAGTGTATATATTTGTTTCTTTTCATGTTTGCCAAAAGTGTGGTTAGATGTGTAGTTCCGGTTAGAGCTCGAAGAGATGAGAGCAAAGGCGGGAGTGAAGAATTTGTCTCATCTGAAATAATGTGCTAGTTTGTAAATAATAGGCGTTGAGCTAACAACGTAAAACAAGAATGTTTTTATTTTTTTCATCATTTTCATAGTGTGGTTTATTTTCTTTAACAAGTTGAAATCGGTCCAGTTCTAAAAATTCTCAAATCTTCACTTTTCAACTTGTTTAGTTCAAATTTCATCGAGTTATTTAGTATGTTTATAGTAGTTCGTGTTAATGTGTTAAGTTTTTTTCGCAAGCTTGTTGTGTTTAGCTTGAGGAAGTTTGTATGTTGTAAATATTGTATGTTTAAGGTTGTGTATGTGTGGTGGAGAAGCGTGAAAATTCAGCAGTTGTTTCTTTTTTTCTGCATTTTTCTGCTACCGCTAAGTGCGGTCTGTCCCGCTTAGCGCGTGTTTATGGTGTATCCCACTAAGCACGCTCTTTCCTGCTTAGCGCTCCCTGCTGTATTGAGTTAGTGAATTCTTTTATTTTCACTTGCCTTCCTTTTTCTCACTTTTGCCAAGTCTTTATCGTAGTAAATATCATTAGTATTATTTTTCTAATGATTTTCGTTTGTTGTTTGTCGTCTAATTTTGGTCCTGTAACATGAAGAATTTCGAGGTGATTTTTCGATTTTGATTGATTCAACTTGCGGATGTATGGTAATGATAGTTTTTGAAGTTAGTACACGCCAGGTACTCATTTATCGCTTTCTATAACATAACATGTTTAGTAAACTTTCCATTTGTACAATTACCATGCCATTCATTCTTTTTGCATTACATGCTCAAGACTTGAATCACTTTAGTTCCCTTTGTACCCCAATTGTAAGGAATATTTCCATTGTTCATATATGCTGGAGGCCACAATTCTTGTTTTAATTGGATTTTATTATGTTTAATCTTTTGTTTGTGTTATTTATATGAAAGCATGAAAATGATCAAGGCATTTTGTTTGATTTTGAGCATAACTACCTAGCCAAATAGTCAATTCACCTTGTGAGTGTGTGAACTTTTGTTAACCCCTTTGAGCTTTTTGTCAATGTCCATGTTTTTTTTGAACTTAATGCTTGTCTATGAGTGTTTAGTTTTCCTTTTTGAATGGATGTTGATTCTTTGTTTTCTTGAATCCTCAACTATGATTTTTAGTTGAATTTTTACCTTGCCTTAGAAAGTAGGGAGTATTCACTTTAATGTTGGTTGAATTCAAGTTGGGGAAATAATTGCTTGCTTTCTCTTGTGTGTATTACTATGAGGTCGAGAAAGAACTAGAAAAAGAAAAGAAAAAAAGAAGAAAAAAAAGTGAAAAAGAGAGAAAAGAAAAGGAAATAAAAAAGAGAAAAGTTGTGAAAAAGAAAAACAAAAAGAGTATGGAATAATGTTAACTTAATAAGTATTGTATTGGTGTGACAGATTTGGGATTATGAAGAAAGTTGATGGAAATTTTGTGTTTGAACTTTTGTGAGCTGATCACTCCCTTAGGTTTAGGCAAGTTTTTGTTTCGATTAGCTTTAGGAATTATACCTTGTTTGTTAACCAAGCCACATTACAATCTTGAAAAGTCCTTGTGATTCTTGCCTTTGTATTTTCATTATGAGGTTTTGGATGAATGCACAATTGAGTCTTTTGTTTGTAAGATTGTGGATGAGTATTTTTGTTGCTCACTTTTGGGAGTTCTTCATCTACTGATGAATTTTCACTAGGTGTGATTCATGATTGAGCTTGTTTTGTTTTATAATGTTTAGTATGATTTTTGTACTTAGAATTTGTTTCGTTTACATATTTTTGTTGTAGGATTGTGGTAAGTATTTACCTTGCGTGTGCATTTTTGTTTGAACTATACATTTGTTTTCATTTTTCAAACTTGTTGATTCATGATTCTTTGGTTGATTACTTTTGGTTTTTTGAGTTATTTGGCCTTGTTTAAGGAAAAACAAGTTCAAGTCGGGGAGAGTTTGATAAGTGCAAATTGTAGCTATTTTTGTATATAGTTTTTGTTGCACATATCGACTCTTTGTTGTTAATAATTGTTGAATAAATCTGACTTTTGTGTAAATACATTTACCTCGCGAATAATTGTGTTTATATGTATATAGTGTAACATTTGATAGTTTTAATGTCTTTTGTAGGTATTTGTTGCATATTTGGATCATTGAGGAATAAGGTGTCAAAGGGACGACTTAGGATACGCGTTTTTGAAATAAAAGACCATTTTTGGGAATTTCGTCACGGGCAGGTGCGCTAAGCGGGAATTGTAGCGTGCTACGAATGTTTTGACAAATTTGGCAGAGGATGTGCTGATGAGGTTGCTTAGAGGGATCAGGTCGCTTAGCAGGGGTGTCTCTTAGTGGGATCAGCCCACTTAGGGGGTTAAGGCGGTTTCACGTGAATTTTAAGTGGCAGACCACTTAGCAGGATCAGCTTGCTTAACGCAATCTACTTAGTTGAGTTTTATAAAAACAGATTTATTTCATTTTTAGGTTATGGTTTTTGGGGTGTTTTTGTTCCCAAATTCCATCAACCTTATTTTAGATAGATTAGCTTAGAAAACAACACTTGGGCTTTTCTTATGGATGATTGGAGGTGGATTTTTCATTGACCGACGCTTACAAACCAGAAGATTTGTGGTTTATCTCTTAACCTCTTTATGTATTTCTCTTTTGTTGGGTTTTTTTTATGTATTTTTTCTTTGAACTCGTGTATATTTGTCGCCCATGACGTTGTATAAAACTTGCTTTATAAACCTTTGTCAATTATTGTCCTAGATTTTACTCTGTGTTATGGATTTGGGTTGTTAAAGACATATACTGCTCAGATTATTGTCTAGGATTATTATATTAGTTTTTGGATTCTAGAGATAAACTTAGAGTTGACATTCACTTTGGGTATCAGAGCTTAATTCATCTTTGTTGTTTGTGTTGCTCTGAGAGATCGTCAACGCGAGCGATACAATTGACTTTTGTGTTGTTAAGGTTGGTTGAGAGATCATCGCCGAGATGGTATAGTGGGTGTTGCGGTTGATACGTTTTGACATTGATGAATATTGTAGGTTAAGTATAAGTGGTTGATAGGTTTAAGTTTGTGATGAGTAGATTACATTTGAGTCGAATAAGTTTGTCTTTCCTTTTTATGCATTTATTTTCTATTGATACCCTTTACCTTTCCTTTCAACCCATTTATCCCTTAAACTCATTAACAATAAATTTTTCAAACGGAGACTCGATAGCCCAATCTCTATGGACACGATACAATATAACCTATATCACCCGGTAAAATAATACTTTACTTGTTTATTATCGTTGTATCGCTTCAGCAACTGCTTACCATCTTCTCAGAGTATAGACCTTGTAGAGTACTCATGAACATGTCTATCAATTCTCTTTAGAGGAGTGGTGGTTTTACACAGGCTTCCATTTCTTTCCACCGTTGAGCATACTCTTTGAAGGACTCATCTTTCATTTGAGACAAGTTTTGAAGTTGCATGCGGTTAGGAGTCATGTCCAAGTTGTACTTGTATTGTTTTAAGAAGGCGTTAGAAAGGTTTGCCCATGTTCGAATATGGATTCGCTCCAACTGCATATACCAATCTAGAGATGTCGCACTCAAGCTACCTTGGAAACAATGGATCATTAGCTTCTGATCATGGGAATAGGCATGCATTTTCCTACAGTACATACGTAAATGGTTCCTTAGGAATGTGAGTCCCTTATATTTTCCAAAGTTGGGTACTTTTAATTTTGGAGGAATTACTACATCTTGAACTAGACCCATTTCAAGAGCATCGACATTGAGAGCATCATAACTGTCTACAGTCTTTCTTAAAGAACTTTAAATTTGTTGATTGTTATAAGATCTTTAACAACATTGGTATGGATTGTCTTTTGAGGCACTTGAGTGATTCCTTCCAATTCATGGTGTCCATATTACAGGTCTATGTAATTATCCACGTTGGGTGGATTATTGACTGGGGTCTGCAAAGTATGGGATGCCCCTACCTTTGGAGGAGGTGGAACACAGCCTTCAGTATTAGCCTGGTTGATCTCTTATTCAACGAACATTAACTTCAAAGGACCTGATTCTAGTTCATGTCTTAGTTTGTGACCGCTCGATGCACCAATGGTTTGGGCTACTTCTTCAAAGGCTACCTTAGGAATCTTATCTTGTCTTGCTATGATGTTCTTCAAGGCGAGTAGGACTCGACTCATGTTCCTTTCATCGTGTCGGTGTTTCCTTTCACTTGTTCCAAATCTTCTTGTAAGACGACTTGATTTTGTTCAATTTTTTCCATTACTTTCTTCTGGTGAGTTCTTGTTTCATATGGAGGTCGAGAAGGTAGTGTGGTTTTCCCAATGGTTTAACTGGAGATAATATGAAAAATTAAGCTTTTGTATGAAATGCGAAATGCGATGTTCATGGTTGGATGAATGCGTATGAATATGCTAAGAATTTACTTAAATGTCTTATTCACGTTGGATTTCCCTTTATTATTATTATTATTATTATTATTATTATTATTATTATTATTATTTCTTCAGGTTTTACTTTTTTGTTGGTGGGCATCCCAAAAATATACATAGATTAAATACTGAAACAAAACACTTTTTATTGAAATGACCATAATCCTTGAAAAGGTAAATATAATTCGTACGAAAGTAAATAATGAAAGGGAATACTGAATGGAAATAGTGAATCAAATGTCAAATACTTAAAGAAACAAGCAAAAGGGAAACTAAATCTACTAAGCACGTTTGTAGATTTTCGCCCTAAAACCATCAACCATCTGCCTACAGAGATTGAGGAAGTCTTCAACATCCTTCGGAAGAGGGACCATCACGGCTTCTACATCTCTCAAGCTTTTAGGAATGTCACCAATGAGATTGTATGCTAAGAAGGAGAGCTTTTCATGCTTGTCTTTCTACCCCAGATACTCCTTGTAAAGTGTCGGGATTATGACCTTGTTGTCTTCTCCCACTTGAGCATTCTTTGTATACTATTATTCTCAATATCTCTTTTCAGCCATCATCTCCTTATAGAGTTCCCTTTGTATAAGGAAATACTTTCGGAGGCCTTTTAACTCTTGACATACTTGGTCACATTCTTCAACCTTTCGAGAGAGAATTATTTCTACTCACATCCTCATAAAAGTGTTCCCCTGCCTCTAACTCTTGGCTTTATTGGATATGTGTAGTAAGGTTTTGGACTTCCTCCCATAGGTCTTGGGTGCCTTCCCCCAATCCTTGGATTTGGGCTTTCAGAACCTGCTTCATCTTGCTCTTTTCTTGCAATGCTTTATCATACCATCTCTTTAGCCTTGCAATTTCTCTAGCAGCATCATCCAAATGTTGGTCGTGGGAATTAAGATTGAAAGTAGGACTCAACAACCCTTCAGTCGAATATTTTCGCTTAAGCCTCCCCTTTTCAGACAATTCACGGTCCATTTGAAGTTGTTGATCTTTCAATAAATTTCTTGTTGCAACTGGTTCTTTTCATAAGCAAGGTCATAAATTTCATGCTCCAAATCCTCCTTTTCCCTTTGAGCTTTCTCGAGGGAATCTTTTAGTTCCTTTATTTCCTCTAATGACATCAGAAGTGGATCTGGCACATCTGGCGTGTATGTAAGATCAATATTAAATGGTAGTTTATTGATTCAGACTCTCTCCAAAAACCCATTGAGTATAAGGTTCCCTTGCTATTATGTACTTCCTTCTAAACTCAGCACCTTTTTTGTGGACTCTACTCTAAGCTTGGACGATCTTTACAAGTAACTCAGAGTCATTTTTACCCATATCATAAAGAACCAATTTTTGAATTTTCTCGTCGGAAGGTTTATCTTCCAAAGGGTACCCAAGTTGATGTAAAGCCAAAGTGGGGTTATAGTTGATACATCCTCAAGTTCCAATCATGGGAACGTTTGGAAATTCTCCACAATTATAGATAATCTCTCCTATATTCAACTTCCTAGCATACCACAAAACTGAATTAGCACTGAGAGCCCTCAGCTTTTGGGACCATTCATTCCTTGTCACGTCTTTAACCATATAGTCCTCCTTGTAGAGGTGAGTAATAAGTCAAGAATATAGAAGAGGAATGGAGCAATGTAGGACACCTCTCTCTTTTTCATAGCGCGTATGAAGGGAGTAATAAACATCAGCTAGCTAAGTAAGAGTAGGATTTGAATTCAATACTTTCATGGGCCAAAATACATTATTAGCCGCAGAGTCAATATAGTCCATAGTATTTGGAAACAAAACCAAACCAAAAATAAGTAGTACCAAACAATCCACACAAGCCTCTCATTCTTTCTTATCAGCAAAAGAAAGAGTCTTGGATTCTAAGTACTGCCTCTTGATACCTTGTACTTATTCATCTTTCTTATAGTTGAGTAGTAGGTTAGTGAAGGGTATCCCTAACTCCTTATCCAAATATCATTCCTTGATAGTATGTCAAATTCCTATGTAAGTCGCATCCTTGATTCTGGAGAATTCCAAAATCCTATCAAATTCCTCCAAAGTAGGTGCCAATTGAAAATTTTGGAATGTGAAACACCTTAATGGAAGGTCATAAAACTGAGCTAGGGAAATGATTGCTTCCACTTGTACAGTCACCTTTGTAAGCTCAATGATATCTCTATAGCATCAAACAAAAATCATCATAGCTTTTTCAGGCAGTTTCCCTCTGGTCATTTTATTTTCTTATTATCAAGCATCAAGGTGCTAACACGAACGGTAGGTTTCTCGCCGGTATTCATCTTTAGGATACTCACCAAAACCTTTCTTATTTTATATTTTTTTTAGAAATCATGTGAATAAGACAACATAAATGCAAAAATAATGAATATTTTGAAATGCAATGATGTATGTATGCATGGTGATGTAACATGGTGGTGGGATTATAAAAAGTATCCTTAGTAGGTAGGTTCTTAGTTCCATCCTACAGATATTCTACCCTCTCCATAAGGGTGGCTTCCTTAAGGGTGTCATGGATAAAACTAGAGGGAAAAGGCAGTAGGCCTCCCTTAAATGGAGCCTCTTTGTAGACCGAGACTTTCGTATCTTAGTTCATACAAGGTCTCTCCATGATATTTTATTTTTGGGTTATTCAAATAGTCATTCGTCGAGTCCCAAAGTCCTACCTCTAAGAGAGTCTAGCCCTCTAAAAGATATTTCTCAGAACTCGACCCAGTCTAGGCGAAGTCATCGCAAAAACTCATAGGGATGTTAAATCCCCTTGGCCAATTGACAATCCTTCTTTATAAGGTTTGATATTTTAATTAAAAAATACCACCAACAACATGAATAATATGATAATAATAATGACAAAATAATAATAAACAAATAAAAAAATAAATATGGAAATAATAACATGCCAAAAATAGGAACAACCCTAAAAACCTAGACCTAAAAGGAGGGAAAGACACTAACCCTAGGGTAGTGTCCCTAGCAGAGTCACCACTTGTCGTAACCGACAAAAAATAAAGAGTCACCACCACTACTTTTTGTCCTAAGGACGGAAAAATAATGAATAACCCTAATTTGGTTAGAGATTCTAAGTTCGTAAGTCGGTTAGATAAAGGAAAGGTATTAGGCACCCTTTATCTCCCTTGTTCTCAAGGGGCTCCCCTTTTAGATTTTAGGGTAAATAGGGAATTTTTATTATTATTTCCATGTACTTGGGGAAATGTTTAATCTTTTAGTTATGGACTCGCCTTGGTTTTAACTGCATGCATATGTATCTCCTCCAATTTCGTAGTTGTATGTCGTTGGTTAGTTTTTTTATAGGATTGTGTAATTTCTTTTGAACGATTCTTTGAAATTCGTCCGAGTTTGAAGATTGTGTAGTCGTGAGTGTAGTTCGAAGTTTAATTTGAAAACAAGTTCACAATCCATTTTTAAATATTATTGAATTTTCATTAGGTTAGTAGAAAAATGTTAAGTTTGATTGGTTAACTATTTTAGAATACATGATGAAATTTGAAAATAAAGTTTGAATGATGTTGAAATTAGTATAAAAAAATGTTTGATGAATTGAATAAAAAGGGTTAGTATTTTAGAAAAAATAGGTAAATAATTATTATACTTATTATTATAAATATATTAAATATTTATAATAATAGAAAATATTTATTTATCAACCTGATATTTATGATAATGAAAAATATCATTTTAATGCAAATGATAAAAAATGATGTAGAGAAAATATATGATCAAAATGAATAGATAAATTAAATAAATTATTTAAAATAAAACAGAGGGTGTATTTTTAGTTCAGTAAGCAATACAGAGGTGTGTAATTACCAAGGGCTTAAGCCCAAAACTCTATTGGAGCCCAATAGGCTAGGGGGTGTATGTCTATATGTTAAGAAAGTAATTTGGAGGTTGTAAATAGTGAGGGCTCAGGCCCAGACAATGTTTGAGTCTATATGAACCTTATGTGGGTGAGGTGCATGGGTTATGGTGGGGTAACTTAGTCTAAAACTCTTGATTCTGATCAGAAGGCCAACAAAAGTTGATTTTGTGGCACTGATCAAAAGGAACCCAAACGAACGGCTGGGATGAAACGTTGACTGAGGGAGTATGTTATGGCGCTTGCACAGAGTGATGGAGAGCATTACATATTCGTTCTTCTTCCTATTTTTTCCTTTTTTTCAATTCCCTCTCTCTCTCTTTAACCCATGTCCTCTCCCTTACTATACAAATATTAAGGAGAGATGCTCTGACCTCTCTCTAAGTTTCTGGTGACCGGAAATCGTCACCGCCACCAACACCACTGTGAACCACCCCTAAAACCACTCTTATTTCCAGGTTCTGTTTGAATAGTAACCAGAATCTTCATACCTTCATACCAACCACCTTCCCAAACCCGAAACCCTTTATAACCCTAGGAACCCTATGAGTTTAAACCCTAACCCCATGAACCCTAAGCCTTAGCCACCGTGGGTGGCCGTTGAGTCCGTCGTCACAGATGAATGTTTGATCGGAACATCATCCAAACCTGGAAACCAACAAGAACCCTATCAACTTATAACCCCTAACCTAAAACATAAGAACCCTAACCTTAAAAAATAAGAACCCTAAACCTAACCAAGAAAACAATGACAATTAAACCCAATCACAACAATCACAACAATAATTATACCCTAAGTGTTGTACCCCAAAATTTTCCCTCCCATTCTCACACAAGACATACTCCTAGAGGTTCTCAATTGCTCAAGGTTGACCAAGAATTGACCAGACAAATTCTCCTCCTAAGGCAATGAACCCCCAACTAGGGTTACAATTTTCATCAAGATGGTTAATCTCCAATGGTCTCCAATGCTTCCCATGGTCCTAATACGCCTTCAAGATTATCCGTGACAAATTTCATGTCTTACACTACAAGTTTGTTGAGTCAATTGCTCAAATGTTAGGAAATCAACTTTACTAGATCAAAAGTCAATTGTGGCCTATATACAGTCAAACTTCAAGATTTTTGGTCAACATCAACATTTTGAAGTGATATCCATCATTTGATCAAGGGTTGGTCATTATTCCTCAAGAAATGCTCCTAATTCATCAGAAGTCAAGAATTGCTAATTAGGGTTTCTATAGGAAAAGTCAACAAAACTTTGACCAGACATAACTTTCTAATACTTCATCCATTTTTTCCAAACCAAATCTCATTTTTAAGAGAATCTAATTACCTATAACTTCTCTTCATCCCTCAAGTCCAAGAAATGCACCATTTTAAAGATACAAGCTTATACATTACATGTCATTTTTAGAAAGTCAACAAAAGGCACTTTTTGTCAAGACCATTTACATCAAGATAAAGTCTTCAAATGCAAAATTAACAAAAAGAGGGATTGAATTAGACATCCTGGGCTTTACAAAAAGTCCAAGATCATCATCATGAGATAAAAATTGAGAAAGTTATGGCTTGCCCAAGTTGGGTAAATTTGAGAATTTTCAAGAATTATGCATTGAGCAAACTTGAAGTTTTAGGTCAATGGCTTAATTTCTTGGACTTCAAACATATTCCTAAGCCTATAGAGAACCTCAAAAATTATTCTTGCCATGCATTACATTTTCTAACTATTTTATTCATATTTATTTTGATTTATTTCAAATAAATATAAAATAAAATGTATGAAATAATTGGAAATGGGCTTTGAGCTTTGGGTTCATGTTTTGGACAGCCTAGGCCCGTAAAATTTCGTGCAAGCAATGTCCACATTCATTCAAATTCAAAAAGGACAAGATTTCATGTCTTTGGCAAAGATACAAAACATCATTCATGACTTTAAAAACACATGTTTATGGTTGTTATTACATTTGTTCTCTTGTCTCCACCCTCCTATCTATATAAAGGACACACTAGAAAGCTTCAAGACACATGATATACAGCCTGGAAAAGCTCTACAAATTTTGAAAAAAATATCAAAGTTGTAAAATTCACATTTTAGGTTCCAGCCTTCCTCAATCCAAACAAAAGATCCAAATACATTCCTGGAGGCTCCCTAAAGCTTTTTGCAATCATTATCAAGTCCTGAAACATCACAAAACTCTTCAGTAAGCTCCATTTTTATATTTTCTAACTTGTTTCATGTAGATCTGGTGCTCCTTGTAGCTAGATGTGCATTATACACCATCAGACTTGTGCCATCAGATGTCCATCTGATCAGATCTAGTGCACTCCATCTGCGGGCTCACCATATGCCATCAAGACCAATCCACATTAGATCTAGAAGAAAATCTGGACCTCTCCCTTCATGGGCCACCGAATTCAACAACCACACCCCCACTTTTTTTCCTACTATCTCAGGCCCATCTAGTTTTTTTTTGTAATGTTTTAATTTTTTTTATCTTCTTTACTTAATTAAGCAAATAAAAAAAAACTCACAAACAAATTAGGCTTAGACTTTTTTTAATTAAAATAATGAATTGCTTTAATTAATTAATTAATAAAATTTTAATTGCTTTCTTATTTTGAAATGAACTAGAATTTAGGATTTAATTTATGTTTTAAATATTTTCTTAATAAAAAAAATGCAAAAATATTAGAATTAGATTAATTTCATTCAATATTTATTTTCTTAAATTAAATTAAGATTTAGTTTAATTATTTTTCTTAAAATAAATAAAAATAAAACAAAAAAGATTTTTCTTGCTTACTTAGAATTTTTCTTAGGATTTTTAGACGTAATATTTATTTCGCGCGTGTTATTTTTATTCTCGCATTTTATATAAATAATTTAATTGATTATGGGATGTAATAGTCTAGATTTAAAATTCTGCATTTTATTTTCTTGCATTTTTTTATGTAATTGTCCCAAAGCGTTGTAATAGTCTAGGATTTAAATTTTCGCACTTAAAATTTTTGTAAATATTAATTGTTAGTAACTAGGCGTGCATGATAAGACTGAAAATTAAAACGTTAGCAAACTTAATAACGCAAGATAAATAATTGAATTTAACACATATGCACATGCGCACCTCTAAGGTATCTTCCAATTTGGTTGCCTTTAAATAAAACAGTCATGAGGCAGGAACGCTTTAGTAAAGACCCATAAATCAAAAAAGATCATAGTCCCTCGATGACCCTACAGTTTCCTTTCGGTAAATGATCTAGTCTCTAAAAGAAAATTTCTAAAGCGTCTCCACAAGGTACCTTCGTGACTGTAAAACGTCCATTTGATTGTCCCTCAACATTTGACAATAGGGCTACCTACTCACTAATAGTAGGATAACACTATCTAAAGGAAAGGAGGAAAATAACATCCTTTTTTGAGTAGGTAGATTTTTCTTAAGTACTTGCTCAAATCTGAACTTTTCACACTTACACACTTTTCAAAAACTATTTTCAAAAACGCTTTATCACACTCTTGAGGACTGATACATGAGTTACCATAAAGCAAAAAAAAAACATTTCAAAACACACAAACACAAACAGTTTTCAAAAAAAATGAGCAAGTACCTAAGAGCCCGTGGAAAACCACAGATGGAAAGGGTGCTAATACCTTCCCTTTCCATAATCTATCCCCTATATCCAGAAAATATCGAAAAAAGGTCTTTTTCTGTTCTTTTCACCCTTTACTTTGTTGGATAAAATAAAATTCAGTGGCGACTCTTGATTACCGCGACATTTGCAAAAAAAATGCAAAACCAGTATTAAACAGTCGGTTCTGCCACTGTATCACACTAAGCTGAGGGATTTTTGAGTTTACATCTCCTTGTAGTGAAACTGGTTGTATAATTCCTCTTCTAATTTTTGCTTTGTCTCCTCTTCTAATCTCCTTCTTCTTCTACTTACAGGTACAGTAATGGAGATTTACCTCGAAGGCTTAGGGTTTTAGTGTGAAACCCTAAGTATTCAAAGAAATTGAGCTCTGGTGAGGGTTGGGGATCGCAGTAACAACAAACGATTGCAAGGGTTTCTTCTCCAATTTTTTTTGTCCCCTTCTTAGATTAGGAAAATAGCTTAGTGATTTTCAGTTACAAATCAAATAGTTTTTAGATTGATTTAATTTTCCATCTCTTATTGATTTAGATTTAATTTTGTTGTAATTTTAGAATTAGGGTTTGTAATGTATCACGATAATTTATATGTACAAGTTAGATTCAATTAATAAAATTTGTCTGAAACCCTAAGTATTCAAAGAAATTGAGCTCTGATGAGGGTTAGGGATCGCAGTAATAATAAACAATTGCAAGGGTTTATTCTCCAATTTTTTCGTCCCCTTCTTAGATTAGGAAAATAGTTTAGTGATTTGCAGTTACAAATCAATTGGTTTTTAGATTGATTCAATTTGTCATCTCTTATTGATTTAGATTTGATTTTGTTTTAATTTTAGAATTAGGTTTTGTAATGTATCAGGACAATTTATATGTACAAGTTCGATTCAATTAATAAAATATGTTTCCAATCTTTGATTCTGAAAAGATTTGATTTTCTGTAATATTTTCTTTGTTTAAGTTTCTGGATTTGTCTCTTTGTTTGTTAACTTAGGGATGAAGATGAAGGAGTGTCATACCCCAATTTTTTTACCTAATATACCATTTTTATTTTTGCATTTTTTATACAGAAGTCAAGGTCACGAAATACGATCGGTTTTAACCTTTCACCTTCGAGCATTGACTATGCAGAAATTGTCAAGTATTTTGAACATTATTAGCCTATGTATCACTAACTTCTAATCAAGCACGAAGTGTGTGTATTTTGTTTGTTTGATTTCATTTGCAGGAAACAGATCTGAATCAAGAGCATCAGGCGTCATGCCTCGATTAGGGTTCGGAATCTCTCAAGCCATAAGTACAGTTGATCGTTGATTCTTAAAGACTGATTCATCAGGGGAATCGTGTATTTATTTCCACTCCTTGTTCGACAAGTGGTCTCAAGCTTCTCCAAAAATTCCCCAAAGCACAGTCAAGATTTCATCATCACTGGTTTACATGTGCATCAAGATGCTTTGGAATGCGAAGAAAGACCATGTTTGCAAGTCGATTCAAAGCATTTCGACCAAAAGTTAACTCTTGCAAGTTCAAGTTTAAACGGTCACGACTTCTTCAATTTTCAACATCCTGAGACGATTCTTTTACAAAGTATCACAAATAACGTGGTCTATGAGATTACTTCAAATATTGAGGTTCAATTTATGCCACAGAAGTTTTCTCAAAAGATGTCTGAGTCTTATGTTGGGATAAATCATGAAACTAGAGTTCTAGTTCAATGATTCAGTAATTACTTGTCGCCTGCCTCAAGTCATTTTCAATTGAACGTTAGCGATCATTGGATTAAGGTGGGTTATTTGTGAAATCTCTTAAAGGCGCAATTTGTATTATTGGCTCGTATTGTAAGTTACCACAAATTAATGATATGGTTTTGTAAAGAAGAAGATTTGAGGAACAATTCGAATAATTCTTTTTGATTTCTAATAGATTCAAGTGTGGGAAGTGAAATTCATTCATATGAATTTGCTTTCGGATTCAAGATATACAAAAGAACTAATTTCTCATGATGCAAGTTTTCTCAATTTTGAAGATCAAGTCATGTAATTTGTTTGGAATTTTAGGAGAAAATACAAGATAATCATTCATCTACCATTCAAATTTCATTCAAAGTGTATATTGAGAACCCAAACACATTTTTCATATGATTTACACTGCTAGGATTATTCAAGACTTGTTTGGATTTAAGTTCCAGAATACATCACCATCATTTTTGTGTTACAAGAGGAATTCCTAATTTATTATGTCACAAATTTCAAGTACATCAAGAGAATTCAAATCCTATGAAAAAGACTTTACAAACCATTTAACTTTGGTCTTGCATAAAATATTTTGAACTAATTTCTTATCACAAGAATATGTCATGAGTTCATTAAGAGAATTTGCTCAAGTTATCTTTTCATTCAAGCTTCAAAAGTCACATAAATTTTGAGTCTAAGCTTTGAATAATCCTACTCATGTTTTGCAATATCCATTCAAAGAGTTCAATAGAAGATCCAAAGCTTATTGCAAGATGAAGTGGTTACAAATTATCATGTTATTATATTTTGAAATATAAATAAATTACATCAAATTTGTCAAATATCCTAATCTTCAAGCCTAAACATCAAGTTCAATCTTCATGCTCAGTCTTCAAGTTGCCATGCCTTGCCCTGCTTCATTATTTCATCATCTAAAACCAGTTCATGGCAGCCATATATCCAAAACACAAAAACAGGTTCCAAACTTTGATTAAAATTGCAACAAAACCTGTCAAAACTCTCACAAAATAGTCCAAAGTCAGTTCAATAAAAAACCTGCTATACCAATCCAAATGCTACACTCAAAAAAAAAAACTGCTAAGCATGTCATAACAGTTCACACCAGTAAAAAAATACATGCTATAACTGCCATGCTCAAGTCTGTCCGTAAAGCCTGCAATGCTACCCCTGCACCAACATAGAACCAATCCAAAAATTACAATAAAAGGGCACCACAAAAACTGCAGCAAAAAGTGTCAGAAGAGTACACCATAATTGTTCAATATAGCTCATGTTTTCCCTCCATTTTCTCATGGACTCACCTATATAAATAACCTCTCAGGAACATAAAAAACGAGGAGAAAATTACTTATAAAAAAGAAGGCATTAGGAGATCATTTTTCACATAGAAAACCAACAACATACAATAAAAATCCCAAATTTCTCAGACAAAAACCCAACTATTTGCTAACTTTTCATTGGTACCTCAACACAGCTACACCCTGCATAACCCAAAGAGAACTTCACAAGGCTTCATGTTATAGAACAACATCACAACATATAAAAAACGAGGCAAAAGAGAAGTTGAGGAAATAAGAACGACAATACTATCAAGATTATTTTCATGTCTTCCCCCAACTTCATCGTAGAGCATGTATATCCCAGCAGCCACACCAAGAATTAAGGAAGAAATTTTTACCTGCAGTTTTCTTTATTCTCTCTCGCCGTCATCGAAGCTCTGACCAGGTTAGTCTACCCTTCTTTCCTTCAATTACTTTGAAGAGTTGTATTTATGTTTGTATGAATAGAATATAATCATTATATTGTTGTATTGTTTTCCTTTGAATCGTAATCTTGAGATTAGGCATATTGTCGTCGTTAACCATAAAGACGCTGAAACCAGAAAATAGCGTAAAAAGCGCAGAACAAAAGTGAAAAAATGGAAAGAGCAGTAAAAAGAATATGTACCTGTAGGTTACGACATAATCTCTTCTATGGGTTTTGATAATCACTTTCTCAAGAACCTCATAGATAACTCAGCAACATCATCTCAATCCGCCTCATCCTCGTTCCAGAACACCCTTTCTAACTTTCTATTCACGCTTACTTCTGGTCCCGCCTCAACCAGACCCTAACCTTCAATCAAACCAAAATGCTGCATTATAACTGGCTCGTCAACATTATCACAGAACAACATATTCCATAATCGATCACTGTAACCCTTCAGCGGATCGACACCGTGACTCACGATTCAACATCCATAACACCGACGTCACCGTCAAACTCTGTTCCGTTTCAATAAACATCATCCGTCTGCTGCTAAACTCAGATTCGTTGTTGATTATTGAAGATTGAAGAACGAAGATTACCTTATGTCGAAGTCGATGTTATAAGTTGCGAGGTTGTTGAGCGACACGGTGAAGATGGAGATACGATGTTGAAGTCTAATCCGTAGATGATGAAGAGAGTTGAGGAAGAGATGAAGGATTGCAAAGAGGAATGATGATTGAAGTGTTGATAATGAACATTCAGAGAGAACCGTGAGAGATTCGAGGGATTGAGGAGAAGAGTCAATTTTTTTGTTGTTTAATCACTTGAGAGAAGATGAAGCCAAGGAAATGTTATAAGAGAGAATTTGATTTTGTTTCACGTTAAGACATAGAGAATAGAGTTTTTTTTTCGGAAATCATGATTAATCTGCAGTTTACCCTTCCCAATACTCTCAGCCGCGATGCCTATCTCATGCTAGGGTTACAAAAAATTTCTTTCTTTCTTCCCAAAACCGGGTCAGTCCACTGGGTCTCGTGGCCCAATCCCAATTATCAATTTTCAACTTTTATTTTAATTAATACGTAATAATAACAGTTAAGTAGCGTAGTTCATATGGCAAGGCAGGTTTACAGTTAAGTAGCGTTTTTTTTCTTCCAATTCTTTTAGTTTTATTTCTCCATATAATAACACATATAGTTTAGTTTATTATAATTATTATAAAATACAGCAAAAACATGCTTGTTACAAATTAATCTTTTTTTTTAAACATGTTGTTAATCTTTCATTTAATTTTGGTTATTTATTAAATTGTTTAAAATACATGTTATAAATTAATCTCTTGTTTATATTTTTGTTATTTATTTACATGTTTTTATAAATAAATTTTCTATTTAATGTTTGTTATTTTTAATTATTCAAATACATGCTTTTATTTAATTTTGACTGTTTATAATTATCCAAATACCTGCTTTATTTAATTTTTGATGTTTATAATTACCCAAATACATGCTTTTATTTAATTTTTGTTGTTTATTTAATTATTCAAATACATGCTTTTATTTAATTTTTCCAGTTTATTTAATTATTCAAATTGCATGCTAGTATAAATTAGTCTTCTATTTAATTTTTGATTATTTAATTATTCAATTGTCATTCTAATTTACTCTGTTTAAGTCTTTATATTTTTCGTCCGTCTAAAATTCAAGGGAAATGTTTTGTTAACTTCATAAGTAGTAGATCGTGCGAATATCCTCATTCATTTTTTGCTTGTTTACTATTTTGCTAAACTTAATTTAATTTTCCTAAAAAGTCAATTTTAAAACTAACACCCCTTTTAAGTCAAAACTTCGTCACTAGGTCGTCGTATCTTCAAAATCTCGTCCCCACCCATTTTTACCAAACAAACCATTTTGACCAAACAAATAAATTCTAGCCAAAAACAGATATTTCAAAAGGTTTCTGCGGAGTACCGCAGATGCATTGGGTGCTAATACCTTCCCATTGCATAACCAACCCCCGAACTTTTAATCTCTTTCAAAAAACGCATTGTATTTTCATTACTTTTAAGTATTACTTTACATTGCATATTTAAGGGTTTTATTTCGCTATTTTCCCTTTTCCCTTGGAAATAATAAAGCGCGGTGGTGACTCTTGCTTTTGCGAGTCAAGTTAATTAATAGCTTGATCTCCGATTTTCACCGCTACAGAATTGGCGACTCTACTGGGGAAAGACTGACCTCTTGCTGGTCCATCCCTAAGTGGGTTAAGCATAATTTGTCGTATTTGTTTTATTTGTTTGTTTGTTTGATTGTATGTTTTATATTGTGGTTATTTGGGTGTTGATGATATTTACAAAAGACAAGTCCTATACCCGGACTAAGTTACACTTAGGAATATGACGGGCGGTATAATCATGTTAACTTTGAGGGAGTAATCCCGAAGAAGGAGGCTTGAAATCCCCCACTCAGTGGAAGCCCCTTTGACTGTAGTATTCGTTTACCGAGTGATCGGGAAGACGTTATTGCTTTCGACCTGGGAGCCAGAGAAGCTGAGAAGCGTAGAACCCTTAACCCATCTTGGCTTCTTAGGTGTAGTGCGGAGACTATAACGGAGTAATCCGGAAGTAGTTATCACGTGATGCTACACTCAGACGAGTTTCTCTTGAGAATATTGCTAATTACCGAGTAATAGGACGTTGGTAATATTTGATGGAGAATCGTAGACTCTGGGAACTTTTAGAACCTTGTTTTACAGGTGTGATTAAACCTTTAGTACATACCTTAGGGGTGGTCTTTACCTTTGACTCCGTGCTCGTGACGTTGAACCTTTCAACTTTATTTGTGACCTTGCTTATGTTTGTTGCATAGCCATGCCTTCATGCATCCATGAAACCCTTTTCACTTGATTTTCAAGGAATTTGGAAGTCTTTCTTTGTAAATGTCACAAGTTTCGTCAAACTCAATGGATCTTGGGTGTTGATGGGGTGAAAACTCTAATCCACCAAAATGGATGATTGATCTTTATGATAACTTGATCAATGCTTTGATCCAATTTAAAATTCATCTTCTATTTTCATACTTTGATGTTTACAACTTAATATCTTGAGTTCCTTGAAAATCAAATAAAAAGTCTACTTTGCATATCATGCATCATTCTACATTTTTTCACTTTCAAAGGTTATTCCCAAGTCTTATTTTTCCTTTGGTCTCACCAGTATAACACCCGCGCTATGAGAACAATAGAGAATATCAAGTAAGAGGTTTCTGAACTCCACAGAGGGGTGACTAATTTGAAATATAGTATGGAGCACTTAAATAGTTTGGTTTAAATTTTGGTTGCCTCCCAAGTCAATCCTTATAGGAAGGAATAAGCGATGGCAAAGGTCTTCACTGAAACTCTGAAATCATTATTTCATGAGAAGATGATAATTAATGAACCTGGTGACTTTCTTGACAAGGTGAATGTGGGAGTGCATCTAGAAGAAGATGTCCTAAAGGGATGTTTATATAAAAATGGTGGCTTAGCTAGTGGTGTGAATAATTTTGATAATAACTTTCCCAAGACGAGAGTCAGAGGAAGAAATAATCATTGCCAGAATCATCATGTTTCTCCTACCATCCTTTTGTTCAATTTACCTTTAGCAGCTTCAGTTCATCAATAGAATCAGCAAGTTCCTAATCATAAGAAATCTGGATTTGATCTAATTCCAGCAACCTATAAAAAGTTATTTCCTGTCCTGATGCAGAGGAATTTGGTTCAGACCCGACCTCCACCGAAGGTTCCTGAGAAGATGCATTGGTATTACAAAGCTAATTTGACTTGTGCCTTTCATCAAGGTGCTCCTGGGCACGACTTGGAGGGTTGCTTTTCTTTGAAGATTGAGGTTCAGAAGATGGTCATAGGTGGTATTTTATCATTTAAAGACGGCCGTCTTAACATTCAAGTCAACCCCTTTGCTAAAGCATGAGCGAATCTCTGTTGATTTTGGCCTTGAAGTTTAGGAGAGGTTTCCTTCAGCACAAGTCCAGATGGAAAGCCTTCCCAGATTATTAACTCATTTCTACTTTTTTTTGTAATTTTTCTTGTTTATCAAAACATTGTTTGCATGTAAGAACTTGTTTGCATTTGAATGATTATCTTAATACAATGAGTATATTTGTCTTGAAGAAATTCATTCGTTTCACTCGTATTTGTTTTCAAATTTTAAATTTCTTTTTTTTTCATTATGATACCAACTTGTTGCCCATTCTCCTGCCTAGGCAGAGATTGAAGGGAGGATGATGATCTGAAAAACACAAAATATCTGGTTGTATGCTTTTTGAATAAAATCTTGCTGATGATGTACAAGCATTGTTTCAAATCCCTAAACACCGGAGATATAAGGAAGATAATCCCTTGCTAACCCCTTTTGAGCCTTGAAGTATGAGTTTCTTTTCTATATTAAAAACCCTCAAACTCTAACCTGGGATAGGGTAGTTTTCAGTTAATCTAATTGAGTGTTCAAAATTCATAAGGAAGACATTTCTGAAGAGAAACTACGAGGGTTATCCTTTATGTATAATGAAGCCAGAAGATGTGGAACCACAATGTTATCCCTCATCCATCAATAAACGAGGAAGTCACAATCCGCTCAACAAGTCAAGACAAGCTAATGTCACACATTTTGTTCAAAAATCAAAAAAAGAAAACGTCTGCTAAGTCGAAAAGTTGAAAACGTGTGGGTTATGCAAAAATTAGGGCATCCCGCTGGACTATCAATTCAAAAGAATTAGTTCAGGCAAAAGTTAGGGAAAATAAAAAATTGCAAAGAAAGGAATACAAAGAAAAGCCCTTAGCAAAGAACAAATTATTGACTACAAACACGAAGAAATAAGGGTGGTTGCTACTCCGAAAACCTCGTCGTTTCCTTAACCGTCACAAAATCCTTTTGAGAGATGAACACTCATGTTGAATTAACTAAACATAGGGTTGGAGAACATCACGAAGAATGGGTGGGCACCTATAAATTTTGAGCCTTAAAAATCTTTTTTCTAAAAAACCATGAACCAGCCCACGTTACAACCTTCAAAAGTTCTAATTGAAGCAAGGTTATTTTGAAAGCATACTTCAATGAGATAGTGTTCCTGACTCCCATGAATGTTTGCTAAATAGTTATGTTGGTATCATATTCTTTTGCTATACAAAAATAAATGTTGCTCTAACTCACAAAATTTGTGCGATATCTTTTCAAAATCTTCAAGACTCACATAGCCGTTGCATTAGAATTTTCATTCTCATAATAAAAATTTTCTAACTGAAAAACATTTGTTTGATATCAAGGAAGCTCACATATAAGCACTAGCGATGAGTTTATTCTTTTAAGGCCTGAAACTCTGTTAAGTAATTGGCGAATCATTTCAAGAAAAATCATATCCAGGGGCATGCCACATGAAGACCTTAAGCACGGACATGTTGCTTCTCCCAGTTAATGCTTCCCCAACTTATTTACCCTTTTTGGGAAAAAATTGAAGACTTTGTTGTGCCAAGTACAGTCAATCTGGGGCAATCACGTCGAGATTCTAAGAATCTCTCTAAGAGTTTGAAGACACTAGAACATGGTGGATGCCAGGTCTTTTGTAAAATCCTCTTGAGACAACTTCTTATCATCAACCATATAGCTTGGGGCATTTTAGAAGTAAAGTTATTAGCAAGAATTGTCGTGCATCACGCAGCTTATTAGCAGTAAACTTGGGGAATCCAAAATTAGTCCCAGGGGCAATCCATATTTTTCAAGATACGTGATATGTTTTGGACACATTATCAGAGGGTGGTATTCCCAGTATCTCTAGCTAAGCAAGACTTTTTCCATCTGAAGCATTGTTCGTGTTATTATCCTTTCAATGGATTGTTGATGATAGAAGACTAGACTTTGGGTTTTCTACCGAAAAATATCTTCCTCTCCAGAGAGATTTAAGTCTTGTAAAAGGACTTTGCTCCAATGATGGATTTTGTTCTATCTCCAGTAACGTTCCCATCTTGTTGAGATTAGTTGAGTGTCGGGTTGTGTTGTAATGTCTTATCATCTTCAGTCTATCTCATCTATCTATTTTGTCAGCATATACATGACATTTATTTATTCGTTCACACTTGCATCATGCATACGCATTGATATTTGTTGATGTTCTTAATTCGTATACTTTGGTTATCATATTTCCTCTTCTCAAATACAGTGTCAACTTAAGCAGAAAGTGTCTCCTTTCTAATTCCCCACTGAGTTTATTCATCATGGAAGAGTTTTTGCTTTAACCTTCCTTTCTGTCTCAGGATAGGATAAGTCTCAGTTGAGTTTATTCCTCATCTGGTAGGGTCTTGTTTGACTGTTTCTCTCCAGTTTGTTCTTGGATTGAGTTTTGTCTATTACAAATGTTACTTTGTGAATATCTCTAAGCTGTGAAAACTAGATGGAGAGTGCATTGATCTTGTGTATGTAAATACTTGGTCTCCTCAGGAAGGATTTATTCATGGTTCCCCATTGAAGATGAATTGTATTCCCTAGTAGTGTTATCATAACATTCTTTTGGAATATCGACGTGACAACAAGCGATTGACTCTTTATTTGAGTAGTTTGATTATTTCGGAATTTCTTTATGTTATGACAAATGGCGGTCTCTTCATGAGCAGTTTGTCCACCCCCGATGAAATTATTGATTCTCACCTCCACCAATATCTTCATGATGTGTTATTAATACCTTTGAAAAAATATCAAGCGGCGGTCTCTTCATGAGCAACTTGTGTGTTATTGATACCTTTGAAAAAACAGTAAGCGGCGGTCTCTTCATGAGCAACTTTTGTGTTATTGTTATCTTTGAAAAAACAACAAGCGGTGGTCTCTTCATGAGCAACTTGTGTGTTATTGTTATCTTTGAAAAAATAGCAAGCGGCGGTCTCTTCATGAGAAACTTGTGTGTTATTGTTATCTTTGAAAAACAGGAAGCGACAGTCTCTTCATGAGAAATTTGTATGTTATTGTTATCTTTGAAAAACAGCAAGCGGCAGTCTCTTCATGAGAAACTTGTATGTTATTGATACCTTTGAAAAATAGCAAGCGGCGGTCTCTTCATGAGCAACTTGTGTGTTATTGATACCTTTGAAAAAACAGCAAGCGGCGGTCTCTTCATGAGCAACTTGTATGTTATTGTTATCTTTGAAAAAACAATAAGCGATGGTCTCTTCATGAGCAACTTGTGTGTTATTGTTATCTTTGAAAAAACAGCAAGCGGTGGTCTCTTCATGAGCCTTGTGTGTTATTGTTATCTTTGAAAAACAGCAAGCGACGGTCTCTTCATGAGCAACTTGTATGTTATTGATACCTTTGAAAAATAGCAAGCGGCGGTCTCTTCATGGGCAACTTGTGTGTTATTGTTATCTTTGAAAAACAACAAGCAGCGGTCTCTTCATGAGAAACTTGTATGTTATTGATACCTTTGGAAAAAAACAGCAAGCGACGGTATCTTCATGAGCAACTTATGTGTTATTGTTATCTTTGAAAAATAGAAAGCGGCGGTCTCTTCATGAGCAACTTGTATGTTATTGATACCTTTGAAAAAACAACAAGCGGCGGTCTCTTCATGAGCAACTTGTGTGTTATTGATATCTTTGAAAAAATAGCAAGCGGCGGTCTCTTCATGAGTAACTTGTATGTTATTGATACCTTGGAAAAACAACAAGCGCCTCTCTTCACGAGCAACTTGCGTATTATTTTTTGAAGATGGCAAGCGGCAGATCTTCATGAGCAACTTGTGTATTATTGATATCCTTTGAAGACAGCAAGTGACAACCTCTTTATTTGAGCAACTTGTGTATCCCCAACAATATGTTATCTCAGCAACAAAGGGTATCTCTTCGGAAAAGACCCGCAGAGAAGCTTGTTATGAAACCCTTATCTTCAGTAAAAATCGCTAGTTCACTATCATAAAACTCACCATCATCTTGGGTCAATAAACATCGATCTTTTCGCAGCCTATGCAAGGCGTCTTCTCTGATAGAGTCAGTAATTGTTTCTTCTCTCGAAGTTGTACCCCAATAAGAGTCTAAATCGAAGTCTATGGCTCTGTTCCCCAATGGAGTTATAATCTCTTCCCCCTGTGGGATTACTTTATAATGTGCTTGGTTTCACCAGCAGTAGTTTGTCTCATGTGGCACCATTCCTCATTAAATTCAAAATATTACATTCATATCATATCATAAACAAAATTGCGGTATCATAAGGCCAAAAACTGTGTATTATATATTTAAGTCCCTTCAATCTCGTCGAAATGAAGATTTCAATCTTCATATCTCCGGATAGAAGAAACTTAATTAGAGGCAGTTGTCATACCCCAATTTTTGACCTAAAATCCCAT
Source organism: Vicia faba (assembly GCA_948472305.1). Taxonomy (NCBI): domain Eukaryota; kingdom Viridiplantae; phylum Streptophyta; class Magnoliopsida; order Fabales; family Fabaceae; genus Vicia; species Vicia faba. The sequence goes on along the minus strand of OX451737.1, from coordinate 206,575,366 downwards.
TTTTATTTTTTCATTTTTTATACAGAAGTCAAGGTCACGAAATACGGTCGGTTTTAACCTCTCACCTTCGAGCATTGACTATGCAGAAATTGTCAAGTATTTTGAACATTCTTAGCCTATGTATCACTAACTTCTAATCAAGCACGAAGTGTGTGTTTTTCATTTCTTTGATTTCATTTGCAGGAAGCAGATCTAAATCAAGAGCATCAGGCGTCATGCCTCGATTAGGGTTTGGAATCTCTCAAGCCATAAGTACAGTCGTTGATTCTTAAAGACTGATTCATCAGGGGAATCGTGTGTTTATTTCCAATCCTTGTTCGACAAGTGGTCTCAAGCTTCTCCAAAAATTACCCAAAGCACAATCTAGATTTCATCATCACTGGTCTACATGTGCATCAAGATGCTTTGGAATGCGAAGAAAGATCAAGTTTGCAAGTCGATTCAAAGAATTTCGACCAAAAATTAACTCTTACAAGTTCAAGTTCAAACGGTCACGACTTCTTCAATTTTCAACGTCCTGAGACGATTATTTTGCGAAGTATCACAAATAGCATGGTCTATGAGATTACTTCAAATATTGAGGTTTAATTTATGCCACAGACGTTTCCTCAAAAGATGTCTAAGTCTTATGTTAGGATAAATCATGAAACTAGAGTTCTAGTTCAATGATTTAGTAATTTCTTGTCGCCTGCCTCAAGTCATTTGCAATTGAACGTTAGCGATCATTGGATTAAGGTGGGTTATTTGTGAAATCTCTTAAAGGCGCAATTTGTATTATTGGCTCGTATTGCAAGTTACCACGAATTGATGATATGGTTTTGTAAAGAAGAAGATTTGAGGAATAATTTGAATAATTCTTTTTGATTTCAAATCAATTCAAGTGTGCGAAGCGTAATTCATTCATATGAATTTGCTTTCAGATTCAAGATATACAAAAGAACTAATTTCTCATGATGCAAGTTTGCTCAATTTTGAAGATCAAGTCATGTAATTTGTTTGGAATTTTAGGAGAAAATACAAGATACTCATTCATCTACCATTCAAATTTCATTCAAAGTGTATATTGAGAACCCAAACACATTTTCATATAATTTACACTACTAGGATTATTCAAGACTTGTTTGGATTTAAGTTCCAGGATACACCATCATCATTTTTGTGTTACAAGAGGAATTCCAAATTTCTTATGTCACAAATTTCAAGTACATCATGAGAATTCAAATCCTACGACAAAGACTTTACAAACCATTCAGCTTTGATATTGCATCAAATATTTTGAACAAATTTCTTATCACAACAATATGTCATGAGTTCATTAAGATAATTTGCTCAAGTTATCTTTTCATTCAAGCTTCAAAAGTCACATAAATTTTGAGTCTAAGCTTTGAATAATCCTACTCATGTTTTGCAATATCCATTCAAAGAGTTCAATACAAGATTCAAAGCTCATTGCAAGATGAAGTGGTTACAAATTATCATGTAATTACATTTTAAAATATAAAGAAATTACATTAAATTTGTCAAAAATCCTAATCTTTAAGCCTAAACATCAAGTTCAATCTTCATGCTCAGCCTTTAAGTTGCCATGCCTTGCCCTGCTTCATTATTTCATTATCTAAAACCAGTTCATGGCAGCCCTATATCCAAAACATAAAAACAGTTTCAAAACCTTGATTAAAGTTGCAACAAAATCTGTCAAAACTGTTACAAAATAGTCCAAAATCAGTTCAGTACAAAACCTGCTATACCAATCCAAATGCTACACTAAAAAATGCTAAGCCTGTCATAACAGTTCACACCAGTAAAAAAATACATGTTATTATTGCCATGCTCAAGTCTGTCCGTAAGTCCTGCAATGCTACCCCTGCACCAACATAGAACCAGTCCAAAAATTACAATAAAAGGGCACCACAAAAACTGCAGCAAAAAGTGTCAGAAGAGTACACCATAATTGTTCAATATAGCTCATGTTTTCCCTCCATTTTCTCATGGACTCACCTATATAAATAACCTCTCAGGAACATAAAAAAGGACGAGAAAATTACTGATAAAAAAGAAGGAATTAGGAGATCATTTTCACATAGAAAACCAACAACATACAATAAAAATCCCAAATTTCTCAAACAAAAACCCAACTGTTTGCTAACTTTTCATTGGTACCTCAACACAGCTATCGCCCCATCCTATAACCAAGCTTTATTCATCCCTTTCATCAGCATCCTTTCCAAACATAATAAAACAGAAACAGCCTCCATCCAAATAAACCCCTGCATAACCCTAAGAGAACTTCACAAGGCTTCATGTTACATGACAACATCACAACATATAAAAAATGAGGCAAAAGAGAAGATGAGGAAATAAGAACTACAATACTATCAAGATTATTTTCAAGTCTTCCCCTAACTTCATCGTAGAGCATGTAGATCCCAGCAGCCACACCAAGAATTAAGGAAGAAAATTTACCTGCAGTTTTCTTTATTCTCTCTCGCCGGCATCAGAGCTCTGACCAGGTTAGTCTACCCCTCCTTCCTATAATTACTTTGAAGAGTTTTATTTATGTTTGTATGAATAGAATAGAATCATTATATTGTTGTGTTGTTTGCCTTTGAATCATAATCCTGAGATTAGGCATATTGTCGTCGTTAACCGTAAAGACGTTGAAACCAGAAAATAGCATAAAAAATGCAGAACAGAAGTGAAAAAATGGAAAGAGCAGTAAAAAGAATATGTACCTGTAGGTTACGACATAATCTATTATATGGGTTTTGATACTCACTTTCTCAAGAACATCACAGATAACTTAGCAACATCATCTCCATCTGCCTCATTCTCGTTCCAGAACACCCTTTCGAACTTTCTATTCACGCTTACTTCTGGTCTCGCCTCAACCAGACCCTAACCTTCAATCAAACCAAAATTCTGCATCATAACTGGCTCATCAACATTATCATAGGACCACATATTCCACAATCGATCATTGTAACCCTTCAGCGGACCGACACCGTGACTCACGATTCAACATCCATAACACCGACGTCACCGTTAAACTCTATTCCGTTTCAACAAACATCATTCGTCCACTGCTAAACTCAGATTCGTTGTTGATTATTGAAGATTGAAGAATGAAGATTACCTTATGTCGAATTCGATGTCATAAGTTGCAAGGTTGTTGAGCGACGCGGTGAAGATGGAGATACGGTGTTGAAGTCTGATCCGTAGATGATGAAGAGATTTGAAGCAGAGATGAAGGATTGCAAAGAGGATTGATGATTGAAGTGTTGATAATGAACATTCATTGAAAACCATGAGAGATTCGAGGGATTGAGGAGAAGAGTCAATTTTTTTGTTGTTTAATCACTTAAGAGAAGATAAAGCCAAGGAAATGTTATAAGAGAGAATTTGATTTTGTTTCAAGTTAAGACATAGAGAACAGGGTTTTATTTCCGGAAATCATGATTAATCTGCAGTTTACCCTTCCCAATACTCTCAGCCGCGGCGCCTATCTCATGCTAGGGTTACAAAAAATTTCTTTCTTTCTTCCCAAAACCGGGTCAGTCCATTGGGTCTTGTGGCCCAATCCCAATTATCAATTTTCAACTTTTATCTTAATTAATACGTAATAATAAAAATTAAGTAGCGTAGTTCAGATGGCAAGACAGGTTTACAGTAACAAGGAGAACATGAGTTCAACTCTAGGCTGGGACATTTTCCCATTTTTTTCTCCAATTCTTTTAGTCTTATTTCTCCATATAATAACACATATAGTTTAATTTATTATAATTATTATAAAATACAGCAAAAACATGCTTGTTAGAAATTAATTTTTTTTTTAAACATGCTATTAATCTTTCATTTAATTTTTGTTATTTATTAAATTGTTTAAAATACATGTTATAAATCAATCTCTTGTTTATATTTTTGTTATTTATTTACATGTTTTTATAAATAAATTTTCTACTTAACGTTTGTTATTTTTAATTATTCAAATACATGATTTTATTTAATTTTTACTATTTATAATTATCCAAATACATACTTTTATTTAATTTTTTGCTGTTTATAATTATCCAAATACATGCTTTTATTTAATTTTTGTTGTTTATTTAATTATTCAAATACATGCTTTTATTTAATTTTTGCAGTTTATTTAATTATTCAAAATTGCATGCTAGTATAAATTAGTCTTCTATTTAATTTTTGCTTATTTAATTATTCAATTGTCATTCTAATTTACTTTGTTTAAGTCTTTATATTTTTCGTCCGTCTAAAATCCAACGGAAATGTTTTGTTAACTTCATAAGTAGTACGATTGTGCGAATACCCTCATTCATTTTTTGCTTGTTTACTATTTTTCTAAACTTAATTTAATTTTCCTAAAAAGTCAATTTTAAAACTAACACCCCTTTTAAGTCAAAACTTCGTCACTAGATCGTCGTATCTTCAAAATCTCGTCCCCACCCATTTTTACCAAACAAACCATTTTGACCAAACAAATAAATTCTAGCCAAAAACAGATATTTCAAAAGGTTCCTGCAGAGTACCGCAAATGCATTGGGTGCTAATACCTTCCCATTGCATAACTAACCCCCGAACTTTCAATCTCTTTCAAAAAACGCATTGTATTTTCATTACTTTTAAGTATTACTTTACATTGCATATTTAAGGGTTTTATTTCGCTCTTTTTCCTTTTCCATTGGAAATGATAAAGCGCGGTGGTCACTCTTGCTTTTGCGAGTCAACTTAATTAATAGCTTGATCTTTGATTTTCACCATTACAAGGAGGTTGCGCAGATTTTGGACAAGGGTGGGGAAACCCTAATTTTGACTTATTCAAAATTATAATTATTTTAATAATAATAAAAACAAAATAAATAATAATGCAATAATAAAAATTGTAACGCAGGAGGGCATGTTGACCTTAGGTCAACCTGAAAACAAATATAATAATAAAAATAATGAGAGTAATTTGAAATAAATGTTGACCCCGATCAACACTAATAATAATTATTATTATAGAACCAACTAATCTAAATTAACTTGACATGGGCCTTAGAAATCTTAATGGGCTATTAAAATTATTAGATAAATTGTGAAACAAACACCCCTCCCAAAAATGTAACCCTGTTATATTAAAACAATTTTAAAAGATAATTTAGATGTCAACAAAAATTAGTATAAAAATATAAAAAATTAATAAACCAAAAGTTCTAACAAAGAAGAGATTGACTGTCTACACCTATACGAGCAAATTTGGGGTATGACATCTTCAAGTTCCATAAAAAATAACTAAGCTCAATTGGTTTAACACGATAACCAATAACCTCTTAAGATTTTACAAGGTTGATCTTCTAACTTATGGTTTTAAACAGGTTAACCATAAACCAATGGTAAGTTCGTCAATATTGATGATCTTCAACCTATAAACAAGTAAGGCTAATTAAGAGCCAAGGGAAGTTCATCAAAATTGATGATCTTCAACCTAAACAAACACATGAACTGATCACACAATCCCCAACCAAAGCTTTTAACGGGTTTAGCTTTTGAACCACATATATAAAAAATGCCTATATGGATATTATACAACAAAAGGTTTATAATATGAATACCTTGGTGAATTTAAACATTTCTACCCTTCTAGAATTACAAGAATACCTCACTCACAAAATATTTTTCTTCACAAAAGAATTTGGCTATAAGAAATAGTGAGAGAAAGTGAACATAAAAACTTAGAGAGAAAGTGTGAGTGTCGATACACAAATCAAATTCTGGAGGATATGAAACTAGGAATGAGACCTCTATTTATAGGCTTGAGATTTCCCAAAAGAGGAAATAGCATTAAAGCAAATATGGTCGTTACTAATCGATTAGTCCAATTGATTAACTCATTTAAATATAAAGGCTATGAGTTCCAAAATAGGAAAGAAGTGATATATAGTTGTTGCATAGGATCCGAGTGCTTTTAAATTTCCTTGTTCCTCAAGAGCACTCTAATCTAATCGATTAATATAATGTTTTAATCGATTAGATTCACTCAAAATATATTTTCTGGTTTTCTGAATACTCTCATCCTTTTCTATGCAACTTCTATATACTTCTCTGTGATCGGTGGATCTGGAACTGACTGTTTAACGCTGGTTCGCGAAATGTCGCGGAAGCAAGAGTCGCCACCGTCTTTTATTTTCTCCAAATGGAAAGGACAAAAGCACAGAAAAATTCCTTAAAGAGATTGCTCTCGGTTCGGGAGGTAGGTTATAGAAAGGGAAGGTGTTAGCACCCTTTCTATCCATGGTTATCCATGGGCTCTTAGATACTTGCTCAATGTGTTTTCAAAATGTTTGTTTTTCAATGTGGGTTTAAAAAGTTTCTTTGAAAAAATTTCAGTTCGACTCGTACGTCAGAGTGTTTGAAAAGTTTGCTTTTGAAAGCTTTTGAAAGTGTGTTGGTGTGAAAAGTCTTTTGAGTTTGTTTTGAGTTAGAGCAAGTATCTTTGAGAACCTACCTACCCTAAGGAATTCGTCTGTGTAAATGTCCTTTGAAGTAGTGCCATCCCACCATTGAGAGATAGGTAGCACCACCATTGGAGGTGTTCGGGTCAATTCGAGTTTAGGGACGTGGTGATCACCAGAGCAATGGGAAGACACCTTAGAAGCTACCCTCATGCCAGGTTCCCGGATCATGAGGACTTACTAAGACGTCCTCTACTCGACGATCACCTTTCGAAGGCAACAGTGAGGCGTACCCTAGGGGTGGTGTGTGCGATTTGTGTGTCGTTTTCATTTATATTTGTCTTGTCATGTTTGTTGTGATCTACGCTTGATTTTAATTAAGACATTCATTCTTGCATGCTTTTTGTTAACAGTTAAAATTTGCGGGAAAATAAACCTAAACTATTACAAAGGCGCGGGTCCACATCGCCGAAATTAAACCGGACCCGATTTGACGGAAAATAAATAAAGCGAATAAAAGTGCGAAAAGTATAAATTGTTACAAGGCTTTGGGACATGTACATAATTATTTAAACGATATAAAATAAATACGCGACATTAAATAAATTATGAACATGGGCGTTGGACCCTTTTTGCAGAAAATTAAAGTTAATGAATTAATTAAAATTAAATGAAAATGTTTTTGGTGTTTTTGTGTTTTTTAAGATTTAAAAGAAAAAAGAATTGATTGAAATTAAAATAAAATGTCAAACCCTAATTCTAATGTTTTTTAAGTTTATTGTAAAAATATTAAGTTTTAACCTAATTTAAATCTAAGTTAATTTACATGCAAAATTTAATTTATGAAAATAAATAAAATAAATATTATTATTGTAAAAAAAGGAAATTAAAAGGAATGAAATTAAACCTAAATTCTATATTTTTGGATTTTTAGTTATTAAAAAAACCTATTTTACTAAATTTATTTACATGTTAATTATTTACAAGAAAATAATTATAATAAAAATATTTATTATTTTTTTTGTCTTTTTCTGATTTTTATGATGTTTTTCATATTTTGTAAAAATAATTATTAAATTAAATCAACACAACAAGTAAAAATAATAATTAAAAAGATATGAGAAAAATAAAAATATTTGCAAACCAGGGTGGGGGTGTAGTCCCAATTTGTGAGGTTTTGGACTTAGCAAATCTGGCCCAACAAGTATGGAATTTGTTGACTTTCCTAGGCCACGTACATGCATGCTGACTTGTCCTCATGGTGTCCCTCAATGCACAACCCTTGATCTGGTTCCATTAAGCACGTGGCTGGCTTGATATGGTGAGCACACGGTATATCCACAATCCAAGCGCTGCATGAGATTAATTACTGAAAAATAATATTGAGCAATGTGAAAGACCTGGGGTTCGAACCCAGGTCAAGGGAATTACTAGCGCTTGCATCAACCACCTGTGCCAATGGACATATTTGATATATCATTAAACAATGAATATAATAAGAACAATCAAGAGTTAGTGCTCCAAAACGCGCGCAATTTCAAAATGGCCAATGGCTGATGGACACGAAATCATCTTCTTCCTCATCCTGTAAAAACAAAACACTATGGCAACGGTTTTCGTAGCGTTGTATTAGGTAGCTTTTAGAAAAATAGCGAATAGCTCAATTCTAAACATAAATTAAGCGCGACTATCTCAATTTCTTCGTCCAGATATACTGATTGCAATGGTGGTACTGGGATGGTCTAATTTTGCTTGTATTAAGAGTCCCTAATTTTGAAACCTGCAAACCCTAGAATATGAACATGGCAAAATCGCGTGTGTGGCACAAAAATGCAATTAAACATAATGGTTAGTCTCAGAATTTCATAACAAACATGAATCCACAAACAAAAAGTGCAAAGGATGCATAAATCATGATGCACGATTTTGTATTTTTCTCTTTACAGTTTGAATCATAGATACCAGTTCAGGGCGTTTTGGTGGTTGATATTGATTGGAATACCTTCAGGAATGCTTAAGGAAGCTATTGAAATAGGTTTGGTGTCTCGAATCAATCTCTAGCACTGATTTCAGATTTGAGTTTTATCAACAATTTTCCAAGTTTTTAATGGAGTTTTCAGCGCAGCTTTTTGTCTAATGCCTTTAGGTTTGTGATTCTGAATATGTATAGAAGCTTTTAGGTCAACAAAATTGAACAAAATCTCATGCCATAATGGTTTTTGCTAATTGATTTTCCAAGATCTTTTTGAATCTTTTTCACATGGCTTTGGTGCAAATTATGATCAATTCTAACCAAATCTTTCCTAATTGGCATGTGCACGAATTATAGAAGCCAAAACATGTATAAAAAGATTGTTTTTGTTAGGTTAAATATTTTTTACATATTTTAAATGATTTAAGTGAATTAATATGAATAAAATTCAAATAAATAATTAAAAAATGAGAAAATACTTCCCTTTTGGGCCAAGTGGTCGTGCATAGGCTTGGAATGATGAATCATGGAAGAAAAATAGGCCCATTAGCAATTTTAGGTCATTTGAAGTAAAGTTGACTTTTCAAAATTCCCAAAAATTTCCCAACTTCCACAAGGAATAACTTGCTCAATTTTTAAGCTTTTCACATGTTCTTGGACATTTTGGAAAGGTCTTTGAGTCCTCTAACCAATGCCTTTGGTCCCATGTCATTTTGATTTACCAATCTCAAGTTATGGCCTTTGACCTAAAGTCCCTTTTTGTTGACTTTTGAAAATGACCTATAATGTTGAAATTGATAACTTTTTGTGAGAGCATTTCTTGGACTTGAAGTATGAAGATGAGTTGTAGGAAATGTCTTTCTCTTCAAAATGAGCTTTGGATGGTATTTTTCTGATAATCCATGTGAAAGTTATGCCCTGGTCAATTTCAGTTGACTTTTTCAGCTGTCCAAATATAGTAACTTTTGCATCTTTGATGATTTCTGAGCCAAATTTTGAGAATCATGATCAAGCATTGATCAAATGATGTTTATGGCTTCAAAATGATGTGTTGACCAAAAATTTGAACTTTTGACTGTCAAATGACCATTTTGCCCCTACAGTTGACTGTAGTGCAATTTAGGGTTTTGACTGTGCAATTTTGAGCTGAATGCCTTGAAACTTGATATGAGGATACTTGACCATCTTTGTAAGCATATGAGACTTGATTGGGCACTTGAAAACTTCCTTTTCTTGATCAGAACACAAACCCTAGCTTTGACTGTATAGGAGATTGTTGAGCTGTGCAACCCTTGGGGAATTTTGTGACTTAGCTTGGCAATTTCTTGAAGAATATGGGAGGGCAAATTTTGGGGTACAACAGTTGCCCCTGTTCAATCTTCTTAGACCTGGGGATGCAGATTGGCTGGCGTGCCTTTCGTAATCCGAGGGTAGAAGATGATTGGACACTAGAGTGCCCAGAAATTTGCGCTCACATAATAGCAGTGATGATGGGGGAATGGGCTTATAGATGCCATTTGGAGATTGCTGGGTAGGGTGATGGGCTTATAGATGCCATCTGAATGTTGATTGCGGGGGAGATTCCTTAGCGAGAACCTGCATACCTGCAAAAGAAAAACGAGTACCTGACACGTTGCAGGAGCTGATTTTAGATTCTTGGTATAGATGTGTCCTGACTGGTTACAGGAGCTGAGTCTGGAGCTTCAAAAGATGATGAATGGACCAGATATGGTTGCTGCCTTAGCATGAATGGTAAGAGAACCTTGAGTGACTTTAACTTCAACAACGCTCGTTGAGAAAAATCTTGGGTGACTTTAACTTCAACAACGCTCGTTGAGAAAGATCTTGGGTGTCTTCTACTGGGATAAGAATCAGGGAGATCTTAGGGTCGATCTGACTGAACCAGAAGAGGCCTTTGACTGGATAAGCATCAGGAAAATCTTAGGGTCGACTTAACTGAACCGGACAAGGTCTTGGAATATCTTCAACTGGATAAGCATCAGGGAGATCTTAGGGTCGATCTGACTGAACCAGAGAAGGCCTTTGACTGGATAAGCATCAGGAAAATCTTAGGGTCGATTTAACTGAACCGGTCTAGGTCTTGAAACAACTGGATAAGCATCAGGGAGATCTTAGGGTCGATCTGGCTGAACCAGAGAAGGCCTTTGACTGGATAAGCATCAGGAAAATCTTAGGGTCGATTTAACTGAACCGGTCTAGGTCTTGGAATATCTTTAACTGGATAAGCATCAGGGAGATCTTAGGGTCGATCTGACTGAACCAGAGAAGGCCTTTGACTGGATAAGCATCAGGAAAATCTTGGGGTCGATTTAACTGAACCGGTCTAGGTCTTGAAACATCTTCAACTGGATAAGCATCAGGGAGATCTTAGGGTCGATCTGGCTGAACCAGAGAAGGCCTTTGACTGGATAAGCATCAGGAAAATCTTAGGGTCGATTTAACTGAACCGGTCTAGGTCTTGGAATATCTTCAAATGGATAAGCATCAGGGAGATCTTAGGGTCGATCTGACTGAACCAGAGAAGGCCTTTGACTGGATAAGCATCAGGAAAATCTTGGGGTCGATTTAACTGAACCGGTCTAGGTCTTGGAATATCTTCAACTGGATAAGCATCAGGGAGATCTTAGGGTCGATCTGGCTGAACCAGAGAAGGCCTTTGACTGGATAAGCATCAGGAAAATCTTAGGGTCGATTTAACTGAACCGGTCTAGGTCTTGAAATATGATTGAGAATTTAAACTGCATCTTTCCTGAAAGGTAAAAGTCAGTCATATGCAATGCATGATCTGGATCAAGCAATGATGTTCTCAACATAAAGGAGACTTGTATGATGCAGTGCGTTATGCATGTTATAATGATGTATGTGATGTTTTATGTATGTTTTCGTCTAGGAAAGTGAATCCTTGACGGGTGCCGGGAAGTCGTATCCTGGGCTGATGTTGAAGAACAGATTTTGCTGCTGCTGGGGATGATAACTGCAAGAATACCGGTAGGAGAAGATAACTCCGTTGCGGGATAAACTTGGCAAATGAAGATTCTGCGGGGAGAAAAGATACTTTAGCGACCATGCTGGGAAGCGATACTCTGTGGGGATAGAGATGCTTTGCTGAATTATTGAGAATGACTTGCTGAGGATGTCTTTGTTGTGTTGGAAGTGTGAATGGACTTCGTTGGGGTAGGAAGGAACTACGTTGACGGCGACCTTTCCGTGGCTTTTGGCTGAGGATAACCCAGTTATATCCTATTGAGGAAATAACTCTTTGAAATCAAGCCGGACGACGCGTTCGTGCTCTGCGAGGATAATCTTCCAGAATCTACTGGGGATAAGCTTACTGCTTGGGGAGATGGGTTCCATCTTTCCTGGGAAACTGGATTGGACTATTCTGGAGAGGTTTGAACTGCAGGGGAGTGATTCCTTTGAATATTGAGATATGCCGCCGGGGAACAATCTTTAGACCAAGAATGTCGGGGATGCTTGTTAAGAATATGTGCTGCTGGGGAAGTATTGAGATCTACGGGAGGATACTCAATTTCCTTGAGCTTTGATAGCTTTGCTTGGAGAGAAATGTACTGTTTTGCTGAACCACTCTCTGGGGAATTAAGATGCACTTGGTCGTGTTCTTTAGCTGAACCTACCTCGGTACCTTGGAGGGTAGAACAATTAGACTACTCAGACAACTCTTTTATTGCCCCTGTTTCTAGTGTCACCTGCAATTAATTCCTTTGTTTCGTATGCAAATATTTATGAGTTAGCAAATTATTGTCAATGCATATATCACAAATTGAACCTTGGACGTTCTTCGCAAAACAAAACAAAAAAAGAAAAATACTTGGCACGTTTAACTGAAAATATATTTGTATTGATTTTGAATGGCCTGTAAATAGGCGTTTTGTATACAAGAGGATGACGTCCTAGTAAGAGGTACGTCGCCGAACAAAAGAGTTTATACAGATTTTGTACAAGAGAAAATAAAACAGCTGTGTGAAATATGAATGATCCACTGGGTTTCAACTCTGCTATTGTCTTTATAACTCCGAGCGTCTCATCACTTGATGACCTTGGTTGAAGGTGAAGCTGACTGATCGATGCCGTTTGAACTTGATGTGGATATCGGATTCTGGATGCAAAGTGATCCAATGAGACATAGTATTACGCTTTATCCCTAATTTTTGCCTGGACCGCCCTTTCAGGTTTTCAGTCCACCGGGATACTCATTTTTGCCCAAGCCGCCTTTTCAGGTTTTCGACTTGCCGGGTGTACAGATTTTTTCATTTTCATCCCTTCATTTTGCCCGAACCCTTTTGGTTCGACGGGAAGCCCTAATTTTTGCCTAGGCATGTCAGCCTAGCGGGTCATTTTTCATGCGTAGTATTTTTTAACTATGTCTGCATTGGCGGGGTGAGGAAGGTCGTCACCATCCATGTTGGTTAATATCATTGCTCCCCCTGAGAACACATGCTTAACCACAAATGGCCCTTCGTATGTGGGGGTCCATTTGCCCCTTGGATCACTCTGAGGAAGGATGATTCTCTTGATTACCAGATCCCCAACTTGATACTCCTGTGGTCTGACCTTTTTGTTAAATGCCCTGATCATCCGTTTCTGATACGTCTGACCATGACAGATAGCAGCAAGTCTCTTTTCGTCAATGAGGTTGAGCTGATCAAGTCGTGTCTGGATCCAATCATCTTCATTCAGATTTGCATCCTTCATTATCCGGAGAGAGGGAATTTGCACTTCGATTGGCAAGACTGCCTCCATGCCATAAACTAGAGAGAAAGGAGTTGCCCCGGTTGACGTCCTGGCTGAGGTACGGTACCCATGAAGAGCGAACGGTAACATCTCGTGCCAATCTTTATAGGTCACTGTCATTTTCTGCACGATCTTCTTGATGTTTTTATTAGCTGCTTCTACAGCCCCATTCATCTTCGGTCTGTAAGGAGAAGAATTGTGGTGCTGTATCTTGAACTGTTCGCAAAGCTCAGCGATCATCTTGTTATTCAGATTGGTACCGTTGTCTGTAATAATTCGCTCAGGGACGCCGTACCGACAGATCAGATTGTGCCGAATGAACCGTGCCACAACAGTCTTGGTTACCGTAGCATAGGATGCTGCCTCAACCCACTTTGTGAAATAATCAATCGCCACTAGGATGAAGCGATGTCCATTGGATGCCGTAGGTTTTATCTCGCCGATCATGTCTATGCCCCACATTGCAAACGGCCAAGGCGCAGTCAGGACATTCAGGGGAACCAGAGGAACATGCACCTTATCTGCATAGATCTGGCACTTGTGGCATGTCCTGGAGTGTTGGTAGCAGTCGGCTTCCATGGTGGACCAGTAATATCCTGCCCGTAGGATTTTCTTAGCCATAGTGTGTCCACTGGAATGCGTACCAAAGGTCCCTTCATGTAGCTCTTCCATGATTCTTTCCGCTTCAGTCTTGTCCACACAACGTAGTAAGGTTGAATCATGGTTTCGCTTGTACAAGATGCCGTTGCTTAGGAAGAACTTGGCTGCGAACCTCCTCAGGAATTTCTTATCGTTGATGGATGCACCTTCCGGGTATTTCTGAGCTTCCAGATATCTCTTCACTTCGTGGTACCAGGGCTTCTCCGTTACCAATTCAGTTTCGAGATCACAACAGTATGCCGGTTCGTCCAGTTTCCAGATGATGATCCGGGGAGCTTCATTATCCCATTTGACCTTGAACATTGAAGACATTGTAGCTAACGCGTCCGCTAACTGATTCTCTTCTCTTGGAAAGTGCTCAAAGGTTATCTCTGTAAAGTGGGGAATCAGGGTCAACACACATTCTCTGTAAGGAATCAAGTTTGGATGTTTCGTATCCCACTCTCCTTTGATCTGATTGATCACAAGAGCGGAATCTCCGAAGACACTTAGAAATTTGATCCTTAGGTCAATCGCAGCTTGAAGACCCATGATACACGCCTCATACTCCGCCATGTTGTTGGTACAATTGAAACACAGCCGGGCAGTGAGTGGAGTATGAGTACCTTGAGGAGATATGATGATGGCGCCGATACCATTTCCCAAAGCATTGGAAGCTCCGTCAAAGTGCATAGACCATCGGGATCCTGGCTCAGGTCCTTCATCCGGTCCAGGTACTTCACAATCAGTCACAATCATGATGCTTTCATCCGGGAATTCGAAATTCATTGATTGGTAGTCATCTACAGCTTGATGAGCTAAGTGGTCTGCCAATACGCTCCCTTTGATGGCTTTCTGGGTTGTGTACTGAATGTCGTATTCCGTCAAGATCATTTGCCATCTTGCAATTCTCCCAGACAGAGCAGGCTTTTCGAATATGTACTTTATAGGATCCATCTTTGAGATCAACAAGGTAGTGTGAGTCAGCATATACTGTCTCAGCCGGCGAGCAGCCCATACCAAAGCGCATCAAGTTTTCTCAAGCAGCGAGTATCGGGTCTCACAGTCGGTAAACTTTTTGCTAAGGTAATAAATGGCATGCTCTTTTCGGCCAGACTCGTCATGCTGCCCCAGCACATACCCCATCGAATTGTCAAGCACTGTCAGGTATAGTATCAGAGGTCTCCCTTCAACCGGTGGCATAAGGATAGGTGGTTCTTGGAGATATTCTTTGATTCTGTCGAAGGCAGCCTGACATTCATCGTTCCAACGTACTACCTGATCTTTCTTCAGCAGCTTGAAGATTGGCTCACAGGTAGCAGTCAGGTGTGAGATGAACCGAGCAATGTAATTCAGGCGCCCTAAAAAGCCTCTGACCTCCTTTTCTGTCTTAGGAACTGGCATCTCTTGAATAGCTTTGACCTTAGCAGGGTCCACTTGAATACCTTTATCACTGACCACGAAGCCTAGCAACTTCCCAGATCTTACCCCGAAGGTGCACTTGTTCGGGTTCAATCTTAGCTTGTATAGTTTCAAACGGTCAAACAACTTCTGCAGATGATCTAGGTGTTCTTCCTCAGTCTGGGACCTAGCGATCATGTCGTCAACATATACTTCTATCTCATGATGGATCATATCATGAAATAAGGCAACCATGGCACGTTGGTAGGTTGCCCCAGCATTCTTTAATCCGAACGGCATGACCTTGTAACAGAAGGTGCCCCACTGAGTAACGAATGTAGTCTTTTCCATGTCTTCAGGTGCCATCTTTATCTGATTGTAACCTGAAAAGCCATCCATGAAAGAGAACACTTTGTGCTGAGCCGTATTATCAACAAGGACATCAATGTGAGGTAAGGGGAAGTCATCCTTGGGGCTGGCCCTGTTCAGATCCCTATAATCGACACACATTCTGACCTTTCCATCCTTCTTTGGTACCGGCACCACATTAGCAACCCACTGCGGGTAAGAAGTCACTGCAAGGAACCCGGCATCAAACTGTTTCATGACCTCGGCTTTAATCTTCTCAGACATTTCTGGACGCATCCGACGGACCTTTTGCTTAACTGGAGGGCAGTCTTCCTTAGTCGGCAAGTGATGGACAACAATATCGGTATCCAACCCTGGCATGTCTTCGTAGGACCAGGCAAAGATCTCCATATAGTCATGCAGCATCTTGGTTAACCGTTGCTTCACGCTGAGCTCTAGGTTGGCACCAATCTTTACCTCTCTCCTGTCTGCTTCAATACCCAAGTTTATGGTTTCCACTGGCTCTTCATGAGGTTGGATTGCCCTCTCTTCCTGAAGCAACAATCTTGCAAGCTCGCCAGGCACTTCGCAATCATCTTCACCTTCGTCTTTGGCTAAGTTGATCGGATTTTCGAAGTCATAATTGGCAGTAGCAGAGTGGTTATCAGTAAGATCCAGAGTGGATTGGAACCTGTATGAGTGAGTGTGTGTGTAAATACAGCTGTTTTGAAAATTATGTAAAGGAAAGGAAAGACAAAAAAGGAACACAATATTTGTAATGCGAAAAGTACGTCCAAGATTTTCATTCATGATGTATAAAATGACAGTTTGTATGCCCTCACAAATAGAACCACGGTGCCTCGGGTAAGACACCGGGCCATAGAGTTTATCATTGTTTATTACAAAATATAACGAAACAAAGAAATTTATTACTGCGTCACAAAGGTAACAGGGGTATGGTCCTTTGCACTCCAATTGTTCAATCCGTCTTCGGCCGTCGGATAGATCCAGCTGTTGAATTCAGCTTCGTCCACTTCATGGTCTTCCCCAACAGCATTCACTTCTGAACTTTTAATAAATACCGGAGGTCTTCCGATCTTTGCTTTCCTCATAGCTCTCTGACCTTCTGAGGTGAAACCCAGCCCAAGTTTATCAGTCTTCTGGGTGAAGTCTGGAAGTCTGCCCCAGTCGGCACATTCACCCTTCTGCACCACAGCCCTGGCATCCTTCAGAGAGGCCATCTTCAAAGGACCACTTGCTTCTGTTGTTTCTGCTGCAATTGGAAACACCTCCTCGAAGTGCTGAAAGGGGGTTTCAATAAACTCCCCATCCATTTCAATGTATCTGAACGAGTTTAGGTGGCTCACCATATATTCTTCCTCTCCTTGTACCGTGACAATCTTCCCTCTGACGGGGTACTTCAGCTTTTGATGCAAGGTAGAGGTCACTGCCCCAGCCTTATGTATCCAGGGTCGACCCAACAGACAAGAGTAAGATGGACGGATATCCATCACATAAAAAGTGGAGTCGAACACCTGAGAGCCCACACGAATCGGAATGTCAACCTCTCCATGGACCATCCTCTTTGAACCATCAAAGGCCCTGACGATGATGTTGCTGGGTTTCAATTTCAGGCCTTCACAATCTAGACGATCCAAAGCCTTCTTGGGTAGCACATTTAAAGATGACCCAGTATCAACCAACACATGTGCCAAGGTGGTGCCCCTGCATTCAATTGAGACATGCAGAGCATCATTATGGTCTCTCCCTTTTGTGGTCAAGTCAGCATCTGAGAAACCTAAACCGTTGCCTGCCGTCAGGCTTGCCACGCAATCAGTGAACTGGACCGCAGAGGTTTCATGTGGCACATGGGCCGTCTTGAGGAATGATATTAGGGCCTTTGCATGGGCCTCGGAGCATAGCAATAAAGAGAGCATGGAGATCTTGGAGGGCGTATGCCCCAGCTATTCCACAACATTAAAATCGCTCTTCTTTATAATCTTCAGAATCTCCTCCATCTCTTGTGGGGAGGCCTCAGCAGCTATGGGTATGGGTGCCTCCATCTGGGCAGGCTCAACTTCAATTCCCTTGCCCCGAGCATTGGATGACTCGGCAGCAGGAGAAACAATCGGATTAACAGCAGGAACAACAACTTGATCAGCAACAGGAATAGGTGTACTTGTAGGAATTATCAGGAGCGGTCTTCGGGCAGCAGGCGGTGCAATGTCAGGCGAGAAGAGCCTGCCACTGCGGGTAACTTTGGCTGGGCCAGTGATGTCACAGATGCTGGCGCCAGCGTTGAGCTCTTGTTTAATCCCGTTTATATATACATCTGCCCCATAGTGCCAAGGGACAGCTTTATCAGATACATAGGGCAGGGGCCCTGGAACAGTGATAATAACGGGTGCAATGGTCAGAATTTGGACGGGCTTCTTCTGGAGAGCCGGGATCGGATTATTGAAGATAGTCACCACAGAGACTTCTTCTATTGGAACCAAACGAACAGCAGACTTCTTGAATAGAATCTCCTTGCTATCCATTAAGCTTTGGATGCTTAACTTTAGCAAGGGACAACCGGATGGGGACACAACACAGAACAGGCAACCCTCACTACAACCCGGAAATAAACCGGCCTGCAGTAGGTTCTTCTTAACGATCTTTAGAGGAGTGGCTAGATCATCCACAGAAACAGCATAAACGTCTTCATCAACAGCATTTACCCCGTGCTGAGGCATAGGGGCAGTAACTACATTCGGCTTTGCAGGCGCTTCGAATTGTATCTCCTTTGCGTCGATAAGGTCTTGCACCTTATTCTTCAACGCCCAACAGTCATCAGTAGAGTGCCCCGGGCTTTCTGAATGATAAGTACAACGAGCATTCGGGTTGTACTTGGGGGATGCAGTATTTGGAAACTTCGGCGCCTCCCCGACAGTCACTAAATTAGTTGAGAGCAACTGTGGCAGGATCTGCGACAAGGTCATGTTTAAACGGGAGAATTCTCTCCGGGGTCTTTCCACCTTTTGAGTATTGTTTGGCCGGGGAGCGGCAGCAGGCTTAGCAATCATTACCGCACTGACAGATTGGCGGTGTTCATTTCTCTCTGATCTCCTGGAACCATATACGGCGCTAGACTCCTTCTTGAAGGGTTTCTTCTCAGCACTGGATGATGCACCCTTCGGAATTTTTCCAGATTTTAACCCAGCTTCAATCCTCTCTCCAGTCAAGATTAAATCAGTGAAACCAGCAGACGAATTCCCAATGAGATGGTTGAAGAATGGCCCAGATAGGGTCCCCAAGAACATGTCAACCAGCTCCCGATCAGTCAATGGTGGCTGCACCCTGCCAGCCAGGTCTCTCCACTTCTGAGCGTACTCCTTAAAACCTTCGCTTGCACCTAACGCCATACCTTGGAGTTGGGTACGTGTGGGGGCAAGGTCGGCATTATATTGATACTGCTTGTAGAAAGCAGTAGCCAACTCCTCCCAGTTACGAACTTTGGTCCCATCCAGCTGATAGAACCATTCGAGATGAGTCCCTGAAAGACTCTCCTGGAAGAAGTGGATCCATAAATTCTTATCCGCAGAGTACGGCTGAATTTTCCGAACATAGGACCTTAAGTGCAGCTTGGGACAAGACGCCCCGTCATATTTGGATAAGGTTGGTGCTTTGAACTTATGCGGGATAATCACACCAGTCGACAAACCCAGATCTCCGAAATCCAGCCCAGGTGCCTGTTGCACCGCAATAGCCTTCAACCTGTCCTCCAGTTGTTTGTACCTGTCATCTGAAGGAGGGTACTGCTCTTCATCAAAATCTGTCTCGTTGTCGAAGACGACCGGACTAGGAACCTTTACTTCTGCTTGAGAAGGACTCTTGCCAACAGAAGAACCAGCCTCTTCATGCTGCAGAGTATTGCCAAACCTTCGGCCCGAGTTGAACAGAACAGTTCTTCTCTTCTTCTTCTTCTCCTTTTTCAGGAGCATAGCCTTCAGTTCTTCTTGGCCTTTAGCTAGACCCTTGATTAGTTCTTGAAACTGCGCATTCTGCGCCTGAAGAGCCTTGATTGATGTCTCGGTTGATTCAGATCCGGGATTCATGATGCTGAAATAAACAGCGAAGAACTATAAGCAACCTGAAAAAGGGGAAAAACCTGCTATGCACATGATGTATGAAATGCGTATGAATTATGTTTTCAAAGACAATCGGGAATCAACTTTGTAAACAAAAAAGAACACACTTCATTAGATTCAACTTTGCAACTGAAATTATTCAACAAGGTTGCCCTTAGGTGTTACATGAAATGAAACAACTGGAAAGGAGATAAAAACTGTAAAGGCACATTCAGAATTCCTCATTGATCCCATGGTCTCCTCTTCTCAATACGGATGTAGGCATTCAGAGCTCTCTCATTCTCCAACTGCTTTGTCAGCTTCTGGATCTTTAATTCCTTCTCGTTGAACTTTTCCCGGTAAGAATCCCGCTCTTCTTGCAGTTGCGACCAGGATCTCTTCAACGTCTCATAATCAGTAGGTATCTGAGGAGGAAGGACAGTTGGAGGCACACCATCTTTATCAGGACACTCAAGAATGACGGGTCTGACAGCTTCATACGGCATACCTAACTTCTGAGCACGGATGCGAACCCATTTGTAGTAGGCTTCCATAGGTAGAGAAGTCTTTGGCCCCAGCTCTTGTGGGTCAGCTTTATGAACCTTGTCCCAAGCCTTGATGAACCTACGACGCAGCTCGTCACTATCCACCTGAAACTCGAAACTGATGTGAGGCACCAACATCTCATGGGGACCTGCTCCTCTTGCTCTTCCAAACTGACGGAGTGCTAGACATGGATTGTAAGAGATCCCTCCTTGAGTACCAATTAGAGGGACATTAGGATACTCCCCGCATCGATCAATAATAGCTATCTCATCCAAACCTCTGCAAGTCCAAATGATGTCTTTATCGGTGAGAGACATTAACCTGTGAGCCCAACCTCTTCCTTCTTGGTTCTTCAGTACGAACTTAGGGAGGTGCGAAATAAACCACCTCACCAACAAAGGGATACAACACCATAGGGTTCCTCGTCTTCGGGTAGTACGGGCATGGAGTTGTTGCAAGATGTCACCCAAGAGAGTGGGCACAGGATTCTGAGACATAAAGATCCTAATGGAAGTGACATTGATGAAGTTGTCGGGATTGGGGAACAGGACCAACCCATAGATTAGGAGAGCCAAGATGTCTTCATATGCCCTAAAGTCCAGGTCATTCCAGAAATTGTTAGCTTTGCCAATTAGGAACTTGGCCAAGAAACCCTTAACTCCGCTTCTAGTTACCCAGTTGTCTGTTACCTCTTGATGGGTCAAGGGAAGAGCTGCAGCAACATCCTCAAGCCTGAGAGTCTTTTCCCAACCAGTAAAGGGAGTCTGATCCAAGATAGGGATACCAAGCAGATTAGAGAACTCTTCCAGGGTAGGGACCAGCTGGAAGTCTTGAAAGGTGAAGCACTGGTACTGAGGGTCATAGAACTGGGTCAGAACACTCATCAACTGTTGATCCCGCTTTGCAGTGACTAAACTGAGAAGAGAACCATGCCTCTGAATGAAGGAAGTGGTATTTGGAATTCTGCTAACCAATTCATCAAGCAACTCAGGTGAACGAACAAAGTTGAACCGGACAGTATTCCTTCGCACAGGCATCATAATGTTCTACAAAACAGAGCAAAGATGAAACCCTCTTGTCTTTGAAATGGTCAGTTCTTATGCAGGATGCATGCAATGCTCATGATGCTATGATGTTATGATAAAGCACACCACATACAGATACAAAGGCAAACATGGTAAGGCACACAAGTCACACAAGGCAAGCCCCTAAAGTTTAGGCCAGCATGAGGTCTAGGTACTACCCTCTTTCAGTTTGTTGGTTCATACCTGTCCTAATCAAAAGTAACCGGGTTCTTAGAGGATCCCAATATCATTGACTACCCTCAATCGGTCATAACTCCAGCATCGCAATCTTTTCTTGCGGCCAGAACCATCACGAGAGTTTAGCCTCAATGGGCGTAGCAGACTGCTACAATTCTAAAGGCCAAGTTGTGTCAATTAAGGTTCTAAGGTTGTTGGTGCTTAATGACTCCTTAGAAGACCCATATTCTCCTCGTTGCGACACAAGGGATATCGGTACAGACTAAGGTGCCACACCAACGTAGCCACTGCTTCACCTGTGTCGGTCTACGCCGGACAGGTCCCTCACAGCTTATGCTACCTAAACAGGGTATCCCCAGATCCGGGTTAGGATCTATGTATCTCCGATGCAACCCACAATAATAAAGCAAGCAAAACAATACAAGTGAAAACACAGTTATGACCTAGCCCTAAGGTACACCTCACTTTATAGTTTGATCCCCAGCAGAGTCGCCAGTTCTGTGATCGGTGGATCTGGAACTGACTGTTTAACACTGGTTCGCGAAATGTCGCGGAAGCAAGAGTCGCCACCGTCTTTTATTTTCTCCAAATGGAAAGGACAAAAGCACAGAAAAATTCCTTAAAGAGATTGCTCTCGGTTCGGGAGGTAGGTTATAGAAAGGGAAGGTGTTAGCACCCTTTCTATCCATGGTTATCCATGGGCTCTTAGATACTTGCTCAATGTGTTTTCAAAATGTTTGTTTTTCAATGTGGGTTTAAAAAGTTTCTTTGAAAAAATTTCAGTTCGACTCGTACGTCAGAGTGTTTGAAAAGTTTGCTTTTGAAAGCTTTTGAAAGTGTGTTGGTGTGAAAAGTCTTTTGAGTTTGTTTTGAGTTAGAGAAAGTATCTTTGAGAACCTACCTACCCTAAGGAATTCGTCTGTGTAAATGTCCTTTGAAGTAGTGCCATCCCACCATTGAGAGATAGGTAGCACCACCATTGGAGGTGTTCGGGTCAATTCGAGTTTAGGGACGTGGTGATCACCAGAGCAATGGGAAGACACCTTAGAAGCTACCCTCATGCCAGGTTCCCGGATCATGAGGACTTACTAAGACGTCCTCTACTCGACGATCACCTTTCGAAGGCAACAGTGAGGCGTACCCTAGGGGTGGTGTGTGCGATTTGTGTGTCGTTTTCATTTATATTTGTCTTGTCATGTTTGTTGTGATCTACGCTTGATTTTAATTAAGACATTCATTCTTGCATGCTTTTTGTTAACAGTTAAAATTTGCGGGAAAATAAACCTAAACTATTACAAAGGCGCGGGTCCACATCGCCGAAATTAAACCGGACCCGATTTGACGGAAAATAAATAAAGCGAATAAAAGTGCGAAAAGTATAAATTGTTACAAGGCTTTGGGACATGTACATAATTATTTAAACGATATAAAATAAATACGCGACATTAAATAAATTATGAACATGGGCGTTGGACCCTTTTTGCAGAAAATTAAAGTTAATGAATTAATTAAAATTAAATGAAAATGTTTTTGGTGTTTTTGTGTTTTTTAAGATTTAAAAGAAAAAAGAATTGATTGAAATTAAAATAAAATGTCAAACCCTAATTCTAATGTTTTTTAAGTTTATTGTAAAAATATTAAGTTTTAACCTAATTTAAATCTAAGTTAATTTACATGCAAAATTTAATTTATGAAAATAAATAAAATAAATATTATTATTGTAAAAAAAGGAAATTAAAAGGAATGAAATTAAACCTAAATTCTATATTTTTGGATTTTTAGTTATTAAAAAAACCTATTTTACTAAATTTATTTACATGTTAATTATTTACAAGAAAATAATTATAATAAAAATATTTATTATTTTTTTTGTCTTTTTCTGATTTTTATGATGTTTTTCATATTTTGTGAAAATAATTATTAAATTAAATCAACACAACAAGTAAAAATAATAATTAAAAAGATATGAGAAAAATAAAAATATTTGCAAACCAGGGTGGGGGTGTAGTCCCAATTTGTGAGGTTTTGGACTTAGCAAATCTGGCCCAACAAGTATGGAATTTGTTGACTTTCCTAGGCCACGTACATGCATGCTGACTTGTCCTCATGGTGTCCCTTAATGCACAACCCTTGATCTGGTTCCATTAAGCACGTGGCTGGCTTGATATGGTGAGCACACGGTATATCCACAATCCAAGCGCTGCATGAGATTAATTACTGAAAAATAATATTGAGCAATGTGAAAGACCTGGGGTTCGAACCCAGGTCAAGGGAATTACTAGCGCTTGCATCAACCACCTGTGCCAATGGACATATTTGATATATCATTAAACAATGAATATAATAAGAACAATCAAGAGTTAGTGCTCCAAAACGCGCGCAATTTCAAAATGGCCAATGGCTGATGGACACGAAATCATCTTCTTCCTCATCCTGTAAAAACAAAACACTATGGCAACGGTTTTCGTAGCGTTGTATTAGGTAGCTTTTAGAAAAATAGCGAATAGCTCAATTCTAAACATAAATTAAGCGCGACTATCTCAATTTCTTCGTCCAGATATACTGATTGCAATGGTGGTACTGGGATGGTCTAATTTTGCTTGTATTAAGAGTCCCTAATTTTGAAACCTGCAAACCCTAGAATATGAACATGGCAAAATCGCGTGTGTGGCACAAAAATGCAATTAAACATAATGGTTAGTCTCAGAATTTCATAACAAACATGAATCCACAAACAAAAAGTGCAAAGGATGCATAAATCATGATGCACGATTTTGTATTTTTCTCTTTACAGTTTGAATCATAGATACCAGTTCAGGGCGTTTTGGTGGTTGATATTGATTGGAATACCTTCAGGAATGCTTAAGGAAGCTATTGAAATAGGTTTGGTGTCTCGAATCAATCTCTAGCACTGATTTCAGATTTGAGTTTTATCAACAATTTTCCAAGTTTTTAATGGAGTTTTCAGCGCAACTTTTTGTCTAATGCCTTTAGGTTTGTGATTCTGAATATGTATAGAAGCTTTTAGGTCAACAAAATTGAACAAAATCTCATGCCATAATGGTTTTTGCTAATTGATTTTCCAAGATCTTTTTGAATCTTTTTCACATGGCTTTGGTGCAAATTATGATCAATTCTAACCAAATCTTTCCTAATTGGCATGTGCACGAATTATAGAAGCCAAAACATGTATAAAAAGATTGTTTTTGTTAGGTTAAATATTTTTTACATATTTTAAATGATTTAAGTGAATTAATATGAATAAAATTCAAATAAATAATTAAAAAATGAGAAAATACTTCCCTTTTGGGCCAAGTGGTCGTGCATAGGCTTGGAATGATGAATCATGGAAGAAAAATAGGCCCATTAGCAATTTTAGGTCATTTGAAGTAAAGTTGACTTTTCAAAATTCCCAAAAATTTCCCAACTTCCACAAGGCATAACTTGCTCAATTTTTAAGCTTTTCACATGTTCTTGGACATTTTGGAAAGGTCTTTGAGTCCTCTAACCAATGCCTTTGGTCCCATGTCATTTTGATTTACCAATCTCAAGTTATGGCCTTTGACCTAAAGTCCCTTTTTGTTGACTTTTGAAAATGACCTATAATGTTGAAATTGATAACTTTTTGTGAGAGCATTTCTTGGACTTTAAGTATGAAGATAAGTTGTAGGAAATGTCTTTCTCTTCAAAATGAGCTTTGGATGGAATTTTTATGATAATCCATGTGAAAGTTATGCCCTGGTCAATTTCAGTTGACTTTTTCAGCTGTCCAAATATAGTAACTTTTGCATCTTTGATGATTTCTGAGCCAAATTTTGAGAATCATGATCAAGCATTGATCAAATGATGTTTATGGCTTCAAAATGATATGTTGACCAAAAATTTGAACTTTTGACTGTCAAATGACCATTTTGCCCCTACAGTTGACTGTAGTGCAATTTAGGGTTTTGACTGTGCAATTTTGAGCTGAATGCCTTGAAACTTGATATGAGGATACTTGACCATCTTTGTAAGCATATGAGACTTGATTGGGCACTTGAAAACTTCCTTTTCTTGATCAGAACACAAACCCTAGCTTTGACTGTATAGGAGACTGTTGAGCTGTGCAACCCTTGGGGAATTTTGTGACTTAGCTTGGCAATTTCTTGAAGAATATGGGAGGGCAAATTTTGGGGTACAACAGTTGCCCCTGTTCAATCTTCTTAGACCTGGGGATGCAGATTGGCTGGCGTGCCTTTCGTAATCCGAGGGTAGAAGATGATTGGACACTAGAGTGCCCAGAAATTTGCGCTCACATAATAGCAGTGATGATGGGGGAATGGGCTTATAGATGCCATTTGGAGATTGCTGGGTAGGGTGATGGGCTTA
The DNA here is from genome assembly GCA_948472305.1 of Vicia faba. Taxonomy (NCBI): domain Eukaryota; kingdom Viridiplantae; phylum Streptophyta; class Magnoliopsida; order Fabales; family Fabaceae; genus Vicia; species Vicia faba. The sequence continues at coordinate 206,549,502 of OX451737.1, read as the reverse complement.
TAGATGCCATCTGAATGTTGATTGCGGGGGAGATTCCTTAGCGAGAACCTGCATACCTGCAAAAGAAAAACGAGTACCTGACACGTTGCAGGAGCTGATTTTAGATTCTTGGTATAGATGTGTCCTGACTGGTTACAGGAGCTGAGTCTGGAGCTTCAAAAGATGATGAATGGACCAGATATGGTTGCTGCCTTAGCATGAATGGTAAGAGAACCTTGAGTGACTTTAACTTCAACAACGCTCGTTGAGAAAAATCTTGGGTGACTTTAACTTCAACAACGCTCGTTGAGAAAGATCTTGGGTGTCTTCTACTGGGATAAGAATCAGGGAGATCTTAGGGTCGATCTGACTGAACCAGAAGAGGCCTTTGACTGGATAAGCATCAGGAAAATCTTAGGGTCGACTTAACTGAACCGGACAAGGTCTTGGAATATCTTCAACTGGATAAGCATCAGGGAGATCTTAGGGTCGATCTGACTGAACCAGAGAAGGCCTTTGACTGGATAAGCATCAGGAAAATCTTAGGGTCGATTTAACTGAACCGGTCTAGGTCTTGAAACAACTGGATAAGCATCAGGGAGATCTTAGGGTCGATCTGGCTGAACCAGAGAAGGCCTTTGACTGGATAAGCATCAGGAAAATCTTAGGGTCGATTTAACTGAACCGATCTAGGTCTTGGAATATCTTTAACTGGATAAGCATCAGGGAGATCTTAGGGTCGATCTGACTGAACCAGAGAAGGCCTTTGACTGGATAAGCATCAGGAAAATCTTGGGGTCGATTTAACTGAACCGGTCTAGGTCTTGAAACATCTTCAACTGGATAAGCATCAGGGAGATCTTAGGGTCGATCTGGCTGAACCAGAGAAGGCCTTTGACTGGATAAGCATCAGGAAAATCTTAGGGTCGATTTAACTGAACCGGTCTAGGTCTTGGAATATCTTCAACTGGATAAGCATCAGGGAGATCTTAGGGTCGATCTGACTGAACCAGAGAAGGCCTTTGACTGGATAAGCATCAGGAAAATCTTGGGGTCGATTTAACTGAACCGGTCTAGGTCTTGGAATATCTTCAACTGGATAAGCATCAGGGAGATCTTAGGGTCGATCTGGCTGAACCAGAGAAGGCCTTTGACTGGATAAGCATCAGGAAAATCTTAGGGTCGATTTAACTGAACCGATCTAGGTCTTGAAATATTATTGAGAATTTAAACTGCATCTTTCCTGAAAGGTAAAAGTCAGTCATATGCAATGCATGATCTGGATCAAGCAATGATGTTCTCAACATAAAGGAGACTTGTATGATGCAATGCGTTATGCATGTTATAATGATGTATGTGATGTTTTATGTATGTTTTCGTCTAGGAAAGTGAATCCTTGACGGGTGCCGGGAAGTCGTATCCTGGGCTGATGTTGAAGAACAGATTTTGCTGCTGTTGGGGATGATAACTGCAAGAATACCGGTAGGAGAAGATAACTCCGTTGCGGGATAAACTTGGCAAATGAAGATTCTGCGGGGAGAAGAGATACTTTAGCGACCATGCTGGGAAGCGATACTCTGTGGGGATAGAGATGCTTTGCTGAATTATTGAGAATGACTTGCTGAGGATGTCTTTGTTGTGTTGGAAGTGTGAATGGACTTCGTTGGGGTAGGAAGGAACTACGTTGACGGCGACCTTTCCGTGGCTTTTGGCTATGGATAACCCAGTTATATCCTATTGAGGAAATAACTCTTTGAAATCAAGCCGGACGACGCGTTCGTGCTCTGCGAGGATAATCTTCCAGAATCTACTGGGGATAAGCTTACTGCTTGGGGAGATGGGTTCCATCTTTCCTGGGAAACTGGATTGGACTATTCTGGAGAGGTTTGAACTGCAGGGGCGTGATTCCTTTGAATATTGAGATATGCCGCCGGGGAACAATCTTTAGACCAAGAATGTCGGGGATGCTTGTTAAGAATATGTGCTGCTGGGGAAGTATTGAGATCTACGGGAGGATACTCAATTTCCTTGAGCTTTGATAGCTTTGCTTGGAGAGAAATGTATTGTTTTGCTGAACCACTCTCTGGGGAATTAAGATGCACTTGGTCGTGTTCTTTAGCTGAACCTACCTCGGTACCTTGGAGGGTAGAACAATTAGACTACTCAGACAACTCTTTTATTGCCCCTGTTTCTAGTGTCACCTGCAATTAATTCCTTTGTTTCGTATGCAAATATTTATGAGTTAGCAAATTATTGTCAATGCATATATCACAAATTGAACCTTGGACGTTCTTCGCAAAACAAAACAAAAAAAGAAAAATACTTGGCACGTTTAACTGAAAATATATTTGTATTGATTTTGAATGGCCTGTAAATAGGCGTTTTGTATACAAGAGGCTGACGTCCTAGTAAGAGGTACGTCGCCGAACAAAAGAGTTTATACAGATTTTGTACAAGAGAAAATAAAACAGCTGTGTGAAATATGAATGATCCACTGGGTTTCAACTCTGCTATTGTCTTTATAACTCCGAGCGTCTCATCACTTGATGACCTTGGTTGAAGGTGAAGCTGACTGATCGATGCCGTTTGAACTTGATGTGGATATCGGATTCTGGATGCAAAGTGATCCAATGAGACATAGTATTACGCTTTATCCCTAATTTTTGCCTGGACCGCCCTTTCAGGTTTTCAGTCCACCGGGATACTCATTTTTGCCCAAGCCGCCTTTTCAGGTTTTCGACTTGCCGGGTGTACAGATTTTTTCATTTTCATCCCTTCATTTTGCCCGAACCCTTTTGGTTCGACGGGAAGCCCTAATTTTTGCCTAGGCATGTCAGCCTAGCGGGTCATTTTTCATGCGTAGTATTTTTTAACTATGTCTGCATTGGCGGGGTGAGGAAGGTCGTCACCATCCATGTTGGTTAATATCATTGCTCCCCCTGAGAACACATGCTTAACCACAAATGGCCCTTCGTATGTGGGGGTCCATTTGCCCCTTGGATCACTCTGAGGAAGGATGATTCTCTTGATTACCAGATCCCCAACTTGATACTCCTGTGGTCTGACCTTTTTGTTAAATGCCCTGATCATCCGTTTCTGATACGTCTGACCATGACAGATAGCAGCAAGTCTCTTTTCGTCAATGAGGTTGAGCTGATCAAGTCGTGTCTGGATCCAATCATCTTCATTCAGATTTGCATCCTTCATTATCCGGAGAGAGGGAATTTGCACTTCGATTGGCAAGACTGCCTCCATGCCATAAACTAGAGAGAAAGGAGTTGCCCCGGTTGACGTCCTGGCTGAGGTACGGTACCCATGCAGAGCGAACGGTAACATCTCGTGCCAATCTTTATAGGTCACTGTCATTTTCTGCACGATCTTCAAAATGATATGTTGACCAAAAATTTGAACTTTTGACTGTCAAATGACCATTTTGCCCCTACAGTTGACTGTAGTGCAATTTAGGGTTTTGACTGTGCAATTTTGAGCTGAATGCCTTGAAACTTGATATGAGGATACTTGACCATCTTTGTAAGCATATGAGACTTGATTGGGCACTTGAAAACTTCCTTTTCTTGATCAGAACACAAACCCTAGCTTTGACTGTATAGGAGACTGTTGAGCTGTGCAACCCTTGGGGAATTTTGTGACTTAGCTTGGCAATTTCTTGAAGAATATGGGAGGGCAAATTTTGGGGTACAACATTCTCAAAGATTTTTTATTTTCAAAAACATTTTATAAAAAGGTTTTAACTGTGTGTGTGCTTATATCCATATACCTCTATAAAGAAATAACTGTTGCTTTTACAAAGTTTCACTCACTTGCTAAATTAGGAGATTAACTCCTCTAAGCTTTGTCTGATAGATTATTTTATGTTGACACTTGCTTCAGATTTCTTTTGAGGCTTTTGATGTAATCTATTTGTTTGCGTTTTATTTGAAACTTTGTTGATCCCTACCAATCAAACCTCATGGCTTGCATATTTAACCGCTTAAGTAAATTGGTTGCCTTTGTTTAATGATTGCATATTTATTATGTTGAATTTCATTTGTTCTGGTCTTTTATAGTTGTCATTATGTTGCATCTTTATCATGTATAATATTTGTTATGTTATTTATAGTTGTCATCATCAAAAGAGGATGTCTTGGTTTGAAGGTTTTCCTGTAAGACACTTGTAAAATAAGGTTCCACAAAGAGGTGTTGATATTTTCTATCTACCAACCTGTTCTATTGAGGGGTATTGACACATGAAGTCTAATGATGGATGTCGTGAGTGGAGTAAAAAAGTTTTAGATTAAACTTTTGTCCATTATTAGATATAATGATCTTAATGGTCTTATTGAACTGAGTTTGAATCATGACAATAAAGGATTTTATTAAAGAAGATGTTTCATATTTGTTTTTCATAAAAAAAATCCAACAGTAACGGCTAAAGTCATCAATAACAGTTAGGAAATATTTGTGGCCAAGTAAAGAGGGGGTATAAATAGGTCCCCAAATATCGATATGTATCATTTCAAAATAGTTTGAAGTTTTATTTATGCTTTCAGGAAAAGAGAGACATTTTTATTTAGCTCAAAAACAAATATCACATGGATTATTAGATTTAGAAATAGATGTTAACGCAAAAACTTTATTTATTTGAAGTAAAACATCATGGTAAGGGTGACCTAGCCTATTGTACCATAATGTGCAATTATTGATATGGGGTATATTGGGATTGCGATTATTATGAGAGATTACAAGAGTGTGAAAATAGGTAAAATCAAAGAGTATAAGCCTTGAAGAAGTCTAGTTGCACCAATCTACATTAAGTATGGATCCCTTGTATGTAGGGGTATTCAAAACCAAACCGGTCCAATAGAAATCCGTAAAACCAAACCAAATCAAACTGAAACCACAAAAAACTGCATTTGGTTCGGATGTGTTTGGGTCATTTTTTAACGGAACCACGCGGTTCGGTTTGGTTTGCGGTTTGTATTTTGCAAACCAAACCAAACCAAATTAAACCATATTATGTTATAAAATCTTACTAACCAATATATATTTCTTTAATTCTTTAGAGAAATTAACATATATTACGAGTATATTTTATCATTTTCTTTGTAGATATTTATTTTAATTTACAAATCATAAAAAATAAAATATTATTAATTTATAAATACTATTTTCACAAAATATATTTTATTGTATTCTTTGTATAATATTTATTTAAGAATGCAATCTTATGTATATCATTCTTTAGATTTAGATAAATTTATAATACATAATTTTATGTATCAAATTATAAACTTACTTTGACAATTATAAATTTTTTATGATAATGTATGAATAATTAAACACAAAATTATAATTTCCTCTATATGTGTATGTATGGATCAATAGTTTTTTTGTAAAAAACCAAACCAACTAAACCAATTCAAACCATATTAGTTTTATTTAGTTATATTTTTAAAATCAAATCGAACCGTGCATTTTTTCTCTTGCGGTTCAGGTGATTTTTTGTATGAAACATTTAGTATAAGTGAAGGTTAAGGCACAATTTAATGATGTGGTTAACTTCGAAATAGAAATCAGATTCGTAAAAAATGAAGGTATGAAGAAAACATCATTAAGGTGAAAATCATCAGAAAAATGTATGAAACTAGAAAAACTGGTAGTAACAGTGGCTCTATTAAGAAGCCTTATGTAAATGGGTTTGATAGGTTTTAAATAGCCGAAATATGATCTAGAATGACACACGTGATCAGTAGCTCCTGTGTCAAATAGTCAGTTATGCATTCCTATGCTATGAACATTAAGGATGGAAGAAGAGATACCTGAGGTGGAGTTTTTATATGTTTGAAGCTGTTGAGTTGCGCTTGTAGTGGGAGGGCCATTTTGATGTAAAAGATCCAATAGAGCGTGTTATTGGTCAGTAGTTAGAGTAGAGTGATTGTTACCATCTACAATATTTTTTGGGAGAATCTCCAGGTTGATCATCAGAAGTTACCTGAACAATGTGAGGCTTCTTAAGATAGAGGGACGTTTGTGCTTCTTAAAACAAACCACTACTGTGTGTCCTGGCTTGTTACAAAATATGCATATTTTGATGCCTTTGAATTAGTTGTAGGCTTGTGGCTTATGGCTTGTATCCTGAATCAGAAGTGCGACCATTGTTGTAGGTTTTGGATACTTGAGCAATAAGTTTGTCATCGTCAAAAGGTTGATTGAGTTTCCTTTCTTGTTGAATGAGGAGGGAAAAGACACGGTTGATCGGAATAAGTGGAGTCATAAACATAATCTGGGCACGAACGGGTGCATAGAAATCGTTGAGCCCTTTCAGAAACCGAATAACATAGTCATTTTCTATGTAAGCCTTAATCGTGGATAGCAATTGACAGCTATAAATATGTTCGCAAGTGCAACTAGGAATGGGGCAAAAATTGTCGAATTCTTGCCATAATTTCTTCAAGGTAGTGAGATATTGAGTGGTGTTTTGATCTCCTTGCTTCTAGGCGTGATTTTGTTCCTATAGGTCCAAAATTTGAAAGATGTCGCCTTGATGGTATCTTTCGTGAAGCTCGTCCCAAATGTCTTTGGCTGAATCCATCCATAGGACACTTTCTAAAATCTCCTTTTCAATAGAATTTGTTAACCAAGACATGACCATATTGTTGCAGCGATCCCACACGATGTGTTTTTTATCAAAAGAAAGGGGTCGAATTAGGGTTCCATCTATGAACCTAATTTGTTCTTTAAACGAAGAGCAAGCTTGACTGCACGTGACCATGAATGAAAATTGTTGTTGTTGAGAGATGGAGAAATAATCGATAATCTGGGATTGTCGCGCGGGTTCATGTAGAAGGGGTCAAGTATGTTTGTTTTGTAATTTCTTGTGGAGGATTAATGGTGGGATTTCTGTTTTTCGGAAGAGGGTGGTGATTTGTCGTTGTCATAATCCATGGTTGTGCAAAAAGATCGAGGGTTGGAAGATTAAGGTTTTTGGGAAAACAAGAAAGAAAGAAGATGATTAACATATGATCCAGAAGAGGGTTGGTGAACAAGAAGGAACCCATGGTTTCAACAAAGGTAGAAAGGGAGAAGATATCGAATAACCGAATGATTTGATCGAAAGAAAATGCTGAATCGATGAAATTGTAGAGATTCTTCAAGAAATTGGATGAAGATGTTAATGATTTCGTGAAATCTGATGAAAGATGGTATTGAATTGTTGGAAAAGCTAGTAAGTTCGAGAATTTGGACGAAATTTATGGTTGATTTTGGGTAATTTGAAGAGTTAATTGCTGGGAATGATGAGATTCATCAAGAATATTCAAGAATTTGCAGAGAGGGGAAAAATGAAAAAAGATGAAATTAATACGTTATCTCAAGAATGTGTGTATGGTTAACACGTAAAAAAAATAGATGTGTGAGAAAGGGACACAAGAAAAAAGAAAGATGAGGAAAGAAAATCAGAGTAATCAATCTCTTACTGATACCATGTTGACAAGTGTTAGCGGATAAAATTTGATTTCAACATAGAAAAATTCACCTGAAAAATCATAATTGAGTTCTCTGGAAAAATTAATTTGGTTATAGGTTGGAGAGGTACTTGGGATATATAGCCAATGACGCAGATAAACGTGACTGGCCTAATAAACAATAATGGGCCAAATAAACAAAACTAACCAACTATAATAGGCCTAAAGAGAAGCATGATAAAAATCAGAAAAACAGTACATTATATTTTAACAAAATGTATCGTTCACCAATGGGTTCCTCAAGGGTAGTAGTGAAACAAGTATTAGATTGAGAATATACAGGAATTATGAGTACTTGTTGTACCACTAATTTTATGAACCACTAATTTTACTATGTAATTAAATCGTTGAGACATAAACTATCTTATGTCTCAACAATTATGTCACAACTATCTTTCCGTGCCTTATGTTTGGTCTCATGATTTCTTTTAGGGGTATTTTTTTTTTCTTTCTATATTTAGTTACTTTGTTTCTTTTGTGTGTCTGATTATGTCACTACTGCACACGAGTGCTTGCAAGGGTAAGTTAAAAAATAATAATAATAAAATAATGCAAAAGTTTGCTTGAATATTAAGCTGCGTGCCCTCAATGCCCTTCTACTATTACAAGTTACAACAAGTTATTTTTAAACCAAAAATGTATCTTATATTGATTTGACAAACATCAACATCTCTATGTAGATACAAACTTTAGCACATTTTCATTTGATGAGTCATGCTTCAAGAAAAACAAAAAGAGAGATAATTAACATTCAAAAACATTATAAAATTAAAATATTGGATATATGGATTCCTTATAAAACAAGCAATTAAGTATATAAAATAAAATCATTTTCAGCATCTAGTGTTTAATATCAATATTCTCATACATATCTTGTTCTAATTCATGTTATATTTATACATTACCTTCTTGTATCCTCCGAGAGGTGGGAGAGTATTACAAAGTGCCAGTTGTATACACATAGAAATCATCATCAAAAATGGGAAAGAAAGTAATTAATCAAACATCATCATTGAAAACATCTAAGGATGTTCATGAGAAACAATATTTCAACAATTTGATTAAGGTTTTGAAACCTAAAGTCTACATCACTAATAGTTCACGTTTCAAGAAGTTAGTTCAAGAACTAACTGGAAATGGAGATTCCAACACTTTGTCTCCACAAACATTGCAAGTGTCGAACGTCGTTGAGAATTGTAACATTATTGAAACTGAAACTACTAGTTTTGATAACTCAGTTTCAACTGAGGGAACAAGTTACAACAACTCTTCTCAAACATCTGAGTTTTCTTGTGATGATCAATTGTTGAATGAAGAATTCAACCAAGTTTGCAACCAACTTTGTTTAGATGATGAGTCATTGTTCTTTCAAGATTTTATGGTGAATCAACCTCTTGATGAATTGATGGCATTTCAGAATGTTGAATCACTACTTTTTGATGTTGAATTGCCAAATCCATTTTACAATTATTGTGAAGAGATTGAAGTGCCAGATGTTAGCATATATGACTATGAGTTGTCTGGGCTGCTTTAAACGTGTTCTTCATTATTGGAACATCATTCATGATTTTGTTTTTGTTTATATTTACTTTTCTTGTTTATGGTTTGTATAATATGTAGAATTATAGCTATGACGCATATGTGCATGTATATTCTTTTGTATATATACATCATTGATGAATCCTGAGTTTGTTTCCTCAGATCTTAATGCTTTACTTGAACCAAGATTTATGGTACCATGCATTGGTTAACTTAACATTAGTTTAATAACTAAAAATTTATCTTTAAAAATGAAAAGTGAAGTGTCTTCAAATACAAATATGCGTTGGTGTAATTTTTACTCTCTCTGTTCTTTTTATAAGAAAATTTTGACTTTTTAAGTTTATTAAATAAATGATGTATTTAGACTATATATATAAACTAGATATATTAATTATCTAATGAATCTAAAAAGTAAAAATTTGCTTATAAAAGAGAATGGAAGGAGTACTTGTTAAAAACGTACAATAAAGATAATCTGATATTTAAAGGATTATTTGGGATGTTTAGAGTTGTTGATGGTGTTTAGAGTTAACTCACACATAGTGGTGAGAAAAAATATATATCTCTAAGTTTTTGTGAATAATGGTCTCTTTCTCAACCCTATGGTTGAAGAATTTATAGAAATTTCCCATAGGACCTAAAGAGTGGTTATTGTAATCTTCTCTTAGGAGTTTAGAACGTGGAGCCGGTGGAGGTCGTTATTCCTCCTATTAACATGGAGAACATGACTTTCCCCTTTGAATGATCTTTCCATATCGTTAGTGTGTGGAGGCATGTCACTCTTTGCATTTCATAAGTGGGTGAGGGACGGTCTAACCCAAGTTGAATAGAGGGCGAGTGTTACGACTAGTGGGTGACTAGAAACCCAACCTTCAGTGGCATATGGTGCGAGCTTTATACTCGTCTGTCTCCAGTGTGCTTGATTTTTCTTACTTCCCTTTGATTACTTTCTATTATGCACAACTAAATTGTCCCAAGACACATTCCCCATGCAGGAGATCTTGAAAAGGGAAAAGTGATTTAGTTTGAGTCCTTCGTGCGAGACTTTAAGTTGAGTTTCTCAAGCGAGACTTGAAGTTGAGTCTTTCAGGCAAGACTTTGAGTTGAGTTCCTCAAGCGAGACTTGAAGTTGAGTCCCTTATACAAGACTTAAATTTGAGTCTCTCAGACAACACTACTAAAAAAAATCCATTTCACCTCGGACGCGAAATGCATAGAACCTCGGCTATAAAAACGAGGTAATGAATGGTGTCATGAAAATTTTTCACATTACCCCTCGTTTTTAAAACACCGAGGAAAAAATTCATATGCACATGGGTTCAAACCTCAGCTTCTGCACTTTTAATATTTTTAAAACTAGCGCATCATACCTCTCGGTTTATCAGTAGAGCCAAGGGGTAAGATAGATTGTTTTTTTTAAAAACTCGTTAGAAACTATAGAATATTAATAAACTAATTATTTACCGACATTATTGCATTGTTTACATAGAATATATATATATATATTTTTTAATTTGATTCTTCATCATCATTGTAATGCCCGTAATTTAATTTAATTATTTATTTAATTAATTTAATTATTTTTAGATTATTTGTGAAGTTGCATGATGTTAAGAATTATCGGTGTGAGTTGTTAGATTATTATTAATTAATTAATTAGTTGATTAATAATAATTATAATGTGGAATTAAAGGGAATATATGAAATAATGTTGGACTTATGCTATTGGTTAGAAATAGTAAAGTGGGGGTGTAGGCTAGGCCCAAGAGGATTGTTATATAAGGAGAAGCTAACACAAGGATTTGTTTTAGTTGGAGAATAATGATTTCTGTACGCTGATCGGTAGAGTTGCGCAGAAGAGGAGAAACCTTCCCGGTGTCGAGCTGAGCAAATCAAGGTTTACGGCCGAAGCTTTGGTTGAGCGACCTTCAATCCAGGTAAGGGTGGGGTTCTGACCTTATAATGGGATTTATGATGTTTGTTATGGAGAATTGTTCGTAATTGTGATTGTTGCCCGTGATGTTGCTGAATCTGTTAAGGAAAGATGTCGTTCTGTTATGTTGTGGACGTTTTGTGTTGTCTGCATGACTTACCCATAGAGCCGATGAGTAGGTTAGTGTAGATTGTTTCCTGTTGTTGTGGTCGTTAGGTTGTTGTGGTCGTTATGATGGTGTGGTCGTTATGATGTTGTAGTGGTTCGAGTAGTTGGCAGGAAGTTAGGAATTATTGTTGTAGTCGGTCTTGTATAATGAACGAATTTGTCGATAGGAATATAGTTGCCCATTGTTGCGTTATTCCAAGCGATTAGCAGGAAAATTGGTAAATTGTTAAAATGGTCGTTTTAGGGAGGTTATGTGTGACTGTCTTGTATGTTGATGAATTTGTTGATAGGAAGTATAGTTGCCCGTTACTATGTTATTCCGAGCGATTGGCCGGAAGTTATGAATAGTAGTGGTGTGGTCGTTAAGACGTTGTATCGTGATTGTGTTATTGGCCGAATTAGCGGTCGGGGAGGATGCTGAAGTAGTAGGTATCGAGCGGCATTTTAGGTTGTGACGTGTGTCGAGGGGTTATGTGTTGGATTTTCACGCAGAATTTGCTGGTGACATTGAACCTATTGAGGACAGAAGTCCTTCTTGGGGACGTGTGGTCACTAAAGCAACGTTAGGACGCTTTAGTGGTAATCCTAATGTCTTAGATCATTTTTATCGAGGCGACCATTTCGAGGCAACTTATGATCTTGGGACAAAGGACGACCTCTAAAATATCCTATACTTAATGACCACATTCGAGGCAACCAAGTGAGGTGTACCCTAAGAGTGGCATGTGCAAGTGTGTCAATTTTCAGTTATTTTACTCTTGCATGTCATGGTGAGCTATTGTTGATTTTAAGTTAAGATAGATCTTGCCATACAATCCTAGTTAGCATACATCTAAGCAGTTAATATATGTACAGGAATTTAAAGTGCGGGAATTGGAAATCCTACGCTATTACAAGGCTTCGGGGAGGGGGATTATTTACATGTTCAAAAATTGGGGGAATAAAAAGCAGTAAAGTAAAAGTCTTAGTTTAAGCTATTACAAACCAGTAGACAGTTACAATAAAATAAACGCGCGCGAATCTGAAAATAAACTCTAAAAATTCTAAGAAAGAAATCTTTTTGTTGTTTTATTTTATTTTGGGGAAATGATCTAAATCTATTTAATTTTAGTTTTTTGAGAAAATGTTAAAATAATTAAAAGATTGATTGACAAAGTTAATTTTAATAGAAAAAACTAGCCTAATGTTTTTTTTTGTGGTTTTTTGGTTTTAATGTTAATTAAAAAAGATAAAAAGATGTCAATGAAAACAAAAATAAAATACAAAGGGGATCCTTCGATCCAGGAGTTTCGACCCAGGGAGGGAAAGGCAGCTTCGATCCAGACAGGGTCATGGTCCTTTCGATTGGGCCAGATAGTAAGGCGTGAGTAGCCTTCGATCCAGGGAAGAGGATTGTCTGATCATGGAGATCATGGCTTTCGACCCAGGAATGAGATGCCTCCTTCGATCCAGCATGCTAATGGGTTCGATCCAGAGAAGGGCTCTCCTTCGATCTGGGATGTTATACCTGTAAAAGCATGTTAGCAAAATAAAATGCAGGGCCTTGGTATTGAATCCCAGGCCCTTCGATCCTGCACTTGTTGGGGTCTCTTCAGGCTAAATCTGCAGCAAATGTTAGCACACGAAAAACATGATCTGGGTGCCAAACCCAGGCCCTTTGATCCTGTCTAGGATGGCAAATCGAAGGTAACAACAAGTAATGATGTGTTATGCAAAAACAAGGTTGAATAATTTACCCTTTCTTACCAGCAGATCGGACTTTTGATTTGGGCGCTTCCTGGATGTAGGAAATTTCGATTTGGGGCTTATGGGCGTGGATGCTTTTGTTGAAGGACTGCTTTGGCTTGGAAAATTCTGGGCAGCGTCTCTCCAATGCTTCTGTTCTCTATTTTTTTTGTATATTTTCGTCCTCTATGTCCTTTTTCATTCCACTTGTGATCTCTTTATATAGAGGGGGTAGAGGGGACAGGAAGACAAAGATTTAAATGACCTTGAATATGTGTTTTGACAGCCATGAAGGAGAATTCGGACCGTTAAACATGTGTTTGAAAGCCATGAATGAGAGTTTGCAACGTTGGCTAAACACATGGGATTTTGTCCCTTTTTGAATTTTGAATGAGAAGCAGTTGGCCTTCGAATGCTCTCTTTCGAATGGGCTGATGGCCTCCTTCGAATGCTCTTCGAAAGCTTCTTCGAATGGACCTTTTTGGAATTCCAATCGAAGTACTTGTCCATAATGCCAATCGAAAGGCTCCTTCAGAACACCAATCGAAGGGTCTTTCAGAATGCCAATCGAAGTGCTCCTTCAGAATGCCAATCGAAATGCTCCTTCAGAATGCCAATCGAAGGGTCTTTCAGAATGCCAATCGAAGTGCTCCTTCAGAATGCCAATCGAAATGCTCCTTCAGAATGCTAATCGAAAGGGTCTTTCAGAATGCCAACCGAAGTGCTCCTTCAGAATGCCAATCGAAATGCTCCTTCAGAATGCCAATTGAAGGGTCTTTCAGAATGCCAATCGAAGTGTATTTAAAGCACCACTCAAAAATTTTCCTTTTCCTTAGGCAAGAGTTTGTGATCAACCATGCAGGGGAAAGACTTTGGAAAACATGAGAGAGCAAATTTTGGGGTACAACAGTTGCCCCTATTCATTTTTCTTAAACCTGAGGATATAGATTGGCTTTCGAGCCTTTCGTGATCCGAAGGTGGAAGATAATTGAACACTAGAGTGCCCAGAAATTTGCACTCGCATGGTGTAGTATCAGCATTGTGATGTCAGGAATGGGCTTACAAATACCATTTGGAGATTGTTGGTAGGAGGATGGGCTTATAGATGCCATCTGCAGGAGTGTCGATCGCATAAGAGATTCCTTAGCGAGAACTTGCATACCTGTTGTTGTAGAAGATTCCACTGGGGAAGTCTAACTTCGTTGAGATTTAGGAACCTGCCTGTACTTTAACTGGGAGAATGCCTCAGTTGAGTTTTAAGAACCTATTCATAATTCAATTGGGGGGAAACATCTTCATCAAGATCTAGGAACTGTCTCATGCTTAATGGAGTATACCATTGAGGTTATAGAACTTGTCCATGCTATGACGGAGGAAAACATCAAGATCTAGGAACTGACTCATGCTCAATGGAGTATACCGTTGAGGTTATAGTACTCGTCCACACTATGACATAGGGAAACATCTTCATCAAGATCTAGGAACTGTCTCGTGCTCAATGGAGTATACCGTTGAGGTTATAGAACTTGTCCACACTATGACGGAGGAAAACATCAAGATCTAGGAACTGACTCGTGCTCAATGGAGTATACCGTTGAGGTTATAGTACTCGTCCATACTATGACGTAGGGAAACATCTTCATCAAGATCCAGGAACTGTCTTGTGCTCACCGGGAGTATACCGTTGAGGTTATAGAACTTGTCCTGTCTGGTTCCAAGTATCAATCTTCAATTTCTTCATGTAGATAATTTTCCTAGCTTGTTACAGGTATTAATCTACAATCAGTCGTCCACAGATATTCTTCCTGGCTTGTTACAGGTATTGATTTCTGACCTGAGAAAGAAAGGTCTTCCTGGTTTGTTGCAGGTATTAATCTTCAATTTCTTCATGTAGATAATTTTCCTGGCTTGTTACAGGTATTAATCTACAATTAGTCGTCCACAGATATTCTTCCTGGCTTATTACAGGTATTGATTTCTGACCTGAGAAAGAAAATTCTTCCTGGTTTGTTACAGGTGTTCATCTTCAATCTCTTCATGTAGATACTTTTCCTTGCTTGTTACAGGTATTAATCCACAATCAGTTGTCCACAGATATTTTCCTGGCTTGCTACAGGTATTAAACTGGGACCTGAAAAGGTTGGTCGAGGAGATATCTGTCCTTGCTGGTTTCAGGTATTACTCTCTGACCTGAGAAAGAAAGGTCTTCCTGGCTTGTTACAGGTGTTTATCTTCAATCTCTTCATGTAGATACTTTTCCTGGCTTGTTACAGGTATTAATCCACAATCAGTTGTCCACATATATTTTCCTGGCTTGCTACAGGTATTAAACTGGGACCTGAAAAGGTTGGTCGAGGAGATACTGTCCTGGCTGGTTTCAGGTATCGATCTCTGACCTGAGAAAGAAAGGTCTTCCTGGCTTGTTACAGGTATTCATCTTCAATCTCTTCATGTAGATACTTTTCCTGGCTTGTTACAGGTATTAATCCACAATCAGTTGTCCACAGATATTTTCCTGGCTTACTACAGGTATTAAACTGGGACCTGAAAAGGTTGGTCGAGGAGATACTGTCCTGGCTGGTTTTAGGTATCGATCTCTGACCTGAGAAAGAAAGGTCTTCTTGGCTTGTTACAGGTGTTCATCTTCAATCTCTTCATGTAGATACTTTTCCTGGCTTATTATAGGTATTAATCTACAATCAGTCGTCCACAGATATTTTTCCTGGCTTGTTACAGGTATTAATCTGGAACTTAAGAAGGTTGGCCGACGAGATAGTTGTCCTGGCTGGTTTCAGGTATTAATCTCTGACCTGAGAAAGAAAGATGGTCTTCCTGGTTTGTTACAGGTATTGATCTTCAATCTCTTCATGTAGATAACTTTCCTGGCTTGTTACAGGTATTGATCTACAATCAGTCGTCCACAAATATTTTCCTGGCTTGCTACAGGTATTAATCTGGAACTTAAAAGGTTGATGGTAGCCATATTTTTATTGACCTTCTCCTAAAAGAGGTAAACGTTAGCTGTATGCAATGTCATGATGTATGAAATGCATGATGTCATGATGTTCTCAAAATAAATGAGATTTGTGCTGTATGATGCGTATGCATGTCATGATGTATGAAATGCATGATGTCATGATGTTCTCAAAATAAATGAGATTTGTGTTGTATGATGCGTATGCATGTCATGATGTATGAAGATGTGATGTTTTTAGCTGGGGAAAATAAATCCCGGAGCTACAGGAGAATAAAGCTGAGTTCTTCGTTTCTGCTGGGGATGATGAACGAAGATGGTTGTGAGAATAAACCTGCAGGAGAGAGGAACTCCGTTGGGGAATAAACACGGTGAAGAGATTACTCTGCGGGGAAATACTCTATGGGGGAGAGATGTTCTATTGATGATTTTAATGATAATTCCGCTGGGGAATCTGTTGATAAGCTCTGTTGGGGATTCTGCTGTTAAGCTCCATTGGGGATTTTGACGATAAACTCCGCTGGGGATTGACTACCATTGTTGGTGACATTGAACCTGTTGAGGACAGAAGTCCTGCTTGGGGAAAGAAAGAACTTCGCTAGGGATGATCTTTCAGTTGCAACTTGCTGAGGATAACCCAGTTAGACTCTTGTGAGGATAACCTTCTGAATTTGGCTGGGGAGATTTATTTTGTACTCTGCAGGGGATAAGCTTCCAGAATCTACTGGGGAAGATGATTCAGCTCCATTGGGGAAACTTTTTTAGACTGCGCTGGGGAAATGGCTCCACTGGGGGTACCTTGCATTCTGACGGGGAACATTCTTATATTCTGTTAAGACTGCCAGGGATACTCTTATGCTTGCTGGGGAATATCCTTATACTCCGCTGGGGAATATTAAGACCTTCTGGGGATACCCAACCTTCTCAGGGTTGATGGTAGACCAACTCTGCTTGGGGGAGAGTATGGCTGATTCGTTCATAGTTGCAAGCCTCAGTTGGGAGAACTATCATTACTGCTTTACTCTGCGGGGAGTGAAGGTATCTTGGTCATATTCTTCAGCTGAACCTACCTTGGTACCTGAAGGACAGAGCAACTGCACAGTTCGGACAATTCTTGTTGCCCCTGTTTATGCGGGACAAGGTGCCTGCGGAGGCCCTGTGGATCGAGTATTATCCCAACCTATGAGGTGCTTGGTCTCTTTTGATTGAAATGACAAGTCTTCTTCTGGTAGGTGAGTGACGAGATGACGGGGCATAGTCGTACGCTTTGATCCCTAATTTTTGCTTGGAACGCCCTTTCGGGTTTTCAGTCCACCGGGATACCCATTTTTGCCCAAGCCGCCTTTTCAGGTTTTTGACTTGCCGGGTGTACAGATTTTTTTTATTTTCATCCCTTATTTTTGCCCGAACCCTTTTGGTTCTCCGGGAAGCCCATATTTTTGCCTAGGCCAGTCAACCTAGCGGGTCTTTGTTCATGCGTGGTATTTTTGACTATGTCCATTCCCTCAGGATGTAGGGAGGTGTCACTGTCAGTAGTGTTGTGTTGCCATACTACCCGAAGATCTTCGTTTGATCATGCAAGATTCGTTGCTGTAATTCATGTCCAATGCCCCAAGTGACGGAGATGGAGACTTGCCCCTGGTTACTCTGCACTTCTTCAGGGATTTCTTGAAATCTTGACTGGACTGCCCCAGGTGTGCTGGATAGTGACATGTCATGCCCCTTGTTGATAGGAGATTTGTCAATGGAAGTGTCATCCTTTTTGAAGTGATTTTGTTCACTGAGAGGGCTTTCGTTCATCGGATATTCGTTGTGTGAATTTCTCCGCTATCAAACAAATAGCCAAATGCAAATAGTGATATTCAAATAATGCAAAGTTTATGCTTGTCTCGAAGTTTTGAAAAATGCGTTTTTTAGCAGAAAACTTTTTATAAGACAAATTCAACACAAGATTTAGGGCAAAGCCTTACAGGAGTCAGGATACCTTTTGTAACAGTATGCTTTCGAACTAACCCATGCTTCAGTTAAGACTTTTGAGGGTTATAACGTGGCCTGGTTCACGGTTTAAGAAACAAAGGATAAAGGCTCAAATTTATTTGTACCCACCCGCTCTTCGTGATGTTCTTCAATCCTAAACTCAGCTAATCGTGCATTAGATCTTGTTTGAGTCTTTGCTCTGATATACCAATGATGGTTCGGATACTGACAATTTATTTTGAATAGGCAGTCATTTTTGCAACATTTTTCATGTTGTTGAGGATTTGTAGCGACCTCGTTCTTTTAATTTGTGTTATCCATGTCTTTTGCCTGAACCGTTTCTTTTTACAGTCAGCGGGATGCCCCAGTTTTGTAAGTCTCCTTCATAGGTTTTGACTTAATGGGCTTTTATTCTGAGAGGTAATGACTGCATGTCTTTACGGTTATATGGAACCGACACTGTCTTTTGTTTCAGAAGGACTTCTTTGATGCCATTCATTGTGCACCTGGATCAACTGAGAAAACTACCCTGCCCCAGGTTATAATTAAGGGTTTTAATTTGTGAAAAGAAAAACTCCAACTTCTTTGGCTCAAAGGGGTTGACTAGGGATTATCTTCCTTATAACTCCACTGTTTAGGATTTGAAACAATGCATGTACATCGTCAGCGGGGTCTATTCGAAAGCATACTGTAAAGATCGTGGTATCGTTTTCGTCATCCTCCCTCTAAAGGCTTAGAATTTTTTTAATCGAGAGTTAATCATCACAAAAAGGAAATATGAAGCAATTTAAGCATAGTGAAAACAATTAATTCAAAACAAGACACGTGCATTGCATTAATGAAATAACAAAAGTTTGACATGACAATAATTGTTTGAATAAGCAAAGAAAAATACAATTTCAAAATTCAAATGAACAAAAGTGCTTTCAATCCTAGCCATATTTTGGCATGGGAGCAGTGATCACATTGGGAGTCTCAGGAGAGACGAGTTCGATCTCTTTTGCATCAATCAAATCTTGGACCTTGTTCTTCAAAGCCCAACAATCATACGTATCATGCCCCGGGATATCAGAGTGATAAGCGCAGCGGGCGTTAGGGTTATGCCTTAGTGATGTTGTATTTAAAATCTCCGGTGCTTCTTTTAGAGTCACCAGATTGTTCTTCAGCAACTGTGGCAACATCTGAGATAAAGTCATGCTGAGAGGAGTGTACTGCCTTCGAGGTTTCTCGCCCCTTTATTGGTTGTGATGCTGAGGAGCACCGGCAGGTTTTGAAATAACAACCGCATTGACAGCTTGGAGGCGTTCAGGTCTGTACTGTCTTCTTGAACTGTAGACAACACTGGACTCTTTCTTAAACGACTTCTTATCGGTACCCGATGAGGCAATCTCCTGTATTTTTCCAGGCTTAATACCAGCTTCAATCCTTTCACCAGTCAAAATAAGATCGGTAAACCCAGCAGAAGAGCTTCCAATCAAATGGTTAAAGAATGGACCAGACAGGGTCCCCAGAAACATATCAACCAGTTCACGTTCAGCCAAAGGTGGTTGCACCCTCCCGACCAGGTCTCTCCATTTCTGAGCATACTCTTTGAATCCTTCACCCGTCCCTATTGACATACCCTGGAGTTGGGTACGCGTAGGAGCGAGGTCGGAGTTATACTGATACTGCTTATAGAATGCAGTAGCCAGATCCTCCCAGCTGCGGATACTGGCGCCGTCCAATTGATAGAACCACTAAAAATGAGTCCCTGAAAGACTGTCTTGAAAGAAATGGATCCACAAGTTCTTATCAGCAGTGTAAGGTTGGATCCTCCTCATATATGACCGGAGGTGCAGCTTTGGACAGGAAGTTCTGTCATACTTGGAAAAGGCAGGTGCCTTGAACTTATGGGGAATCACCACCCCAGAAGATAGACCTAGATCTCCGAAGTCTAGACCGGGCACCTTTTGTATCTCCATGGCGTTCAAGCGGTCTTCCAGTTGTTTGTACTTATCCTCAGCAGGAGGATATTGTTCTTCATCATAGTCCGTCTCGTTGTCGGAGGCCAAAGGGCTAGGAGCCCTCCTTTCTTGTGGACTATCTTTCTCTCCAGATGGGGTGGCCAGATCAATCTCATTCTGCAACCCGTTTCCAAACCTGCGTCCGGTGTTGAACAGAATGGTCCTCTTCTTCTTCTTCTTCCTCTCTTTCAGAATCAGGGTCTTCAGGTCTTGCTGACCCTTAGCTAGACTCATGACCAACTCTTGAAATTGGGCATTCTGGGCCTAGAGGGCCTTGATAGCTTGCTCAGTGTAAGGTTCAGTAGACATGATGATTGCTGAAATAAACAGCGAAGAAGATAAGAGACCTGTACTGGGAGACCTGTTATGCAATGATATGTATGATGTATGCAATGTTTTCAAGGATCTCGCGTGGTAAATAAGAAACTGTTAGAATCTGAATCTGGTAGCTTGATTGAAGGAACTTCATGTTGTTGAGAGTCCTTCTTCAAGAGTCAAGCTCACCATATCGAGTGGGTCATAGCCCTTGACTCAAGTTATCATGCTTGGACAACCTTGGCTAGAGGAAAATAAATCCCCTTTTCCCCTTTCTAGACATTTGATTCATCATAACCTGCATCACAGACCCTTGAGATCCTTGAAATGGTTAAGGAAATGTTAAGGTATGATGTTATGATGTGTATGCTACGCGTTTAAGCAAAAGTGTGAGGTGATATAAGTAAGCCCTGCAATAAATCCAGATTATTGGATAAGGACTATAAACAAAACCTGCAAGGAACTCATGTTGTCAGATAACAAGAATGTGCAAGTAGTTCAGATTTGAAGGCACACAAGTCACACATATAGCCTTAAGTTTAGGCTAGCATGGAGTTTCATAGGTAAGTACCCTCTTGAGTGTAGTTGGCTCAAAAACCTGTCCTATAAATAGTAACCGGGTTCTAAGGAGCTCAATATCATTGGATTGTTTTCTATGTTCATCGTTTTGGTTTAGCCACTGAACTAGCGACCAAAATATTCCAAGAAAACAATCCTCAATGAGTGTAGTATCGAGTATCTACCAACTTCGGACTGCACCAAAGTCGGTCATCTCACTACCCCTAAAAAAAGGCCAAGATGGTCAAGTAAGGTTCTAGGTCATTAGTGCTTAGTGACATCACTCAGCGGCCCCGTATTCTCTTTGATTAACTCAAAGGCTACCGGTACTCACAAATATGTCGCACTAATATAACTATTTCTTCAACCGTGTCGGTATACCCTGCACAGTTTCCATAATGTATTGCTATCTATGAATGTTTCCCCAAATTCGGGTGGAGGATTTATAGAACTCTGATACAAGCCCACAAAATTAAAAGCATACAAAGCAATACAATTGAAAACACAAGTGATCTAGTCCTAAGGTATACCTCACTTATGAATCCCCAGCAGAGTCGCCAGTTCTGTGATCGGTGGGAACGAGAACTGACTGTTTTTTAATATGCTGGTCCGCGTTCGCATTTGTTTTCGTAAAGTGTCGCGGTAAGCAAGAGTCGCCATTGTCTTTTATTTTATCCAACAAGGGAAAGGACAAAAGCACAGAAAAAATTCCTTTTCGAGATTGTTTCTCGGTTCGGGAGGTAGATTATAGAAAGGGAAGGTGTTAGCACCCTTTCTATCCGTGGTTATCCACGGGCTCTTAGGTACTTGCTCACTGTGTTTTCAAAAGGTTTGCTTTTCTTTGTGATTGTGACTTTTGAAAAGAATTTTGTTTTTGTTTTTGAAGAAAGTGTAAGTGTGAAAAGTTTGTTTTGTTTTGAAAGAGCAAGTATCTAAGAACCTCTACCTACTCAAAAAGGAATTAAATTGTGCTAAAGTCCTTTAGACAGTGCTATCCCACTATTGAGGAGTAGGTAGCACCGTCGTTGGAGTTTTCGGGTCAATTCGATTTTAGGGACGTGTGGTCACTAAAGCAACGTTAGGACGCTTTAGTGGTAATCCTAATGTCTTAGATCATTTTTATCGAGGCGACCATTTCGAGGCAACTTATGATCTTGGGACAAAGGAAGACCTCTAAAACATCCTATACTTAATGACCACATTCGAGGCAACCAAGTGAGGTGTACCCTAAGAGTGGCATGTGCAAGTGTGTCAATTTTCAGTTATTTTACTCTTGCATGTCATGGTGAGCTATTGTTGATTTTAAGTTAAGATAGATCTTGCCATACAATCCTAGTTAGCATACATCTAAGCAGTTAATATATGTACAGGAATTTAAAGTGCGGGAATTGGAAATCCTACGCTATTACAAGGCTTCGGGGAGGGGGATTATTTACATGTCCAAAAATTAGGGGAATAAAAAGCAGTAAAGTAAAAGTCTTAGTTTAAGCTATTACAAACCAGTAGACAGTTACAATTAAATAAACGCGCGCGAATCTGAAAATAAACTCTAAAAATTCTAAGAAAGAAATCTTTTTGTTGTTTTATTTTATTTTGGGAAAATGATCTAAATCTATTTAATTTTAGTTTTTTGAGAAAATGTTAAAATAATTAAAAGATTGACTGACAAAGTTAATTTTAATAGAAAAAACTAGCCTAATGTTTTTTTTGTGGTTTTTTGGTTTTAATGTTAAATAAAAAAGATAAAAAGATATCAATGAAAACAAAAATAAAATACAAAGGGGATCCTTCGATCCAGGAGTTTTGACCCAGGGATGGAAAGGCAGCTTCGATCCAGACAGGGTCATGTTCCTTTCGATTGGGCCAGACAGTAAGGCGTGAGTAGCCTTCGATCCAGGGAAGAGGATTGTCTGATCATGGAGATCATGGCTTTCGACCCAGGAATGAGATGCCTCCTTCGATCCAGCATGCTAATGGGTTCGATCCAGAGAAGGGCTCTCCTTCGATCTGGGATGTTATACCTGCAAAAGCATGTTAGCAAAATAAAATGCAGGGCCTGGGTATTGAATCCCAGGCCCTTCGATCCTGCACTTGTTGGGGTCTCTTCAGGCTAAATCTGCAGCAAATGTTAGCACACGAAAAACATAACCTGGGTGCCAAACCCAGGCCCTTTGATCCTGTCTAGGATGGAAAATCGAAGGTAACAACAAGTAATGATGTGTTATGCAAAAACAAGGTTGGATAATTTAACCTTTCTTACCAGCAGATTGGACTTTTGATTTGGGCGCTTCCTGGATGTAGGAAATTTCGATTTAGGGCTTATGGGCGTGGATGCTTTTGTTGAAGGACTGCTTTGGCTTGGAAAATTCTGGGCAGCGTTTCTCCAATGCTTCTGTTCTCTATTTTTTCTGTATATTTTCGTTTTGTGTCCTTTTTCGTTCCACTTGTGATCTCTTTATATACAGGGGGTAGAGGGGACAGGAAGACAAAGGATTAAATGACCTTGAATATATGTTTTGACAGCCATGAAGGAAAATTCGTAACGTTAAACATGTGTTTGAAAGCCATGAATGAGAGTTTGCAACGTTGGCTAAACACATGGGATTCTGTCCCTTTTTGAATTTTGAATGACAAGCAACTAGCCTTCGAATGCTCCCTTCTGAATGGGATGATGGCCTCCTTCGAATGCTCTTCGAAAGCTTCTTCGAATGGACCCTTTGAATGCTTCTTCGAATGGACCTTTTTGGAATTCCAATCGAAATACTTGTCCATAATGCCAATCGAAAGGCTCCTTCAGAACACCAATCGAAGGGTCTTTCAGAATTCCAATCGAAGTGCTCCTTCAGAATGGCAATCGAAATGCTCCTTCAGAATGCCAATCGAAGGGTCTTTCAGAATGCCAATCGAAGTGCTCCTTCAGAATGCCAATCGAAATGCTCCTTCAGAATGCCAATCGAAAGGGTCTTTCAGAATGCCAATCGAAGTGCTCCTTCAGAATGCCAATCGAAATGCTCCTTCAGAATGCCAATCGAAGGGTCTTTCAGAATGCCAATCGAAGTGTATTAAAAGCCCCACTAAAAAATTTTCCTTTTCCTTAGGCAAGAGTTTGTGATCAACCATGCAGGGGAAAGACTTTGGAAAACATGAGAGGGAAAATTTCGGGGTACAACAGACGGGATTCCCTTATTTTTGCTTAGGTGTGTCAACCTAGCGGGTCTTTTTTTTCATGCGTAGTATTTTTCGACTATGTCCATGCTTTCAGGATGTAGAGAGTTGCCACTGTCCATAGTGTTGTGTTGTAGTACTTTCAAAAATGTTTTCTTGATAGAACATGATTCGTTGCTGGAATACGTGCGTAATTCCCCAAGCGATTCAGATGGAGATCTTCCCCTAGTTATTTGGCACTTTTGGAGAGACTGTCGCAGGTGTGTTTAGACATTATGTCATGCCCCTTGCTTATGGAAGACCTGTTATTGGAAGTGTTTTTCCCACTGAGGTGATTTTGTCCATTGAGAGGATGTTTGTTCATTAAATATCCATTGTGCAGATTTCTCTGCTGTCAAACAATTATTCATATGCAAACAATGTCATTTAAATAATGCAAAACTCATGTCTGTCTTTAAATTTTTTTTTGAAAATGTGTTTTGTGTAGTAAAACGAAATTTGCAAGAATGTGATATCAACTAAGGATTCGTAACAAAGCCTACAGGAGTCAGGATACCTTTGTAACAGTATGCTATCAAACTAACCCATGCTTCAGCTAGGACTTTTAAGGGTTATAACGTGGCCTGGTTCACGGTTCAAGAAACAAAGGATAAAGGTTCAAATTTTATTTGTACCCAACCCGCTATTCGTGATGTTCTTCAGTCTTATGCTCAGTTAATTGCGCGTTTAGATCCCGGTTGAGTCTGGAATCTTTGCTCTGATACTTAGGGATGATTTGTTTTGAAAAGGAAGTCATATTTGTAATCTTCTTTTTTTCGAGGATTTGTAGTAACCTCTTTTTTTTCTCGTTATCCCTTCTTTTTCCTGGACTGTTTCTTTTGTGATTACAGTCAGCAGGATGCCCCAATTTTTCTCTTAAGTTTCCTTCATAGGTTTTGACTTAATGGACTTTTATTTCGAGAGATAATGACTTCCCGTCTTGACAATTATACGGAACCATCACCGTCTTTTGTTTTGGAAGGACGTCTTCGATGATATTCATTGTGTACGAAGCGGTAGATTGTGACTGAATGCGCCTCTGAATTAAATGAGAAAACTATCCTGCCCCAGGTTATGATTAAGGGTTTTAATTTGTGTGAAAAGAAAAACTCCTACTTCTTTGTCTCGAAGGGGTTGACTAGGGATTATCTTCCTTATAACTCCACTGTTTAGATTTGAAACAATGCATGTACATCGTCAGGGGGGTCTGCTCAAAAGCATATTGTAGAGATTGTGGTGTCCTTTTCGTCATCCTCCTCTAAAGCTTAGAGTTTTTAATCGAGAGTTGAATATCATGAAAAGGAAGTATAGAGAAGTTTAAGCATAGTGAAAATAGATTAATTCAAGACAAACATATATAATGCATTAATGAAATAACAAAGTTTTGACATGACAATAATTGTTCGAATAAACAAAGAAAATACAGCTTGAGAATTCAAATGAACAAAAATGCTTTCGATCCTAGCCATGTTTTGGCAGGGGAGAAGTGATCACGTTGGGAGTCTCTGGAGGGTCGAATTCAATCTCTTTGGCGTCAATCATATCCTGAATTTTGTTCTTCATAGCCCAACAGCCATTTGTATCATGTCCAGGACTATCAGAATGGTAAGCACAATGAGCATTTGGTTTATAGTAGGGAGAGGTGGTGTTTGGATTCTTCGGAGCTTCCCTCAGAGTAACTAGATTGGACTTCAGCAACTGAGGTAAAACCAGAGACAACATCATGTTGATCTGAGGGAACTGTCTAGCTGGTCTTTCTGCTCTTGGCTGATTGTTTCTTTGCTGAGCAGTGGGTTTGGAAATCATAACAGCCCCTACCGTCGAACGGCGCTCGGTTCGATTCTGACTCTTTTGGTTATAGACAGAACTGACTTCCTTTTTACCTGCAAACGGCTTCTTTGCAGCACTAGAAGAGGCATCCTTCTGAATTTTTCCACTTCGGATTCCCGCTTCCACTCTTTCTCCAGTTAAGATCAGTTCAGTAAAACCCGCCGATGAACTTCCAATCAGATGGTTGAAGAATGGCCCAGTCAAAGTTCCAAGAAACATATCCACGAGCTCCCTGTCAGCCAAGGGAGGTTGAACTCTTCCAGCCAAATCTCTCTACTTCTGAGCTTAATCCTTGAAACCCTCGTTCGAACCCATAGACAGATTTTGGAGTTGTGTACGGGTGGGAGAAAGGTCTGCATTATATTGATATTGCTTATAAAATGCAGCAGCAAGGTCTTCCCAGTTACGAACATTGGCTCTTTCCAGCTGATAGAACCAGTCAAGTTGTGTTCCAGATAGACTGTCTTGGAAAAAGTGAACCCATAAGTCTTTATCAGCAGTATGAGGTTGTATCTTCTTCATATAGGAACGAAGATACATTTTAGGACAAGAGACCTCGTCATACTTAGAAAATACAGGTGCCTTGAATTTTGGGGGGATGACAACCCTGGAAACCGGACCCAACTCTTCAAAATCCAGCCCAGGAACCTTCTGGATTTCCATAGCACTCAGACGCTCTTCTAACTGCTTATACCTTTCATCAGTCGGAGGGTACTACTCCTTATTGTAATCAGTTTCATTGTCAGACTCTTTAGGACTAGGATCCTCTTCTCTGGCTTCACCCTCTTGATTCTCTCCCTCTTTAGATGAAGAAGCTAAATCAACAACCCGTCTTGGCGGCCCTCTGAACCTTCTGCTCATATGTGCCACATCAGCTGTCCTCTTGGTCTTCTTAGTGTTCTTCTAAACAATCAGATCCTTCATCTCTTCTTATCCTTTGGCCAGAGCCATAATCATTTGCTGGAACTATGTTCTGAGTCTGAATATCTTTCACAGTTTGATCAAGAGCCATTGCTAAAATAAACAGCGGAGGAGATGAGAAACCTGTTATGAATCCTGTTATGCAATGATATGTATGATATGTATGCAATGTTTTCAAGGATCTCGTGGGGTAAACACAAGAGACTGTTAGAATTTGATTGCATCTTTGATTGAAGAACTTTGTATCGTCGAGAGTCCTTCTACGAGAGTCAAGCTCACCATATCTAGTCGGTCATAGCCCATGACTTAAGTTGTTGAGTTTTCATCTTCTGACAACATTGGCTAGAGGAAAATAAATCCCCGTGCCCCTTGCTAGACGTCTGATTTATCATAACCTGCATCGCAGGCCCTCGAGATCCTTGAAATGGTTAGTCATGATATGCTATGGTATGATGTTTATGATGTCATGAGAAATCACAGGTATAGCAAACACAGACAAATCACACCAAGTCCTTAGGTTTAAGTCCTACTTGAGTTTTAAGGTCATACCCTCTTGAAGCCGGATTGGTTTAACCTGTCTTAGAAAAGTAATCGGGTTCAAAAGATTCTTAATATCACTGACCATCCTTTATCGGGAATTATTTCAGCTCAAGCAATCTTTTCTTGCGGCCGAAATATCCCGAAAGTCTGATCTCAATGAATGTAGCATCGAGTATCAACCAATCCTCAGCTCTATACTGAGGCCGGCTATCTCATTACTTTCTAATGGCCAAGTTTGTTCAACTAAGGTTCTAAGGTCCGTTAGTGCTTCACGACACCACACGGAGGCCCCGTATTCTCCTCGTTTCCCCACGAAGGATACCGATACCAACCAAAGTTCCACACCAACACAGTCATCGCTTAAACCATATCGGTTTACGCCGTACAGTCTCCACGATCTATTGATGTTTACCTAAAAAGTGCCCCCAGATCCGGGTGTAGGATCTATAGTAACCCAAGAAAAACCCTTTAAGAATAAATAAAACAAACAAGAAAGAAATTTTAAAATGACCTAGATCCTAAGGTAAACCCCACTTTATTTTTTATTCCCCAGTAGAGTCTCCATTTTTGTGATACGGTGGCAGAACCGACTATTAATATTGGTTTGCATTTTGTATTCACAAATGTCGCGGTAAGCAAGATTCACCATCGACTTTTATTTTATCCAACAAAGGAAAAGGAAAAAGAACATAAAAAACCTTTTTTCGAGAATATTTGAGTACGGGGGGGTAGATTATAGAAAGGGGAGGTGTTAGCACCCTTTTTATCCATGGTTTTCCACGGGCTCCTAGGTACTTGCTCATATTGAAATTTCTTGTGTGTGTGCTTGTTTTGAAAAAGTTTTACTTCGTGATAACCCTTGTATTAGTCCTCAAGAGTGTGACGGAGTTGTTTTTGAAACTTGTTTTTAAAAGTGTTTGTGTGAAAAATTTTGTTTTGAGCAAGTACTTAAGATTTCTACCTACTCGAAAAAGGACTATTCATTCTCGTTTCCTTTAGACAACGCTATCCTACTATTAAGGAGTAGGTAGCTCCATCGTTGGAGTTTTTAAAGGGCGTTCGAAAGGGACAGATACGGTCACAAAAGCAATGTTAGGGAATTTTAGTAACCCTCCTAAAGCCTTAAAGATCTTTTCTGAGGCAACATCCGAATGGTTCATTTTTAGATCTTTCGCGGCTAGAGGACGACCGCTAATAAACCCTATACTTTATGACCATTTAATCGAAGGCAACCGGAGTGGAGTAAACCCTAAAAGTGAGCACGTGCGAGTGAATTTTTTCAGTTAATTTGTCTTTGCACATTTAGGGTTTTCTACCGTATTAATTTTCAATTAATCTTTCCATACAATCCTATTAACATACATCTAACAGTTTATAATTGGAGAAATTAAAATGCAGAAAGTTTAAAGTTCTAGCTATTACATGGCTTTCGCCGATACATAATTATTTTTGGCTGTAAAATAAAATGCGGAATTAAAACCTGATTAAAGTTATTACAAACACAGAGCAATTACAAAATAATAAAAAGTAATTAAAATGCGTGCGGAGAATTAAATGCAAGAACGATTTGTAAAACCTGAAAAATTTAATTGAGAAATATATTTAAGTTATTTTTTGAAGAAAAAATAATTCTATACAAATTAACTCTAATTTCTAATTGATTTTAATTACAAAAAAAGGAATTAAATTAACCTAATTTTTAATTAAACTAATTAATTAAAGAAAATAAATATTTTATGAAAAAATGATTTTTGGTGTTTTGTGATTTTTGATTTAAAAAAAAGATTTTGGATTATTTTGTGAAGAAAAAAGAAAATAATTAATAAACAAATTAAAAGAAAAAAGATATAAAAGAAAAAAACTTGGGCCTGCTTGCTAAAGAAATCAGGGGGTGTATTGTGAAATTGCTTAGGCCCACAAAGCTGAAGCCCAGTCCTTGTGCTGAATTCCATGGGATGCTCTTCTGATGGTGTACCATGGTCGTTCAGTGGCGTGCATTGGATCTGGACATATGATGCATCCATTGGCTGGATGGTGGTAATGCATTGTAGGCGTCCGGGCACGTGGGGCACAAGATCTGTAAAGGAAAATTAAAACAAAGAAAATGTTGGGACCTGGGATCGAACCCAAGTCCTCACGTTCAACACCAATTCGCCTAGCCATCTGGGCTATTGTTCTTATTTGTTAACATAATAACAATAAAATATAATATATGAACTCAAATGGTTGAATATAAAAAGCGCGCGAAATTCAAATCATCCAGTGGCGTCCAGACACGTTTTCGTCTTCCTCCCCACCTGTCGCCTTAGGTTCTTACCTTTTACCTACAGACAAACGTCTGTAGCCATAACACTACAAGCTTCAAAAACTCATGATACGTATGATAAATGAAATTGAAGGCCATGGTTCAATTTGTCTTGATTCCATGATCATTATAGTGCACTGTTCTTGGTCTAACTTTACCTGTAAATAAAAACCCTAAAACTACCACGAAAACCCTAGTAATGGTAAACGCGTATGTAGGCATCAAAAATTCAATTAGACCATTCAGCCATGTTGCAAACACATCAACAATCACAAATATATCATTCAAATGTGTTAATGATGCAAGAATTGCAGTAATCGATTTTGAAAAAGAGGGAAAACCGTGTGAGGTTTAGGGAGTGATTCTGGGCATGAGAGCACTTGTAATGGATCCTGTTAGCTTCAGAGATGCTCCATGGATGGATTGGGAATGTTGTAATGCTTTGAATCATCCTCTATGTTGAAATCTAATTCACCAACTTTTGCCAAAAGTTTGAGTTTTTCTTTGTGCCTTCCACGACTGCTAGCCCTTCTTCTGCACTTGGTCTTACTCCATATGTATCCCTGAATGAATTAGGGTTATAAAAACTACATGTATCTTTGAAAATTTTGAAGATTTGATCTCATTCCTTCCTTGTATTATTTGTTTCCAAATTAGGCCTAATCATTACATTCTCGTGCCAATCCACCTTGATTCGATTTGATCCTGATATGTCAGCATAATTAGATTTGGATTATATCAAAAAAATCATATCAAAACAAATCTTTTCTATTATTTTTCATTTATTTAATTTAATTCAATTTTTAATTAATAAAAAATAAAAATAAAATGGAAAATGAAGAAAATAATGTGTGGTTGAATATTTGGGTCGTGGACCATGTTATGAGTGAGGCGCAAGCATAAAAAGTTAGACCCATTTAACAAAAAGTATATTTTTGAGCACATTTGACTTTTGGCAATTTTGCAAAAATGGTCAACTTTGACAAGGCATATCTCTTCCAATTTTAACCCTAGAGATGTGTTCTTGTACTTTTTAGAAAGTTTAGTATGTCTCATAAACAACCCTTTTGATCTCGTCTCAATTGGGTCTTCCATGTTCATGTAAGAAGCTTTGACCCAAAAAGTGTTTTTGTTGACTTTTCAAAAGGACCTATAATATGGAAATTCATATCTTTTTATGAGTTCATATTTTGAACTTGAGGGATGAAGATGAATTGTAGGGAATTTCATCCTCTTCAAAATGAGCTTTGGATGGAAAATTTCTGATAACGTATGAGGAAGTTATGCTTGGTCAAAGTTTGGTTGACTTTTCCTAAGAAACCCTAATTTAGCAACTTTTGAGTTTTGATGAATTAGGAGCATTCATTGAGGTATCATGATAAACCCTTGATCAAATGATGAAAGTCACTTCAAAATGTTGATGTTGACCAAAAATCTTAAGGTTTGATTGTATGTGGGCCATAGTTGATTTTTGACCTAATATAGTCGATTCTCAAGCATTTGAGCAGTTGACTGGGCAAACTTCTTGTGCAAGGCATGATATTTCACATGGATGACCTTGAGAGCATATCAGGACTATGGAAAGCATTTGAGGCCTTTGAATTACACACATCCTGATGAAAATGGAAACCCTAATTTGAGATACATTGCCTTAGGAGAGAGTTTGTCTGGTCAACTCTTAGGCAACCTTGAGCAAATTGAAGATCTCAATGGGCATGTGCTGAGTAAAATGAGAGGGAAAATTTTAGGGTACAACACATAGAAGCAAGTTGAGTATTCATCCAGGAGCTACAAAGATGTATCAGGATTTGAAGAATTTATTTTGGTGGCCTGGCATGAAGAGTGATGTGGCTCGGTTTGTGTATGCATGTTTAACTTGTCAGAAGTCGAAAGTTGAACATCAGAAGCCTGCAGGGTTGATGCAACCATTAGAAGTTCCAGAATGGAAATGGGATAGCATTTCGATGGACTTTGTGACGGGATTACCTAATACTTTAAGAAGACATGATTCGATTTGGATGATTGTTGATAGGCTTATGAAGTCGGCTCACTTTATTCCTATTAACATCAGTTTTCTAGTGTCGAAGTTGGCTGAGATTTACACTAGTGTAATTGTGAAGTTGCATGGTGTTCCTTTGTGCATTATGTCAGATAGAGATATGAGGTTTACTTATGATTTTTGGAAGAGTTTGCAAGAGGCGTTGGGTTCTAAGTTGAGGTTAAGTTCGGCGTATCATCCTCAGATGGAGGGTCAGACAGAAAGAACTATTCAATCGTTGGAAGATTTGTTGAGAGCGTCTGTTCTTGAGAAGGGAGGTTCGTGGGATACTTATCTTTCATTAATAGATTTCACTTATAATAACTGTTACCATTCTAGTATTGGGATGACACCTTTCGAAGCTTTGTATGGTCGGAGATGTAGAACTCCTTTATGTTGGCATGAATCTGGAGAAAGTGTAGTGCTTGGACCTGAACTTGTTTGTGAGACTACTGAGAAGGTGAAGATGATTCGGGAAAAGATGAAATCTTCCCAAAGTAGACAGAAGAGTTATCATGATAAGCGAAGGAACGATTTGGAATTTCAAGCTGGTGACCATGTGTTTTTGAGAGTTACACATGTTACTGGTGTTGGGCGAGCATTAAAGTCTAAGAAGTTCACTTCTCATTTTATGTTGCTTATAGAGTGGCATTACCACCTAATCTTTCGAATTTTCATGATGTGTTTCATGTGTCACAACTCCGGAAGTATATTTCAGATCCATCTCATGTGATTCATATGGATGATGTACAAGTACGGGATAATCTTACTATTGAGATGATGTCTGTATTAAATGCAGATCATGAAATGAAGACTCTGAGAGGTAAGGAGTTTTCTTTGGTGAAAGTAGTCTAGTTAGGAGTTGCTGGAGAAAGCATGACTTAGGATTTGGAAAGCAAGATGTGGGACTCCTATCATGAGTTATTCGAATGAGGTAAATTTTCGAGGACAAAAAATTTCTAAGTGGGGAGAGTTGTAACGCCCGTAATTTAATTTAATTATTTATTTAGTTAAATTATTATTGGATTATTTGTGAAGTTGCGTGATATTAAGAATTATATGTGTGAGTTGTTGGATTATTATTAATTAATTAATTAGTTGATTAATAATAATTATAATATGAAATTAAAGGGAATATATGAAATAATGTTGGACTTATGCTATTGGTTAGAAATAGTAAAGTGGGGGTGTAGGTTATGCCCAAGAGGATTGTTATATAAGGAGAAGCTAACACAAGGATTTGTTTTAGTTGGAGAATAAGGATTTTTATACACTGGCCGATAGAGCTGCGAGGAAGAGGAGCAAGTTTCCCGGTCTCGAGTAGAGCGAATCAAGGTTTACGGTCGGAGCTTTGGTTGAGCGACCTTCAATCCAAGTAAGGGTGGGGTTTTGACCTTATAATTGGATTTATGATGTTTGTTATGAAGAATTGGTCGTAATTGCAATTGTTGCCCGTGATGTTGCTAAATCTGTTAAGGGAAGATTTCATTCTGTTATGTTGTGGATGTTTTGTGTTATCTGCATGACTTCCTGATAGAGTCGATGAGTAGGTTAGTGTATATTGTTACCTGTTGTTGTGGTCGTTAGGTTGTCGTGGTCGTTATGATGGTGTGGTCGTTATAATGTTTTAGTGGTTCGAGCAGTTGGCAGCAAGTTAGGAATTATTGTTATAGTCGGTCTTGTATAATGAACGAGCGATTAGGAGGAAATTTGGTAAATTGTTAAAGTGGTTGTTTTAGGGAGGTTCTGCGTGACTGTCTTGTATGTTGATGAATCTGTTGATAGGAAGTATAGTTGCCCGTTACTATGTTATTCTGAGCGGTAGGTCGGAAGTTATGAATAGTAGTGGTGTGGTTGTTAAGACGTTGTATCGTGACTATGTTTATGGCCGAATTAGCGGTCGGGGAGGTTGCTGAAGTAGTAGGTACCGAGCGGCATTTTAGGTTACGATGTGTGTCGAGGGGTTATGTGTTGGATTTTCGAGCAGAATTAGGTTGCAGGACATGTCGAGGAGCATAGGTTGGTCGTTACCCTGTTTTTCTCAGTACGTGTCGAGGAGTTTAAATTAGTTGTTATAATGTCCTAGTTGCTATGCATGTCGAGGGGCACATAGTTCCCTATCCCTTTTTCCCGTACATGTTGTGTTTCGGTCATTACCAGTGTTACGTGAATTTTTTGTTAAGTTGTTGTTTGATTATGTTAGTGACTGGATCTTTGATTGATGATAGGCTTATGGCCAATGTTGATTTATGTTGAGTTGTTGTGATGTTGTGAATTCTTGTTGATAATGCGAAGTTATAGGGAATTTACATGATGATGAATTACCTCTATTTACTGGTAATAATGGTGATGTGGGGTTATGCCTTGCGATGGATGATGATTATAGTGAGTATGTGATAGTGCATTCATATACATTTGTGTACTCTGTGATGGCCTGGATTGGCAAACTGCGAAGAAGGCTTATGCCTTGTTGATGCCTCTATTTATTGGCAGTTCCTAAGATGGGAGTTATGCTCCAATGGTACCACATGCATTCGCATAGTATTAAGTCGCATTCAAAGTATTATGATTGAGCTATTGTGTTGATGAATTAATTGTTGTATGTTATTGATATCCTGTTGTGATTGTTGTTGTTATAAGTTGTGAAGTGGTGATTTTTGCATGAACTGATTCTAATATGATATTTATCATACATTCGATTATATTGTTCGATATCTCACCTCTTCTGTTTAAATGTTACCCTTATGTTGGTAACGTGCAGGTAATCCAGAGTGAAGGCGGTTGACCTTAGGTAGTTCGAGTCGGTGTCATTGCTCTGATACGTAACACTCGGGGGGGGGGGGGGGGGGGGGGGGTGAATGCTTGTTGCTTTAGTATTTGTTATTT
The DNA here is from genome assembly GCA_948472305.1 of Vicia faba. Lineage (NCBI taxonomy): Eukaryota > Viridiplantae > Streptophyta > Magnoliopsida > Fabales > Fabaceae > Vicia > Vicia faba. The sequence continues at coordinate 206,515,081 of OX451737.1, read as the reverse complement.
CAGTTGGCTGAACTTTAAGTTTATTATTGTTAAGTACTTGTTATTCAGAAGTTGCTCCCATGTTTGATAATTTTGTTATTATGATTCAGCTGAGTAGTTATTCAAGTTATTAATTTAAAAGATTAATTTATTTTGATGTTTGCTCATCCAAAGTTTTAAAGTGTTATGTATCCATATGGAATGCAATGGTTTTTAAGTTGAATTTGTGGCATCCTGATTCAGTTGTATAATTTTTATAACTCTTATTTACATTTATATTGTCTGGTAGAATTGGGGTGTTCCAATCATTGTTAGTATGATCATATATTGGATCCTTGTTACATTGAAATGTTAGGGAAGAGAAAATATTATATGCAATATAATTCAGATCCCTTTTGCATCTATTTGTTTCTGATGTAAAACAATAAAATGGTAAGTTAAATAATATAACAAGGATCCAATATATATATATATATATATATATATATATATATATATATATATATATATATATATATGATTACTGAAGAACTCAAACCTTAAACCCAATTTATTTTTTTACTCTTGCAATCCATCGTAAAGAAAGTTACCAAGTTTTTTACCCTTCAAAGTTTTTATGTTATATGTTTCCTTAACTATTATTGATAATCAAAACGCTTTTATAATGGATGTTTGTTAGGTTTCACGTGGATCATTAATGGATGTATCTTGAGCACTGATACTCATGAAATAGACGACAAAGATTTGTTTTAGGACGGTGATCAATATCCTTAATAATCACGCCAAAATTATACCCTCGATTTCTAACAAAACCAAGGTAAAATGTAGTTACCCTCAGAATCATTAGTAAACCGAGGTGAATAATCTTTTTATTTTTAATATTACACTATTTACATAGAATATTAAATTAAATTATTATAACAAATACAATATTATCATAGGAGTTATTAGGAGTTATTTGTTCCAATAGATTTATCTGTTCCAACCATTAGGAATATTTTCCTGCAGTTACAATCCATCATAGAGAACTTTTCCAAGCTTCTTTAAGTTTCAAGATTTCATTATCTTGAGCAAATGTTTTCATGGAAAATTCTTTCACAATAAAGATATATAATGGTGGATGTAGATAGTTTGTTGCGAATTGATGTTGTGGCAATATCTTGAGCGTTATTTCTTAATGAATGTAGGGTAGAGATTCGTTGTTGCAGCTCTGTAACATATTTTCTCGATTTTGTTAAAAAACCGAAGGGAACCATATTTTATTTTTTAAATAGAAAAATAAAATAAAATAAATAAACCCCTCGGTTTTAGAAAAAAATTGGGTAATAAGTTTCAAGAAAAAATGGCAAATGATAAAAAAAATTGAAAGTTGTCATGTTTCCATTTTTATTTTTTACCATTCAACAATTTTTATGTGCGACTTACAACATATTTATGAATAGATTTCTCAATATTGTCACCTAAGGAAAGCAATGTTGTTTTCTTTTATTGACAATATAGAACGAAAAATTATTTTATTCAAGATTGAAGAATATTGAAGATTTTTTGTCTTCCAATCCGTCTCACAAGAATGATGCGTACGAGTTTGGGGCGACAAAATATAAGTTAGATTTAGGGGAAGTTTGTTTAACGAGTGATTTTATAGTAATATATGATTATTTTATCCTTTGGTTATTAATAAAATCGAAGGGATAGATCATTTAGTTTACACTTATAACAAAATAAAAACATAAATTGCAATAGTTGAGATTTGAAGCGTTTTATGAATTGTTTTTCCCTTCGGTGATGTTAAAAATCGAGGGAATGTGTTGTTTTTGCTTAAAAAGAAAATAAAATATAGTGTCCTTTGGCATTAGACCTCTTTTTTTTTGCTGAGGTGAAAGATTTGTCATGAAATGTATTATTTGTAGTAGTCCAAGATCTTACTAACTAATAATTATTAGCATGCAATCATTCACGTACTTAGTCATAGACAATAAAAACAATTAGTAGTTCATAATTAGAATATTAAAAATATACTAACACAAGTATACTAACACTCATATATATTTACACGGATACATGGGCCATATGTCTTGCTCGTTGCTCCAGTATGGAGCATAACATTAGTAATTCTTGAACAATCAGTACTAAATAATTACCATATCATTAGTACTTCAAGAGCCAGTAATAAACAAATACATGTTAGTTAGTCTCACTAACCGATACCATGCCACACCATTATTCCCCTTTTTTGCCATAATTTGGAAAGGGTTAATTCTTCAAACTATAAGCTAGAGATCAGTCATACATAAGGTAGTATGTTAGTACATACATAACCAGATCATGAGAGAATAATTAGATCAACATTAAATATGCACAAGCATTATTACACAACTCAGTCTCAAAATAACAAGATAAACATGTCCAAAATAAAAGGGCCAAAAGGAACTAAACTAAAGGCAATAAGCCTTAAATATTCAAGATCAAAGGCTCCCTTCAGATATGTCTACAAGCCAACCACTTGATTTCCTGAATGTGACCCAATCCTCATTTGTATCTAAGTCACTATCTTCCACATGAGCCTTCTTCTTAGTATTTATTCTTGTAACTGAAGTCTTCCCATGTACAGTTGTTTCAGTCGATGGTTCACCATGTGGTCCTTTAATACATATGTGAGAAGAGCAACCAACTTCATTGTTCTTCTTCTCCCTGGCCTCCACAGGTAATCCTTTATCTGTTTCTCTTGACAATCATAAATATAAGTAGCAACTCCAATTATGCTAACTTTAACCTTGAACTGCATTTGAAAAAAATGCTATATCAACTTGACTGACATTCTACATAACTCAATGTCTTCTCTATGAATGAGAATTATCACATTCTCATTGTATTCCACATGCGCACCCTTAAAGTTATTGGAGTTCATACTAATACAACTGATATCTTCAAGTATCTAATTACTTTCTTCAATTGTCATACCTTCTCTTAGAGTCTTCCTTTTAATGACTGTCCACTTTAAGCACTTTCTCTTTATCAAATTATTGTAGGGATCAACATCTTCAATATCATCTTCAATAGCTTATACAAATCCAACATGAACTTCATTGTTAACATTATTAATGTTGTCATTCACTTCACCATATTATGAGTACCTTTGGTTGATTTATCCATTATTATTGTCATTATGTTGGCACGGAAAAAATATTCATCTTATTAGCAGGAATCATATAGGCTCTTGATTCTACACTTTAAACATTATGAGTAGTTATCTCATTTAAAGAATGTGTGTTCTTTGAAATCACTCTATACTCCTTGCTATCAATAGTATAAAAGTTTTGATTCACACCTTCTCCTAGAGTCTTCACATCTTCTAATATGTTACCATCACTGTGATACGGTGGGAGAACTGACTTGAGGTTTTTCGTTTTGTCGAAATGTTTCGGTTTAGCAAGAGTCGCCACCGACTTTTATTTTATCCAAAAGGAAAGGTAAAAAAGCACAGGAAACACCTTTGAGATGTTTTCTTGAGTTCGGGGGGTAGATTATGAAAAGGGAAGGTGCTAGCACCCTTTTCATTCATGGTTTTCCATGGGATCTTAGTTACTTGTTTAGATCACTTGCTCTGCTTTTCCAATTGTTTGAAATGGTGCTTTGTGTGGTTTTAAAAGTATTTTGAAAAGAGGCCTTTTATTAGGCAATCTTTGTAATGATTCTCGTTCGTAAGAATGTATACAAAGATGTTTGTCTTTTGAAAAATGTTTCAATTTTTTGAAAGTTGTTTTTGGAAAATGTTTTGAAATGTGTTGTGTGTGTTTTTGAAAATAGCAAGGATTGTTTGCAAATTGATCAAGTAACTAGAAGCTATCTACCTACTCAAAAGTCTTTCTTGTACATTTTTATTCCTTTGATATTGTTGGTTTACCATTGCTTTGGTAAATAAACCTATCTTTGGATGTTAAACGGGACGGACGTGGGTCATTGTATGATCATGATAGCAATGGTGCTAAGTTTTTAGCAAGTTTTAGGGACCAATATCATTTGTTTTTAGGCAACCTTTTGATAGCGTCATCGAGGGACTATGATCTTTTGTTTTGTTTTGTTTTGCCAAGATACCTTGCATGCATACCATGGCCATTTTATTAGGCAACCAAGTGGGTGAAACCCTATGGGTGCTTGTGTGCAATGTGTTGTCATTTTACATGCATTTTTGTCATGTATTAGGTCTTGCTATTTGTTTAATTTTGTCTTATCGTACAAACCCTAGTTTTTTACTAAACATGCATATAATGCGATAAATTGCGTAAAGTAAATCTAAGCTATTACAACAATATTATGGGAGGGGGGATACAAGTTCGAATGGAGGATATTGCTTAAAATAAAACCCTAATTCACTATTACAACCCAATTGAATTTATTGTACAATAAATAAATAAACAATTATTTAAATACACAATAAAAATGTAAATATGCAAAAAATGTTTTGTAATTGTTTTATGTATGAGAAAATAAAATTATCTAAGTCCTAAAAATAAGAAAAAATAATATTATTATTTTTGAAAGGGGAAACCCTAATTTTGGTTTAAAAGAAAATATGTTCTATATCATTTATTTTATTCATTTTTGTACAAGAAAATAATAAAAATATATACAAAATGTTAAAAAATTAAAATATGCATGAAAATAATATTTTAAGTGTATGAATAATAAAAATAAAAATATATGATATTTTTTAAAATTATTTACAAGTTTTATTTAAGAAAATAAAGTACATTATTACTAATAAACTATTTTTTATGCCAAAAATAAAATAAAAAAATAAAATAAAAATGCAAAAATAAAGAAAATATTTTTTGTGATTTTTTAAAGTTCAGAAAAAATAAATGCAAGTCAAAAATATAAAATATGCAAGAAAATACAAAAATATAAAATAATAAGTCAGGGGGTGCAGATAGTGGATCAAGGGGTGTGAAGATTGAAACAAACAGGCCCAAGGCGCGCCAGGCCCAGGACTTCGTCCCTGACGTCCAGCTTCGTCCCAAACGCACGCATTCTGCCTTCAAATCCTGTTCTTGCTCATGCTTGCATAAAATCAAAAACTCATAACATAAAAAGTGTAGCTTGTAAACTAACGATTCCAATGATATAAAGTTTGTGACCTAACACTCAAAGATCAAGGAGAATTTTATCACCCCTAATTTCTGATAAAATTTTCATGAACTTCAAGCTTCAAATTCTCAATACTCAGTTAATATAAATAACAACTATGCATATTGTGATACGGTGGGAGAACTGACTGTGCTTTTGCGTTTGTATTCGCAAATGTTTCGGTTGAGCAAGAGTCGCCACCGACTTTTTATTTTATCCTAAGGAAAGGTTTAAAAAGCACAGCAAAAACCTTTGAGATTTTTCTTGGGTTCGGGGAGTAGATTATAGAAAGGGAAGGTATTAGCACCCTTTCTATCCATGGTTATCCATGGGCTCTTAGTTACTTGCTTAGATCACTTGCCTTTTTCCAATTGTTTGAAAAGGTGCTTTGTGTGTGTGTGTGTGTGTGTGTGTGTGTGTTTTGAAAATGTTTTGAAAAGAGGCCAATGTGGTGGCAACCTTTGTAATGATCCATGTTGGGATGTATACAAAGGTGTATGTCTTTTGAAAAGTTGTTTCTTTTGTTTTTGAAAGTTATTTTGAAAGTGTTGTGAAGTGTGGTTTACAAACAGGCAAGTGTTTTTGTTTTGCAAGTTGACAAGTACTTAAGAGCGATCTACCCTAAAGTTCTCAAAGATTTTTGTTATGCTTTTAACCCTTTTAACAATTTTGTTCCACCATTGTATTTGGTGGAGAATCTTGTGTTAGGATGTGAAAGGGACAGGCGCGGGTCGTCGTTTAGACCATAATTGCAATGGTGCCAAGTATCTTTGGGCAATTTTTCTTTAAGGGACTTTGATCGTTTTAGGCAAAAAGGCGTCATCGAGGGACTATGATCATTTGAGTTATTTGTTTTGCCCAAAGAGACCTAGCATGCAATATGGCCCAATTTTTGAAAGGCAACAAGTGGATGTAACCCTAGGGGTGTTAGTGTGCAAGTGTGTTTTATTGCATACAAGAGTTTTTCTTTGAATTAGGTTTTTATACTTCATTGATTTTATCTTGCCATACACGTCCTAATTACTAGCAATAAGAAGCGGAAACATAAAATCCTACGCTATTACAACAATTAGGGGGAGGGGATACACATTTGTACATGGGGGGTTCAACGAGAAAAATAGACAAAAAAGAAAATAGCAAAAAAACAAGATATATAGAGAGAGAGAGGGAGCCCGCGCGCTGCTGGGAGGTCATCAGAAGTTCTGACTCAGCTCCGCTGCCAGATGATCAACCTGTTAGTGAAACTGGATGAGTCAGAACTTCTGACTCTAGCACCTGCAAAACAGAACCTTGTTAGTGGGGAAATCAGAAGTTCTGATTTTCCTGCGCTGCAAGACAGAAGTTTGTTAGTGGAGAAACCAGAAGTTCTGATTCTGCTGAAAAGGCAATAACTCTCAGAGGTTCTGATATCATTGACAGCAAAACAGGCTTCAGATGTGCTAACGTCAAAGTCAGCACTTGGCTTTTTCCTGTACTAATCAGAACATCTGCAATCTTGTTGTTACTCCACAAAACAGGAAACATACTTGGAACAGATCCAGAAAATACAAAAATGTTTCAGAGGTCAGAGTCAACAAGGTCACAGGCAGATCCTATACTGGCTCGGAACGTTCTGAGCTATGAAAATCCTCAGAACATAAACAGCAATAACATGAATATTTACATTATGTTACTTGAATATGCACAGCTGATGATGCTTAACAGTGTGATGAGGGTCAGCAGGTGCTTACCTGACTGTTTGGAAAAGTTGGTGAGTGAAAGTTTAGCTTTTGGTTTTGGTTTTAGTGGTGTTCTGGACAGATTTTCTTTGAAAAAGGGGAAGTAAAGGTGTATACGTATGCAGGGTCAGAAGTTTGGAAAGAGTGTTTTTGGTTTACAGAAAAGAACTGGATATTTGATGAAGTTGAAGGTGAGAAACCCAAAGTTATGAGACAAAGCTGGAGATTTTGGTAGAGTTTCAGAATGCTGTGTTGCTAGGAGTTCTGTTTCTCTCTTAGCAATTTTCTGTTTCTTTTCTTGAACCTCTTTGGCAGTGGTGAAGACTCTCTATTTATAGGCAAAATCCTTGTGGATGCCTTGAACATTTAAAGCACCAACAGAGTTTGAATTTGTTCTTTGACAGAAATTCCTGGGAAGTTGTGATACAGATAGCTTTCAGCCTAGGTTGCAGCAGCAGGCGTAGATTGGGGAGAAGTGACCTCTGAAGTGGGCGGTGGCGTGAAGACCCATGCCAGAATCTGTGCAAAAGCGTTTTCCAAGCCACACGTGAATGCTCAGGAGTGGTTGGAAGCATTAATGGGCATTAAATGGTGACAAGACCTGTCAATACCAACATTCTGGTAATGGAAACCAGCGTTGAATCAGCAGCGTAAACCATGCTCTGGCCTTGGCTACCAGTTGTCTTAGTAAGCTCTGGAGATTCTCCTGGTTTTCTGGTACGTTCCTTGGATTTGCTTCTGGACAATCTGGACTTAGAGATTCTGTATCAGTGTAACACCCATTCTTCTGACCTTTCATCTTCTGATTTCAACCTGTTCTGAAGGAGCCTTCAGACTTACCTGCTTCTCTTGCATTCCTTTAGCAAATTCTGACTGAGCTTGTGTAACTGCTGAAGGGGCATGTTCTGTTTGAGGCTTACATTCTGAACCACGTTTACAACTTCTGATTGAGCTGATGTAGCTGCTGAAGAGCCAACTTCTGACCACGCTGAGCCAAGCTTGCAACTTCTGACCGTCTTCATCTGGAATGGGTCCAGAAGTTCTGAAGCGCTGATTTTTCTAAAAAACACTTATTTTTAGAGAAACATTCTAAGTATTTAGAATTTGATTCTTTTTTCTCAAGATAAAAGCGTTGTTTCTGGAGTTCGTGAGATCATCTTGCTCTTGTAAGCGGCTTGCTTGGGCAAAGGGATAACTCAGGACTTGGATTTGTTTCAGAGGGACCTTGAAAATCCAAGATGGTTTTCCTGAAGAAAGAGAGGGCAAATTTTGGGGTACAACAGTTGCCCCTGTTCAATCTTCTTGAACCTGAAGAGTTAGATTGGCAAGTTTGCCTTTCGCGACTCGAGGGTAAAAGGAGATTGGACACTAGAGTGCCCGGAAATTTGCACTCGCATGTTGAAGTATCAGCAATGTGATGTTAGGAATGGGCTTACAGATGCCATTTGGAGAGGTGGTAGATAGGGAGATGGGCTTATAGATGCCATCTGGAGACGTGACAGAACCTTGTCGGGAATGGGCTTATAGATGCCATTTGGAAGTGTCGATCGCATAAGAGATTCCTTAGCGAGAAACTTGTATATTTTGAGAAAGACGGATGTTTTCCTGGCTTGTTACAGGTGTTTGATCTTCAATCTCCTTATGCAGATGTGCCATGGCTAGATACAGGTGTCGAATCTACAATTGGTTGTTCACAGATGTGCCCTGGCTGGATACAGGAATCGAATCTGGGAATAGTTGTTAATAGATGTGCCCTGGCTGGATACAGGAATCGAATCTTCGAACTCTTCAGACGTGCCCTGGCTAGATACAGGAATCGAGTCTGGAAACGTGGTTCACAGATATGCCCTGGCTGGATACAGGAATCGAATCTGGAGATGTTGTAGTTGATAGATGTGCCCTGGCTGGATACAGGAATTGAATCTTCGAACTCTTCAGACGTGCCCTGGCTAGATACAGGAATCGAGTCTGGAAACTGATCACTCTCAGATGTGCCCTGGCTGGATACAGGTATCGGATCTGGAATTGTGACAGTTGAAGGTAGTTGTTTTTGGGATTGTCCTTTTCCTGAAAAGGCAAAATCATAAGTTGTATGCAATGTCATGATGCATGATGTTCAACATGAGATAGCGTTGTATGCGCTTTATCATGTAGGTAAGCAAGATGTATGAAGATGTGAAATGTTTATGAATGTAATTTCGTCTTAGGAAAGTAAATCCTTGACGAACGGCTGGGGAGTTGCTCTGGGGAAGAGATACTTGGCCGAAGTTTTGATGAGAGGCCTGTTGAGGACTTTAATGATGGATTCCGCTGGGGATAATGATGATAAACTCCGCTGGGGATTGAAGGAACTATGCCGAGGGCGGTCTTCCGTGGTTTTTAGCTGAGGATAACCCTGTTATAAGTCCTTGTGAGGAAATAACTCTAAATAAAACTCGGGAGAGACGTCCGTGTACCATAGGGAACAAGCTTCCAGAATCTACTGGGGATGAGCTTTAAGACCTGCCGGGGAATGTTATGCCTTTTCAGGATTGTCGGGGAGTCAACTCCGCTTGGGGAAAGTATTGCTGAATCTTGTTTTACTCTGCGGGGAGTTGAGATGATTTGGCCACATTCTTCAGTTGAATCTACCTTGGTACCTTGGCGGTCAAAACAACCAGACTGCATTAGACAACTTCACATTTCCCCTGTCTCTGATGTCACCTGTAATCAATCTCTTGTTTCATATGCAAATATTTATGAATTAGCAATTTAATGTCAAATGCATATATCAAAAATGAACATTGGACGTTCTTCGCAAGACAAAACAGAAAAAGGAAAACAATGGTAATTTGTATGAACCAGTGAATTTGTATTGATTTAGACTTTGCCTGTGAATAGGCGTTTTTGTACAAGAGGCTGACATCCTAGTAAGAGGACGCCGCCAAATAACATAGAGTTTACAATTTGAAAAAGGAAACAAAACAGCTATGTGAACAATCCCACTGGGTTCCAACTCTGCTATCGCCTTTATGTCCTCGAACGTCTCATCGCTTTGCTGCCTAATTTGAAGATGAAGCTGATTGGTCAATGCCGAAATCTGGAGCCAGATAGTTGATGCCGAATTCCGGATGCGAAGTGATCCAATGAGACATAGTGTTATGCTTTTATCCCTAACTTTTGCCTGGACCGCCCTTTCGGGTTTTCAGTCCACCGGGATACCCATTTTTGCCCAAGCCGCCCTTTCAGGTTTTCGACTTGCCGGGTGTACAGATTTTTATTCATTTCATCCCTTACTTTTGCCCGAACCCTTTTGGTTCGCCGGGAAGCCCTTATTTTTGCCTAGGTATGTCAACCTAGCGGGTTTTTTATTCATGCGTAGTATTTTTTCACTATGTCTGCATTGGCGGGGTGAGGAAGGTCGTCACCATCCATGGTGGTTAGGATCATGGCTCCTCCTGAGAACACACGTTTAACCACAAATGGCCCTTCGTAAGTAGGGGTCCATTTTCCCCGAGGATCACTTTGAGGAAGGATGATGCGTTTGATTACCAGGTCCCCAACTTGATATTCTTGTGGTCTGACTCTCTTGTTAAATGCCCTGATCATCCGTTTTTGATACGTTTGACCATGACAGATAGCAGTGAGCCTCTTTTCGTCAATCAGATTTAACTGATCGAGTCGAGTCTGGATCCAATCATCTTCATTCAAGTCTACATCCTTCATTATCCGGAGAGAGGGTATCTGGACTTCAATTAGTAAGACTGCCTCCATGCCATAGACCAAGGAGAAGGGAGTTGCCCCGGTTGACGTCCTTGCCGAGGTGCGGTACCCATGAAGAGCGAACGGTAACATCTCGTGCCAATCTTTATAGGTCACTGTCATCTTCTGCACAATTTTCTTGATATTTTTATTGGCTGCCTCTACAGCCCCGTTCATCTTCGGCCGGTAGGGAGAAGAATTGTAGTGCTGTATCTTGAATTGTTCACAAAGTTCAGTGATCATTTTGTTATTGAGATTGGTGCCATTGTCCGTGATGATTCTTTCTGGGACTCCGTACCGACAGATCAGATTATGCCGGATGAAACGTGCCACGACGCTCTTGGTTACTGTGGCATAAGAAGCTGCCTCAACCCATTTTGTGAAGTAATCGAGCGCCACCAAGATGAAGCGATGCCCATTGGACGCCGTCGGTCGGATCTCGCCGATCATATCGATGCCCCACATTGCGAAAGGCCAAGGTGCCGTCAGGACATTCAAAGGAACCGGAGGGATATGCACCTTGTCAGCATAGATCTGGCATTTATGACAAGTTCGGGAGTGTTGGTAACAATCGGCTTCCATTGTGGACCAGAAATATCCTGCCCGAAGGATTTTCTTAGCCATGGTGTGTCCACTGGAATGCGTTCCAAATGTACCTTCATGCAGTTCCATCATGATTTTCTCTGCTTCTGCCTTATCCACACAACGCAGCAGAGTTGAATCATGATTCCGTTTGTAGAGAATGCCGTTGCTGAGGAAGAATTTTGCGGCAAACCTCCTCATGAACTTCTTATCATTGATAGATGCACCTTCAGGGTATTCCTGAGCTTCCAAGTACCTCTTCACCTCATGATACCAGGGTTTTTCGGTCACCTTCTCAACCTCGAGCTCGTAGCAGTATGCCGGTTCATCCAACTTCCAGATAATGATTCGGGGAGCCTCATTGTCCCATTTAACTTTGAACATTGAAGACATCGTAGCTAGGGCGTCCGCTAGCTGATTCTCCTCTCTAGGGAAGTGTTCGAAAATTATCTCTTCAAAGTGGGGAAGCAAGGTCAACACATACTCCTTGTAAGGAATAAGATTCGGGTGTTTCGTATCCCACTCGCCTTTGATCTGATTGATCACGAGAGCGGAATCTCCGAAAACACTTAGAAATTTGATCCTTAAGTCGATTGCAGCTTGTAAACCCATGATACATGCCTCATATTCTGCCATGTTGTTGGTGCAGCTGAAACATAATCGGGCGGTGAGGGGAGTATGAGTTCCTTTGGGAGATATGATTACAGCGCCGACGCCGTTGCCCAAAGCATTGGAGGCTCCGTCAAAATGCATAGACCATCGGGATCCTTCCTCAGGTCCTTCATCCGGTCCAGGTACTTCACAGCCTGTTACCACCATGATGTCTTTGTCCGGAAAATCAAAGTTCAATGATTGGTAATCGTCCACAGGTTGGTGTGCCAAATGATCCGCCAGTACACTTCCTTTAATTGCTTTCTGAGTTGTATACCGGATATCATATTCTGTTAAGATCATTTGCCATCTCGCTATTCTTCCAGACAGAGCGGGCTTTTCAAATATGTACTTGATGGGATCCATCTTTGAAATCAATAAGGTAGTGTGAGTCAGCATATACTGTCTCAGCCGGCGAGCAGCCCATACAAGAGCGTAGCAAGTTTTCTCAAGCAGTGAGTAACGAGACTCACAGTCGGTAAACTTTTTGCTCAAGTAATAAATAGCGTGCTCTTTTCGGCCAGACTCGTCATGCTGCCCCAGCACACACCCCATTGAATTATCAAGTACTGTCAAGTATAGTATCAGAGGTCTTCCTTCCACCGGTGGCATAAGAATGGGTGGCTCTTGGAGATATTCTTTTATCTTTTAAAAGGCGGCCTGACATTCATCATTCCAGCGTACTACTTGATCTTTCTTCAGCAATTTGAAGATTGGCTCACAAGTAGCAGTCATATGTGAGATGAATCGGGCAATGTAATTCAGTCGTCCCAGGAAGCCTCTGACTTCTTTCTCTGTTTTTGGAGTCGGCATCTCTTGTATGGCTTTTACCTTGGCAGGGTCCACCTGAATACCTTTATCACTTACAATGAAACCTAGCAATTTTCCGGATCTTACCCCAAAGGTGCATTTGTTGGGATTCAACCTCAGCTTGTACAACTTGAGTCGGTCAAATAACTTCCTCAGATGGTCAAGGTGTTCCTCCTCAGTTTGAGACCTTGCAATCATGTCATCAACGTATACCTCAATCTCATGATGGATCATATCATGAAATAAAGCAACCATGGCACGTTGATAGGTTGCCCCAGCATTTTTCAATCCGAATGGCATGACCTTATAACAGAAGGTGCCCCACTGAGTCACAAAGGTAGTCTTCTCCATATCTGCTGGAGCCATCTTGATCTGATTATACCCTGAAAAACCATCCATGAAGGAGAACACCTTGTGTTGAGCTGTATTGTCAACAAGGACATCAATGTGAGGTAGGGGGAAGTCATCCTTGGGGCTGGCCCTGTTCAGATCCCTGTAATCAACACACATTCTGACTTTACCGTCCTTCTTCGGCACTGGAACCACATTGGCAACCCACTGAGGGTAAGAAGTCACTGCAAGGAACTCGGCATCAAACTGCTTCATAACCTCGGCCTTGATCTTTTCAGACATCTCTGGACGCATCCGTCGGACTTTTTGCTTTACCGGAGGGCAATCTTCCTTGGTTGGTAGGTGGTGAACTACAATGTCGGCATCCAAACCAGGCATATCTTCATAGGACCAAGCAAAAATATCCATGTAATCCTGTAGCATCTGGATCAATCGTTGCTTCACGCTGAGCTCTAGATTGGCACCAATCTTGACCTCTTTCCTATCCGTCTCGGTACCCAGGTTAATTGTCTCTACCGGCTCTTCATGTGGCTGAATAGCTCTCTCTTCCTGGAGTAGCAGTCTTGCGAGTTCACCAGGCACTTCGCAATCATCTTCACCTTCGTCTTCGGCCAAGTTGATCGGATTTTCGAAGTCATAACTGGCGGTAGCAGAGCTGTTACCAGTGAGATCCAGAGTGGATTGAAACCTGTATAAGTGAGTGTGTGTAAATATAGCTGTTTTGCAATATATATAACACAGAAAGGAAAAGAGCACAAGATTTGAAATGCAACAAACGTCCAATGTTTTGATTGATGATATATGAAAATGTCATACAAAAAGCCCTCACAAATGGAGCTACGATGCCCCGGGTAGGACACCGAGCCAACAAAGTTTTAACATATTGTTTGTTACAAATTGGAAATCAAAAGAAATTAATTACTGCGTGAAAAATGTGATAGGGGTAAAATCCTTTGCCGTCCAGTTGCTTGGTCCGTTTCTGGTAGTCGGATAGATCCAACTGTCAAACTCTGCTTCCTCTACATCCTCCTCGATAGCATTCACCCTTGAGCTGGAGATAAACACCGGAGCCTTTCGGACCTTCTCCTTGCGCACAGCCCTCTGAGCCTCTGCAGTAAAGCCCAGCCCAAACTTGTCGTTCTTCTGAGTGAAGTCAGGAAGCTGACCCCAGTTTGCACAATTGCCTTTCTGAACCACAGCCCGGGCATCCCTTAGGGAAGCCATCTTCAAGGAATCATTCTCTTTGACTGTTGTCTCTGCTGCTGCTGAAATTGGATGCACCTCCTCGAAATGCTGAAAGGGGGTTTCAATAAACTCCCCGTCCATCTCAATGTATCTGAAGGAATTCAAATGGCTCACCATATACTCCTCTTCTCCTTGCACAGTGACGATCTTCCCTCTGACAGGGTACTTCAGCTTCTGGTGCAAGGTAGAGGTCACTGCCCCAGCCTTATGGATCCAAGGTCGACCCAGTAGACAAGAGTACGATGGACGTATATCCATCACATAAAAAGTAGAGTCAAATACTTGAGAGCCCACACGAATAGGGATGTTAACCTCTCCATGAACCATCCTTTTGGAACCGTCAAAGGCCCTGACGATGATATTGCTGGGCTTTAGTTCCAGGCCTTCATAATCCAGACGGTCTAAAGCCTTTTTCGGTAGAACATTCAAGGAAGAACCAGTATCCACCAATACATGCGCCAGAGTAGTGCCCCTGCATTCGATGGAGACATGCAAGGCATCATTGTGGTCTCTTCCCTTCGCGGTCAGGTCAGTATCTGAAAAACCCAAGCCATTGTATGCTGTCAGATTTGCTATGCAATCAGTGAACTGGACTGCAGACGTCTCCTGCGGCACATGGGCCGTCTTGAGAAATGAGATCAAGGCCTTAGCATGGGCCTCGGAGCATAGCAATAAGGAGAGCATGGAGATCTTGGAGGGCGTATGCCCCAGCTGCTCGACAACATTGAAATCACTTTTCTTTATTATTTTCAAGATCTCCTCCATTTCTCGTTGGGAGGCCTCAGCATTTATGGGTATTGGTGCCTCCATCCGGGCAGGCTCTTCTTCAACCCCTTTGCCCCGAGCATTAGATGACTCGGCGGCAGGGGAAACAACTTGATCAGCGGCAGGAACAGGTAAACTTGTAGGTGTTATAAGGAGGGGTTTTCGAGTAGCGGGCGGTGCAATGTCAGGCGAGAAGAGCCTGCCACTACGGGTGACCTTGGCTGGACCAGTGATATCGCAGATACTGGCGCCAGTGTCGAATTCTTGTTTGATTCCATTTACATATACGTCTGCCCCATAATGCCAAGGGACAACTTTATCAGATACGTAGGGGAGAGGCCCCGGAACAGTAATAATCACAGGTGCAACAGTCATGATTTGAACAGGCTTCTTCGGGGGAGCCTTGATTGGATTATTGAAGATGGTAACCACAGAAACTTCTTTTATCGGAACCAACTGAATAGCAGACTTCTTAAACAGAATCTCCTTGCTATCCATTAGGCTTTGGACGCCTAACCTCAGCAAGGGACAATCATATAGGGAAACAGCACAGAACAGGAAATCTTCACCGCAACCCGGAAATAAACCGGCCCGCAGTAGGTTCTTCTTAACGGTCTTCAGAGGGGTGACAACTTCATTTACCGAAACAGCGTACATTTCTTCCTCAATGGCATTTACTCTATGCTGGGGCATAGGAGCAGTTACAACATTTGGTCTTTCCGGTGCTTCAAACTGAATTTCCTTTGCGTCGATCAGATCTTGTACTTTGTTTCTCAAGGCCCAGCAATCATCAGTAGTGTGCCCGGGACTATCAGAATGATAAGCACACCGGGCATTTGGGTTATACTTAGGAGACGCAGTGTTGACGACCTTAGGAGCTTCTTTGAGGGTCACCAGGTTGGTGGATAACAGTTGGGGTAAAATTTGAGATAAGGTCATACTCAGTCGGGTATACTGCCTCTTGGGCCTTTCGCTTCTTTGTTGATTGTACTGCTGAGGAGTAGCAACAGGTTTCGAGATGACCAAAGCATTGACGGCTTGGCGACTTTCGGGCTTGACTTGTCTTCTAGGACCATAGACGGCACTTGCTTCTTTCTTAAACGGCCTCTTCTCAGCACTGGTGGAGGCAGCCTTTTGTATCTTGCCTGACCTGATGCCAGCTTCAATTCTTTCTCCCGTCAATATCAAATCTGTAAACCCAGCGGAGGAGTTACCAACCAAATGATTGAAAAACGGACCCGACAACGTCCCTAGAAACATATCAACCAGCTCACGATCAGTCAATGGAGGCTGCACCCTGCCAGCCAAATCTCTCCATTTTTGAGCGTACTCTTTGAACCCTTCACCCGTTCCTAGAGACATACCCTGAAGTTGGGTACGTGTAGGAGCGAGATCAGAATTGTATTGGTATTGTCTGTAGAATGCGGTTGCCAAATCTTCCCAGTGTCGGATGCTAGCTCCATCTAATTGGTAGAACAATTCAAGCTGTGACCCCGAGAGGCTATCTTGGAAGAAGTGAATCCAAAGGTTCTTATCCGCCGTATAAGGTTGGATCTTCCTTACGTACGACCTTAGATGCAGCTTTGGGCAGGAGACCCCATCATACTTGGCGAAGGCAGGCGCCTTAAACTTGTGTGGAATTACTACCCCAGAAGATAACCCCAAATCTCCGAAATCCAGTCCCGGCACATTCTGAATTTCCATGGCGCTCAAGCGGTCCTCCAATTGCTTGTATCTGTCAGCAGCAGGTGGGTATTGTTCGTCGTTATAGTCCGTCTCGTTGTCGGAGACTGCGAGACTAGGAGCTCCTCCCCCTTGGGGACTGTTTTTCTCAGCAGAAGAAGTAGTTGGATCAGCTTCATTATGGAGTGTGTTCCCAAATCTGCGTCCGGTGTTGAACAACGCAATCCTCTTTTTCTTCTTCTTCTTCAGGAGTAAAATCTTCAACTCTTGCTGACCTTGGGCTAGGCTTAGGACCATCTCTTGAAACTGTGCACTTTGGGCCTGAAGGGTCTTGATTGCTTGCTCACTGGATGAGTCTGGATTCATGATGACTGTTCAAACAAACAGCGAAGAAGATTAAGCAACCTGTGAAATAGGGTACCTGCTATGCATATGGTGCAATGGAATGCGTATGTATGCAATGCATTCAAGGATTTAGAACATTCAAAATTTGTTGTAGACAAAAAGGAACGCACATCATATTAATAAGGAGAAATTCGTTAGTACATAAATGCCCCATGGGCCAAATATTACAAAATGACTCCTCAAGGCAAAAAAACATTGCGCATCCTCTTTGGTGCGATGTAGGTGTTGAGATTCCTCTCCTCGTGCAGCAGGCGGGTGAGTTCCAGGACCTTCTTTTCACTAGCATGTAGACTGGTCTCAAGAGAATTCCGTTCTTCCTTAAGCTGGACCCAGCTCTTCTGCATTTCTTCCCAGGAGGTGGGCATGTCGGGATGTTGAATGGTGTAGGACACCTTTCCTTCCAAGACTGGTTCTTTGATCACAGGGAGCATATGGGGATAAGGCATCACTAACTTCTGGGAGCGGGCTCGTACCCACTTGAGATAAGGTTCCAACGGGATGGAGTTCCTGTGCCCCAGTGTCTTGCTGTCCATCCTATTTGGCATCCTCCAAGCTCTAATAAATCTCTGGCGAAGTCCTTGAGTATCATTGTCGAAGTCAAAAACTATGCTAGGAATTAACATGTCATGAGGGCCATCCCTCCGAGCATACCCAAACTGTCTCCAAGCCAGGCATGGGTTGTAGGTAATACCTCCTCTGATTACAAATAAAGGAACATTAGGGTACTCCCCGCAACGATCAATGATAGTGACGTCTTCTTTGGACCTAGGGAACCAATGTATATCTGCATGCATGAGAGTCATTAACCGTTGTGACCATCTGAAACCCCGCTCGTTTTTCAAAACTGATTGTGGAAGGTGCGAAATAAACCACCTTCCCAGGAGAGGAGTGCAACACATGAGGACACCCCTTCTTCTCATGGTTCGAGTGTAACATGAGTGAAGGATGTCCCCCAGCAACGTAGGTATAGGATTCCTGGTCATGAAGATCTGGACAACACTGATATCAATAAGCTGATCTGGGTTAGGGAATAACACCAAACCATAGACAAGGAGGGCCACAACTTCTTCAAAAGCTTGTAGGTCAAGGGAGTTCCAACATTCTTGGGCCTTCTCGAACAGAAACCTGGCTAAGAACCCCTTGATACCACTTCTAACTTCCCAATGTCCCTTGAGGTCAGACGGTTGTAGGTGCAAGGCTTTAGCAATCTCTTCAAGCTTGGGTTCCTCTTCCGTACCGTTGTAGGGTAGTTGATCAAGGATAGGGACCTTCAGAAGTCGGGAGAACTGTTCCAATGTAGGCACCAATTGATAATCTGGAAAAGTGAAACAATGATGCAGAGGGTCAAAGAACTGGAACAGGACCTTTACCAAATCCTCCTCAATGTTGGTGTTAACCAAGCTGATGAGTCTTCCATGTCTCTCACTGAATGAAGAACCCTCGGGAATCCTGGACATAAGTTCCTTAAGCTGAGGAGGGATCTTCACAAGGCTAATCTGAATTGTCTTTCTGCGAGCAGTTTCCATGTCCTATAAAACAAGAACAAAGATGAAGATTCGAAACCCTTGAAATGGTTAGTCAATGCTCATGATGTTGTATGATGTCATGATGTTATGATTAAATACACCACAAATATTCACAAAGGCAAACATGGTAAGGCACACAAGTCACACAAGACAAACCCCTAGAGTTTAGGCCTGCATGAGGTCTGGGTATTACCCTTTTGAAGTTTGGTGGGCTCAACCTGTCCTATTAGAAGTAACCGGGTTCTAAGGGTCCCAATATCACTGGATTACTTTCATTGTTCATCGTTTCGATTTAGCCACTGAACTGGCGACCGAAATATCCCAGGAAAGCAACCCTCAATTGAGTGTAGTATCGAGTATCAACCAACCTCGGACTGCACCAAAGTCAGTTATCTCACTACCCTAAAAAGGCCGAGATGGTTCAATTAAGGTCCCTAAGGTCAGTTGATGCTTCACGACACCATACGGCGGCCCCGTACTCTCCTTGACTGAACTCAAGGGTTACCGGTACACACCAAAGTGCCACATCAACGTAGCAGACTGCTTCAACCATGTCGGTATACCCCGCACAGTTCCCTCACAGCCTTGTTGCTACTTTCTAAGAAGGTATCCCCAGATCCGGGTTAGGATCTATAAAACTCCGATACAAGGCCACAAATGTAAAAGCAAACAAGACAATCAATTGAAAACAAAGGTGATCTAAGCCCTAAGGTTACTCCACTTTTAAAGTTTCCCCAGCAGAGTCGCCAGTTCTGTGATACGGTGGGAGAGCTGACTGTGCTTTTGCGTTTGTATTTGCAAATGTTTCGGTTGAGCAAGAGTCGCCACCGACTTTTTATTTTATCCTAAGGAAAGGTTTAAAAAGCACAGCAAAAACCTTTGAGATTTTTCTTGGGTTCGGGGAGTAGATTATAGAAAGGGAAGGTATTAGCACCCTTTCTATCCATGGTTATCCATGGGCTCTTAGTTACTTGCTTAGATCACTTGCCTTTTTCTAATTGTTTGAAAAGGTGCTTTGTGTGTGTGTGTTTTGAAAATGTTTTGAAAAGAGGCCAATGTGGTGGCAACCTTTGTAATGATCCATGTTGGGATGTATACAAAGGTGTATGTCTTTTGAAAAGTTGTTTCTTTTGTTTTTGAAAGTTATTTTGAAAGTGTTGTGAAGTGTGGTTTACAAACAGGCAAGTGTTTTTGTTTTGCAAGTTGACAAGTACTTAAGAGCGATCTACCCTAAAGTTCTCAAAGATTTTTGTTATGCTTTTAACCCTTTTAACAATTTTGTTCCACCATTGTATTTGGTGGAGAATCTTGTGTTAGGATGTGAAAGGGACAGGCGCGGGTCGTCGTTTAGACCATAATTGCAATGGTGCCAAGTATCTTTGGGCAATTTTTCTTTAAGGGACTTTGATCGTTTTAGGCAAAAAGGCGTCATCGAGGGACTATGATCATTTGAGTTATTTGTTTTTCCCAAAGAGACCTAGCATGCAATATGGCCCAATTTTTGAAAGGCAACAAGTGGATGTAACCCTAGGGATGTTAATGTGCAAGTGTGTTTTATTGCATACAAGAGTTTTTCTTTGAATTAGGTTTTTCTACTTCATTGATTTTATCTTGCCATACACGTCCTAATTACTAGCAATAAGAAGCGGAAACATAAAATCCTACGCTATTACAACAATTAGGGGGAGGGGATACACATTTGTACATGGGGGGTTCAACGAGAAAAATAGACAAAAAAGAAAATAGCAAAAAAACAAGATATATATAGAGAGAGAGAGAGAGAGGGAGCCCGCGCGCTGCTGGGAGGTCATCAGAAGTTCTGACTCAGCTCTGCTGCCAGATGATCAACCTGTTAGTGAAACTGGATGAGTCAGAACTTCTGACTCTAGAACCTGCAAAACAGAACCTTGTTAGTGGGGAAATCAGAAGTTCTGATTTCCCTGCGCTGCAAGACAGAAGTTTGTTAGTGGAGAAACCAGAAGTTCTGATTCTGCTGAAAAGGCAATAACTCTCAGAGGTTCTGATATCATTGACAGCAAAACAGGCTTCAGATGTGCTAACGTCAAAGTCAGCACTTGGCTTTTTCTTGTACTAATCAGAACATCTGCAATCTTGTTGTTACTCCACAAAACATGAAACATACTTGGAACAGATCCAGAAAATTCAAAAATGTTTCAGAGGTCAGAGTCAACAAGGTCACAGGCAGATCCTATACTGGCTCGGAACGTTCTGAGCTATGAAAATCCTCAGAACATAAATAGCAATAACATGAATATTTACATTATGTTACTTGAATATGCACAGCTGATGATGCTTAACAGTGTGATGAGGGTCAGCAGGTGCTTACCTGACTGTTTGGAAAAGTTGGTGAGTGAAAGTTTAGCTTTTGGTTCTGGTTTTAGTGGTGTTCTGGACAGATTTTCTTTGAAAAAGGGGAAGTAAAGGTGTATACGTATGCAGGGTCAGAAGTTTGGAAAGAGTGTTTTTGGTTTACAGAAAAGAACTGGATATTTGATGAAGTTGAAGGTGAGAAACCCAAAGTTATGAGACAAAGCTGGAGATTTTGGCAGAGTTTCAGAATGCTGTGTTGCTAGGAGTTCTGTTTCTCTCTTAGCAATTTTCTGTTTCTTTTCTTGAACCTCTTTGGCAGTGGTGAAGACTCTCTATTTATAGGCAAAATCCTTGTGGATGCCTTGAACATTTAAAGCTCCAACAGAGTTTGAATTTGTTCTTTGACAGAAATTCCTGGGAAGTTGTGATACAGATAGCTTTCAGCCTAGGTTGCAGCAGCAGGCGTAGATTGGGGAGAAGTGACCTCTGAAGTGGGCGGTGGCGTGAAGACCCATGCCAGAATCTGTGCAAAAGCGTTTTCCAAGCCACACGTGAATGCTCAGGAGTGGTTGGAAGCATTAATGAGCATTAAATGGTGACAAGACCTGTCAATACCAACATTCTGGTAATGGAAACCAGCGTTGAATCAGCAGCGTAAACCATGCTCTGGCCTTGGCTACCAGTTGTCTTAGTAAGCTCTGGAGATTCTCCTGGTTTTCTGGTACGTTCCTTGGATTTGCTTCTGGACAATCTGGACTTAGAGATTTTGTATCAGTGTAACACCCATTCTTCTGACCTTTTCATCTTCTGAATTCGGCATGTTCTAAAGGAGCCTTCAGATTTCCCTGCTTCTCTTGCATTCCTTTAGCAAATTCTGACTGAGCTTGTGTAACTGCTGAAGGGGCATGTTCTGTTTGAGGCTTACATTCTGAACCACGTTTATAACTTCTGATTGAGCTGATGTAGCTGCTGAAGAGCCAACTTCTGACCACGCTGAGCCAAGCTTGCAACTTCTGACCGTCTTCATCTGGAATGGGTCCAGAAGTTCTGAAGCGCTGATTTTTCTAAAAAACACTTATTTTTAGAGAAACATTCTAAGTATTTAGAATTTGATTTTTTTTTCTCAAGATAAAAGCGTTGTTTCTGGAGTTCGTGAGATCATCTTGCTCTTGTAAGCGGCTTGCTTGGGCAAAGGGATAACTCAGGACTTGGATTTGTTTCAGAGGGACCTTGAAAATCCAAGATGGTTTTCCTGAAGAAAGAGAGGGCAAATTTTGGGGTACAACACATATGTACAACTTAAGCAAGTTAAGGACTACATTTTTTTCTTCACAAACCAAAGCTTAAGGATGTCTAAATAAGGAGATAGAACTTTGAAAAATACCTTGTTCAGTTGAGTTTGGATATGGAAATGTGGGGGCTTTGAGTGAGGCCTGAAGATTGTGTGAGCTTCCTTGAAGTTCCCTCAAGCTATCCCAATGCTCAGCTTGCCTTGAGGATGCCTGAAACTCCTTGTAGAAGTCAACCTGCAACCTTCAAAAATGAAAATGGTGAAGCTTGAAACAGGGCACACAGTTGCAAGACAAGGGCCTGGATAGTTTAGGTAGGATGTATGTAAAGTGTTTGAAGTGTTTCAAAACAAAACGCACGAGCCAATATTGATTTGGAAAAGGTTCTGCAGAAGATGCCCTGTTTGGGCAGAAACTTGGGTTTTTTGTGTTTGAGAGTGTTTTGAATGTTGTGAATTCGTGTATTTTGCTTGTGACAAAGTTCTGAAGTTGTTTCAAATGAAGCCAAGCCTTCCCTTTAACAGATATCCAAGTTGTCTTGTCTTTTGCAAGTTTGCTTGCTTTTGAAGAAAGTTGACATGACCATGCCAAAGGCCTGTACAGGCTATCTTGTGGACTGTAGAGGGTTGGTGTACTTTTCCTGATGTTTGTGGATCTTGCTTGCAACAAAAGATCAGGTCCATGGCTCAAGAAATGCAAAGTTGCAAAAAGGCTTGCTTTATCAAAGTAGTATTATGAACTTTATGCCATTTTTGGATTAATTCATTGTGCAATGCTTCAAAAGTCAAAACAAAGACAATATGCAATGAGTTTGCATTTAATTATGGAGTGTAGAAGGGATTAGGACCTGTAATTCAAGGTACAAGCATGCTTGGAACATATTTGCAACTTGAAGCATTTGTAAACATGGCTTGAACAAAAGTGACAAATTGCCATTCTCTCTACTTCGATTCTCCCTAACCATAAATGATCTTGGAGAGTTCTTTGACATTTTGGAAAGCTTGTAACATTATCTACAATCCATATTTGAAATGAATTTTAAGATACCTCTTGGAACTAGGTGAAAAATTCCCATGAAGTTAGGTCAAAAACCTACCTAAATTAGGGCAAATTTTCACTAAGTTAAAAAGTTTATGGACCCCTATTCACAAAATCATAACTTGAGATCCAAGCATATTTTTGGAAAACTTTTTGCATAAAAGTTGTATATTTCATGGAGGACTACAACTTTCATGTTGTAAGTTTTCTTTGAATCCAATTGCATCATGGTGAAAAAGTTGTGGAAAGTTGGGAAAAAATAAGAAATTTCCATAACTTAGAAAGATTCTAAGTTATGAAAATTTTAAAATTAAAACCCTAATTTGCAATTTTAGGTTTCTTGGTCAACAATTTTCACATTTTGACATATCTTGATGAATTATGACCCTTGGCACTTGATTTTGACCAAAAAGTCAAAGTTTGACTTTTCAGTGTATAGTTGACTTTTGATCAGTTGACTACAAAATTCATCTGTCAATCCTATGCATTTGAGATCTTTTGAACCTTGTGATTAGGTCAAGATGATTCCATTGGATCCTTGAAACCATTTTTGAACCCATTTGTTCATTGGCTAGATCAAAAATCAGAAATTGCCCTTCTACAATCAAAACCCTAATTTTGACCATTTTGCCCTTTTAATGCTCTGATCAAATTTCTTGAGGAGTTGTGACCCAAACTTGATCCAATGGTACATAGGAGCCTAGAATGTTGTTGTGGATCAAAAATTATGAAGTTTGACTGTAAATTGGCCATGGTTGACTTTTTCTCCAATATAGTTGATTTTTAGGTCAACTGTCCAATTGACTAGGCAAAAATGTGATTCAAGGCTTGAAACTTGTCATGAGAAATCTTAGGGGTCCAAGATGGTGTATGAAAGTCACATGAAGAATTGATGGTCCAAACATCCTTGTGCAAACTCAAACCCTAATTTCAGGTCATCAGTGCAAGATGAGGTCTTGAGCTGAGCAAATCCTAATCTTGTCTGGAGTCCAAGAAGTCTTGTGATGAAAATATTGATAAAATGAGAGGGAAAATTTTGGGGTACAACATTTTCCCCTGTTCAATCTTCTTGAACCTAAAGAGTTAGATTGGCGAGTTTGTCGTTCGTGACTCGAAGGTAAAAGATGTTTGGACACTAGAGTGCCCGTAAATTTACACTCGTCAAAATGTAGTTGAGGGAATGGGCTTAAAGATGCCATTTGGATATGTGATGGAATCTTGTTGGAGATGGGCTTAAAGATGCCATCCAAGAATGTTTGCTGAGCTGTAAGTTGTATGTCAAAAGAATGAGTATCAGAATGGTGTCCGTATCTGGAACGTATCTGAACTGTATCTGGAGACTGAATTCGTATGAGCAATGGAATGGCTTCCGTGTCTAGAGCGTATCCGAGCTGTAACTATGCTTGAATCTGAATGAATAAGATAATGACTTTCGTGTCTGAAGTGTATCTGTATCGTATCTAAATCTTGAAATCTAAATAAGCGACAAAATGACATCTGTGTCTGGAGCGTATCTTAGTTGGGGAAAATCAGAATAAGTGATAGAATGGAAACCGTGTCTGGAGCGTATTTGTACTGGAATCTGAATAGGTAGCAGAATGACTTCCGTGGCTGGAGTGTATCTGGAGACTGTATCTTGATAGTCGCAATCTGAGTAAATAGATCTGAATGAGTATCAGGATGGCATCCGTGTCTGGAGTGTATCTGAACTGCATCTTGACTTTGAATTCTGAATGAGTAATAGAATGACTTCCATGTATGGAGTGTATCTTTATTGTATCTGAAGTTGAGATCTGAGTGAGTATCAGAATGGCATCCTTGTTTGGAGCGTATCTGGACTGTATCTGAAATCTTTGAATCATTGTTAATGATAGCTGTTTAATCTTATCCTGAAAAGGGTAAAATGTTAGCTGAAACAGAGTTATGTTGCATGAAATGTATGATGCAATAAGTGTGCTTTATCAATGTTTATGATATATGAATATAATGTATGCGCATGTAAGCTGATTTGTTGTATTGCTGAGGAAAATAAATCCTTAACCGCTGCTGGAGATTCAAAATCTTTGATTGCTGAGGATGAGAAATCATTGGCGACTGTTGGGGGATTAAAATCTTGACAACTTATGTGGGAATATGAGGATCCTTCATGTCTTGAAGTTGGAGCATTTGACAAAAATTCTGTTGTGAGAGTAATGCCATGTATTACCTAAGGAATCTGCTTGGAGAATTTATAGAACTTTGATGACGTCTACTGGGGATTACACAATGGGAAACCTTGTTCCGCTGGGTAATAGAGAAAACTCTGATGACTTCTATGGGGAATTAAGAATAAGAATCTTCATTTTGGCGACCTCACTGGGGAATAATAAAGCTCTGCAGGGAAGAAGGCTTTACTGTTGGGGAGTAAGTTCAGGACTCTGTGGAAAAAAGCTTATTCCTATTTGGAAAAATTTCAGGAGTTCGGGTTGTCTGCCACTCTACTGGGAAGTTATCCTAGGTTGTGGAGGGGCAAAAAGTTAACTGTTATATGGTTGCTTCTCAGACGTCAAGACAACTTGCTGAGGAAATTTGGAGAAACTGGATGGTCTCCACTGGGGATTGGTAGTTGGAAATCTTGACTCGACTGGGGAAGAAGGTTTCAGCTCCATTGGGGATTTGTGGTGCAAAGTTTTGGCTCCGCTGGGGATTGGGAGTTTGAAGTTTTAACTCTGATGGGGATTTTGAATTTTAGCTCCGCTGGGGATCTAGATAATGTACTATAGGGATTGCTCATGGAATAGCCCAAAGATGTTTTCCTATCCTCTCAACCTGTCAGTAATTGTTCTTTTTCACTTCTGTCTATTTGAAAACAATTATGTTCAAATGCATATGTTCATTAATGAATCATTGGACGTTTTTGCGAATAAAACATAAGTGTAAAAGAAAAAGGCAAACAGTTTTCTGCACTTTAATGAGATATCTTTGTATTTACTTTGAATAAATATTTTGTACAAAGGAGACAGTCATCCTAGTAAGAGGATGGTGTCGTAAAAATTGTGAAAAATTTTATACAAAGAAAGATAGCTATGTGTAAAAAATAAATCCCATGGGGTTCCCATTCTGCTATAGCCTTCGTTACTCCGAATATCTTGTCCATTCGTTGCTTCGTCCGAAGATGATTGGATTGATCAGAAGCTCCAGGTTTTTTAGTGAAGAGATTGCCTCTAAAGTGATCCGACGAGACATAGTCATACGCTTTAATTCCCTAACTTTTGCCTGGACCGCCCTTTTGGGTTTTTGATCCACCGGGAAACCCTTTTTGCTCAAGTCGCCCTTTCGGGTTTTCAACTTGCCGGGTGTACATATTTTTTTTATCCCTAATTTTTTCCTGAATCGCCCTTTCGGGTTTTCGATTCACTGGGATGCCTCTTTTTTTGCCTAGGTGTGTTAACCTAGCGGGTCGTTTATGCGTAGTATCTTTTGACTATGTCTGCGTTTGCAGGGTGCGGCTGGTCGTTGCCGTCCATGGTGGTTAAGATCATTTCCCCACCAGAAAAGACGTTCTTGATTACAAATGGTCCTTCATAGGTAGGAGTCCATTTGCCCCTGGGATCACTTTGCGGAAAGATGATCCGCTTGATTACTAGATCTCCAACTTGATATACCTGGCGTCTGACTTTCTTGTTGAAAGCCTTGATCATCCATTTTTGATACGTCTGACCATGGCAAACAGCAGTAAGCCTCTTTTCATCAATCAAGTTAAGTTGATCAAGCTGGGTTTGAATCCAATCGTCTTCACTCAAACCAGCATCCTTCATGATTCTCAAGGAGGGAATATGAACCTCGATAGGTAAAACAACCTCCATTCCATATATCAAAGAATAGGGTGTTGCCCCAGTTGATGTGCGTGCCATGGTATGATACCCGTGAAGAGTAAACGGTAACATCTCATGCCATTCCTTGTAGGTGCCTGTCATTTTTTGTATGATCTTCTTGATATTTTTGTTCGCAGCTTCGACAACACCGTTCATCTTTGGCCGGTAGGGAGATGAATTGTGATGTTGAATTTTGAACTACTCGCACAAGGCGGTGATCATAGTATTGTTAAGGTTTTTACCGTTGTCAGTAATGATCCTTTCGAGGATACTGTACCGGCAAATAAGATTTTGCTTGATGAAGCGGGAAACAACATTCTTATTGACGGATGCGAAGGAAGCTGCTTCGACCCACTTAGTGAAGTAATCAATGGCCACTAGAATAAAACGGTGTCCATTGGAGGTTGTAGGCTCTATCTCTCCAATCATGTCGATTCCCCACATAGCGAATGGCCAAGGAGCTATTAAGACATTTAGAGGAACCGGGGGCACATGTACCTTGTCTGCATAGATTTGGCATTTGTGACAAGTCTGGGAGTGTTGATAGCAGTCAGCTTCAATGGTAGACCAGTAATAGCCTGCCCCTAGAATCTTCTTAGCCATCGTATGCCCGCTAGAGTGAGTGCCAAATGTACCTTGATGCAATTCAGCCATAATTCTTGCAGCTTCAACTTTGTCCATACAACGGAGCAGAATAGAATCATGATTGCGCTTGTACAGGATGCCATTTCTTAGGAAGAACTTAGCTAAGAATCTCCTTAAGAACTTTTCGTCATTGACTGAAGCTCCTTCAGGGTATTCCTGGGCCTCGAGATACCTTTTGACTTCATGAAACCATGGCCGGTCCACTACTTCTTCGGTATTAATCTCGTGACAATGTGCCGATTCGTCCATCCGTTCAATGGTGATTTGGGGAGCCTCATTATCCCAGTTAAGTTTAAACATGGATGACATTGTAGCTAGAGCATATGCTAGCTGATTCTCTTCTCGCGGGAAGTGTTCGAAGGTAATCTGCTCAAAATGTGGTAACAATGTCAAGATATGTTCTTTGTAAGGGATGAGGTTTGGATGCTTAGTATCCCACTCTCCTTTGATCTGACTGATGACCAAAGCAGAGTCCCCAAACACAATCAAAGATTTGATTCCCAAGTCTATAGCAGCCTTGAGTCCAAAGATGCAAGCTTCATACTCTGCCATGTTGTTCGTACAGTTGAAGCAAAGTCTGGCTGTAAAAGGAGTATGGAAACCTTCTGGGGAGATGAGTACTGTGACGATATTGTTGCCAACTTCATTGGATGCCCCATCAAAGTACAGAGTCCATCGGGATCCTTGTTCAGGTCCGTCATATGGTTTGAAATCTTCAATGTTGTCCAATGTCATGATGTCTTCGTCAAGGAAGTCGAACCTCATGGATTGATAATCTTCGACAGCTTGATGAGCTAGATGGTCAGCTAACACACTCCCCTTTATAGACTTTTGGGTCTTGTACTGTATATCGTATTCGGTCAGGATCATCTGCCATCTAGCTATTCTTCCAGATAAAGCAGGCTTCTCAAAGATGTACTTGATTAGATCTATATTAGATATCAGCAAAGTGGTATGAGTCAACATATACTGCCTTAGTTGGCGAGCAGCCCATACCAAAGTGCAGCAAGTTTTCTCGAGAAGTGAATATCTAGTTTCACAGTCGGTAAACTTTTTGCTAAGGTAATAAATGGCATGCTCTTTTCGGCCAGACTCGTCATGCTGCCCCAGTATGCACCCCATTGAATTATCCAAGACGGTAAGATACATGATTAGCGGTCTTCCTTCGACGGGTGGCATCAAGATAGGAGGCTCTAGAAAATACTCCTTGATTTTATCGAAAGCAATTTTACAGTCATCATTCCATTTAACTACCTGATCTTTCTTCAACAGCATGAAGATTGGCTCACAAGTAGATGTTAGGTGAGAAATGAACCTAGCAATGTAGTTTAGGCGTCCCAAGAAACCTCTGGCCTCCTTCTCAGTGCGAGGAGCAGGCATTTCTCGTATAGCTTTGACTTTGGCAAGATCAACCTCGATGCCTTTGTTGCTGAAAATGAAACATAGAAGTTTACTGGACCGGACTCCGAAGGTACACTTGTTTAGATTTAGCCTGAGCTTGTACTCCTTCAAGCTGACAAACAGCTTTTGTAAGTGATCAAGGTGTTCTTCTTCAATTTGTGATCGGGCTATCATGTCATCTACGTAAACCTCTATCTCATGATGTATCATATCATGAAACAAAGCTACCATGGCGCGTTGATAGGTTGCCCCGACATTCTTCAGTCCGAATGGCATCACTTTGTAGCAGAACGTACCCCACTGTGTAATAAAAGTAGTTTTCTCCATGTCCTCAGGTGCCATTTTGATCTGGTTATAGCCTGAGAATCCGTCCATGAAAGAAAATACTTTGTGCTGAGCTGTATTGTCAACCAGAATGTCGATGTGCGGAAGTGGAAAATCATCTTTAGGGCTGGCCCTGTTTAAGTCTCTATAATCCATGCACGTTCTCACTTTTCCGTCCTTTTTAGGCACGGGAACAATGTTAGCAACCCATTGTGGATAGGAAGTAATAGCCAGAAATCCAGCATTGAACTGTTTCATAACTTCTGCTTTTATCTTCTCGGACATGTCAGGTCTTATGTGGAGGACCTTTTGTTTAACTGGTGGACAGTCTTCTCTTATGGGTAGACGGTGTACCATAATGTCTATATCAAGTCCTGGCATGTCTTCGTATGACCAGGCAAAGATCTCAATATATTCATGTAAGAGCTGAATTAGGCGCTCCTTGACACTCGGCTCTAAGTTGGCACCCACTTTGATTTCCTTCTTGTCTTCCTCAGTACCCAAGTTGATTGTGTCTAACAGCTCCTCATGAGGCAAAATTGCTCTTTCCTCTTGTTGTAGAAGTCTGGCCAATTCCCCTGGCACCTCACAGTCTTCCTCACCTTCGTATTCGGCTTGGTAGACTAGATCTTCAGAGTCACTGAAGGCTATAGAAGTATCGTTACCCATGGGTTCCGGAGTGGAAGGGTACCTGCATTTGTGAGTGTGGGTGTGTGTAAGGGAATAGCCATCTTAAAACAACAAAATGTAAAAGAAAGACAATGAGCACAAAAGTTTTAAATATGAAAAGCATCCATGATTCATTAAAATGAAATATGAAAATAACATAAATACCCTTACAAATGGACCTATGTGCCTCGGGTAAGACACAAGGTTGAAAAAAGTACGAATTGTTTGTGAATTATTACAGTCTAATAGAAATGGAAAAGATAAATTACTGCGGTATGAAAGTAATCGGAACAAAGTCTTTTGCTTCCCAGTTGCACAGTCCTCTGTCAACAGTAGGAAAAATCCAGTCTTCCATGTTGCCCTCTTCATCACTGTCCTCTAGTGCATTAACCCCTTGGTGGATGATCTTCACAAGTGGCCCTCTGGAACGGGCGCGGCGCACAGCCTTCTGGGCAGTCGAGGTAAATCCCAAGCCGAATTTGTCTGATTTGAAAGGAAAGTCAGGAAGCTTCCTCCAGATTATGGATCTGCCCTCTTGCACTACTGCCCTAACATCTTTTAGAGAAGACATCCGAGGTACAGGACTTGTGATTACAGGAACCGAGGACACTGCTTTAGTCGCCGCTATTTCTTCAGAAACTTCTTCAAAGTGTTGGAAATGGGTCTCTATGAATTCGCCATCTAACTCCACATAAGGGAAGGAATTCGGATGACTAATTATATATTCCTCTTCACCATGAACAATTATGATTTTCCCTTGGACATGGTACTTGAGCTTTGATCCAAAGTCGATGTGACGGCACCGGCATTGTGAATCCAGGGGCGTCCTAACAAGCAAGAGTAGGAAGGACGGATGTCCATTACGTAAAATGTTGAATTGAACGTATGGGTACCCACCTTGATCGGGATGTCCGCTTCCCCGTGGACCATCCTTTTAGAGCTGTCAAATGCTCTTACAATGATGTTGTTGGGTTTCAGGGTTAAGCCTTCACAATCCAATCTATCCAAGGCTTTCTTTGGCAAGACATTTAAAGATGAACCAATGTCTACCAGTACGTGTGATAGGGTTGTCCCTCTGCATTCCACCGAGACATGCAAAGAATCATTATGTTGTCTCCCTTTCGAAGTTAAATCTGCATCGGAGAACCCTAGACCATTGTCAGCTGTTAAACTAGCCACACATTCCTGGAACTGATCAGTGGAGGTTTATTGCGGCACGTGCGCTATCTTCAAAAACTTGACCAAAGCTTTAGCGTGTGCCTCAGAGCACAGCAGTAAGGCTAACATAGAGATTTTAGAGGGGGTCTGCCCCAGTTGCTCAACAACATCATAATCACTTTTCTTAATGATCCTCAGAATCTCTTCCATCTCTTTCTGGGATATCTCAGGAATAACTAGTGACTGAGCCTTCGTCAAGACAGGCTCCTCTTGAACATTCTTTCCTTTATTCTCGACAGCAGAAGTAGGAATAGGAATTGCATTGTCAATGTTGGTGGGTACACTTGCAGGTGTAATCACTGGGACAACTGTAATCTTCGGAACGGGTCTAGAGACTGCCTTTGGTGGCGCAATCTCTGGAGAGAAAATTCTTCCACTACGAGCAATTTTGCTTGTGCCAACAATGTTACTGATGTCGGAATTTTCTTCTTCAGAACTCTCTTCATCGGCAGTCTGCTCAATCTGTTTGACACCATGGTAGTAGATTTCTCCACCATAGTTCCATGGTACCATTTTATCTGATTTGTATGGGGCAGGCCTGGGCATTGTTATCTTCAACGGAGTAGTCATAGGAACGGATGTAATCCTTACGGGTTTTTTAGGAACCCTGGAAGGATTGGCGTATATGGTTATTATTGAAACTTCTGTAACTGAAATGGATGAGACAGGAGCTTTCTCAAACAAAATTTCCTTGTTATCGATCAATTGTTGGATTCCTTTCTTCAATAGAGGACAGTCAAAAGGGGAGGACAGACAAGCATGGTAATCTTGGTCACAACCTGGGAACACCCCAGCTTTCAACAGATTCAACTTGATGGTTAGGAGAGGAGTTATCAATTCATCCACAGTAGAAACAAACAGATCTTCTTCCACAGCACTGGAATTGTGTCCATGCCTAGGAATTGGAGCGGAGATAACATACGGCTTTTCAGGAGCTTCAAATTCAACTTCCTTTGCGTTAATCATATCTTGAATCTTGTTCTTCAGGGCCTAACAGTTGTTGGTGTCGTGCCCTGGACTTTCTGAATGGTAAGCGCACCTAGCATTCGGATGGTAGTGTGGAGATGAAGTATTAGGATTCTTAGGGGCCTCTTTTAGAATAACCAAATTCAACTTCAAGAGATATGGTAGGACTTGAGCAGGAGTCATGTTTATCTTGGTGAATTTCCTTACAGGCCTTTCCACCCTTTGCTGGTTATTCCTCAGCTGATCATTTCTAGATTAATTATTTCTCAGCTGGTCTGATGCAGACTTCTGAATCATAATGGCCCCCACAGTTGGTCGTCGTTCGGTTCTTCCCTGATTCCTCTGAGCATAGACAACAAAAACTTCCTTTTACCAGTGAAGGGCTTTTTGGAAGCAGCAGAGGTAGACGCATCTTTCTGAATTTTCCCGCTTCTAATACCGGCTTCAACCCTCTCGCCAGTTAGAATCAACTCAGTGAAACCTGCAGAGGAGCTTCCAATCAGATGATTAAAGAAAGGACCTGATAGAGTCCCCAAGAACATATCCACTAGCTCTCTTTCAGATAAAGGTGGTTGTACCCTTCCGGCTAAATCCCTCCATTTTTGGGTATAGTCTTTGAAGCCCTCATTGGTAGCCATAGCCATACTCTGTAGCTGAGTACGGGTTGGCACAAAGTCGGCGTTGTATTGATACTGTTTATAGAATGCGGCTGCTAAGTCTTCCCAATTATGAACATCGAACCTCTCCAACTGGTAGAACCAATCCAGCTGCGTGCCTGATAAACTGTCTTGGAAAAAGTGGACCCACAGGTCTTTGTCAGAAGAATGTGGTTGAATTTTCCTGAAATAAGATCGTAGGTGCATCTTGGGACAAGACAACCCATCATACTTAGCAAAAATAGGCACCTTAAACTTAGGAGGGATTACAATTCCAGATACCAACCCTAACTCTTCAAAGTCCAGCCCAGGCACTCTTTGTATCTCCATAGCAGCTAGAGGCTCTTCCAGATTTTTGTATTTGTCATCGGCCAGAGGATACTGTTGTTCGGAGTAATCCTCATCTTCCTCTTCTTCAGCTTCAAATTCAGATGGCATTGCAGTCTCTTTACCTTTCCTCTCTCCTTCCTCAGAGGTTGATGGAAATTCCAAAGTCTGCCTGGCTTATCCTTCAAACCTTCTGCCCATAAGAACCACATCGACTCGCTTCTTCTTATTTTTCTCTTTTTCCTTCTCTAACAGAGTTTTGAGCTCCTCCTGCCCCTTAGCCAAGTTCAGGAGTAGCTGTTGAAATTGTGAATTCTGAGCTTGCAAGTCTTTGACCGTTTGTTCAATATCCATCTTGCTGAAATAAATAGCAGAGAGATGAGGAAACTTGGTATGAAGACCTATTTATGCATATGATGAATGATATGTATTCATGTAATGCTTTCAAGGATTCAGAAAATTCAAATTTGTGTTAAACAAAAAGGAACAAACGTTATATTAATTAAATAGAATTTGTTTACATCAATGCCCCTAGGGCAAAATAGTACAAAATTCTAAGATAAAAAGACGTTGCGCATCTTATTTGGTGCAATGTAGGTGTTGAGAGTCTACTCTTCGTGAAGCAACCGAGTGAGTTCTAAAACCTTCTTCTCGCTAGCATAGAATTGGGCTTCAAAAGTATCGTGTTCTCCCTTGAGTTGTATCCAACTCCTTTGCAAATCTTCGAGTGATGTTGGCATGTCAGGATGTAGGAGGGTGTATGGAACCTCTCCTTCCAAAACAGGCTCTATAATCACTGGGAGAATAGAGGGGTAAGGCATCATAAGACTTTGGGAGCGGGTTCGTACCCACTTGAGGTAAGGCTCAAGAGGGACGGAATTCTTGTGTCCCAAGGTCTTACTGTCTGCCTTGTTGGGCATCCTCCAAGCTCGGATAAACCTTTGTCGAAGTCCTTGATCGTCGTTGTCAAAGTCAAAAACCAAGTATGGAATCAGTATGTCATGTGGGCCATCCCTTCGGGCATAACCAAACTGTCTCAGAGCCAAGCAGGGTTTGTAGGTGATGCCTCCCCTAATGCTAAGTAGAGGGACATTAGGGAATTCCCCACAACGGTCGATGATGGTAACATTTTCTCTGGATCAAGAACACCAATGAACATATGAATATGTAAGAGTCATCAATCATTTTGACCACCTCAAACCCTGCTCATTCTTCAAGATTGATTGGGGAAGATGAGAAATAAACCATCTTGCCAGTATAGGAGTGCAACACATGAGGACACCTATTTTCCTCATTGTTCGAGTGTGAAAAGAGTGCAAGATATCTCCAAGTAATGTAGGCAACGGGTTGCGAGCCATGAAGATTTTGACAGAACTCACATCTATGAGTTGATCAGGGTTAGGGAACAAGACCATCCCATAGATGAGAAGAGCTACAATCTCCTCAAAAGCTTGTAAGTCTAAAGAATTCCAGCAGCTTTAGGCCTTCTCAAACAAGAACTTTGCCAAGAAGCCTTTGACACCACTTCTAGTTTCCCAATGGGTTGTGACATAACACGAGTGCAAGTGTAAGGATTGAGAAATCTCTTCTGGATTTGGATCTCTTTCTGTATCGTTGAAGGGTAGTTGATTGAGAATAGGAATCCTCAAGAGTTGAGAAAATTCCTCCAAAGTGGGCACAAGTTGGTAGTCAGGAAATGTGAAGCAGTGATGCAAAGGGTCAAAGAACTAGAAAAGAACTTTCATCATGTCTTCCTCTGTGTTGGAAGTGACTAAGTTGAGAAGGAGACCATGTCTCTCGGTGAATGGAGAGTTCACAGGAATCCTTGAAGCTAGCTCCTTGAGTTGTGGAGGAATTCTTACAAGGTTGACTTGGATGGTTTTCCTGCGAAGTGATTCCATAACCTACAAAACAAGAACAAAGATGAATCTCTAAAATCCTTGAAATGGTTAGTGGATGCATATGATGCTTCATGATGTCCATGATGTTATGCACAAGTATATATGTACAAGCAAGTCACACAAGTTCCTAGTTTAGGATTGCTTGGGGTTTCATAGGTAAGTACGCTCTTGAAGTTTAGTTGGTTCAACATGTCCTAGAAATAGTAATCGGGTTCTAAGGAGCTCAATATCACTGGATTGTGTCCTTGTTCATTGTTTCAATTCAGACTCTTTACGGGCGACCAAAATATTCCAAGGAACCAACCCTCAATGAGTGTAGTATCGAGTATCTACCAACTTCGGACTGCACCAAAGCCGGTCATCTCACTACATCCTAAAAGGCCAGGTTGGTCAAGTAAAGGTTCTAAAAGTCCATTAGTGCTTCATGACATCACTCAGCGGCCCCGTATTCTCTTTGATTGACTCAAAGGCTACCGATACCCACAAATATGCCGCACTAATATAGCTATTGCTTAGACCATGTCAGTATACCCTGCACAGTTTCCACAACGTATTGCTATTTACCTATGAATGTTTCTCAAATCCGGGTAGAGGATTCAAACCCAAACAATAGAACCAAAATGTAAAGCATACAAGTCAAGAAATTTGTAAGCAAATAAAGGTGATCTAAACCCTAAGGTAACCCCACTTTTATACTTTTCATCCATGGTTTTCCATGGGCTCTTAGTTACTTGTTTAGATCACTTGCTTTGCTTTTCCAATTGTTTGAAATGGTGCTTTGTGTGGTTTTGAAAGTATTTTGAAAAGAGGCCTTTGTTTAGGCAATATTTGTAATTATTCTCGTTCGTAAGAATGTATACAAAGATGTTTGTCTTTTGAAAAATGTTTCAATGTTTTGAAAGTTGTTTTTGGAAAATGTTTTGAAACGTGTTGTGTGTTTTTTTGAAAATAGCAAGGATTGTTTGCAAATTGATCAATTAACTAGAACCTATCTACCTACTCAAAAGTATTTCTTGTACATTTTTATTCCTTTGATATTGTTGTTTTACCATTGCTTTGGTAAACAACCCTATCTTTGGATGTTAAACGGGACGGGCGTGGGTCATCGTATGATCATGATAGCAATGATGCCAAGTATCTTAACAAGTTTTAGGGACCAAGATCATTTGTTTTTAGGCAACCTTTTGATAGCGTCATCGAGGGACTATGATCTTTTGTTTTGTTTTGTTTTGCCAAGATACCTTGCATGCATACCATGGCCATTTTATTAGGCAACCAAGTGGGTGAAACCCTAAGGGTGCTTGTGTGCAATGTGTTGTCATTTTACATGCATTTTTTTCTTGTATTAGGTCTTGCTATTTGTTTGATTTTGTCTTATCATACAAACCCTAGTTTTTTTACTAAACATGCATATAATGCGATAAATTGCGTAAAGTAAATCTAAGCTATTACAACAATATTATGGTATGGGGGATACAAGTTTAAATGGGGGATATTAATCAAACTAAAACACTAATTCACTATTACAACCCAATTGAATTTATTGTACGATAAATAAATAAATAATTATTTAAATATGCAATAAAAATGTAAATATGCAAAAAATGTTTTGTAATTGTTTTATGTATGAGAAAATAAAATTATCTAAGTCCTAAAAATAAGAAAAAATAATATTATTATTTTTTAAAGGAGAAACCCTAATTTTGGTTTAAAAGAAAATATGTTCTATATCATTTATTTTATTCATTTTTGTACAAGAAAATAATAAAAATATATACAAAATGTTAAAAAATTAAAATATGCATGAAAATAATATTTTAAGTGTATGAATAATAAAAATAAAAACATATGATGTTTTTTAAATTATTTACAAGTTTTATTAAAGAAAATAAAGTATATTATTACTAATAAACTATTTTTTATGCCAAAAATAAAATAAAAAAATAAAATAAAAATGCAAAAATAAAGAAAATATTTTTTGTGATTTTTTAAAGTTCAGAAAAAATAAATGCAAGTCAAAAATATAAAATATGCAAGAAAATACAAAAATATAAAATAATAAGTCAGGGGGTGCAGATAGTGGATCAAGGGGTGTGAAAAGTGAAACAAATAGGCCCAAGGCGCGCCAGGCCCAGGACTTCGTCCCTGACCTCCAGCTTCGTCCCAAACGCGCACATTCTGCCTTCAAATCCTGTTCTTGCTCATGCTTGCATAAAATCAAAAACTCATAACATAAAAAGTGTAGCTTGTAAACTCACAATTCCAATGATATAAAGTTTGTGACCTAACACTCAAAGATCAAGGAGAATTTTATCATCCCTAATTTCTGACCTAAAATTTTCATGAACTTCAAGCTTCAAATTCTCACTACTCAGTTAATATAAATAACAACTATGCATATGTACAGCTTAAGCAAGTTAAGGACTACATTTTTTCTTCACAAACCAAAGCTTAAGGATGCCTAAATAAGTAGATAGAACTTTGAAAAATACCTTGTTCAGTTGAGTTTGGATATGGAAATGTGGGGGCTTTGAGTGAGTCCTGAAGATTGTGTGAGCTTCCTTGAAGTTCCCTCAAGCTATCCCAATGCTCAGCTTGCCTTGAGGATGCCTGAAACTCCTTGTAGAAGTCAACCTGCAACCTTCAAAAATGAAAATGGTGAAGCTTGAAATAGGGCACACAGTTGCAAAATAAGGGCCTGGATAGTTTAGGTAGGATGTATGTAAAGTGTTTGAAGTGTTTCAAAACAAAACGCACGAGCCAATATTAATTTGGCAAAGGTTTTGCAGAAGATGCCCTGTTTGGGAAGAAACTTGGGTTTTTTGTGTTTGAGAGTGTTTTGAATGTTGTGAATTCGTGCATTCTGCTTGTGACAAAGTTCTGAAGTTGTTCCAAATGAAGCCAATCCTTCCCTTTAACAGATATCCAAGTTGTCTTGACTTTTGCAAGTTTGCTTGCTTTTGAAGAAAGTTGACATGACCATGCCAAAGGCCTGTACAGGCTAACTTGTGGACTACAGAGGGTTGGTGTACTTTGCCTGATGTTTGAGAATCTTGCTTGCAACAAAAGATCATGTCCATGGCTCAAGAAATGCAAAGTTGCAAAAAGGCTTGCTTTATCAGAGTAGTATTATGAACTTTATGCAATTTTTGGATTAATTCATTGTGCAATGCTTCAATAGTCAAAACAAAGCCAATATCCAATGAGTTTACATTTAATTATGGAGTGTAGAAGGTATTAGGACCTGTAATGCAAGGTAAAAGCATGCTTGGAACATATTTTCAACTTGAAGCATTTGTAAACATGGCTTGAACAAAAGTGACAAATTTCCATTTTCTCTTCTTCGATTCTCCCTAACCATAAATGATATTGGAGAGTTCTCAGACATTTTTGAAATCTTGTAACATTCTCTACAATCCATATTTGAAATGAATTTTTAGATACCTCTTGGAAATAGGTGAAAAATGCTCATGAAGTTAGGTCAAAAACCTGCCTAAATTAGGGCAAATTTTCACTAAGTTAAAAAGTTTATGGACCCCTATTCACAAAATCATAACTTGAGATCCAAGCATCTTTTGGGAAAACTTTGTGAATGAAAGTTGTATATTTAATGGAGGACTACAACTTTCATTTTTGAAGTTTTCTTTTAATCCAATTGCATCATGGTGAAAAAGTTGTGGAAAGTTGGGAAAAAATAAGAAATTTCCATAACTTAGAAAAATTCTAAGTTATGAAAAATTTCAAATCAAAACCCTAATTTGCAATTTTAGGTTTCTTGGTCAACACGTTTCACATTTTGACATATCTTGATGAATTATGACCCTTGGCACTTGATTTTGACCAAAAAGTCAAAGTTTCACTTTTCAGTATACAGTTGACTTTTGATCAGTTGACTGCAAAATTCATCTGTCAATCCTATGCCTTTGAGATCTTTTGAACCTTGTGATTAGGTCAAGATGATGCCAGTGGATCCTTGAAACCATGTTTGAACCCAATTGGTCATTGTCTAGATCAAAAATCAGAAATTGCCCTTCTACAATCAAAACCCTAATTTTGACCATTTTGCCCTTTTGATGATCTGATCAAATTTCTTGAGGAGTTGTGAACCAAACTTGATCCAATGGTATATAGGCGCCTAGAATGTTTTTGTGGATAAAAAATTATGAAGTTTGACTGTAAATAGGCCATGGTTGACTTTTCCCGCAATACAACTGATTTTTAGGTCAACTGTCCAATTGACTGGGCAAAAATGTGATTCAAGGCTTGAAACATGTCATGAGCAATCTTAGGGGTCCAAGATGGTGTATGAAAATCACATGAAGCATTGATGGTCCAAAATTCCTTGTGAAAACTCAAACCCTAATTTCAGTTCATCAGTGCAAGATGAGGTCTTGAGCTGAGCAAATCCTAATCTTGTCTGGAGTCCAAGAAGTCTTGTGAGGAAAATCTTGATAAAATGAGAGGGAAAATTTTGTGGTAAAACAATCACCTATAGCCGTATCAACCTTAACATCTTCAAGTGCATGATATTCATTATTCTTATGCACTTGAGGCTCTATCAACATGCCGTACACGATGTCTGACATATGCTTATCACCATCAGAATTTCCCAATTTTTTTTGCTGGAAGTCTTCATCAGAAGACATAATAGTGTCATGAAGATTTCTCATAGACATATAACTGAGTGGAAAATTACTCATATTTCCACTTGCAATTGAGTCATACATCTTGTATCTAGACTTTAACGCACCAATTTCAGTTTCACCAAACAACCCATCGTGTTTTTTTTGGTTAATCACACCTTTATACTTATAAGAAGACATAATAAGATGAATGAATGGATAATACATATTCTTCTATAGATTTTTATTCTGAACCACTATAGGTTATACAAAATTGGGAGGACTTGTAACGCCTGATAATTTAATTAATTATTTAATTAAATTATTTTTGGATTATTTGTTGAAAGGTGTGAAACGTTGTTATATGTTGCTAAGTTGTTATTTAGTTGATTATTTTAGTTAATTAATAATATTAGTAATAATATTAGAATTGTAGAATATGAATAATATTAGAATAATATAAGATTAAGTTGTTGGGCTTAATCATATGGTGGTATGTAGTACGGTGGGGGTGTGTAAGTTGAGCCCGTTAGGAATAATAATATTATTATTAGGTTTAGTTATAATAATAAGAAATTAGATTAATTAGAAGGATGAAGGAAGTTGATGCAGTAACATAGAAAGTGGCAGAGAAGAGGCAAAGCTAGGTTCGATCAAAGAATTGTAGAGCGATCTCCAATCCAAGGTAAGGGTGTGGTTCTGACTCTATAATTGGGTATATGATGAATAGCATGTGGGAATCGGGTCGTGTAAAATTGTTACTGTGCATGTATATTTGTTGTGGTTACTTCTGAAATTGCTGAAATTGTCTTACTATTATTGAATCTGTTGTGGGAAAATTATCCTATGTTGATGTTGCTATAGGGATTATGTTGTTATGATCATATATTGTGTTGGTCTGTTATTGGAGGAACTGTTAATCGAAGAGAATTCTGTGTTTAAATCAGTAAGCCTGTGAAGAAACTGCGTGAGAAACTG
Source organism: Vicia faba (assembly GCA_948472305.1). Classification (NCBI taxonomy): domain Eukaryota; kingdom Viridiplantae; phylum Streptophyta; class Magnoliopsida; order Fabales; family Fabaceae; genus Vicia; species Vicia faba. The sequence goes on along the minus strand of OX451737.1, from coordinate 206,474,279 downwards.
TGTCGAGGGGCACACGAGCATGCTGACCGGCATGGTTTGGAGAGGAGTATGTCGAGCGGCACAACTCCATGGTGAGAAACACATCCTTTTAGCATTGTATCGAGGGGAACCCTAGGCGTGACGAGGGGCACATCCCTAAAACTCTGTTTCTCAGTTGTTTTGTCTATCTGTTCCTGGATCTATTACTTTATCAATTCTAATTATTAGCAAATAGTAAATATGTATTAGCAGCAAGTTTAATTAAGTAGCAGACTTAACGGTAATAAGTAACAGAGTCAGTAAGTAATAGCAGAGACTATTTGTTGGTTACCAAAGTAAGCAAATTGTACTTTAGCATATGTATCAGGTAAGATTAATAGATGACAGAGTCAAAATGCTTAGCAGGGACAATTATTAAGTTGTTGTGGTGATGTTGTTGTTAATTGCAAAGTTGTAGGTAGTGATGAATTTTGTTGTGTTTCCTGTATTGATTGGCTAAAACCAAGTTTTAGGTCATTAATAGTAAAACAATAGCAGAGATAATTCATGGTAGTAGGAGATACTTCATAGTAGTAATATGTAATTGCATGAACCTTATCGAAAAACTATTAACAGTATAATAGCATAGTACATGTGGCAGGAATAAGTTGACAGTATGAATTAATTGTGAAATAGTTCTAGAAAGCTATTAGCAATAAAACAATAGTAGAGAATTAATTAATAGTACTAGCAGTAGTGGAATTTTTTGATAGCGGTACTAGCTTATATAATAGATGCAGCAAGTTAATATTAGAGGAACCGTCACAGAACGTCTAATAGTCGAATATAGATGTATAGCTGAATAATTATGTAGTGTTATTGCAAAGGATTATGATTGTATTTGTGAATTTTATTATGTTGTTGTAATGTCAATATTGTTGACGATGCGAAGTTGCAGGATATATCGATGTTGTTTAAATGCCTCTAATTCTTGGCAGATATTATGTTATAGGCTTATGGCCAATGTTGATTTATGTTGAGTTGATGTTGAATTTGTTGTTGATGTTATAGGCTTATGGCCAACATTGATTTATGTTGAGTTGTTGTTTGTTTTTGTTGTTGCAACATTCATGTTGTGTCGTATACATCGCATATCAAGTTGGAGCTGATGCTCGTTAAGTTGGCTTGGATTGGAAAAATATTAAGTTGAAGGCTTATGCCTTGTTGATGCCTCTATTAATTGGAAGATTATCAAGTTGGGAGTTTTGCTCTGTTGGTACCACGTGCATTTGCATCGTAACAAATAGCATTTCATGTTTCATCTTGAGTTGTTGTGATGATGAATTAGTTATGTTGAATGTTGTTAAAAAGCTGTGAAGTAGTGATTATTATATAAACTTATTCTAACATATTATTTATCATACATTCTATTATATTGTTTGATATCTCACCCCTTTTATTCGAATGTTACCCCTATGTTGGTAACGTGCAGGTAATCCAGAGTGAGGGTTGTTTACCTTCATTTGTTCGAGTCCGTGGCATCGCTCTGATATGTAAAACTTGGGGAGATGAACGCTTGTTGATTTATCATTGTTATTACTTCAATTGTTGAATTTTAAGTTGATTTCGTTAATTACTTTGTTGTTTCTAAAGTTGTTTTCAGTTGGACAAAGATGTTATGTTATTTGAGTTAAAAATTATGATTCGGCTGCTTAAGTAATAAAGTTGTTTCGTTTTAAAGACTAAAATTGTTGTTATCTATTCATCCGATGATTTAAGTGTTATGTGTCTGTTTTATATGCGATTAAATGTTGTTGTTATAAGTTGAAAGTGTAGCATCCTATTTATATGTCAAAAAATTTGTAACTCTGATTTTCATATAAGTCGTTGGGTAGAAATGCGATGTTACGGGACCTCCAGCCTAACCATCAACCTTCCCTTTAATGATGCAATTTGTTGTACCCCAAAATTTTCCCTCCCATTTTACTCAAAACATAATCATTGAATTCCTCAACTTGCCCAAAGATGCCCAAGGATTGATCAGACAAATGCTCTCCTAAGACAATGAACCTCAAACTAGGGTTTCCATTTGCATCAAGATGGGTGAACTCAAAAGGTCTCAAATCTTATCCATGGTATTAATATGTTATCAAGATAATCCATGTCAAGTTTCATGCCCTGCACAAGAAGTTTGCTCAGTAAACTGCTCAAATTCCTGAAAATCAACTATACTAGGTCAAAAGTCAATTGTGGTCCACATGCAGTCAAACTTCAAGATTTTTGGTCAACATCAACACTTTTAGGTGATATCCATCATTTTATCAAGGTTTGATCATGATTCCCCAAGGAAGGCTCTTAATTCATCAAAACTCAAAAGTTGCTAAATTAGGGTTTCTTAGGAAAAAGTCAACCAAACTTTGACCAAGCATAAATTTCTCATACTTTATCATAAATTTCCCATCCAAGGCTAATTTTGAAGAGAATTCAATTCCCCACAACTCATCTTCAGTCCTCAAGTTCAATAAATGCACTCATGAAAAGATATGAACTCAGACATTATAGGTCATTCCAAAAAGTCAACAAAAACACCTTTTGGGTCAAAGCTCCTTACATGAACATGGAAGATCCAATTAAGATGAAACAAAAGAGGTTGCTTAGGTGACATCCTAAGATTTCTAAAAAGTCCAAGAACACCCTCTTAGGGTCAAAATTGAGAGAGATATGCATTGTCAAAGTTGGCCATTTTTGGAAATTTGCCCAAAATCAACAATGCTCAAAATTGCATTTTTTTCCACATGGGCCCATCTTTTCAAGATTGAATCTCAATCCTAGCATGGTCCACGACCTATGGGACCCCCCATGCATTATTCACTCATTTATTTAATTTATTTTGATTTTTATTCATTTTAAAATCAAATAAATTCAAATAAAATCAAATAAAATCAAAATAAATCAAACTTATGGAATGAGATTTATTTTGCATTGAATTGTAGATAATGCCAGTTGTATAACCTCAAGGAAATCGTACCAAGCCATAAATAAGAGGAAATCTCCTATTTTGGAAAGATTGGAATCAAAACTTCAAGACCATTATTCTTTGGATTCTTGCCAAAAATATTAACCTAATTGGATTCAATACATATACTGAAGCTTGGTGAACCCTAAAAAAAGGGATTTTTCGTATGCAGCCTGCCTCCAAAGCAAGAAACAAAACTCAAATTTTTTGTCAAAAAATGCAGACCAGATCTTCCTCCATAGGCCAGTTCAAAGCGTTCTAAAGGTCAAATCATATTCCTGGACGTCCATTGGGGCGATAGCAAGCATTATCAAGGCCTGAAGCATCAAGAAGCGTGCGCTAGCAACATCACAGTTTGCTCATATTTTTGAAATTGATCTTTGCAATTCACGAATGATAAATGATTTATAAGTATACATTCATGTTTGTATCATCCTTTAGAATGTGTTTGCATATTTAATTGCATGTTTTGATGACTGTATGATGAAATACCATTGTTAGGGTTTGAGGTTGCTTTTTAGGGCTTTGCATTTCAGGCAAAATCAGGACTAAAGATGGATATTATTGCATTCAGGAGATCAAACCCAACTGTGTAATTGGATTTGATTTATGTTTCTTGAATATGATTTTTGAGGATTGCAGGTTTATAGCAATGGACTTGTCCGTAGGTACATCCCTGGGTCTAAAACGACAAATTCGTTGAAGAATATTATTTTTTGTGTGTTTATGTCAACAAATAGAAAGTTGGTTCAGTGGTACAAGCGAAGGGTCTTAAGGCGTTCATGTGTAGGAGGTCAGAGGTTCGATCCCTTCCTCCTACATTTTATTTTCCATAACAATTGTTTGCAGATCTTGTGCCTTGGGTTCCAGCGTGTCTACCATACACCCTCCAAATCCAGCCAATGGATCATCTTCAGATCCAAATCTAGCGCCCAGTGGAGAGAAGTCAATGGTGCACCTTCAAACATGGCCAGCACTGGATCCAAGCGTAGGGTGGGCTTGCAAAAAAAATATGGGCTTGAAAATTCTAGTTCATACCCCCAGCTTGCTTCATCACCCCAGGCCCAAATCTTCCTTTTTTCTATTATTCTTTTTTTATTTCTTTTAATTTATCATTTTAATTATTTTCACAAAAAATATTTTTTTAATTAAATCATAAAAATCAGAAATTCAACAAAAAAGTTAGTTTTATTTTTTTTTATATAATAAAATATTTAATTGCAATTAATTAGCTTAATTAGATTAATTCAAATTCTTTTTTTTGTAATTAAAATCCAATAGAAAATTAGGTTAACTTTACTACAAATTTATTTTCTTAAATTAAATTTAGATTTCTAGATTATTTTCATTTTTCCTAATAAATTAATAAACCACCAAAAAGATTTTATTCTTTACTTAGAATACTTTTTTTAGGTTTTTCTTCTTAAACGTATGATCTCGTCTCGCACACGTTATTTGATTTCTCGCATTTTTTATATAATGTAATTGATTATGAGATGTAATAGGCTAGGTTTAAAATTCCATTTTTTTATTTCTTGTACCTTTTATGTAAATGTCCCAAAGCCATGTAATAGCGTAGATTTACATTTCTCGCACTTCATATATTAACTGTTAGTAATTAGGTATGTATGACAAGACTGTAAATTAAAACATTAGCTCACATAATAAAAAAGGACAAAATAACCGAATCAAGCACACTTGCACATGCTCACTCCTAAGATTTACCCCACTCAGTTACCTCAGAAATAATGGTCGTGTCCCTCGAACGTATGGGTACCTTAGCAATGACCCGAAATTTAAAATCGTCATAAAGATCATAGTCCCTACTTGTCCCTCGAGTTGCCTACGAATTGATCTTATGATGATAGTCCCTTCGAAATGCTAAGGTATCTTTACTTGTTTCCTTCAGAGACCATTTCGTCCCTTCGAACGTCCCTTTAAAAATCCAACGATGGAGCTACCTACTCCTTAATAGTAGGATAGCGCTGTCTAAAGGAGATGAAAACGAACAGACTTTTTTCCAGTTGGTAGAAATTTTAAGTACTTGCTCAAAACAAAAACTTTTCACACCAACACTTTTCAAAAACGGTTTTCAAAACAACTTCGTCACACTCTTGAGGACCGATACAAGGGTTATCACGAAGTAAACAAAACTTTTAAAAATAAGCACACACAAGCAATTTAAAATGAGCAAGTACCTAAGAGCCCATGGAAAACCATGGATAGAAAGGGTGCTAACACCTTCCCTTTCTATAATCTACCCCCTGTACTCAAAAACATTATTGAAAAAGGTTTTTTCTATTCTTTTTCCTTTTCCTTTGTTGGATGAAATAAAATTTGGTGGCGACTCTTACTTACTACACATTTGAGAATACACACGCAAAACCAGTATTAACAGTCAGTTCTACCATCGTATCACAGAACTGGCGACTCAGTTGGGGACTATATAAGTGGGTTTACCTTAGGATCTAGGTCATTTTAATTGCTTTCTTGTTTTCTTTGCCTGCTTTATCTTTAAGGGTTGTGCTTGGGCATTATTGAAGATCCTACACCTGGATCTGGGGACACTCTTTAGGTAAACATCAATAGATCGTGGAGACTGTATGGCGTAGACTGATATGGTTTAAGCGATGGTTGTGTTGGTGTGGCACTTTGGTTGGTACCAGTATCTTTCGTGTGGAAACGAGGAGAATACGGGGCCACCGCGTGGTGTCGTAAATCACTAACGGACTTTAGAACCTTAGTTGAACAAACTTGGCCATTAGAAAGTAGTGAGATATCCGGCCTCGGTATAAAGCTTAGGATTGGTTGATACTCGATTCTACACTCATTGAGATCAGACTTTCGGGATATTTCATCCGTAAGAAAAGATTGCCTGAGCTGAAACAACGCCTGATAAAGGATGATCAGTGATATTGAGAATCTTTAGAACCCGATTACTTTTCTAAGACTGGTTTAAAACCAAATAAACTTCAAGAGGGTACCTACCTTTAACCTCATGCAAGCCTTTGAACCTAGGTTCTATTGTGTGCTTTGCTTGTGTGTGATTTACTCTGTTTGAACATAACATCATGCATCATAACATAGTTTTGATTCTCATTACACTAACCATTTCAAGGATTGGGGGAATTTATCTTTGTTCAGTTTTGCAAATCATGGCTTCCGTTCATAGAAACACTATCTGAATCAACTTTGTGAGAATACCTCTCCAACTCAAGGAGCTAGTATTAAGGGTTCCTGGAACTTTTGTGTTCACTAAGAGACATGGTTGACTTCTCAACCTGGTTACTTCAAGCTTTGAAGAAAAGATGATGGGTGTACTTTTTCAGTTCTTTGATCCCAAGCACCACTGCTTCACCTTTCCAGACTATCAGTTGGTGCCTACCATGGAAGAGTTCTCTCAGTTATTGAATATACCCATTCTTGACCAGGTGCCTTTCACAAGTTTAGAAGAGGTTCCTAAGCTAGGAGTCATTGCCTCAGCTTTGCATCTGAAACACGTGGACGTGGTATCCAATTGGGAAACAAGAAGTGGAGTCAAGGGTTTTCTAGCCAATTTCTTAATAGATAAAGCCCAGCTGTTTTGGGATGATTTGGACTTTCAGGCTTTTGAGGAGGTCTTGGCCCTTCTAATCTATGGGTTAGTATTGTTCCCTAATCCAGACTTATTCATAGGTGTGAATTATATCAAGATCTTCCTCTCTTGCAACCCCGTGCCTACCTTGCTCAGAGATATCTTGCACGCTCTCCATACTCGTACCATGAAGAGAAGAGGGGTTCTTATGTGCTACATGCCATTGCTGTCGAGGTGGTTTATTTCTCACCTCCCTAAATCAGTACTGAAGAATGAAGAAGGTTTGGGTTGGTCGCAAAGGATAATGTCACTTTCTCACGTGGATATTCTCTGGTATTCCCGAGTTGTGGGAGATATTGATATTATTGACCGCTATGGGGAGTTCCATAATGTCCCACTACTTGGAATTAGGAGAGGCATAACTTACAATCCTTGTTTGGCTGTGAGACAATTTGGTTACGCTCGAAGGGACGGTCCTCATGAGTTACTTATCCAGGGCATTATGTTTAACTATGAGGATGATGTTAGAGGGTATCGCCAGAGGTTCATACGAGCTTGGGGCATGGGAAACAGATCTGACACCAATACTTTGGGGCCGAAGAATTTCATCCTTATGGAACCTTATCTCCAATGGGTATGAGTTCACGCTCAGAAACTTATGATGCCCTACATAGCCATCTTACCAATGATTGTGGATCCCATTACTGAAGGGGATATTCCCTACACGATTCTTCATCCTGATATGCCCACTGATCTTGAAGAACTACAGAGGTCTTAAATCAAGTTGAAGAATGAGCGTGATACTTATAGGGACCAGTTTTATGCCCAGGAGAAGAAGGTTTTATAGATCACAAAGAAGCTTCATGAGGAAAGAAGCCTTAATGTCTATCTCGGCACGAAGAGGAAGCATCCATGGGAAACTTGATTTTTTTAGTTTTTAGAATTTATAATTGTAACGCCTAAAAGGCAATTGTACTTTTAATTCTACTAATAAAATCTTTATTTCATTTTGGTTCACAAATTTAGATTTCCCAAAGTCCTTGAAATCATTGCATACGCATCCTATCCATAGCATTGCATATACAGGTACCATTACAGGTTTCTCATCTTCTTCGCAGTTTATTTCAGCAAAAATGTCTTCTGAACAAATCATCAAAGATCTTCAGGCACAAAATGCCCAATTTCAACAGATGTTCATAACTCTGGCAAAAGGGCAGGAGGATCTGAAAGCCCTCATCTTGAAGGAGAAGAAGAAAAAGAAGAAGGTCTCTGGTATTCTAAATATGGGCAGAAGGTTCATGGGGACATTAAAGCAACCAGTCGATTTGACCTCCTCATCCAAGGAAGGGGAGAATCAAGAAAGGGAGACAAGGGAGAAGGACCCCAGTCCTGAAGTTTCTGACAATGATACAGACTACAATGATGAGCAGTATCCTCCCACTGAAGATAGATACAAGCAGTTGGAATATTGTTTGAGTGCTATGGAAGTCCAAAAGATACCTGGGTTGGATTTCAAAGAACTGGGATTGGTGTCGGGAGTGGTCATCCCGCAGAAATTTAAGGCTCCAGTTTTTGCAAAGTATGATGGGGTGTCTTGCCCAAAGCTCCATCTCCGTTCCTATGTAAGGAAGATCCAGCCCCACGCCGCTGATAGAAACTTGTGGGTTCACTTCTTTCAAGACAGTCTGCCAGGGACTCATCTTGAATGGTTCTACCAACTAGAGGGAACCAATGTTCGAAACTAGGAAGATTTGGCTGCTGCTTTTTATAAGCAGTATCAATATGATGTCGACCTTTCCCTGAATCGTACTCAACTCCAGAGTATGTCCATGGGTGTAGGTGAAGGCTTTAAGGACTACACACAGAAGTGGGAAGACTTGGCTGGAAGAGTCAAACCCCCTTTATCTGACAGGGAGTTGGTCGACATGTCTCTTGGGATGTTGTCTGGTCCATTCTTTAATCATTTGATTGGCAGCTCGTTAGCTGGCTTCACTGAGCTGATATTAATTGGAGAGAGGGTAGAAGCTGGGATCCGGAGCGGCAAAATATAGGAAGACATATCTTTGAGTTCGGTAAAGAATCCCTTCACTGGTAAGAAGGAGGCCAGTTCCATCTATAGCCCAAGAGGTCAAAGCAGAGCTGAAAACCGTCTGATAGTAAGTGATGTAATGATACATAGGCTTGCGGCTTCTCCACAACGCAACAATCAACAAAGGGTAGAAAGACCACAAAGGCAGTTTACCCGGATTAACATGACATTGACAGAGGTTTTACCCTATTTGCTGAGATCTAACTTGGCAACCTTGAAAGAGGCTCCAAAGAACCTACTACCACGTCTACTTGGTACAATCCAAACGCTCGGTGTGCCTACCATTCTGAGAGTCCTGGCCACGATACAAATGATTTTTGGGCTCTAAGAAACAAGGTACATGATCTAATTGAAGCCAAGGAGATTGATTTCGATGCTCTGGAGAAGACCAATGTCATAACTGCTCCCATACCTAAGCACAACCGAGGAGTCAATGTCGTTGATACCGATTTGTTTGTGACCTCAGTTGATAAAGTTTCTACCTTATGTCTGTTAAGAATAATTTGTTACTGGCCATTTTATTTACGGGTATGGTGAAGGTTGCCACATGTGTTCATCTCTTCCTTCTGGTTGCTATTTGCTGAAGACAGGTGTCCAGCGCCTGATGGACAGCAGAGAAATCTTGTTCGAGAAAACTTTGATTCCAACTGTTCCATTTGAAGATGTTTCTATTATAACTATTTCTGCCAATACTTCCAAGGTCTCCTCAAGAAGACCTGTTAGGATTACACCCGCTCCAAGAGTCGCTCCGTTAATAATCACCTTTCCTGGTCTTGTCCCGTATGCCTCGGACAAAGCTGTCCCTTGGCATTATGGCGCCAATGTTTACTATCATAGCGTTAAACAAGATCTGAAGAATGAAGAGGCTGATCCCGATGTTAGTAACATTGTCGAGACCAGTAAGATTACCAGAAGTGGAAGGGTTTTCTCTCCCAAGATTTCCCCAAATACTGTCAATAAGCCTGTTGTTATTTCACCTGTTATTCCTACCGGTACTTTAACTATTACTTTTGTTCTTACTCCAATTGTCACTCCTTCCGTCGAGTCATCTAGGACCCGAGGCAAAGAATATATAGGTGTTCCTGCCCGGACGGAGGCACCTAGAAAGATTGTCGTAGAAGCCTCTAAGCAACAGATAGAGGAAATATTAAAAATAATTAAAAAGAGCGACTACAATGTGGTCGAGCTGTTGGGGCTGACCCCCTCAAAGATATCCATGTTGTCTCTGTTGTTGTGTTCTGAGTCCCATGCAAAGGCTTTAATCGCATTCCTCAAGACTGCGCATGTGCCGCAGGAGACCTCGGTTGATCAATTCAAAGACTGTGTATCCAGCTTGACTACTGACAATGGGCTGGATTTTTTAGATGTCGACTTAACACCAAAAGGGAGGAAGCATAATGATGCTCTGCATGTCTCGATCGAATGCAGGGGCACCATTATGGCTCATGTGTTTGTGGATATTGGGTCTTCTCTAAATGTTCTTCCTAAGAAGACTCTCGATTGGGTGGATTGTGAAGGATTGACCTTAAAGCCTAGCAACATTGTGGTAAGGGCTTTTGACGGGTCAAAGAGAATGGTGCATGGGGAGGTGGACATCCCTGTCAAGGTAGGCTCTCAAACCTTTGAGTCCACCTTCTATGTGATGAACATCAGGCCGTCATATTCTTGTTGGTTGGGTCATCCTTGGATCCATGAAGTTGGGGTTGTTACTTCTACACTGCACCAAATGCTGAAGTATCCGGTGAAAGGGAAGATTGTCATTGTGCGTGGCGAAGAGGAGTATATGGTGAGCCACCTGAACTCCTTCAGGTATGTGGAGATGGACGGGAATTCATAGAGACTCCTTGTCAAAACTTTGAAGAGGTTCCCCAAATTTTTGCATCGACTAAAACTACCACCAGCAACAAACCTCCTCTGAAGATGGCTTCTCTCAAAGACACCAGAGCAGTGGTTGAAGAAGGTGGGTATACCAACTGGGGACAACTCCCTGATTTTAGTCACAAAACAGACAAGTTTGGTTTGGGCTTTACTTCAGGAGCTCAAAGGGTTGTTCGACGCGCTCGAGCTGGAGTACCTCCCTTACGCATTAACAATCAGGGAATTAATGCCATTGAAGACAGTGAGGAAGACTCTGACATTGACAGCTGGATATACCCGACTACCAATGGTGGACCGAGTAACTAGACGGCTAGGGATTTTATACCAGTTTCTTTTATTCCACAGTAATTGTCTTACTTGTTTTCTAAAGTTTGTAATACACAATTTAAACTTTATGGCCTTGTGTCCTACCCAAGGCACAATTGGTTCTGTCTTTGAGGGTTATTATGTCATTTCATATATCATTAATAAAACATTGGACGTTCTTTGCGTACAAATTTTATGCTCTCTGTTTTTCTTTTCTGCCTTTATTTTTACAGCTATGCTCTTACACACACTCATGTATCAAACTGCAGATCTATATCCACTCTGGATCTCATTGATAACAATTCTGCTATTACCAGTTATGATTTCGAAAATCCGATCAACTAAGTAGAGGACGAAGGTGAGTACGATTGTGAGGTGCCTGGAGAGCTTGCTAGACTATTACAGCAGAAAGAGAGGGCTATACAGCCTCATGAAGAGCCAATTGAGACGATAAACTTGGGCACGGAGGTAGACAGAAAAGAAGTCAAGATCGACGCAAATCTGGAAGCTAAGGTCAAACAACGGTTGATACAGATGTTGCACGACTATGTTGAGATCTTCGCCTGGTCATATGAAGACATGCCTAGTTTAGACACTAATATCGTGGTACACCTCCTACCAACTAAAGAATATTGTCCTCTGGTTATACAGAAGGTTCGTCGTATGCACCTTGGAATGTCAGAGAAGATCAAGGAAGAGGTTATGAAGCAGTTCGACACAGTCTTAGTTGTCACCTCCTATCCGTAGTGGGTTTCTGTTGTACCCCAAAATTTTCCCTATCATTTTACTCAGCACATGCCCATTGAGATCCTCAATTTTCTCAAGGTTGCTCAAGAGTTGACCAGACAAACTCTCTCCTAAGGTAATGTGTCTCAAATTAGGGTTTCCATTTTCATCAGGATGTGTGTACTCCAAAGGCCTCAAATTCTTTCCATAGTCCTAATATTCTCTCAAGGTTATCCATGTCAAATATCAATCCTTGCACAAGAAGTATGCTCAGTCAACTGCTCAAATGCTTGAGAATCGACTGTATTAGGTCAAAAGTCAACTATGGCCTCCATACAGTCAAACCTCAAGATTCTTGGTCAACATCAACATTTTGAAATTACTTTCATCATTTGATCAAGGGTTGATCATGATACCTCAAGGAATGCTCCTAATTCATCAAAACTCAAAAGTTGCTAAATTAAGGTTTCTTAGGAAAAGTCAACCAAACTTTGACCAAGCATAACTTCCTCATACTTTATTAGAAATTTTCCATCCAAGGATCATTTTAAAGAGGATGCAATTCCCTACAATTCATCTTCATACCTCAAGTTCAATATATGCACTCATCAAAAGATATGAATTTCCACATTATAGGTCCTTTTGAAAAGTCAACAAAAACACTTTTTGGATCAAAGCTTCTTACATGAACATGGAAGACCAAATTGAGATGAGACCAAAAGGGTTGTTTAGGGGACATCCTAAGATTTCTAAAAATTCAAAGCACCTCTCTAGGGTTAAAATTGGAAGAGATATGCCTTGTCAAAGTGGACCATTTTTACAAAATTGCCAAAAGTCAAATGTGCTCAAAAATACACTTTTTGTTAAATGGGCCTAACTTTTTATGCTTGCAGCTCACTCATAACATGGTCCACGACCCAAATATTCACCCACACATTATTTGCTTTATTTTCCATTTTATTTTGATTTTTTATTAATTAAAAATTGAATTAAATCAAATAAATGACAACTGATAGCAAAGATTTGTTTTGACCTGATTTTTGGACAGGATCACAAGCTAATTATGTTGACATATCAAGATCAAATCGAATCAAGGTGGATTGGCACAAGAATAGCATGATTATGCCTAATTTGGAAAAAATCATACAAGGAAGGAATGAGATCAAATCTTCAAAATTTTCTAAGATACATGTAGTTTTTATAACCCTAATTCATTCAGGGATAGATATTGAGTAAGACCAAGTGCAGAAGGGGGGTTGGAGTCATGGAAATACCAAGAACAAACTCAATTTTTTGCAAAAAACTAGTGAATCGGTTTCAATCATACAGGCCAGCTCAAGCCATCCTAACTTTGCCAATAGATTGTTGGACATCCCAGGAACGTATCCCCATCATTTGCAAGCCTTTTCACGCCCAGAAACGCACGCTACGACTCACACAGTTTGTTCTCTTTTCCAAAATCGATTACATCAATTCTTGCATCATTATCACATTTGAATGATATATTTGTGATCATTGATATGTTTGCAACATGAATGAATGGTTTAATTGAATTTTTAATGCCTATATATGCATTTGCCATTGCTAGGGTTTTTGTGTTCGTTTTAGGGTTTTTGTCCACAGGTAAAATTAAACCAAGAATAATCCACCATGAGGATCGTGGAATCAAGACCAGTTGAATTCTGGTCTTCAATTTCATTTATCATTTGTTTTGTTAATTTTGGAAATTTGCAGGGTTTTAGTTACAGACGTTGTCCGTAGGTATAAGTCACATACCTAAGACGACGAACAAAAGGAAGAAGACAGTGATTTGTAATCACCCCATTGGTTTGTTTGAATACAACACGCGCATTTTTTATTCTGATTTATCCACTTTATCTTTTTATATTATATATTGTTGTTGATTTATTGACAAGTAAGCAGCGTAGCACAGATGCCAGGGCAAGCGTGGAATGAGTGAGAGGACCTGGGTTCGATCCCAGGTCCTGGAAATTTTCTTCATTTTATTTCTCCTTATAGATCAGGTGCATCATCCTCTCAAACACTCACCATGTTCCATCAACATCCAGCCATGGGATTCACCATCAATCCAATCCAACGCCCCACCTGCCAGAGACTATGGTACAACATCAGGAGGGAGCACCACTAGATCAAGCGTTGACTGGGCTGACTAGCTCTTTGGGCCTAAGCATTTTCAACAATACACCCCCCTTTTATCCAGCAAAGAGGACCAAATCTTCTTTCTCTTTCATATTTTTATTTATTTATTTATTTACTAATTATTTTATATTTTATCAAAATAACACATAAATCATTTTTTTTATTAAATCAAAATCACAAAAACACCAAAAAACCTTTTTCATAAAAAATATTTTGTTTCCTTGAATTAATTAATTTAGTTAAATTAGGGTAATTAAATCTTATTTTTCATGATTAAAAATAATTAGAAATTAGGGTTTAATTTTGTATATAATTAATTTTTTTTTCTTCAAAAAATAACTTAAATATTTTTTCAATTAGGGTTTTTAGGTTCTTTTTAATCATTCTCGCATTTAACTCGCCGCGCGCATTTTAATTACTTTTTATTATTAATTCAACTGTTGATGGTTTGTAATAGTTTTAAATTAGGGTTTTATTTATTGCTCTTATTCCCATGTTTTGGTTATGTAATCCCCATCCCCGAGGCCCTGTAATAGTTAGGGTTTCTATTTCCGCACTTTAAAATCCTGCAATTTTTAATTGTCTAGATGCATGGGTAATAGGATTGTATGGGAAGAATGCTTGAAAATTAAAACGGTAGATAACCTAAATATACAAAGACTAAATTAACTGAAACATAAACACATGCACATATTCACTCCTAGGGTTTATTCAACTCCGGTTGCCTTCGGTTAAACAGTCATGAAGCATAGGGTTTATTAGTGGTCATCCTCTAGCCCCAAAAGATCTAAAAATGACCCATTCGGATGTTGCCTCGGAAAAGATATTTAAGGTTTAGGAGGGTTACTAAAATTCCCTAACATTACTTTTGTGATCGTATCTGTCCCTTCAAACGTCCCTTAAAACTCCAACGACGGTGCTACCTATTCCTTAATAATGGGATAACACTGTCTAAATGAAAATGAACAGTCTTTTTAGAGTACGTAGATTAACTCTTAAGTACTTGCTCAATCAATCAAACAAAACTTTTCACACAAACACTTTTTCAAAACAATTTTCAAAACAACTTCGTCACACCCTTGAGGACTGATACAAGGGTTATCACGAAGTAAAACTTTTAAAAAACAAGCACACACAAGAAATTTAAAAAATGAGCAAGTACCTAAGAGCCCATGGAAAACCATGGATAGAAAGGGTGCTAACACCTTCCCTTTCTATAATCTACCCCCCGTACTCAGAAATATTCTCGAAAAAAGGTTTTTCTGTTCTTTTTCCTTTTCCTTTGTTGGATGAAATAAAAGTCGACGATGACTCTTGCTTACCGCGACATTTGCGAATACAAAATGCAAACGAGTATTAACTGTCGATTCTGCCACCGTATCACAGAACTGGCGACTTTGCTGGGGAATAAAAAATAAAGTGGGGTTTACCTTAGGATGTAGGTCATTTTAAAATTGCTTTCTTGTTTGTTTTCTTTATTCTTAAAGGGTTTTGCTTGGGTTACTATAGATCCTACACCCGGATCTGGGGGCACTTTTTAGGTAAACCACAATACATCGTGGATACTGTACGGCGTTGACCGATATGGTTTAAGCGATGGTTGTGTTGGTGTGGCACTTTGGTTGGTACAAGTATCCTTCACGGGGAAATGAGGAGAATATGGGGCCGCCGCGTGGTGTCTTGAAGCACTAACAGACCTTAGAACCTCAGTTGAACAAACTTGGCCATTAGAAAATAGTGAGATAGCCGGCCTCGGTATAGAGATGAGGATTGGTTGATACTCGATGCTACACTCATTGAGATCAGACTTTCGGAATATTTCAGCCACAAGAAAAGATTGCTTGAGCTGAAACAATTCCCGATAAAGGATGGTCAGCGATATTGAGAATCTTTAGAACACGGTTACTTTTCTAAGACAGGTTGAAACCAACTAAACTTCAAGAGGGTACTTACCTTTAACCTCATGCAGGCCTTAAACCTAAGGACTTGGTGTGATTTGTCTGTGTTTGTTATACTTGTGATTTATCATGACATCATGCATCATAACATAGCATCCATTCTTATTGCACTAACCATTTCAAGGAACAAGGGAATTTATCTTTGTTCTGTCTTGCAGATCATGGCCTTCGTTCGTAGAAACACTATCTGAATCAGCTTTGTGAAGATACCTGCCCAACTCAAAGAGCTAGTATCAAAGGTTTCCGAAACTTCTACATTCACTAAGAGACATGGTTGACTTCTCAACCTGGTTACTTCAAACTTTGATGAAAAGATGATGAGTGTACTATTTCAGTTCTTCGATCCCAAGCACCACTGCTTCACCTTTCCAGACTATCAGTTGGTTCCTACCATGGAAGAATTCTCTCAGCTGTTGGATATACCCATTCTTTAACAGTTGCCCTTCACAGGTCTGGAAGAGGTTCCTAAGCCTGAAGTCATTGCCTCAGCTTTACATCTGAAATGGGTCGACGTGGTATCCAATTGGGAAACAAGAAGCGGAGTCAAGAATTTTCTAGCCAAGTTCCTGATAGACAAGGCCCAGCTGTTTTGGGATGATAAGGATTTTCAGGCATTTGAGGAGGTCTTGGCCCTTCTAATTCATGGTTTAGTACTATTCCCCAGTCCAGACTCATTCATAGATGTAAATGCTATCAAGATCTTCCTCTCTTGCAACCCCGTGCCTACCTTGCTCGGAGACATTTTGCATGCTCTCCATACTCGTACCATGAAGAGAAGAGGGGTTCTTATGTGCTGCATGCCATTGTTGTCGAGGTGGTTTATTTCTCACCTCCCTAAGTTCGTACGGAAGAATGAAGAAGGTTTGGGTTGGTCACAAAGGATAATGTCCCTCTCTCACATGGATATTCTTTGGTGCTCCCGAGCTATGGAAAACACTGCTATTATTGACCGCTGCAGGGAGTACCCTAATGTCCCGCTACTTGGCATTAGAGGGGGTATAACCTACAATCCTTGTTTAGCTCTGCGACAATTTGGTTACGCTCGAAGGGATGGTCCCCATGAGTTACTTATCGAAGGCATTGTATTCAACTATGAGGATGACGTTCAAGAGTGTCGCCAAAGGTTTGTACGAGCTTAGAGCATGGTAAACAGACCTGGCGCCAAGGCTTTGGGGCCAAAGGCTTCCATTCCTATGGAACCTTACCTCCAATGGGTACGAGCTCGCGCCCAGAAAATTATGATGCCCTATATGGCCATTTTACCAATGATTCTGGAACCCACTACTGAAGGGGGTATTCCTTACACGGTTCTCTATCCTGATATGCCCACTGATCTTGGAGAATTACAGAGGTCCTGGATTCAGTTGAAGAAAGAGCAGGATACTTACAGGGATCAGTTTTATGCCCAGGAGAGGAAGGTTTTAGAGCTCACAAAGTAGCTCCATGAGGAAAGAGGACTCAATGTTTATCTCGGCACAAAGAGGAAGCATCCATGGGAATTTTGATTTTTTTTCTAGTTTTAGATTTCTTTTTAATTGTAACGCCTAAAAGGCATTTGAACTTTGAATTCAACTAATAAAATCTTTGTTTCACTTTGGTTCACGAATTTAAATTTCCCAAAGTCTTTGAAATCATTGCATACGCATCCAATTCATAGAATTACATGTACACGTACCATTACAGGTTTCTCATCTTCTTCGCTGTTTATTTCAGTAGAAATGTCTTCCGAACATAGCATCAAGGACCTTCAGGCACAAAATGCCCAATTCCAGCAAATGTTCATAAATCTGGCAAAAGGGCAGGAGGATCTGAAAACCCTCATCCTGAAAGAGAAAAAGAAAAAGAAGAAGGTTGCCGGTATTCTGAATATGGGCAGAAGGTTTAGAGGGCCATTGAAGCAACAAGTCATCTGACCTCTTCATCCAAGGAAGGGGAGAATCAAGAAGAAGAGGCAAGGGAGAAGGATCCCAGTACTGAAGTTTCTGACAATGATATCGACTACAATGATGAGCAGTATCCTCCCACTGAGGATAGATACAAGAAGTTGTAAGATCGCTTGAGTGCTATGGAAGTCCAGAGGATACCTGGGCTGGATTTCGAAGAATTGGGATTGGTGTCGGGAGTGGTCATCCTACAAAAGTTCAAGGCTACGATATTTGTGAAGTATGATGGGGTGTCTTGTCCTAAACTTCATCTCCGTTCCAATGTGAGGAAGATTCAGCCTCACACTACTGATAGGAATTTATGGGTCCATTTCTTTCAGGACATCCTATATGGGACTCAGCTTGAATGGTTCTATCAACTGGAGGGAACCAATTTCTGTAACTAGGAGGATCTGGCTGCTGCTTTTTACAAGCAGTATCAATATAACGCTGACCTTGCTCCTACCTGTACTCAACTCCAGAGTATGTCCATGGGAGCAAGCAAAGGTTTGAAAGACTATGCGCATAAATGGAGAGATCTGGCAGGGAGAGTCCAACCCCTTTTGTTTGATAGGGAGTTGGTTGACATGTTTCTTGGTACACTGTCTGGTCCATTCTTCAATCACTTGATTAGTAGCTCCTCAGCTGGTTTCACCGAGATGATATTGACTGGAGAAAGGGTAGAAGCTGGGATCTGGAGCGGCAAAATCCAGAAAGACACCTCTTCGAGTACTGCAAAGAAGCCATTCACAGGTAAGAAGGAGGTCAATGCCATGTATAACTCAAGAGGTCAGAGAAGAGCTGAGCGTCGTCCAATGGTAGGGGCTGTGATGATACCTAGGCCTATGACTACTCAACAATGAAACAATCAGCCAAGGGTAGAAAGACCTCAAAGGCAGTTCACCCGAATCAACATGCCACTGTCACAAGCATTGCAACACATGTTGAAGATGAATCTGATCACGGTGATAGACCCTCATCCGAACCTGAAGACTTCATCTCCTAACTACAATCCGGATGCAAGTTGTGCTTATCATTCTGACAGCCTAGGGCACGATACTAATGATTGTTGGGCACTGAAATACAAGATTCAGAATATGATTGACACCAAGGAGATCGAATTCGAACCTCCTGAGACTCCCAACGTGATTACTGCTCCCCTGCCAAAACATGGCTAGGATCGAAAGCATTTTTGTTCATTTGAATTCTCAAGTTGTATTTTCTTTGCTTATTTGAACAATTATTGTCATGTCAAACTTTATTATTTCATTAATGCATTACACATGTTTGTCTTGAATTAATTTGTTTTCATTATGCTTAAACTTCTTTATACTTCCTTTTCGTGATATTCAACTCTCGATTAAAAGCTCAAAGCCTTAGAGGGAGGATGACGAAAATGATACCACAATCTCCACAGTATGCTTTTGAACAGACCTCGCTGACGATGAATAGGCGTTGTTTCAAATCCTAAACAGTGGAGTTATAAGGAAGATAATCCCTAGTCAACCCCTTCGAGCCAAAGAAGTAGGAGTTTTTCTTTTCACACAAATTAAAACCCTTAATCATAACCTGGGGCAGGGTAGTTTTCTCAGTTAATTCAGAGGCGCATTCAGTCACAATATTCCGCTTCGTACACAATGAATGGCCTCGAAGACGTCCTTCTGAATCAGAAGATGGTGATGGTTCCGCATAATCATCAAAGAAGGCAGTCATTATTTTGCAAAAGAAAAGCCCGTTAAGTCAAAACCCATGAAAAGGACTAGGGAAGCGCGCTGACTGTAATCACAAAAAGAAATAGTTCAGGAAAAAGACAGGGATAGTAAAATCAAAATAAAGAGGTCCTACAAATCCTCGACAAAAAAGATGACTGCCTATTCAAAATAAACTGTCAATATCCAAACCATCACCGGAACATCAAGGACAATATTCCAGAACTCAACTGGGATTCTAAACGCGTAATTAACTGAGCATAGGACTGAAGAACATCACGAAGAGTGGGTTGGGTACAAATAAAATTTGAGCCTTTATCCTTTGTTTCTTGAACTGTGAACCAGACCAAGTTATAACCCTTAAAATTCCTAGCTGAAGCATGGTTTAGTTCGAAAGCATATTGTTACAAAAGGTATCCTGACTCCTGTAGGGTTCGCTATAAATCCCGAGTTGATATCACACTTTTACAAAATTTGTTTGTTTTACTAAAAAACGAATTTTCAAACTTCAAGACAGACATAAGTTTGCATTCTTAAAATACCATTGTTTGCATATGACTATTTGTTCAATAGCATAGAAATTCTCACGATGGACATTCAGTGAACAAAGATCTTCTCAATGAATAGAATCACCTCGAACGGAAATACATTCCATTGGTAGGCCTTTCATAAAAAAGGGGCATGACATGATGTCTAACACAGCTGGGGCAGTCTCTCCAAAAGTGAAAATAACTAGGGGCAGATCTCCATCTGAATCGCTTGAGGGCATTATGCACGCATTCTAGCAACGAATCATGTGTCATCAAGAAAACATTTTGACAGTACTACAACACAACACTATAGACAGTGACAACTCCCAACATCCTGAGAGCGTGGACATAGTCGGAAAATACTGTGCATGAACAAAGACCCGCTAGGTTGACTCGCCTAGGCAAAAATAAGGGCATCCCAGCGAACCAAAAGGGTTCGGGCAAAATTTATGGATATACATACAAAAAAACTGTACACCCGGCAAGTCGAAAACCTAAAAAGGCGGCTAGGGAAAAAAGGGTATCCCGATGGACTGAAAATCTGAAAAGACAGTCCAGGAAAAAGTTAGGGATTAAAGTGTACGACTATGTCCCGTCATCTTGTCACTTTCCTATTAGTATAAGACTTATCATCGGCAGTTACCAAGCACCTCATGAGTTGGGATAACAGTCAAGCTATCCACAAAACCTATGAAGGTACTTTCTCCAGCAGGTACAGGGGAAGAAAAGTCCTGATGCGAAGTCATTCCCATATCCTCAACATGCGTCCCAGTGACATCTACACTCTCCACAGAGTAGAGGCAACTAAAGCTTTGACATCGGCTTCCCCAAATAGGAGTTAATTTCCCCAGCAAAGTTCCTGCAGAGAGTCGACGTCTATGTTCTCTAGCCGAATTTTGTAACTGCAAGTGGTTCATATAGATTTCTCCTGAGAAGATTTTATTTCTCTGGACACAGAAACTCAATCCCAGACAGAGTTTATTCCTTCAGATACGGAAGTTCACCTTCCAACAGAGTTATTCCCTGCAGAGTTATTCTCAATCAGAGTCTCTCCCCGGCAGAATATTCACAAACAAGGAGCGAATCTACAGCATAGTCGTCTCCGCTCACCATCCCCGACAGAAGTAAAAGGATCACAATCCTCTACCACAGTCAGGAATTCAATTTCCAGTACTCCCCAACAGCAGTCAGGGATTTATTTTCCCAAACTCGGACGTGTCACAATAGCATTTCATGTTCATACATCATGACGTGTGCACACATATCGCATACAATATAATCTCATTTATTTTGAGAACATCGTCATACAATGCATTTCATGCATCACATATAATTAATCATGTACCTTTTCAGGAAAGATGGTTATCATCAACAATTTCCAGCAGGTCAAAGATTAGCTCCTGAAACTAAACAGAGTAATTATATGCGCGACTAAATACAGCCCTCCACGGGTTTGTCACGAAGCAATCTTACACGGGTTTCTCCTAAATGAAGCTTCACGCGGGTTTATCTTGAAAAAAATCCCACACGGGCCCCTTCTCATACATTTCCAAATAAATTTTCACACAAACTTATCCCGAAGTAACCTTACCCAGGTACCTCCTGAAGTTTTACACAGACTTATCCTGAAGCAGCCTTACCCAGGTTCCTTCTTGGTCCCGATGTAGTTTCACCCGGACTCATCCTGAAGCAACCTTATGCAGGTTCCTCCTTACAACTTCTCGATGTAGTTTTACCCAAACTCATCACGAAGCAGCCTTACCCAGGTTCCTTCTGAAGTCCTACACAGACTCATCAAAAAGCAACCTTACCCAGGTTCCTCCTGAAGTTTCACACGAACTTAGCCCAAAGTAACCTTACCCAGGTTACCTCTGAAGTTTTACCCAAACTCCTCACAAAGCAACCTTACCCAGGTTCCTTCTCGGTCCTGATGTAGTTTCACCCGGACTCATTCTGAAGCAACCTTACCCAGGTTCCTCCTTAAAATTTCCCGATGTAGTTTTACCCAAACTCATCACGAAGAAGCCTTACCCAGGTTCCTTCTGAAGTTCTACACAGACTCATCACAAAGCAACCTTACCCAGGTTCCTCCTGAAGTTTCATACGAACTTAGCCCAAAGTAACCTACCCAGGTTCCCTCTGAAGTTTTACCCAAACTCCTCATGAAGCAACCTTACCTGGGTTCCTTCTCGGTTCAGATGCAGTTTTACCCAAACTCCTCACGAAGCAACCTTACCCAGGTTCCTTCTCAGTTCAGATACAGTTTTACCCAAACTCCTCACGAAGCAACCTTACCCAGGTTCCTTCTCAGTTCAGATGCTGTTTTAACCAAACTCCCCACGAAGCAACCTTACCCAGGTTCTTTCCCATAAGCCTTACTATCCAGGCTTTTATCTCGAAGCAACCCTACGACCCAGGTTCCTTCTCATAGCCCTACTATCCAGGCTCTCATTTGAAGTAAACCTACGACCCAGGTTCCTTCTCATAGCCCCATTATCCAAGCTTTCATCTCAAAGCAACCCTACTATCCAGGTTCCTTCTCTCTTATCTCCAGACAACAGTTTACAACACTGTAAGACTTGGACCCGATCAAATACGATCATTTTCATGCTTCCCTAGTAAGTCGTTGTGTAACCTGGACCCTGACCAGATACACGGCTTACTTCCACCTCATCAATCAGGAGTTAACTCCCCAATAGAGTAATGGACAACCGGAGCTCCTATACTCTACTTCCCCAGACATAAGTCAACATGCCCCGACAAAGTCCTCCTCAACGGCTAATACGGGAATTCTCGCAAAGGAATCTCTTATGCGACCAATATTTTCTCTGGGTGGCATCTTTAAGCCCATCCCCGAAAACTCTTTGTCTCTTTCCAAATGGCATCTGTAAGCCCATTCCTAATACCACCGATCAACACTCACTTCATACGAGTGAAAATTTCTAGGCACTCTAGTGTTCAATCATCTTCCACCTTCAGATCACGAAAGGCAGACAAGCCAATATACATCCTCAAGTTTAAGAAGATTGAACAGGGGCAGCTGTTGTACCCCAAAATTTTCCCTCTCATTTTACTCAGCACATGCCCATTGAGATCCTCAATTTGCTCAAGGTTGCCCAAGAGTTAACCAGACAAACTCTCTCTTAAGGCAATGTGTCTCAAATTAGGGTTTCCATTTTCATTAGGATGTGTGTACTCCAAAGGACTCAAATGCTTTCCATAGTCCCAATATTCTCTTAAGGTCATTCATGTCAAGTATCATGCCTTGCACAAGAAGTTTGCTCAGTCAACTGCTCAAATGCTTGAGAATCGATTATATTAGGTCAAAAGTCAACTGTGGCCCACATACAGTCAAACCTTAGGATTTTTGGTCAACATCAACATTTTGAAGTGAATTTCATCATTTTATCAAGGGTTGATCATGATACCTCAAGGAATGCTCCTAATTCATCAAAACTCAAAAGTTTCTAAATTAGGGTTTCTCCGGAAAAGTCAACCAAACTTTGACTAGGCATAACTTCCTCATACTTTATCAAAACTTTTCCATCCAAGGCTCATTTTGAAGAGCACGCAATTCCTTACAATTCATCTTCATCCCTCAAGTTCAAAATATTCACTCATCAAAAGATATGAATTTCCACATTATAGGTCCTTTTAAAAAGTCAACAAAAACACTTTTTGGGTCAAAGCTTCTTA
Organism: Vicia faba; assembly: GCA_948472305.1. Lineage (NCBI taxonomy): Eukaryota > Viridiplantae > Streptophyta > Magnoliopsida > Fabales > Fabaceae > Vicia > Vicia faba. The sequence continues at coordinate 206,450,757 of OX451737.1, read as the reverse complement.
ATGAACATGGAAGACCAAATTGATATGAGACCAAAGTGGTTGTTTAGAGGACACCCTAAGATTTCTAAAAAATCCAATAACACATCTCTAGGGTTAAAATTGGAAGAGATATGCCTTGTCAAAGTTGACCATTTTTGCAAAATTGCCAAAAGTCAAATGTGCTCAAAAATACACTTTTTGTTAAATAGACCTAACTTTTTATGCTTGCACCTCACTCATAACATGGTCCACAATCCAAATATTCACCCACACATTATTTGCTTCATTTTCCATTTTATTTTGATTTTTTATTAATTAAAAATTGAATTAAATCAAATAAATGACAACTAATAGCAAAGATTTGTTTTGATCTGATTTTTGGACAGGATCACAAGCTAATTATGTTGACATATCAGGATCAAATCGAATCAATGTGGATTGGCACAAGAATGGCATGATTAGGCCTAATTTGGAAACAAATCATACAAGGAAGGAATGAGATCAAATCTTCAAAGTTTTCAAAGATACATGTAGTTTTTATAACCCTAATTCATTCAGGGATAAATATTGAGTAAGACCAAGTGCGGAAGGGGGATTGCAGCCGTGGAAATACAAAGAACAAACTTAATTTTTTTCAAAAAAATAGTGAAACGGTTTCAATCATACAGGCCAGCTCAAGCCATCCTAACGTTGCCAATAGATTGTTGGACATCCCAGGAACGTATCCCCATCATTTGCAAGCCTTTTCACGCCCAGAAACGCACGCTACGACTCACACAGTTTGTTCTCTTTTCCAAAATCGATTACATCAATTCTTGCATCATTAGCACATTTGAATGATATATTTATGATCATTGATATGTTTGAAACATGACTGAATGGTTTACTTGAATTTTTGATGCCTATATATGCATTTGCCATTGCTAGGGTTTTTGTGTTCGTTTTAGGGTTTTTATCCACAGGTAAAATTAGACCAAGAACAAACCACCATGAGGATCGTGGCATCAAGACCAGTTGAATTTTGGTCTTCAATTTCATTTATCATTTGTTTTGTGAATTTTGGAAATTTGCAGGGTTTTAGTTACAGACGATGTGCGTAGGTCTAAGTCACATACCTAAGACGACGAACAGAAGGAAGAAGTTGGTGATTTATCATCACCCCATTGGTTTGTTTGAATACAACGCACACGTTTTTTTATTCTGAGTTATCCACTTTATATTTTTATATTATATATTATTGTTGATTTATTGACAAGTAAGCAGCTTAGCACAGATGGTCAAGGCAAGCGTGGAATGAGTGGGAGGACCTGGGTTCGATCCCAGGTCCCAGCAATTTTCTTTACTTTATTTCTCCTTTACAGATCAGGTGCATCATCCTCCCAAACGCTCACCATGTGCCATCAACATCTAGCCATGAGATTCACCATCAATCCAATCCAATGCCCCACCTGCCAGAGACTATGGTACACCATCAGGAGGGAGCACCACTGGATCAAGTGTTGACTGGGATGACCAGCTCTTTGGGCCTAAGCATTTTTAAAAATACACCCCCCCCCTTTCATCCAGCAAACAGGCCCAAATCTTCTTTCTTTCATATTTTTATTTATTTATTTATTTACTAATTATTTTCTCTTTTATCAAAATAACACATAAATCATTTTTTTTATTAAATCAAAATCACAAAAACACCAAAAAACCTTTTTCATAAAAAAATATTTTGTTTCCTTGAATTAATTAATTTAGTTAAATTAGGGAAATTAAATCTTATTTTTCATGATTAAAAATAATTAGAAATTAGGGTTTAATTTTGCATATAATTAATTTTTTTTCTTCAAAAAATAACTTAAATATTTTTTCAATTAGGGTTTTTAGGTTCTTTTTAATCATCCTCACATTTAACTCACCACGTGCATTTTAATTACTTTTTATTATTAATGCAACTGTTGATGGTTTGTAATAGTTTTAAATTATGGTTTTATTTATTGCTCTTATTCCCCTATTTTGGTTATGTAATCCCCATCCCCGAGGCCCTGTAATAGTTAGGGTTTCTATTTCCGCACTTTAAATTCCTACAATTTTTAACTGTCTATATGCATGGTTAATAGGATTGTACGGGAAGAATGCTTGAAAATTAAAACGGTAGATAACCTAAATGTACAAAGACTAAATTAACTGAAACATAAACACATGCACACATTCACTCCTAGGGTTTACTCCACTCCGGTTGCCTTCGGTTAAACAGTCATTAAGCATAGGGTTTATTAGTGGTCATCCTCTAGCCCCGAAAGATCTAAAAATGACCCATTCGGATGTTGTCTCGGAAAAGATCTTTAAGGCTTTAGGAGGGTTACTAAAATTCCCTAACATTGCTTTTGTGACCGTATCTGTCCCTTCAAACGTCCGTTCAAACTCCAACGACGGTGATACCTATTCCTTAATAATGGGATAGCGCTGTCTAAAGGAAAACGAACAGTATTTTCGAGTAGGTAGATTAACTCTTAAGTAGTTGCTCAATCAATCAAACAAAACTTTTCACAAAAACACTTTTTCAAAACAATTTTCAAAATAACTTTGTCACACCCTTGAGGACTGATACAAGGGTTATCATGAAGTAAAAATTTTCAAAACAAACACATACAAGCAATTTCAAAAATGAGAAAGTACCTAAGAGCCCATGGAAAACCATGGATAGAAAGGGTGCTAACACCTTCCCTTTCTATAATCTACCCTCTGTACTCAGAAATGTTCTCGAAAAAAGATTTTGTCTGTTCTTTTTCCTTTTCCTTTATTGGATGAAATAAAAGTCGTTGGCGACTCTTGCTTACCACAACATTTGCGAATACAAAATGCAAACCAGTATTAATTGTCGGTTCTGCCCCCGTATCACGGTTGCTAACATCATTCTGGTACCTAAAAAGGACGGCAAGGTACGAATGTGTGTAGACTACAGAGATATGAACAGGGCGAGCCCCAAGGATGACTTCCCGCTTACTCATATTGATGTTCTGGTTGACAACACCGCGCAGCACAAAATCTTCTCCTTCATGGATGGTTTCTCTGGCTACAACCAGATCAAGATGGCTCCTAAAGACATGGAGAAGATAACCTTCTTCACACAGTGGGGCATTTTCTGTTACAAGGTAATGCCTTTTGGGTTGAAAAATGCTAGTGCAACCTATCAGCGAGCCATGGTCGCTTTGTTCTATGATATGATTCACCATGAGATCGACGTTTATGTTGATGACATGATAGCCAGGTCTCAAACTGAAGAGGAACACCTGGATCATCTACAAAAGTTGTTCGATAGATTGAAGATATAAAAGCTGAGGTTGAATCCGAACAAGTGCACTTTCGGGGTAAGGTCTGGTAAGCTTCTGGGTTTCATTGTTAGTGACAAAGGTATTCAGGTAGACCCCGCAAAGGTAAAGGCCATACAAGAGATGTCGGCCCCCCACACAGAGAAAGAAGTTAGAGGTTTCTTGGGACGCTTGAACTATATTGTCAAGTTCATTTCACATCTGACTGCTACTTTGAAGCCCATCTTTAAGCTTCTGAAGAAAGATCAAGTGGTAAAGTGGAATAACGAATGTCAGACCGCCTTCGAAAGGATCAAAGAATATCTCCAAGAACCGCAAATTTTGATGGCTCCGGTTGAAGGAAGACCTTTGATATTGTACTTAATAGTGCTAGACAAATCAATGGGGTGTGTGCTGGAGCAACATGACGAGTCTGGTCGAAAAGAGCATGCAATATACTACCTTAGCAAAAAGTTTACCGATTGTGAGACATGATACTTACTGCTCGAGAAAACTTGTTGCGCTTTAGCATGGACTGCTCACCAACTAAGACAGTATATGCTGACCCACACTACTTTTTTTATATCTAAGATGGATCCAATCAAGTACATCTTCGAGAAGCCCGCTCTCTTCGGAAGAATAGCGAGATGGAAGATGATCTTAACTTAATACGATATACAATATACAACCCAGAAAGCAATCAAGGGAAGTATATTGGCTGATCATTTGGCTCATCAGGCCGTGGATGACTATCAGTCCATGAATTTGGAGTTCCCGGATGAGAACATTATCCTGGGGACTGACTACGAAGAACTTGGACCAGATGAAGGACCTGAAGAATGATCTTGATGGACTATGGTTTTTGATGGAGCTTCGAACGCACTTGGTAATGGCATTGGCGCTTTAATCATATCTCCTGAGGGATGTCATACTCCTTTCACTGCCCGATTGTGTTTCAAGTGCACTAACAACATGGCGGAGTACGAGGCCTTCATCATGGGTCTCAAAGCCACTATTGACCTCACGATCAAGTTCTTAAATGTCTTCGGGGATTCAGCCTTGGTGATAAGTCAGATCAAAGGCGAATGGGATATAAAGCCTCTGAATCTCATCCCATACAAAGAGTACGTGCTGACATTGCTCCCACACTTTGAGGAGGTAACCTTTGAACATTTCCCACGAGAGGAGAATCAGTTAGCGGAAATGTTATCTACCATGTCCTCTATGTTCAAAGTCAGGTGAGACAATGAAGCTCCCTGAATCACCATTGAGAGGTTGGATGAACTAGCGCACTGTTGTGATATTGATACCGAAGAGGTGGTAGACAAACCCTGGTTTCATGAAGTGAAGAAGTACCTCGAGACTCAAGAATATCCTGAAGGGGCATCTGTCAATCATAAGAAGTTTCTGAGAAGGTTCGCTGCGAAATTCTTCCTCAGTAATGGAATCCTCTACAAGCGCAACCATGACTCTACCTTACTGCGGTGTGTAGACAAAAGCAAAGCATAGAGGATTATGACAAATCTACATGAAGGTACCATCGGAACCCATTTAAGTGGACATACCATGGCTAAGAAGATCCTACAGGATGATACTACTGGTCCACTATGGAAGCAGATTGTTATCAGCACTCCCGAACTTGTCATAAGTGCCAAATCTACGTTGATAAGGTGCATGTGCCTCTGGTTCCTTTGAACGTCTTGACAACTCTGTGGCCTTTTGCAATGTGGGGCATTAACATGATCGGAGAAATCAGGCCTACCGCTTCCAATGGACATGGATTCATCCTGGTGGCCATTGATTACTTCACGAAATGGGTTGAGGTGGCCTCTTTTTCTACTGTGACCAAGAACGTTGTGGCGCGGTTCATCAGGCATAATCTGATTTGTTGGTATGATGTGCTAGAGAGAATTATTACTGACAATGGAACGAATCTCAATAAAACGATGATCACCGAGCTCTGTAAGCAATTCAAAATACAACATCATAACTCTTCTCCTTACTGGACGAAGATGAATGGCATTGTTGAAGCGGCTAACAAGAACATCAAGAAGATTATACAGAAGATGACGGTGACATACAAATACTGGAATGAGATGTTACCATTCGCTCTTCATGGGTACCGTACCTCAGCACGGATGTCGACAGGGGCAACACCCTAATCTCTGGTATATGGCATGGAAGCAGTCCTACCCATTGAGGTCCAGATTCCTTCTTTGAGGATTATGAAAGATGCGGGTTTGAACGAAGACGACTGGATCCATACCCGACTTGATCAAATAAATCTGATCAACGAGAAGAGGCTTGCTGCTGTTTGTCATGGCCAGACGTATCAAAAACGAATGATCAAGGCTTTCAACAAAAAAAGTCATACGGAAAGAATATCAAGTAGGGGATCTAGTAATCAAGTGCATCATACTTCCGCATCGTGATCCCAGGGGCAAATGGAATCCCACTTACAAATGGTCATTTGTGGTTAAAAACATTTTATCGGGTGGAGCCATGATTCTAACCACCATGGATGGTGACGACCTTTCTCACCCTGTCAATGCAGACATAGTGAAAAGATACTACGCATGATAAAGACCCGCTAGGTTGACTGGCCTAGGAAAAAATAAGGGCTTCCCAGCGAACCAAAAGGGTTCGGGCAAAATAAGGGATGAAAATGAAAAAATCGGTACACCCGGCAAGCTGAAAACCTGAAAAGGCGGCTTGGGCAACAAAGGGTATCCCGGTGGACTGAAAACCCAAAAGGGCAGTCCAGGAAAAAGTTAGGGATGTAAAGTGTATCACTATGTCCCATTGATCATCTTGCAACCAGACCTCAGAATCAACTATCAAGCTCGAACGACATCGATCAACCTAATCAACTTCGGACAAGCAGAAAAATGATGAGACGTTCGAAGACATAGGGGAAATAGAAAAGTTGGAACCCAATGGGATTGTTGCACATAGATATTTTTTATTTTTACATAAAATTGTATAGCTTCTGTGATACGGTGGGAGAACTGACTTGAGTTTTGCGTTTGTTTTCGCACTTGTTCGGTTTAGTAAGAGTCGCCACCGACTTTTTATTTTATCCTAAGGAAAGGTTAAAAAGCACAGGAAAAACCTTTTGAGATGTTTCGTGGGTTCGGGGGGTAGATTATGAAAAGGGAAGGTATTAACACCCTTTTCATCCATGGTTATCCATGGGCTCTTAGTTACTTGTTTTAGATCACTTGCCTTTGATTTTCAATTGCTTGAAATTGTGGTGTGTGTGTGTGTTTTTGAAAATGTTTTTGAAGAAGATGCCTTGTCTTAGGCAACCATTGTAATGACTCGTGTTTGAGTGTTTTACAAAGGTGTGTATCTTTTCGAAAAGATGTTTCAAATGTTTTTGAAAGTTTGTTTTTGAAAGTGTTTGTGGAGTGTGGTTTGAAAATTAGGCAAGCGTTTTTGCAAGTTGATCAAGTAACTAAGAGTTGTCTACCCCTAAATTTACTCAAAGGTTTTTCTCATGTTTTAACCCTTTTAACAATTTTGTTCCACCATTGTATTGGTGGACAATCTTGTGTTAGGATCTGAACGGGGCGGGCGCGGGTCATCGTATGGACCATAAATGCAATGGTGCCAAGTGTCTTTGGCAATTCGCTTGAAGGGACTATGATCATTTTGATAGGCAACTTTCGAAAGCGTCGTCGAGGGACTTATGATCATTTGAATTGTTTTGCCAAAGATACTCAACGTGCAAGCATGGCCCATTTTGGAAGGCAACATATGGGATTACCCTAGGGGTGCAAGTGTGATTGTGTATTGATTTCATGTATTTTTCTTTGTATTAGGTTATCTAGCGTTTGATTTTATGTACATACAAACCCTAGGTCTAACCATGGTATATTTGAAAGCGATAAATTGCGGGAATTTAAAATCTACGCTATTACAAATAAGTATCCGAGAGTGGGGGTACAAATATTTACAAATGGGGATGAGACTTAATAGGAGAATAGTGTCCAAATATTTACAACCAAATCGAATTACGATCTCAAATGTAAAGTGTATCAAATGTACAAGAATAAGCAAATGTATAAGAATAGAACAAATGTGTATGTATCAATGTATTTGTGTAAGTGATTGAGATTTATTTACAAATTGAGAAAGTGTATTTATTAAATATTGTTAACTTAATGAAAGATTAAGTATGGTGTTTATTCTTTTTGGATATTGGTATTTTTGTTAATATGTACAAAACAAAATATTTTAAGAAAAGAAAAGAATGTTTTAAGTTCTATTTTTTATGTATTAAAATTAATGTATTTTAATTAGTATTTTTATGTACAAAGTTTTTAACTAAAAAAAAATGAGACGTTTTAATTTTAAGAAAATCAAAATTTATGCATTTAGTTAATATTTTCTTATGTAAACTAAAAAAGCTTTAATAAAACAAAATGTTTAAACCTAAAGAAAACTAATATCCACATATTTTGAGTATAATAAAAAAAGGCATGGTTAGTAAAATTTAATGTAAAAAAAGGTATTAAATAAAAGGAAGAAGGGATTGAAATGGGCTAAAGGAGGTTTGGGCCCAATCAAAAACGCATCAGGCTAAGTCAGGGGGGGCGGGTACACGCCTGAGTTGTAATTGGCTTAAGGCTGATAAGGATGGGGCAAGGCCCATTGTCTCACAACATGTTTTAGGGTTGCAATGTTTTGTGTCATTTGGAAAAGGGTTAGGGTTCATTGAATACAGAGGCTCGCCGTTCTTCGTTGCTTTCGTCCTCTTCATCTTTTGAGCCAAGCATTCCTGAACGAAACTCTTCCTTGCCTAGCCACCAGCGTCATCATCCGTCCTTCTCCCTCCGTGGACCACTCAGACAATGTGTACAAGGTCTGATTTCTGTCTCTATTGTGTTAGGGTCTCAAGCTTTTATGTCTTGCATGTTTTACTTTTCGTTTATTGATTCTGTTTCTTATGCATTGTGGTTCACATGAGGTTTTGAGAGGAGGGAGAATAAATACTACCTTTATTGGAGACGGAGGAGGATGGATCGGAGGCGCCCTGGGACGGCCGGAGGCGAGGGATAACACGTGACGTTTGAGCTAGCTTCCTGGTATCTTTATTTTTTTACCTTTTTGTTGTTGATTTGATAATGATGCCTGGAAATCTGAAAATGCCTAGACAGTTTCCTCTCTTCTTCTCTATTTGCCTCACTTTTGTTGTATGCTCTCTTGATGAAATGCTGATATCTGATATGCTTGCTTGATGAAGTGTTGATATCTGATATGCTTGGTATACTGAGTTGTCTTGAAATGATTGATATGTTTGGGTTGGATGTTTTGAGTTGTTTGATGTAGCACCCTGTGATGAAATTCTTCTGAGGTTTTTGTTTGGATAAATTCTGGTATAGGCTTGGATATGCTGTTTGCTTCAGGTTTGTATCAGTTTGAGGCCTCTTGGCTTTTAGGCTATGTGCTTGTGGCTTCAGCAGGCTGTAAGCTTGTTTGTGTTTGATGGCTTTTGGCTTTTAGGCTAGCAGGTTTATTGATGGCTTTGATACAGGTTTACAGGCAGGTTCAGAGCTTTGAATGGTTATTGAAAGGTTGATGTGTTTACCAGCTTGTGGTTTGTTTTGATGTTTATTGATGGTTAAGGCTTGGCTTTGAACCTCTGTTTGCAGGTTTAAGCTTGTTTTGACAGGTTGGGTTAGAAAATGGTTTAAGGCTTATGGTCTTGATAGGTTTTGTATGTTTGTAATGTGAACTGAGTTTTGGTTTCAGTTTTTGAATGAAGCAGGGTGGAGGCAGCTTTTTATACAGTTTTGGGGTGTCTTTCTTTTGTGATATTTCTGCCTCCTCTTTTGATATGCTGGTATTTCTGTTGTTTTATATCTTCCTGCCTAAAGCCTGTAAGCCTCCTTTTCTTCTTCTCTTTTCTCTCTCTCCAGATTTAAGCATATTATATTGTTTATCATGTACTATGTTCTGAAAAGGTAGCTGGCCTAGGAAAATGATGTGATTTGAAGAGTTTGCTTGCAATAGTTGTTTTACACTGCATATTCCTGCTTTCCTGCATACTTTGTTGACAGCATTTTGTACTTTGATATCTTTCCATATCCTTTTGGACAGCTTTTGGATATCTTGGATAGTTTGAACTTGTGAATTTCAGTTTGCCTTTTTGGTTAGGCCTAGTTCAGTTTGCCTTTTTGATTATGCAGCTTGTTGACAAACTTGAATCATGAACTATGCAGTTTGTTTGACCATTTTGAAATTGTGCAATATTACAACTTTGTGCATTCATACTTTTTGCAAGCATTTTTATCCTTCCCTCTTTGTGAACCAAGAGAAATCTTGTGATTTGCAGAGAGGGCAAACTGATTCCGGCCAGTTACCTTTAATGATGATTTTTTAACTGTCTGCTTTTTATCATTTCATCTGCTTTTGATTTTTTTCCTTCTTCTTTGTTTTGCAGATGAAAATCAATGGAGCAAAAGAGGAGTAGCAATATAGAAGATGAAGACTTAGGAATTTAGGATAGTTTCGATTTATTCTTCAATTATTTTTAACATTATCATTGGAAACAAAATGTAAATAAATTTACAGTTGTTTAAAATAATAATTTGTAACAAACAATTAACTATGAATAAAAATCTCTTTTTGTCAGTTAATTCCTTCTTTCTTTTCAATTGTTTATTTTAATTATTTGAGTTTCTTAAATTAAAACAATTGGAAATAAATCCAATTATTATGACTTAAAAAAGAAATAATTAATAAACGTCCGGCATTCCGAATTAAACATAACAATGCACAGTCAAACAACAAACGTCCACATGTCCTCTTTTCACTGATTTAATCAAACACTGCAAACTCAATCCAAATGCTTCAGTCCAAATCTCAGAGTAAACTGAAAAGAACTGTAAAATTAATTCTTTTTGAGAATGCGCGCACAAAACCCTGGTTCTTAGTTAAATGTCAAAGAAGCGCCCGCCTGATCAAAACCTGAGCCAACTCAACCAAACCTCAGCAATCTGCCTGAACTGCTTTAAAATCAATGAAAACCCTAATTTTGTCTGACTGATAAGAAAAGTCTGTTTGGATGATTCTTACGCCAATCTGAAAAATCAGGAAAAACCCGAAGCTGTGATTTCTTGTGGAAAAAATATGAGGGCACATTTTGGGGTACAACAGTTGCCCCTGTTCAATCTTCTTGAACCTGAAGAGTTAGATTGGCAAGTTTGCCTTTCGCGACTCGAAGGTAAAAGGAGATTGGACACTAGAGTGCCCAAAAATTTGCACTCGGTGATGTGATGATAGAGGGAATGGGATTACAGATGCCATTTGGAGAGATGATGGATAGGAGGATGGGCTTATAGATGCCATCTGGAAGTGTAATGGATAGTTGGGAATGGGCTTATAGACGCCATTTGGAATTGTGTGTCGATCGCGTAAGAGATTCCTTAGCGAGAACTTTGTGTACCTGAGAAAGAAAGATGGTTTCCTGGCTTGCTACTGGTTGATCTTCAAACTCTCCATGCAGATATGCCCTGGCTGGATACAGGTATCAAATCTACAATCAAACGCTCACAGATATGCCCTGGCTAGATACAGGAATCGAATCCGGAATTAGTCATCTACAGATATGCCCTGGCTGGATACAGGAACCGAATCTGGAATTGGTCATCTACAGATATGCCCTGGCTGGATACAGGAATCGAATATCTAAACTCTTCATGCAGATATGCCCTGGCTAGATACAGGTGTCGAATCCACAATCAAATACTCACAGATATGCCCTGGCTAGATACAGGAATCGAATCTGGAGTTGGTCGTCTACAGATATGCCCTGGCCGGATACAGGAATCGAATCTACAATCAAACACTCACAGAATATGCCCTGGCTAGATATAGGAATCGAATCCGAAATTTGTCGTCTACAGACATGCCCTGGCTGGATACAGGTATCTAATCTGGAAATTGTCGTCTACAGATATGCCCTGGCTGGATACAGGAATCGAATCTCTAAACTCTTCATGCAGACATGCCCTGGCTAGATACAGGTGTCGAATCCACAATCAAATACTCACAGATATGCCCTGGCTAGATACAGGAATCGAATCTGGAGTTGGTCGTCTACAGATATGCCCTGGTTGGATACAGGAATCGAATCTAAACTCTTCATGCAGACATGCCCTGGCTGGATACAGGTGTCGAATCCACAATCAAATCACTCACAGATATGCCCTGGCTAGATACAGGAATCGAATCTGGAATTGCGACAGTTGATAGTAATCATCTTTGGATTGACCTTTTCCTGAAAAGGCAAAACATTAGTTGTATGCAATGTCATGATGTATGATGCGATGTATGTTATATCAATGTTTATGATATGAATGTAATGAATGCGCATGTAAGCTGACGAGCTGTCTTTGCTGAGGATAGATGAATCCTGGATGGCTAAAGATAAAAGAATCTTGACTGTTGCCGGGGAAAATAAATCCTTGGCTGCTGCTGGGGAGGGAAAGAATCTTTTGATCGTTGAAAATGAGAAGTCCTGGGACCACTGTTGGGGAATCCGGAGCTTGGGTTGTATGCCAATCTACTGGGGATTCCTGTCTTGAGGATATCTTCATTGGAGAATATTCGAATATTCTGTGAGGCGCTGAGAACGAGAGTCTTCATTCTGCTTGGAGATTGATAGTTGGAAGTTTTAGCTCCGTTGGGGATCTTGAAACTTGACTCTGAGGGGAATTAGATTCTGTAAGACTCTCTGGTTGGGGATTACAAGAATCTTTTGAGTTTTGAGAAGGAACCGGTGTAGGGTTTCCTGACGATGAGTCCGTGTAAAACTGCATCTGGGTTTGAAGAGGAACCGGTGAACACTTTTGAAATTTGAATGCCCCAAGTGATAATGAAAGAGTCTTCATTCTTGAGAGAAACAGATTTTCAGTTGTCTGTTATCTTGTTGGTGGTTGTAATTTTCAGCAGGTGATGAAGAAATTTTTTGATGATTACTACTCCAAAAGATGAAGGAACCTTGATGATTACTACTTCAAGATGAAGGAACCTTGATGATTACTACTTCAAGATGAAGGAACCTGGATGATTACTACTTCAAGATGAAGGAACCTTGATGATTACTACTTCAAGATGAAGGAACCTTGATGATTACTACTTCAAGATGAAGGAACCTGGATGATTACTACTTCAAGATGAAGGAACCTTGATGATTACTACTTCAAGATGAAGTAACCTTGATGATTACTACTTCAAGATGAAGGAACCTGGATGATTACTACTTCAAGATGAAGGTACCTTGATGATTACTACTTCAAGATGAAGGAACCTTGATGATTACTACTTCAAGATGAAAGAACCTTGATGATTACTACTTCAAGATGAAGGAACCTGGATGATTACTACTTCAAGATGAAGGAACCTGGATGATTAATACTTCAAGATGAAGGAACCCGGATGATTACTACTTCAAGATGAAGGAACCTTGATCAGACTGCATATGTTAAGAATGCTGTTAAAATGTAATTTGTTTTGGAGAATAAATCCTTGACAAATGTTGGGGAAATAAACCCATGACTGTAGGTCTGCTAGAGAGGTGTCATCACTGCCCCTAGTATCAGATGCATGTGATATTTCCAGGAAACTTGGTCTGTTCGTAACCCTTGAGATTGACATTTGAATGCCCCAAGTGATGGCGACGGAGACTTGCCCCAGGTTAATCTGTAACTGAGAGATTTTGTTGAAATCTTGACTGGACTGCCCCAGGTTAACTGAACTTTGAAAGATCTGTTGAAACCTTGACTGGACTGCCCCAGGTTAACTGAACTTTGAAAGATCTGATGAAACCTTGACTGGACTGCCCCAGGTTAACTGAACTTTGAAAGATTTGTTGAAACCTTGACTTGACTGCCCCAGGCGTGCTGGATAGTGACATGTCATGCCCCTTGTTGGTAGGAGATTTTGTCAATGGAAATGTAATCCTTCTGAAGTGATTTTACTTACTGAGAGAGTTTTCGTTCCTCCGAACATTCGCTGTATGAATTTCTTCGCTGTCAAACAAATAGTCAAATGCAAACAGTGATATTCAAGCAATGCAAAGTTTATGTTTGTCTCGAAGTTTTGAAAAATGCGTTTTTTAGCAGAAAACTTTTTATAAGACAAGTCAACACAAGATTTAGAGCAAAGCCTTACAGGAGTCAGGATACCTTTTGTAACAGTATACTTTCGAACTAACCCATACTTCAATTAGGACTTTTGAAGGGTTGTAACGTGGCTTGGTTCACGGTTTAAGAAACAAAGGATAAAGGCTCAAAGTATATTTGTACCCACCCGCTCTTCGTGATGTTCTTCAACCCTAAGCTCAGTTAATTGTGCGTCGAACTCCATTCGGATTAGGAACGACCTTTTTGGGTGATGGTTTACCAATTGAATTTAGGAGGACAGTCATCATCTCCTTCTTCTTTGCAACATTTTTTCACGTTGTTGAGGATTTGTAATGACCTCTCTATTTTGATTTTGATTTGTTATCCCTAACTTTTGCCTGACTGTTCCTGTCTTCGAGATTACAGTCAGCGGGATGCCCCAGCTTTCTTGAGCTTCCTTTACAGGTTTTGGCTCAGTGGGCTTTTTTTCTTTTTTGAGAGATAATGACTGCCTATGTGATAGGGAACCACCCTTGTCTTTTGATTCCAAAGGAATGTTTTTGATTTCATCCGCTGTGTTACGAACTGAGAGTTTGCGACTTCAATGCGCACCTTTTTGAATTAACTGAGAGACTACCCGGCCCCAGGTTTATATCAAAGGTTTTGATTGTTTAGAACAGAAAACTCCTACTTCTTTGGCTCGAAGGGGTTGACTAGGGATTATCTTCCTTATAACTCCAGTGTTTGGGAATTGAAAGAAATGTCTGTACATCATCAGCAAGGTCTGTTCAAAAGCATACTGTATGAGACTATGGTATTGTTTTGTCATCCTCCCTCTAAAGGCTTGCAGCTTTTTATCAAGAGTCAAATATCATAAAGAAAGCATAAGAGTAGTGAAAACGAATGTATGAATTCAAGACAAACATATGCAATGCATTAATGAAACAGAGTTTGACATTAAAAGATAATTGTTTGAATAACAAAAGATTATAACTTGAATATTCAAAATGAAACAAACACAATCTCAATGAGCTAGCATAGGAGCAGTGATCATGCTGGAGTCTCTGGAGGGTCAAAAATTGATTTCCTTGGCATCAATCAAGTCTTGAATCTGATTCTTTAAAGTCCAACAGTTGTCGGTGTCATGCCCAGGGCTGTCAGAATGGTAGGCACATCTCACACTCGAGTTGTACTTGGAAGAGGAAGTATCAGGATTTTGAGGAGGATCCTTTGGTGTGATTAACTTCAACTTCAGCAATTGCTGAAATGCTTGAGACAAAGGCATGTTGATGTCAGTATACTGCCTTTCTTGATATCTCACCCTACGCCTCTTGCCCCGTTTTTGTTGAACGGTTGTGGGATCAGAGATCAGGATTGCCCCTACATGTTGATCATGATGACTCTTTTGACCAGTCACTGCATTGGACTCTTTCTTTCTGTTGTAGGGAATTATCTGAGTATCCGAGGGTGTAGCTCCTTGGATCTTTCCACTTTTGATGCCAGCCTCGACCCTTTCACTGGTCAATATTAGTTCGGTGAACCCAGCTGAGGAGCTTCCAATTAAGTGATTGAAGAAAGACCCTGTCAAAGTCCCCATAAAGATGTCAATCAGCTCTCTGTCAGTTAAAGGGGGTTGCACCTTACCAGCCAGATCTCTCCACCTTTGAGCATATCCCTTGAAGCTCTCGTCAGAACCCATGGTCATGTTCTGCAATTGCACACGAGTTGGTGTAAGATCAGCATTGTACTGATATTGTTTGTAAAAAGCAGTAGCTAAATCCCCCCAGGTGTGGATGCGAGAACTCTCCAATTGATAGAACCATTCGAGTTGGGTCCCTACCAAGCTTTCTTGGAAGAAATGGATCCAAAGTTTTGGATCAGTTGCGTATGGTTGAATCTTGCGGACATAAGACATTAGATGCATCTTAGGGCAAGAGACTCCATCGTACAGAGCAAAGGTAGGGACTTTGAACTTTGGAGGGATGACCAATCCAGGAACTAAACCCATGTCTCCTAAATCCAAGCCAGGTATTTGTTGAACCTCTATAGCATTGAGGCGATCCTCCAACTGTTTGTACTTGTCATCAGCGAGAGGATATTGTTCTTCGGAGTAGCCAGCTTCCTCAATCTCCAAATTATGGTCTTCTTCAAGACTGACCCCCTTGTCTTTGAGAAGGATAGCTTTCAGATCTTCTTGCCCTTTCCCCATAGCCAGAAGCATTTGCTGGAATTGAGCATTTTGAGCCTGGAGATCTTCCACCGTTTGTTCCATATCCATCTTACTGAAATAAACAGTAAGAAGATAAGGAAACCTGTATGGGAGAAACCTGTTATGCAATGATATGTATGATATATACGCAATGTTTTCAAGGATCTCTTGGGGTAAACACAAGAGAATGTTAGAGGTTGAACTTAGATCTTTGATTGGAGAACTTTGCACCGGTGGATGTCTTTCCACGAGAATCAAGCTCACCATGTCAAGTGGGTCATAGCCCCTAATTCAAGTTGTTGCACTTGATCTTTGATTGGAGAACTTTTCACCGGTGGATGTCTTTCCACGAGAATCAAGCTCACCATGTCAAGTGGGTCATAGCCCCTGATTCAAGTTGTTGCACTTGATCTTTGATGAGAGAACTTTGTATCGGTGGATGTCTTTCCACGAGATTCAAGCTCACCATGTCGAGTGGGTCATAGCCCCTGATTCAAGTTGGTGCATTTGATCTTTGATGGCATTTGCTTAGAGGATAAAACCTCTTGCCCCTTGGTAGACGTCTGGTTCAACGTAACCCTGCATCAAAAGAACCCTCGAGATCCTTGAAATGATTATTGAAGATGCTATGGTATGATGTTATGATGTTATGTACATGAATGCGAAAGCAAATGAGTGTATATACAGGTAAACATATTCACACAAAGCAAACAAGTCCTTAGGTTTAGGCTTGCATGGGGTTTGTAGGTAAGTACCCTCTTGAAGTTAGTTGGCTCATCCTGTCCTAAAAATAGAAACCGGGTTCTAAGAAGCTCAATATCACTGGATTGTTTTCTGTGTTCATTGTTTTGGTTTAGCCACTTAACTGGAGACCAAAATATTCCAAGAAAACAACCCTCAATGAGTGTAGTATCGAGTATCTACCAACTTCGGACTGCACCAAAGTCGATCATCTCACTACCCCTAAAAAGGCTAAGATGGTCAATTAAGGTTCTAAGAGTTCGTTAGTGCTTCATGACATCACTCAGCGGCCCCGTACTCTCCTTGACTGAACTCAAGGGTTACCGGTACTCACAAATATGTCACACTAACATAGCTTACTGCTTCAACCATGTCGGTATACCCCGCACAGTTCCCTCACAGTTTTTTTGCTATTTACCTAAAAAGGTGCCCCAAATCTGGGTGTAGGATTTACAACAAACCCAAACAAGGAACCAAAAAAGTAAAGCAATCAAGGCAATCAAGGAAAGAATGTAAAGATGATCTAAACCCTAAGGTAACCCCACTTTTGAACATTCCCCAGCAGAGTCGCCAGTTCTGTCATACGGTGGGAGAACTGACTTGAGTTTTGCGTTTGTTTTCGCACTTGTTCGGTTTAGCAAGAGTCGCCACCGACTTTTTATTTTATCCTAAGGAAAGTTTAAAAAGCACAGGAAAAACCTTTTGAGATGTTTCGTGGGTTCGGGGGGTAGATTATGAAAAGGGAAGGTATTAGCACCCTTTTCATTCATGGTTATCCATGGGCTCTTAGTTACTTGTTTTAGATCACTTGCCTTTGATTTTCAATTGCTTGAAATTGTGGTGTGTGTGTGTGTGTTTTTTAAAATGTTTTTGAAGAAGATGCCTTGTCTTAGGCCACCATTGTAATGACTCGTGTTTGAGTGTTTTACAAAGGTGTGTATCTTTTCGAAAAGATGTTTCAAATGTTTTTGAAAGTTTGTTTTTGAAAGTGTTTGTGGAGTGTGGTTTGAAAAGTAGGCAAGCGTTTTTGTAAGTTGATCAAGTAACTAAGAGTTGTCTACCCCTAAATTTACTTAAAGGTTTTTCTCATGTTTTAACCCTTTTAACAATTTTGTTCCACCATTGTATTGGTGGACAATCTTGTGTTAGGATGTGAACGGGACGGGCGCGGGTCATCGTATGGGCCATGAATGCAATGGTTCCAAGTGTCTTTGGCAATTCGCTTGAAGGGACTATGATCATTTTGATAGGCAACTTTCGAAAGCGTCATCGAGGGACTTATGATCATTTGAATTGTTTTGCCAAAGATACTCAACGTGCAAGCATGGCCCATTTTGGAAGGCAACATGTGGCATTACCCTAGGGGTGCAAGTGTGATTGTGTATTGATTTCATGTATTTGTCTTTGTATTAAGTTATCTAGCGTTTGATTTTATGTACATACAAACCCTAGGTCTAACCATGGTATATTTGAAAGCGATAAATTGCGGGAATTTAAAATCTACGCTATTACAAATAAGTATCCGGGAGTGGGGGTACAAATATTTACAAATGGGGATGAGACTTAATAGGATAATAGTGTCCAAATATTTACAACCAAATCGAATTGCGATCTCAAATGTAAAGTGTATCAAATGTACAAGAATAAGCAAATGTATAAGAATAGAACAAATGTGTATGTATCAATGTATTTGTGTAAGTGATTGAGATTTATTTACAAATTGAGAAAGTGTATTTATTAAATATTGTTAACTTAATGAAATATTAAGTATGGTGTTTATTCTTTTTGGATATTTGTATTTTTGTTAATATGTACAAAACAAAATATTTTAAGAAAAGAAAAGAATGTTTTAAGTTCCATTTTTTATGTATTAAAATTAATGTATTTTAATTAGTATTTTTATGTACAAAGTTTTTAACTAAAAAAAATGAGACGTTTTAATTTTAAGAAAATCAAAATTTATGCATTTAGGTAATATTTTTTTATGTAAACTAAAAAAGCTTTAATAAAACAAAATGTTTAAACCTAAAGAAAACTAATATCCACATATTTTGATTATAATAAAAAAAAGGTATGGTTACTAAAATTTAATGTAAAAAAAGGTATTAAATAAAAGGAAGAAGGGATTGAAATGGGCTAAAGGAGGTTTGGGCCCAATCAAAAACGCATCAGGCTAAGTCAGGGGGGGGGGTACACGCCTGAGTTGTAATGGGCTTAAGGCTGATTAGGATGGGGCAAGGCCCATTGTCTCACAACATGTTTTAGGGTTGCAATGTTTTGTGTCATTTGGAAAAGGGTTAGGGTTCGTTGAATACAGAGGCGCGCCGTTCTTCGTTGCTTTTGTCCTCTTCATCTTTTGAGCCAAGCATTCCTGAACGAAACTCTTCCTTGCCTAGCCACCAACGCCATCATCCGTCCTTCTCCCTCCGTGGACCACTCAGAAAATGTGTACAAGGTCTGATTTCTGTCTCTATTGCGTTAGGGTCTCAAGCTTTTATGTCTTGCATGTTTTACTTTTCGTTTATTGATTCTATTTCTTATGCATTGTGGTTCACATGAGGTTTTGAAAGGAGGGAGAAGAAATACTACCTTTATTGGAGACGGAGGAGGATGGATCGGAGGTGCCCTGGGACGGCCGGAGGCGAGGGATAACACGTGACGTTTGAGCTAGCTTCCTGGTATCTTTATTTTTTTACCTTTTTGTTGTTGATTTGATGATGATGCCTGGAAATCTGAAAATGCCTAGACAGTTGCCTCTCTTCTTCTCTATTTGCCTCACTTTTGTTGTATGCTCTCTTGATGAAATGCTGATATCTGATATGCTTGCTTGATGAAGTGCTGATATCTGATATGCTTGGTATACTGAGTTGTCTTGAAATGATTGATATGTTTTGGTTGGATGTTTTGAGTTGTTTGATGTATCACCCTGTGATGAAATTCTTCTGAGGGTTTTGTTTGGATAAATTCTGGTATAGGCTTGGATATGTTGTTTGCTTCAGGTTTGTATCAGTTTGAGGCCTCTTGGCTTTTAGGCTATGTGCTTGTGGCTTCAGCAGGCTGTAAGCTTGTTTGTGTTTGATGGTTTTTGGCTTTTAGGCTAGCAGGTTTATTGATGGCTTTGATACAGGTTTACAGGCAGGTTCAGAGCTTTGAATGGTTATTGAAAGGTTGATGTGTTTACCAGCTTGTGGTTTGTTTTGATGTTTATTGATGGTTAAGGCTTGGCTTTGAACCTCTGTTTGCAGGTTTAAGCTTGTTTTGACAGGTTGGGTTAGAAAATGGTTTAAGGCTTATGGTCTTGACAGGTTTTGTATGTTTGTAATGTGAACTGAGTTTTGGTTTCAGTTTTTGAATGAAGCAGGGTGGAGGCAGCTTTTTATACAGTTTTGGGGTGTCTTTCTTTTGTGATATTTCTGCCTCCTCTTTTGATATGCTGGTATATTTGTTGTTTTATATCTTCCTGCCTAAAGCCTGTAAGCCTCCTTTTCTTCTTCTCTTTTCTCTCTCTCCAGATTTAAGCATATTATATTGCTTATCATGTACTATGTTCTGAAAAGGTAGCTGGCCTAGGAAAATGATGTGATTTGAAGAGTTTTCTTGCAATAGTTGTTTTACACTGCATATTCCTGCTTTCCTGCTGTTGTACCCCAAAATTTTCCCTCCTCTTTCTCCACAAGAAATTGCAGTTTCGGGCTTTTCCTGATTTTTCAGACTGGCTCAAGAATCGGTCAAACAGACTTTTCTCGTTAGTCAGACGAAATTTAGGGTTTTTATTGATTTTTAGGCAGTTCAAACAGATTGCTTAGGGTTTGGTTGAATTGGCTCAAAGTTTGATCAGGCAGGCGTTTCTCCAGTGTTAACTCAAAAATCAGGGTTTTGTGCGCATATTTCTCAAGAAGAGTTAGTTCTATCAATGCTTTTCAAATTACTCTGAAATAAGAACTGAGGCTGCTGGTTGTTAATTTGCAGTTGTTTGGATTTAATCAGTGAAAGGAGGCATGTGGACGTTTTGTTTGATTAACTATCGTCTGGTTTGATTAACTGTGCATTGCTTTGGATAATTGGAGCGCCGGGTTTGTTATTGATTGATGATAAGACCACAGTGTTTATCAATTGATTATTTATTTTAAGTTAGAATAATTGGAATTTATTTCCATTTTATTATAATTTAAGAATTATAAACAATTAGATAAATATCTGAAGAAGAATTAAAAATGAATGTCAATAAAAGGACTTTTTTATTTATCTTTAAATTATTTGTATAATTGTTATTGTTTACAAAAATATTTACAATAATAATGTTACAGTAATTTAGATTGAAATAAAACTATGTTCTAAAATTTCTAAGTCTTCATCTTCTATCCAATGCTCCCTTGATGCTCATTTATTTTTCATCTGCAAAACAAGAAACAAAAGAAAAGTCAAAGCAGAAAAAAAATAATTAAAGATAGACAGTTAAAAAGATTCATCATCAAAAACAAATGGCCGGAATCAGTTTTGCCCTCTCTGCAAATCACGAGATTTCTCCCGGTTCACAAAGAGGGATGAAATGCTTGCAATGAAACATGAAATGCACAAAGTTATGATTTTGCACAAATTCAAATTTTTAAGCATACTGCATAAATCAAAAGAATTGTCAACCAAGTTTCCAAACAGCATGTACAAGTAAAGGCAAACTGAGCTACATTCTCAAACTAAGCCAAAAGCTGTCCAAGGATATCAAAGTATCAACAACTCCAAAAGCTGTCAAGAGAAAGTACATAAAGTATGCAAGAAACATGGAAATATGTAGTGGAAAAGGGACAATTGCAAGCAATATTCAGAATGCATCATATTCCTAGGCCATTTGTTTTTTCATAAAAGACGAAATTAAAGCAATAAAAATGCTTCTTTAAATCCGGAGAGAGAAAGAGAGAGGAAAGCAGATTATAGTACAGCAGGCTAAAGGCTAAAAAGAGCATGTATCAGAGCTATTCAAAAGGAGACAGAACATATGCAGCAGAAGTGATCACAAAGAGTGAAAGCCTCAAGCCTTGCAAACCTGTCCACAAATTTGACCAAGAAAATATATCGCCTCCTTCCCTTAAAAGACAAGAGGGCAAGAGGGCAAAGATCCTAAAAATATACAAAAAGCCAACAACCTGTATAATATATCTCAGAAGCCTCAAAGACTTTTCTACAAGCCTAACCTGCCTTCACTATCAACAAACAAAAACACCCAACCTGTCAAGTATAAACAAAACACCCAACCTGTCAAGCCTGACCATCAAAACACAAACAGAAGCCTAAAAAACCAGAAGCCTTAGCCTTCATCAAGCCAAAGCCTTAAAACTCTAAGCCTAAACAAACATGAAGCAAGAAACTACAAGCCTCCAATTTGCATAGGCCTTTCATCCAAACAAATATACAAACCAGAGAAAACAACCTGTCAAACCAGAATATCAAGCATAAACCTTAAACCTATAAACTGTCAAGATGCCTCAAAAAAAACTCACATGGCCTGAAACATTCGAAACCTTCACAAATCTCAAACTGTAACATAAGCCTCACGCCCATAACCTGTTTTCTAAGCATTCCAAGGCAACTCAAAACCCTCAGAACTCAAAGAGTTCATCATTGGGTAACCAATAAAAGCAAAAATCATCATCTCATAATCAACAAAGGAAACATAGAGAAGCATCAGTATAACCAAACATATCAAGCAAGCATACTCAGCAAGCCAAAGAGGAAGAAGAGGAAAAGAAGTTTACAAAAGCAATTTGTTTCAGGGGCAAGGCACTCGAGTAAACAGCAGAAGAGGAAAATACATTAAAGCTAAGGTTATCAAGATCATCATCAAACCCTAAAGAAGGTAAAAGATACAAACCAGGAAGCAAGGGTTCAGAGCATCACGCGTTTCCCCTCCGCCTTGCCCGCCCACAGCGCCTCCAAGCCACCGTCCTCCTCCGTCTCCCCCAAAGGTATAAATCCCTTCCTTTTTCCCCTTTCACAGAAACAACAACAACAACACTTAAGATCAGAACACAATGAAAAGTAAAACATGCAAGATGTAAAAAGCTCGAAACCCTACACGCGATAGAGACGGAAATCGATACCTTGTAAGCCACCACTTGAATAAATCCGTGGAGAAGAGGAGATAGCGATGGCGCTTGACGGCCTTGGGCGAAGAGAAAACTCAGTATGCTTTGGCTCAAAGGATGAAGAGGAGGCAAAGAGAACGACGACGACGCCTGTGTTCAAGCAAACCCTAAGGTCCCAACTGAACACAAAACATGCAACCCTTACAAAACGTGTAAAAACACCCTGGGCCTTGCCCTTTGCTAAATCAACCTAAGCCCATTGCCACTCAGTCGTACACCCCCCCCCCCCTGACTTAGCCTGTTGCTCTTGATTGGGTTGTAAAACCCCTCTAGCCCATTTGTTTAAAACTTATACCCTTTTTTACTTATCATTTTTTTATTAATTTTATTTTTACATCAAATTTTTATTAATAATACTTTTTTTAAATATATAACATAATGATAATCTTGTATAGAATATTAACTAAAAAACATGAATATAATAATTTTCTCAAATTTAAAACATTTTCTTTTAATTAAAATTTTTGTACATAAAAAGATTAATTAAAATACCTTAATTGGTAAATACATAAGAAATACTTCTCTTTAATATAAGACATCAATATATAGAATTTGAATATTTTCTTTTCTTAAAATATGTTATTCTTGTACATCAATACATAATACTTTTCTTTTCTTAAGATAAAATAGTTTGTACATATTAACAAAATACGATAATACAAAATTAAATTAAATCAAATACTTAATTTTCTCATTAAGTTAACATTTCTCAAACTTGTAAATAAACCTCATACATTTACACATACACTTACACATTTACAATATACAAATACTTCGATACATTTACTTTGCTTTACACAAATACATTTGCTATTCTTATGCATTGCTATACATTATATTTTACATTTGCGCAATTCGATTTGGTTGTAATTATTTGGATACTACTCTCCTATAAGTATCATCCCCCATGTGTATACTTGTACCCCCCACTCCCGGATACTATTTTGTAATAGCGTAGACTTTAAATTCCCGCAATTTACCGCTTTCAAATATACCATGGTTAGACCTAGGGTTTGTATGTACATAAAATCAAATGCTAGATAACCTAATACAAGACAAATACATGAAATAAATACACAATCACACTTGCACCCCTAGGGTAATCCCACATGTTGCCTTCCAAAATGGGCCATGCTTGCACGTCGAGTTTCTTTGGCAAAACAATTCAAATGATCATAAGTCCCTCGATTACGCTTTCGAAAGTTGCCTAAACGGAATGATCATAGTCCCTTCAAGCAAAATTGCCAAAGACACTTGGCACCATTGCATTCATGGTCCATACGATGACCCGCGCCTGTCCCGTTAAACATCCTAAACGCAAGATTGTCCACCAAATACAATGATGGAACAAAATTGATAAAAAGGGTTAAAACATGAGAAAAACCTTTGAGTAAACTTAGGGGTAGACAAAACTCTTAGTTACTTGATCAACTTGGAAAAACACTTTCCTACTTTTCAAACCACACTCCGCAAACACTTTCAAAACAAACTTTCAAAAACATTTAAAACGTCTTTTCGAAAAGATACACACCTTCGTATATACTCAAACACGAGTCATTACAACGGTTGCCGAAACAAAGGCGTCTATTTCAAAAAAATTTCAAAACACAAATACACACACCATTTCAAGCAATCAAAAATCAAGGCAAGTGATCTAAAACCAAGTAACTAAGAGCCCATGGATAACCATGGATGAAAAGGGTGCTAATACCTTCCCTTTTCATAATCTACCCCCCCGAACCCACGAAACATCTCAAAAGGTTTTTCCTGTGCTTTTTTAACCTTTCCTTTAGGATAAAATAAAAAGTCGGTGGCGACTCTTGCTAAACCGAACAAGTGCGAATACAAACGTGAAACTCAAGTCAGTTCTCCCACCGTATCACAGAACTGGCGACTCTGCTGGGGAAAAACTTAAAAGTGGGGTTACCTTAGTGTTTTAGATCACCCTTTTGCATGATTGATTGTTTGCTTTGATTGTTTTACCTTTGTGGATCTCTTGTTTGGGCTTGAAATCCTACACCCGGATTTGGGAAACATTCATAGATAGCAATACGTTGTGGAAACTGTGCGGGGTATACCGACACGGTTGAAGCAATAGATATATTAGTGCGACATATTTGTGAGTACCGGTAACCCTTGAGTTCAATCAAGGAGAGTACGGGGCCGCTGAGTGATGTCACTAAGCACTAATGACTTAGAACCTTACTTGACCATCTTGGCCTTTTATTAGGGGTAGTGAGATGACAGTCTTTGGTGCAGTCTGAAGTTGGTAGATACTCGATACTACACTCATTGAGGATTGTTTTCTTGGAATATTTTGGTCGCTAGTTAAGTGGCTAAACCAAAACGATGAACATGGAAAACAATCCAATGATATTGAGCTCCTTAGAACCCGGTTACTATTTATAGGACAGGTTTTTAAGCCAACTACACTCAAGAGGGTACTTGCCTATGAAACCCCATGCAAGCCTGAAACTAGGGTTTTGTGTGATTTGCTTGTACATGTGGTTTTGCATGCATCATAAAACATCATAAAGCATCATATGCATCCGCTAACCATTTCAAGGGTTTGGATCTTCACCTTTGTTCTTGTTTTGTAGGTCATGGAAATTCCTCGCAGGAAAACTATCCAAGTCAACCTTGTGAGAATCCCTCCTCAACTCAAGGAGCTCACATCCAGAATTCCCGAAAGCTCTCCCTTCAGTGAAAGACATGGTAGACTGCTCAGCCTAGTCAACACCAGCATTGAAGAAGACATGATGAAGGTTTTGTTCCAGTTCTTTGACCCCCTTCACCACTGTTTCACATTCCCCGATTACCAATTGGTGCCCACTTTGGAGGAATTTTCTCAACTCCTGAGAATTCCTATCCTTAATCAACTACCTTTCAACGGTACGAAAAAGGAACCAAAGCCTGAAGATGTTGCTCAAGCACTACACTTGCAACCATCCGACATCAAGGGGCATTGGGAAACTAGAAGTGGTGTCAAAGGCTTCTTGGCAAAATTCTTGTTTGAGAAGGCACAAGAGTGTTGGAATTCCTTGGACCTATAAGCCTCTTAAGAAATAGTGGCACTCCTCATTTATGGGTTGGTCTTGTTCCCAAATCCTGACCATCTTATAGATGTCAACGCCGTCAAGATCTTCTTATCCAGGAATCCCATACCAACATTGCTTGGGGACATCCTCCACTCATTTTACACACGAACAATGAGAAAGAGAGGTGTTCTCATGTGCTGTACTCCTCTCCTTGCAAGGTGGTTTATTTCGCACCTTCCACAATCTGTGTTGAAGAATGACCAAGGCCTTAGGTGGTCACAACGGTTGATAACCCTCACTCACTCTGATGTACATTGGTGTTCTCGGTCTAGAGAAAGTGTCATCATCGTCGATCGTTGTGGAGAGTTCCATAATGTTCCATTGCTTGGAATTAGAGGGGGAATTACCTACAACCCTTGTCTGGCTTTGAGACAGTTTGGATATGCACGGAGGGATGGCCCTCATGACATGTTGATTCCTGACATAGTTTTCGACTTCGACAACGATGCGCAAGGACTCCGTCAAAGGTTCATCAGAGCTTGGAGGATGCCTAACAAGGTAGACAGCAAGACAATAGAGCACAAGAATTCCATCCCCCTTGAGCCTTATCTCAAGTGGGTCCGAACCCGAGCCCAGAGTCTAATGATGCCTTACCCTCATGTTCTCCCTGTGATTAAGGAGCCCGTTAAGGAAGGAGAGGTTCCCTACACCATATTATATCCTGACATGCCAACGACATGGGAGGAGATGCGGAAGAGTTGGATCCAACTCAGGGAAGAAAGGGATACTTTTGAAGCCAGCTTCTACGCCAGCGAGAAGAAGGTTTTGGAGCTTACCCGCCGACTCCACGAGGAAGAGACCCTTAACACCTACATCGCGCCAAAGAGGATGCGCAACGTCTTTTTACCATGAGAAGTTTTTGTAATATTTGGCCCATGGGGCATTTATGTACTAACAAAATTTCTTCTTATTAATATGACGTGTGTTCTTTTTGTCTGCAACAATTGTGAATTTCTAAATCCTTGAATGCATTGCATAAATAAACATATCATTCATCATGTGCATAAGTAGGTCTCCACACCAGGTTTCCTTATCTTTCTGTTGTTTATTTCAGTAAGATGGATCTCGAACAGACGGTCAAAGATCTACAGTCTCAGAACTCACTGTTTCAACATCTCCTGATGACCTTGGCAAAGGGTCAGGAAGATCTAAAAGCCCTGCTCGGGAACAAAGAGCAAGTGAAAAAGAAGAAGAAGAGAGTCGGGGTGGCTACCCTGGGAAGAAGGTTTGAGGGTGAAGCCAGAAGGGTTCTTGAATTTCCCCCTACATCTGAAGAAGGAACCAGTAAAGGAAAAGGGGCCACGGTACCGTCTGAATCCGAAGTTGAAGAAGAAGAGGCGGCAGAAGAAGAAGACTACTCGGAACAACAATACCCGTCGGCCGATGACAAGTACAAGAGTTTGGAGGACAGGTTGGCATCTATGGAGCTGCAGAGAGTTCCAGGCTTAGATTTCGAGGATTTGGGATTAATTGCTGGAATTGTGATCCCCCCGAAGTTTAAAGTGCCAGTTTTCGCAAGATATGATGGGTTGTCTTGCCCGAAGATGCATCTAAGGTCGTATGTCCGAAGAATCCAACCTCACACATCTGACAGAAACCTTTGGGTACATTTCTTTCAGGATAGCCTGTCTGGCACACAGCTGGATTGGTTCTACAATCTCGAGAGATCAGAGGTACATAGTTGGGAGGATCTTGCAGCTGCTTTTTATCGCCAATATCAGTATAACTCTGACCTGGCACCAACCCGTACTCAGCTACAGAGTATGGGGATGGCCTCGGGTGAAGGATTTAAGGAATATTCCCAGAAGTGGCGCGATCTGGCCGGGAGAGTACAGCCACCTCTTTCTGATAGAGAGCTTGTTGATATGTTTCTGGGGACCCTGTCTGGTCCATTATTTAATCATCTGATCGGTAGCTCTTCCGCAGGGTTTACCGAATTAATTCTGACTGGCGAGCGGGTAGAAGCTGGTATCAAGAATGGGAAGATTCAGAAGGATGCCTCTGCATCTACAACTGTTAAGAAATCATTTCCGGCGAAGAAGGAAACGGCTGTTGTGTATTCTCAGAGAGGAGAAGGAAGAAATGAGCGTCGGTCGACTGTGGGGGCCATAATGATCCAAAATCCATCAAACGATCAACCTCGCAATAACCAGTCCAGGCCTAAACAACAATGGGGAGAACAGCCACCACGGCAGTACACCCGCATCAATATGACACCTGCGCAGGTTCTTCCACATCTGTTGAATTTGAATCTCACCAAGATTAGGGAAGCACTGAAGACTGTGAATACTGCTTCACCGCACTATCATCCCAATGCCAAATGCGCCTACCATTCTGATAGCGTCGGACATGACACAAACGATTGTTGGGCGCTAAAAAATAAAATTCAAGACTTGATAGATGCAAAAGAGGTGGAGTTCGATGCTCCAGAGAAGCCAAACGTGATATCTGCTCCGATGCCGAAGCACGGTCGAAATGTCCATGCTATCGAGGAAGATTTGTATGTTTCTGATGTCAATGACCTGAGGACTCCACTGTTAACCATCAAGTTAAATCTGCTAAGAGCCGGGATTTTCCCGGGATGCAAAGAAGACTACTACTGTTGTTACTCTCTGTCGTTTGACTGCCCATCACTGAAGAAAGGCATCCAAGGCCTGATGGACAGTCAACAAATTCTGTTTGAGAAGATTCCTGTTATTCCAACCCCTACTGAAGATGTTTCAATTATCACCATTCACGCCAATCTTTCCAAGGCCGTCAGAAAGCCTGTTAAGATTACATCACCTACAAAGATTGTTCCTTTGAAAAAAACTATGCCTGGGCCGGTCCCCTACAGTTCTGACAAGTCAATACCATGGAATTACGGTGGAGACATCTACTAACATGGTGTTAAACAAGTCGAAGTAACCGAAGAAAGCTCTGATGAAGAAGAGGCCAACATTGGAAACATTGCTGGTACAAGCAAGATCACCTGAAGCGGGAGAATATTTTCTCCAGAGATTGCCCCCCCAAAGGCAACCTTTGGACCCTCAGCTGCTGCCAAAGTTAATCCTGCACCAATAAGACTTTCCGCCGAAACTCCGTTGATTGAAGAAACTGTTATTGTCCCTCCTACTTCTGCTGATAAAGGTAAAGGGACCCAAGATGAGCTCGTCCGGACGAGGGCTCAACCTTTGGTCATCCCGGAGACTTCTAAGAAAGAGATGGAGGAGATCCTGAAGATAATTAAAAAGAGTGATTATGACGTGGTAGAGCAACTGGGGCAAACCCCCTCGAAGATCTCCATGTTAGCATTACTGCTTTGTTCTGAGGCGCACGCCAGAGCATTGATCAAATTCCTGAAGACAGCCCATGTACCCCAGGAAACCTCTGCCGACCAATTCCAAGACTGTGTAGCCAGTCTTACAGCAGACAACGGTTTAGGTTTCTATGATGCTGACCTGACCTCAAAAGGAAGAAAACACAACGACGCATTACATGTGTCAGTAGAATGCCAAGGAACTACTCTGGCCCATGTTCTGGTCGACACTGGTTCTTCTCTGAACGTGCTGCCCAAGAAGGCTCTCGACCATTTAGATTGTGAAGGCTTAGAGTTGAGGCCAAGTAATATCATTGTAAGGGCATTTGACGGGTCGAAGAGAATGGTACACGGAGAGGTAGACATTCCCATTAAGGTTGGCACAGAAGTATTCCCCTCAACTTTCTATGTGATGGACATCCGTCCGTCATACTCTTGCTTACTGGGAAGGCCGTGGATACATAACGCTGGGGCAGTTACCTCCTCCTTACATCAAATGTTGAAGTACCCTGTCAAAGGAAAGATCATAACCGTGCACGGTGAAGAGGAATATATGATCATCCACTTGAACTCCTTTCGGTATGTAGAGGTGGAAGGAGAATTCATTGAAACACCATTCCAGCACTTCGAGGAAGTCTCTCCTGAAGTGGCAGTAGAAAAAGTGGTAACTGAGGTACCAAAGCAGATGGCCAGGATGGCATCTCTAAAAGACGCGAAAGCTGCAATGAAGGAAGGGAAGAGCTCAACATGGGGTCAGTTGCCTGATATTCCTCACAAAACAGACAAGTTTGGATTAGGTTTCACTACTGCGGGACAGAAAGCTATGCGCCGCTCAAAGGTTGAAAGAGCGCCCATCAGGATCTCTCCTTATGGAATCAATGCTCTGGAAGGTGAAGACGAAGAGGCCAACATTGAAGATTGGATCTATCCAACTGTCGAGGGAGGACTACGCAACTGGGAGGCAAAGGACTTTGTCCCCATTACTTTTATTAATCAGTAATTATCTGTCAAACATTTCCTGTTGGTTTGTAATATTTATTCTTGAACAATCCGTACACTACTTTTTCACCTCATGCCTTGCTCGGGGCATGCAGGTCCATTTGTAAGGGTTTTGATTATCTGTATATCCATATGCCATGTTTAATGATTCATTGGACGTTTTTCATTGATAAACTGCTATGTTCATTTTCTTTCCTTTTGCATTTTTTTTTTGTTTAAGGATGGCTATCCCTTACACACACCCACACTCATAAATGCAGGTACCCGTCCACTCTGGATTCTATGGGTGACTATTCTGCTATGTCCTTCAATAACTCTGAAGATCTGGTCAATCAGGCTGAGTATGAAGATGACAAAGATTGTGAAGTACCGGGAGAGCTAGCCAGACTTCTACAACAAGAAGAAAGGGCCATCTTGCCTCACAAAGAGTTGTTGGAAACCGTCAACTTAGGAACAAAGGAAGACCGGAAGGAAGTACAAGTGGGTGCCAATCTGGAGCCAAGTGTCAAGGAACGCTTGATACAGCTGTTAAATGAGTATGTTGAAATCTTCGCCTGGTCTTATGAAGACATGCCGGGTTTAGACACAGACATCGTGGTTCACCGTCTCCCTACAAGAGAAGATTGTCCACCGATCAAACAAAAGTCCGCCGAATGAGGCCCGACATGTCTGAGAAGATTAAAGCAGAAGTGATGAAGCAATTCAACGCTGGTTTTCTGGCTGTTACATCCTATCCACAATGGGTTGCTAACATCGTGCCAGTACCTAAAAAAGACGGCAAGGTTAGAATGTGTGTGGACTATCGGGATTTGAATAGGGCTAGTCCTAAGGATGATTTTCCGCTACCGCACATCGACATTTTGATTGAAAACACAGCTCAGCACAAAGTGTTTTCCTTCATGGATGGCTTCTCGGGCTACAACCAAATTAAAATGGCCCCCGAGGACATGGATAAAATAACCTTTGTTACACAATGGGGTACCTTCTGCTACAAGGTGATGTCGTTCGGATTGAAGAACGCAGGGGCAACTTATCAACGCGCCATGGTAGCTTTATTTCATGATATGATACATCATGAGATCGAAGTTTACGTAGACGACATGATAGCTCGATCACAAACAGAGGAGGAGCACCTTGAACATCTAGAAAAGTTGTTTTCCAGGTTGAAAGAATACAAACTCATGCTGAATCCAAGTAAATGCACTTTTGGAGTTAGGTCTGGTAAACTTCTAGGGTTTATTGTCAGCAACAAAGGCATTGAAGTCGATCCAGCAAAAGTGAAAGAAATACAAGAGATGCCTGCTCCCTGTACTAAAAAGGAGGTTAGAGGATTCTTGGGGCGCTTGAACTATATTGCCAGATTCATCTCTCATCTGACTTCTACCTGTGAGCCAATTTTCAAACTACTAAAGAAAGATCAGGTAGTCGAATGGAACGACGATTGCCAAACTGCTTTTGATAAGATCAAGGAGTATTTGCTAGAACCTCCTATTCTGATGCCACCCGTCGAGGGAAGACCATTGATCATGTATCTTACCGTCTTGGATAACTCAATGGGGTGTGTTTTGGGTCAGCATGACGAGTCTGGTCGAAAAGAGCATACTATTTATTACCTTAGCAAAAAGTTTACCGACTGTGAGACTCGCTACTCACTGCTCGAGAAAACTTGCTGCGCTTTGGTATGGGCTGCTCGCCGACTAAGATAGTATATGTTGACTCATACCACTCTGTTGATTTCCAAAATGGATCCTATCAAGTATATCTTCGAAAAGCCTGCTTTATCTGGAAGAATAGGTAGATGGCAAATGATCCTAACTGAGTATGACATCCAGTACACCACCCAAAAAGCTATAAAAGGGAGTGTACTATCTGACCATCTGGCTCATCAAGCTATCGAAGATTACCAATCCATGAGATTTGACTTCCCAGATGAGGACATCATGAATTTGGACAACATTGAAGGTAACGGACCGTATGACGGACCTGAAAAGGGATCCCGATGGACCCTGTACTTTGATGGTGCTTCAAATGCACTTGGAAACGGTATCGGTGCGGTACTCATTTCCCCGGAAGATTGCCACACGCCTTTCACGGCCCGACTCTGCTTCAGCTGTACCAACAACATGGCTGAATATGAAGCTTGCATTTTTGGTCTCAAGGCTGCCATAGACTTAGGGATCAAATCTTCGATCGTATTTGGGGACTCGGCTTTGGTTATCAGTCAAATCAAAGGAGAGTGGGATACCAAACATCCCAATCTTATCCCATACAAAGAACATGTCTTGACATTTTTGCCTCATTTCGAGAAAATCACCTTCGAGCATTTCCCGCGAGAAGAGAATCAGCTAGCAGATGTTCTGGCTACAATGTCTTCCATGTTTAAACTCAATTGGGATAACGAGGCTCCCCAAA
Organism: Vicia faba; assembly: GCA_948472305.1. Taxonomy (NCBI): domain Eukaryota; kingdom Viridiplantae; phylum Streptophyta; class Magnoliopsida; order Fabales; family Fabaceae; genus Vicia; species Vicia faba. The sequence goes on along the minus strand of OX451737.1, from coordinate 206,418,452 downwards.
TAACCATCGAGCGAATGGATGAACCTGCGCATTGTCACGAGATCAATACTAAAGAAGTAGTGGAACAACCCTGGTTTCATGAAATCAAAAGGTATCTCCAGACTAGAGAATATCCCGAAGGAGCTTCAGTAAATGACAAGAAGTTCCTAAGGAAGTTTTCTTCCAAGTTCTTCCTGAGCAATGGCATCCTCTACAAACGCAGCCATGATTGTGTTTTACTCCGATGTGTGGACAAGGCTGAGGCAGAGTTGATCATGACTGAGATACACAGCGGTACGTTCGGCACCCAGTTGAGCAGACACACGATGGCAAAGAAGATTCTAAGGGCAGGCTATTACTGGTCTACCATGGAAGCTGATTGCCATCAACACTCCCGTACCTGCCATAAATGCCAAATCTACGCCGATAAGGTGCACATTCCTCCGGTTCCTCTCAACGTGCTGACGGCTCCGTGGCCATTCGCAATGTGGGGCATTGACATGATTGGAGAGATCAAGCCCACTGCATCCAATGGACATCACTTCATCCTGGTCGCCATTGACTATTTCACCAAATGGGTCGAAGCAGCTTCCTTTGCCTCCGTTACAAAAAATATGGTTGCCCGCTTCATCAAGCAAAACCTCATATGCCGGTACGGTTTCCCCGACAGGATCGTCACAGACAACGGGGCCAATCTGAATAATACTATGATCACCGCTCTATGTGAACAGTTCAAGATTTATCATCACAATTCATCTCCCTATCGGCCGAAGATGAACGGTGTTGTTGAAGCTGCAAACAAAAACATTAAGAAGATCATTCAAAAAATGACAGTCACTTACAAGGACTGGCATGAGATGCTACCGTTTGCTCTGCACGGATACCGTACCACAGTACGTACTTCAACCGGGGCAACCCCATTCTCTTTGGTATATGGCATGGAAGCTGTCCTGCCCATGGAAGTTCAGATTCCTTCCTTAAGGATTATGAAAGATGCAAGTTTGAATGAAGATGATTGGATTCAGACCCGACTTGACCAACTCAATTTAATCGACGAGAAACGACTCGCTGCTATTTGCCATGGCCAGACGTACCAAAAACGGATGATCAAGGCTTTCAACAAGAAAGTCAGACGTCAATTATATCAAGTCGGAGATCTCGTGATCAAGCGGATTATCTTACCACAAAGTGACCCTAGGGGCAAATGGACTCCTACTTACGAAGGACCATTTGTGATCAAGAGCATACTTTTTGGTGGTGCAATGATTCTGACCACCATGGACAGTGATGATTTGCCGCACCCCGCGAACGCAGACATAGTCAAAAGATACTACGCATAAAATAACCCAACAAGTCGAAAACCCGAAAGGGCGACTTGGGTAAGAATGGGCATCCCCGTGAACCGAAAACCTGAAAGGGCGGTTCAAGAAAAAATTAGGGATAAAAAAAAAACTGTACACCCGGCAAGTCGAAAACCCGAAAGGGCGGCTTGGGTAAAAAGGGGTTTCCCGGTGGATCGAAAACCCGAAAGGGCGATTCAGGCAAAAGTTAGGGAATTAAAGCGTATGACTATGTCTCGTCGGATCACTTTAAGGACAATCTTTTCATCAACAAGCTCCAAGCTTCTGGTCAATACAGTCACCGGTAGGCGAAGCATTGAACGGACAGACATTCAGAGTTGCAAAGGCCATAGCAGAATGGAATCCCATGGAGTTATTTCACATAGCCATCTTTCTTTTGTATAAAATTTTCAATTTTTACAGCGACATCCTCTTACAAGGATGCATGTCTCCTTTGTACAAAGATGCTCATAGAAAGTTAATACAAATACTTTTCCAAATACACAAATTTGCTTTGTCCTCCTTTTTCTCTTTCACACTTATGTTTACTTGAGAAACGTCCAATGTTTTGTTAAGTAGGCATATGCATTTGAACATAGTAATTTCCTTACAAATCAGGAGAAGATGATTACTGATGGGTTGAAGGTACAGATAGATATCTCGACGCCCTTTCAGATGGAGTCCCCAGACAGAGTTTAACTCCAAGATCCTCAGCAGAACAAGAGCTTTCTCAAAGCTGATCTCCCCAACCAGAGAGCCTTCCAGAACTTAGTCCCCCCAGAGATAAGTTCCAGCACCCCCGGTGGAGCCCTAAAATCTGAAAATCCTATCCCCAGTGGAGCTAAAACTTCCAACTATCAATCCCCAGTGGAACTAAACCAGTAAACATTCTCCCCACAGAGATATTTCCCACCAGACTAAATATTCACAGTCATACCTCTCCAGCATAAGTCTACCAAGTTCTGAACTCCCCAGCAGAGATCATCAGAATTCTCTCGCCCCGCAAGTCATCAAGGAGCTCCGAGCCCCGGCAGTGGTCGTAAGATCCCTCAACCAGTGAAGATCTTGTTCCCCAAGCTGTTAGCAGACAACAAGGATTTCTCATCCTCAATAACCCCAGAGTTCTTTTATCCCCAATTTTGGTTATGGGTTTATTTCCCCAACATTTGTCCAGGATTTATTCTCCAGAACAAGTTACATTTCAGATTGATCGGTCGTTCAAAAACTCCTTCATCATCTGTTGGAAGCTACAGTCGTCGAAGATCAAATTCTCACAAGATTCAAGTTACAAAGCCCGGATATGGCCGGATAGTATATTAATCCCTACAGCATATTGTGAAGCCCGGAGTACGACCAGATAACAATGCCATACAACCATCAAACCTGGATTACGACCAGATAAGGATGTCCCCTCAGGGCAAGCTATGAAGTCCAAATTCGACCGGATAATAGTTTAATCCCTAGCAAGCTATTGTGAAGCCTGGATTATGACCAGTTGACAATACAAATTTCTGTGAAGCCTGGATTACGACTAGACAGCAGTCAAGAATACTACGAAGCCTGGAATCGACCAGATAGTGGTATACCTTTAACACAAGCCGTGAAGCCCGGATTTGACCGGATAGCAGCTTAGCAAGCTATTGTGAAGCCTAGATTACGACCAGTTGACAATACAAATTTCTGTGAAGCCTGTATTACGACCAGACAGCAGTCAAGAATACTACGAAGCCTGGAATCGACCAGATAGTGGTATACCTTTAACACAAGCCGTGAAGCCCAGATTTGACCGGATAGCAGCTTAGCAAGCTATTGTGAAGCCTAGATTACGACCAGTTGACAATACAAATTTCTGTGAAGCCTGGATTACGACCAGACAGCAGTCAAGAATACTACGAAGCCTGGAATCGAACAGATAGTGGTATACCTTTAACACAAGTCGTGAAGCCCGGATTTAACCGGATAGCAGCTTAGTAAGCTATTGTGAAGCCTGGATTACGACCAGATGACAGTACAAGCTTCTGTGAAAGCCTGGAGATCGACCAGATAACAGTTAAGCATTAGCAGAATGAAGACCCATTCTCAGTTCCTCACAGAATATTCGAATATTCTCCAGTGAAGATCTCCTCAAGACAGGAATTCCCCAGTAGATTGGCATACAACCCAAGCTCCGGATTCCCCGACAGTGGTCCCAGGACTTCTTATGATCAAAGATTCTTGCCCTACCCAGCAGCAGTCAAGGAATTATTTTCCCTGGTAGCAGTCAAGATTCTTTTATCTTCAGCCGTCCAGGATTCATCTATCCTCAGCTGGACAGCTCATCAGCTTACATACGCATTCATCACATTCATATCATAAACATTGATATAACATATATTGCATCATACATTTCATGCAACATGACTTCGTGTTTCAGCTAGTATCTTACCCTTTTTTTAGGATAAGATTTAGTAAGCTTCAAATTTAAGACTTCTGAAAACAGTTTACGGATTCTCCAAACACGGATGTCAATTTATTGCTTGTTCAGACCCCCAGTTCAAAGATGTTCCAAAACATGGTTACCTTTCTGATACTCGTCCACTCACCAATGTCATACAATTCAACATCTCCAGATGGCATCGTTAAGCCCATCCCCCGACAAGATTCAGTCACGCTCCAGATGGCATCTTTAAGCCCATCACCAAATGGCATCTTCAAGCCCATTCCCTCTACCATCACATCACCGAGTGCAAATTTTTTGGGCACTCTAGTGTCCAATCTCCTTTTACCTTCGAGTCACGAAAGGCAAACTTGCCAATCTACCTCTTCAGGTTCAAGAAGATTGAACAGGGGCAACTGTTGTACCCCAAAATTTTCCCTCCTCTTTCTCCACAAGAAATCGCAGTTTCGGGCTTTTCCTGATTTTTCAGACTGGCTCAAGAATCGGTCAAAAAGACTTTTCTCGTCAGTCAGACGAAATTTAGGGTTTTTATTGATTTTTAGGCAGTGCAAACAGATTGCTTAGGGTTTGGTTGAATTGGCTCAAAGTTTGATCAGGCAGGCGTTTCTCCAGTGTTAAGTCAAAAATCAGGGTTTTGTGCGCATATTTCTCAAGAAGAGTTAGTTCTATCAACGCTTTTCAAATTACTCTGAAATAAGAACTGAGGCTGCTGGTTGTTAATTTGCAGTTGTTTAGATTTAATCAGTGAAAGGAGGCATGTGGACGTTTTGTTTGATTAACTATCGTCTGGTTTGATTAACTGTGCATTGCTTTGGATAATTGGAGCGCCGGGTTTGTTATTGATTGATGATAAGACCACAGTGTTTATCAATTGATTATTTATTTTAAGTTAGAATAATTGGAATTTATTTCTATTTTATTATAATTTAAGAATTATAAACAATTAGATAAATATATGAAGAAGAATTAAAAATGAATGTCAATAAAAGGACTTTTTTATTTATCTTTAAATTATTTGTATAATTGTTATTGTTTACAAAAATATTTACAATAATAATGTTACAGTAATTTAGATTGAAATAAAACTATGTTCTAAAATTTCTAAGTCTTCATCTTCTATCCAATGCTCCCTTGATGCTCATTTATTTTTCATCTGCAAAACAAGAAACAAAAGAAAAGTCAAAGCAGAAAAAAATAATTAAAGATAGACAGTTAAAAAGATTCATCATCAAAAACAAATGGCCGAAATCAGTTTTTCCCTCTCTGCAAATCACGAGATTTCTCCCGGTTCACAAAGAGGGATGAAATGCTTGCAATGAAACATGAAATGCACAAAGTTATGATTTTGCACAAATTCAAATTTTTAAGCATACTGCATAAATCAAAAGAATTGTCAACCAAGTTTCCAAACAGCATGTACAAGTAAAGGCAAACTGAACTACATTCTCAAACTAAGCCAAAAGTTGTCCAAGGATATCAAAGTATCAACAACTCCAAAAGATGTCAAGAGAAAGTACATAAAGTATGCAAGAAACATGGAAATATGCAGTTGAAAAGGGACAATTGCAAGCAATATTCAGAATGCATCATATTCCTAGGCCATTTGTTTTTTCAGAAAAGAAGAAATTAAAGCAATAAAAATGCTTCTTTAAATCCGGAGAGAGAAAGAGAGAGGAAAGCAGATTATAGTACAGCAGGCTAAAGGCTAAAAAGAGCATGTATCAGAGCTATTCAAAAGGAGACAGAACATATGCAGCAGAAGTGATCACAAAGAGTGAAAGCCTCAAGCCTTGCAAACCTGTCCACAAATTTGACCAAGAAAATATATCGCCTCCTGCCCTTAAAAGACAAGAGGGCAAGAGGGCAAAGACCCTGAAAATATACAAAAAGCCAACAACCTGTAGAATATATCTCAGAAGCCTCAAAGACTTTTCTACAAGCCTAACCTGCCTTCACTATCAACAAACAAAAACACCCAACCTGTCAAGTATAAACAAAACACCCAACCTGTCAAGCCTGACCATCAAAACACAAACAGAAGCCTAAAAAACCAGAAGCCTTAGCCTTCATCAAGCCAAAGCCTTAAAACTCTAAGCCTAAACAAACATGAAGCAAGAAACTACAAGCCTCCAATCTGCATAGGCCTTTCATCCAAACAAATATACAAACCAGAGAAAACAACCTGTCAAACCAGAATATCAAGCATAAACCTTAAACCTGTAAACTGTCAAGCTGCCTCAAAAAAAAACTCACATGGCCTGAAACATTCGAAACCTTCACAAATCTCAAACTGTAACATAAGCCTCACGCCCATAACCTGTTTTCTAAGCATTCCAAGGCAACTCAAAACCCTCAGAACTCAAAGAGTTCATCATTGGGTAACCAACAAAAGCAAAAATCATCATCTCATAATCAACAAAGGAAACATAGAGAAGCATCAGTATAACCAAACATATCAAGCAAGCATACTCAGCAAGCCAAAGAGGAAGAAGAGGAAAAGAAGTTTACAAAAGCAATTTGTTTCAGGGGCAAGGCACTCGAGTAAACAGCAGAAGAGGAAAATACATTAAAGCTAAGGTTCTCAAGATCATCATCAAACCCTAAAGAAGGTAAAAGATACAAACCAGGAAGCAAGGGTTCAGAGCATCACGCGTTTCCCCTCCGCCTTGCCCGCCCACAGCGCCTCCAAGCCACCGTCCTCCTCCGTCTCCCCCAAAGGTATAAATCCCTTCCTTTTTCCCCTTTCACAGAAACAACAACAACAACACTTAAGATCATAACACAATGAAAAGTAAAACATGCAAGATGTGAAAAGCTCGAAACCCTACACGCGATAGAGACGGAAATCGATACCTTGTAAGCCACCACTTGAATAAATCCGTGGAGAAGAGGAGATAGCGATGGCGCTTGACGGCCTTGGGCGAAGAGAAAACTCAGTATGCTTTGGCTCAAAGGATGAAGAGGAGGCAAAGAGAACGACGACGACGCCTGTGTTCAAGCAAACCCTAAGGTCCCAACTGAACACAAAACATGCAACCCTTACTAAACGTGTAAAAACACCCTGGGCCTTGCCCTTTTCTAAATCAACCTAAGCCCATTGCCACTCAGTCGTACACCCCCCCCCCCTGACTTAGCCTGTTGCTCTTGATTGGGTTGTAAAACCCCTCTAGCCCATTTGTTTAAAACTTATACCCTTTTTTACTTATCATTTTTTTATTAATTTTATTTTTACATCAAATTTTTATTAATAATACTTTTTTTATATATATATAACATAATGATAATCTTGTATAGAATATTAACTAAAAAACATGAATATAATAATTTTCTCAAATTTAAAACATTTTCTTTTAATTAAAATTTTTGTACAAAAAAAGATTAATTAAAATACCTTAATTGGTAAATACATAAGAAATACTTTTCTTTAATATAAGACATCAATATATAGAATTTGAATATTTTCTTTTCTTAAAATATGTTATTCTTGTACATCAATACATAATATTTTTCTTTTCTTAAGATAAAATAGTTTGTACATATTAACAAAATACGAGAATACAAAATTAAATTAAATCAAATACTTAATTTTATCATTAAGTTAACATTTCTCAAACTTGTAAATAAACCTCATACATTTACACATACACTTACACATTTACAATATACAAATACGTCGATACATTTACTTTGCTTTACACATATACATTTGGTATTCTTATGCATTGCTATACATTATATTTTACATTTGCGCAATTCGATTTGGTTGTAATTATTTGGATACTACTCTCCTATAAGTCTCATCCCCCATGTGTATACTTGTACCCCCCACTCCCGGATACTATTTTGTAATAGCGTAGACTTTAAATTCCCGCAATTTACCGCTTTCAAATATACCATGGTTAGACCTAGGGTTTGTATGTACATAAAATCAAACGCTAGATAACCTAATACAAGACAAATATATGAAATCAATACACAATCACACTTGCACCCCTAGGGTAATCCCACATGTTGCCTTCCAAAATGGGCCATGCTTGCACGTCGAGTTTCTTTGGCAAAACAATTCAAATGATCATAAGTCCCTCGATGACGCTTTCGAAAGTTGCCTAAACGGAATGATCATAGTCCCTTCAAGCAAAATTTCCAAAGACACTTGGCACCATTGCATTCATGGTCCATACGATGACCCGTGCCTGTCCTATTAAACATCCTAAACGCAAGATTGTCCACCAATTACAATGATGGAACAAAATTGATAAAAAGGGTTAAAACATGAGAAAAACCTTTCAGTAAACTTAGGGGTAGACAAAACTCTTAGTTACTTGATCAACTTGCAAAAACACTTGCCTACTTTTCAAACCACACTCCGCAAACACTTTCAAAACAAACTTCAAAAACATTTGAAACGTCTTTTCGAAAATATACACACCTTCGTATATACTCAAACACGAGTCATTACAACGGTTGCCGAGACAAAGGCGTCTATTTCAAAACATTTTCAAAACACAAATACACACACCATTTCAAGCAATCAAAAATTAAGGCAAGTGATCTAAAACCAAGTAACTAAGAGCCCATGGATAACCATGGATGAAAAGGGTGCTAATACCTTCCCTTTTCATAATCTACCCCCCGAACCCACGAAACATCTCAAAAGGTTTTTCCTGTGCTTTTTTAACCTTTCCTTTAGGATAAAATAAAAATTCAGTGACGACTCTTACTAAACCGAACAAGTGCGAATACAAACGTGAAACTCAAGTCAGTTCTCCCACCGTATCATACCTGCATACTTTGTTGACAGCATTTTGTACTTTGATATCTTTCCATATCCTTTTGGACAACTTTTGGATATCTTGGATAGTTTGAACTTGTGAATTTTAGTTTGCCTATTTGGTTAGGCCTAGTTCAGTTTACCTTTTTGATTATGCAGCTTGTTGACAAACTTGAATCATGAACTATGCAGTTTATTTGACCATTTTGAAATTGTGCAATATTACAACTTTGTGCATTCATACTTTTTGCAAGCATTTTTATCCTTCCCTCTTTGTGAACCAAGAGAAATCTTGTGATTTACAGAGAGGGCAAACTGATTCCGGCCAGTTACCTTTAATGATGATTTTTTAACTGTCTGCTTTTTATCATTTCATCTGCTTTTGATTTTTTCTTTCTTCTTTGTTTTGCAGATGAAAATCAATGAAGCAAAAGAGGAGTAGCAGTATAGAAGATGAAGACTTAGGAATTTAGGATAGTTTCAATTTATTCTTCAATTATTTGTAACATTATCATTGGAAACAAAATGTAAATAAATTTACAGTTGTTTAAAATAATAATTTGTAACAAACAATTAACTATGAATAAAAATCTTTTTTTGTCAGTTAATTCCTTCTTTCTTTTCAATTGTTTATTTTAATTATTTGAGTTTCTTAAATTAAAACAATTGGAAATAAATCCAATTATTCTGACTTAAAAAAGAAATAATTAATAATCGTCCAGCGTTCCGAATTAAACATAACAATGCACAGTCAAACAACAAACGTCCACATGTCCTCTTTTCACTGATTTAATCAAACACTGCAAACTCAATCCAAATGCTTCAGTCCAAATCTCAGAGTAAACTGAAAAGAACTGTAAAATTAATTCTTTCTGAGAATGCGCGCACAAAACCCTGGTTCTTGGTTAAATGTCAAAGAAGCGTTCGCCTGATCAAAACCTGAGCCAACTCAACCAAACCTCAGCAATCTGCCTGAACTGCTTTAAAATCAATGAAAACCCTAATTTTGTCTGACTGATAAGAAAAGTCTGTTTGACTGATTCTTACGCCAATCTGAAAAATCAAGAAAAACCCGAAGCTGTGATTTCTTGTGGAAAAAATACGAGGGCAAATTTTGGGGTACAACAGCTTCTATTTTTAAGGCGGCATTCTCTTACTAGAGCGTCAACCTCCTTGTACAAAAACTCCTATTACAGGCCAACTTCGAAAATCAATACAAATCATTTTTACAAAACTATGTGTTTTTTCCTTTTCTGTTTTGTTTCATAAAAAACGTCCAATGATTTATTCTTGACATATGCACTTGAATATGATTGCTGCTCATAGATACTTACATAAGAAACGAAAAGAAAATTACTCATAACTTAAGAAATAGGGCAAAAACAAGAAATGTCAAACCCGACAGTTACTCTGTCTAGCAGGTACCGAGGCATAGACAACTTTGAAACATAATTTTCAGTGCATGCGACCTCGTAACATCTTACTCCCTATAGAGTAAAAGCAATCAAGGCATTTGATATCAACTTTCCTAAAACAGGAAGTAAGCTCCCCAGCCAGTGCTCCTCAGAAACCTGACATCTATATCCCCCAGCCGAATTTCATAATCGCGAGCGGATCGTCATAAATTTTATCTCCCAAGCAGAGTTTATTTCTCTGAATAAAGAAGCTCAACCCCTGACAGAGCTTATTACTTTAAATACGAAACTTCACCTTCCAAATTATTCCCCGCAGAGCTACTCTCAAACAGAGTCTCTCCCTGACAGAATATTCATAAACGACAAGGAATAAATCTTCGGCATAATCATCTTCGTTCATCATCCCCAGCGAAAGTAGAAGAAGCATAAATTTCTACAACAATCAGGAATGTTATACTCTCCAACAGCCGTCAGGGATTTATTTTCCCAGACTCGAACATGTCCCCAATAGCATTTCATGTACATACATCATGACATGCACATACATATCACATACAACATAATCTCATTTATTTTGAGAACATCATCTCATAAGGAATTTCATGCATTACACATATAATTAACCATGTTATCTTTTCAGGAAAGACAATTATCACTAACAATTCCAGCAGTTATACATGTCATATCTATAGACAGTTAATGGAAAATCAGTTCCCGAAGATCGAACGGGTCAACTAATCTACATAACCAAATGAAGAAACCCTACTATCTAGGTTCCTTCTCATAAGCCCTACTATTCAGGCTTTCATTTCGAAGTAACCCTATGACCCAGGTTCCTTCCCATAAGCCATACTATCCAGGATTTCATCTCGAAGTAACACTACTATCCAGGTTCCTTCTCATAGCCCTACTATCCAGGCTTTCATCTCAAAGTAACCCTACGACCCAGGTTCCTTCCCATAAGCCCTACTATCCAGACTTTCATTTCGAAGTAACCCTATGACCCAGGTTCCTTCCCATAAGCCCTATTATCCAGGATTTCATCTCGAAGTAACCCTTCTATCCAGGTTCCTTCTCATAGCCCTACTATACAGGCTTTCATCTCGAAGTAACCCTACAACCCAAGTTCCTTCCCATAAGCCCTACTATCTAGGCTTTCATCGCGAAGTAACCCTACGACCCAGGTTCCTTCCCATAAGCCCTACTATCCAAGCTTTCATCTCGAATTAACCCTACTATCCAGGTTCCTTCTCATAGACCTACTATCCCGGCTTTCATCCTATAGTAACCCTACGACCCAGGTTCCTTCCCATAAGCCCTACTGTCTAAGCTTTCATCTCAAAGTAACCCTACTATCCAAGTTCCTTCTCATAGACCTATTATCCAGGCTTTCATCTCGAAGTAACCCTAATATCTAGGTTCCTTCTCATAGCCTTACTATCTAGGCTTTCATTTCGAAGTAACCCTGCTATCCAGGTTCCTTCTCACTTATCTCTAGAGAATAGTTTACAACACTGTAAGACCTGGAACCGACCAAATACGGTCAATTTCACAATTCCCCAGTAAGTCCCTGTGCAGCCTGGACCCTGACCAGATATGCAGCTCACTTCCTCCTCCTCAAGATTTAGTTCCCCAGTAGAGTAATGGACAACCGAAGCTCCTAGACTCTACTTCCCAGGACATAAATCAACATTCCCCAGCGAAGTCCTCCTCAATAGCAGGTACAGGAATTCTCGTAAAGAAATCTCATGCGACTGATATCTTTTCTGGATGGCATCTTTAATCCCATATCTGATGACTCTCTGTCGACTCCCAAATGGCATCTGTAAGCACATTCCCGATATCACCAATCAGTATTACTTCATGCGAGTGCAAATTTATGGGCACTCTAGTGTTCAATCATCTTCTACCTTCAGATCACGAAAGGAAGACCAGCCAATCTACATCCTCAGGTTTAAGAAGATTGAATAGGGACAGTTGTTGTACCCCAAAATTTTCCCTCCCATTTTACTTGAAACATACTCATTGAATTCCTCAACTTGCCCAAAGATGCCCATGGATTGATCAGACAAATGCTCTCCTAAGACAATGAACCTCAAACTAGGGTTTCCATTTGCATCTAGATGGGTGAACTCCAAAGGTATAAAATCTTCTCCATGGTCTTAATATGTTCTCAATATCATCCATGTCAATTTTCATGCCCCGCACAGGAAGTTTTCTCAGTCAACTGCTCAAATGCCTGAAAATCAACTGTATTAGGTCAAAAGTCAATTGTGGTCCACATGCAGTCAAACTTCAAGATTTTTGGTCAACAACAACATTTTAAAGTGATATTCGTCATTTAATATGGGTTGATCATGATTCCCAAGGAAGGCTCATAATTCATCAAAACTCAAAAGTTGCTAAATTAGGGTTTCTCAGGAAAAAGTCAACCAAACTTTGACCAAACATAACTTTCTCCTTACATGAACATGGAAGATCCAATTAAGATGAACCCAAATTGGTTGCTTATGGGACATCCTAAGCTTTATAAAAAGTCCAAGAACACCCTCTTAGGGTCAAAATTGAGAGAGATATCCATTGTCAAAGTCGACCATTTTTGAAAATTTGCCCAAAATCAACAATGCTCAAAATTGCATTTTTTTTCTCCACATGGGCCCGTCTTTTCAAGATTGAATCTCAATCCTAGCATGGTCTACGACCTATGTGACCCCCCATGCATTATTCACTCATTTATTTAATTTATTTTAATTTCTATTCATTTTAAAATCAAATAAATTCAAATTAAATCAAATTAAATCAAAATAAATCAAACTTATGGAATGAGATTTTTTTTGCATTGAATTGTAGATCATGCAAGCTGTATAACCTCAAGAAAACCGTACCAAGCCATAAACAAGAGGAAATCTCCTATTTTGGAAAGATTGGAATCAAAACTTCAAGACCGTTATTCTTTGGATTCTTGCCAAAAATATTAACCTAATTGGATTCAATAAATGTACTGAAGCTTGGTGAACCCTAAAAAAAGGGATTTTTCGTGTGCAACCTGCCTCCAAATCAAGAAACAAAACTCAATTTTTTTGTCAAAAAGTGCTGACCGAATGTTCCTCCATAGGCCGGTTTAAAGCGTTCTAAAGGTAAAATCATATTCATGGACGTCCATTGGGGCGATAGCAAGCATTATCAAGGCCTGAAGCATCAAGAAACGTGCGCTAGAAACATCACAGTTTGCTCATATTTTTGAAATTGATTTTTGCAATTCACGCATGATAAATGATTTATAAGTATATATTCATGTTTGTATCATCCTTTAGAATGTGTTTGCATATTTAATTGCATATTTTGATGACTGTATGATGAAATACCATTGTTAGGGTTTGAGGTCGCTTTTTCGGACTTTGCGTTTCAGGAAAAATCAGGGCTAAAGATGGATATTATTGTATTCAGGAGATCAAACCCAATTGATCTGTGTAATTGGATTTGATTTATGTTGTTTAATATTATTTTTGAGGATTTCATGTTTATAGAAATGGACGTGTCCGTAGGTACAGCCCTAGGTCTAAAACGACAATTTCATTGAAGAAGATGAAGGTGTGTCAAGGCGTGGGTGGACAGTCTGAATCTCGAGCGTTTTTCTATAACCTTGATTCATTATTCAATATATTATTTGTTATGGGCTTATGTGAACGAATAGAAAGTTTGTTCAGTGGTACAAGCGAAGGGTCTTAAGGCGTTCATAAGTAGGAGTTCAGGGGTTCGATCCCTGCCTCCTACATTTTATTTTCCCTAACAATTGTTTCCAGATCCCGTGCCTTGGGTTTTAGCGTGTCTACCATACACCCTCCAAATCCAGCCAGTGGATCATCTTCAGATCCAGATCTAGCGCCCAGTGGAGAGAATTCCATGATGCACCTTCAAACATGACCAGCACTGGATCCAAGCGTAGGGTGGGCTTGCAAAAAATATATGGGCTTGAAAATTCTAGTTCATACCCCCAGCTTGCTTCATCACCCCAGGCCCAAATCTTCCTTTTTTTCTATTATTCTTTTTTTTAATTTCTTTTAATTTATCATTTTAATTATTTTCACAAAAAAGATTTTTTTAATTAAATCATAAAAATCAGAAATTCAACAAAAAAGTTAGGTTTAGTTTTTTTTATATAATAAAATATTTAAATGAAATTGATTAGCTTAATTAGATTAATTCAAATTCTTTTTTTTTTGTAATTAAAATCCAATAGAAAATTAGGTTAACTTTACTACAAATTTATTTTCTTAAATTAAATTTAGATTTCTAGATTATTTCCTTTTTTCCTAATAAATTAATAAACCACCAAAAAGATTTTATTGTTTACTTAGAATACTTTTTTAGGTTTTTCTTCTTAAACGTATGATCTCGTCTCGCGCGCGTTATTTTATTTCTTGCATTTTTTATATAATGTAATTGATTATGGGATGTAATAGGCTAGGTTTAAAATTCCGTTTTTTTTATTTCTTATACCTTTTATGTAAATGTCCCAAAGCCATGTAATAGCGTAGATTTACGATTCTCGCACTTCATATATTAACTGTTAGTAATTAGGTATGCATAACAAGATTGTAAATTAAAACGTTAGCTCACCTAATAAAAAAGGACAAAAATAACTGAATCAAGCACACTTGCACATGCTCACTCCTAGGGTTTACCCCACTCACTTGCCTCGAAAATAATGGTCGTGTCCCTCGAACGTAGGGGTACCTTAGCAATGACCCACAATTTAAAATTGTCATAAAGATCATAGTCCCTACTTATCCCTCGAGTTTCCTATGAATTGATCTTATGACGATAGTCCCTTCGAAATGCTAAGGTATCTTTACTTGTTTCCTTCAGAGACCATTCCGTCCCTTCGAACTTCCCTTTAAATCCAACAATGGAGCTACCTACTCCTTAATAGTAGGATGGCGCTGTCTAAAGGAAATGAAAACAAACAGACTTCTTTCGAGTTGGTAGAAATCTTAAGTACTTGCTCAAAACAATAACTTTTCACACCAACACTTTTCAAAAACTGTTTTCAAAACAACTTCGTTACACTCTTGAGGACCGATACAAGGGTTATCACGAAGTAAACAAAACTTTTCAAAACAAGCACACACAAGTAATTTAAAATGAGCAAGTACCTAAGAGCCCGTGGAAAACCACGGATAGAAAGGGTGCTAACACCTTCCCTTTATATAATCTACCCCCCATACTCAGAAACATTCTCAAAAAAGGTTTTTTCTGTTCTTTTTCCTTTTCCTTTGTTGGATGAAATAAAAGTCGGTGGCGACTCTTACTTACCGCACATTTGCAAATACAAACGCAAAACCGGTATAGCAGTCGGTTCTGCCACCGTATCCCATAATCCGAATGAGATAATTCAGAATCCTAAGCAAGATCTTGGACAGTCATTCCCTTTTTTGATTATTTTCTTTGACAATCTTAAGATCTTGTAAACCCTTAATGTTTTACTCAGACATGAACTTCTTCACAAAAATTTATTTGACCTTGTTGGTGACACTACCTTTGGAGTTGTAAAAGTTCATATTCCTCCTTTGACCTTGTCTAGGATTGATCAAATTTCTTAAGCCCTTGATTCTTCCCTTTCTCTATAACCATAAGTGACAAGAACTATCTTTTATCTAGACATGTCCCTAGCACCTCCACTGTTTTAAGATTTTTCGTTACACGAGGAACCTCTGCATGCTTTATTTACTGTGGATCCAGTTGAAGTAGCATTGTATTTCCACTTCTTCTTGACATGAGCTTTCTTGAATCCTATGATCTTCATCTTCTTTAGACTATCTTAATGAGGATATACATGCAGTTTATAGCAATAAGGCCATATATGTCCAAATTTATCACAGTAGTGACATTTCATAAGAAGTTTCTTTTTACTATTGTGAGGAGGTGTCACATGTTGTACGTGATGCTGTGACATGTGGTCTAGCTTCATAACCTCATTCTTATTTTTAGGTAGAACGCTTTTTCTGAGGGAATCTTCATATCTTTTGTGCTCGTCCCAACTCCTATTCTCCTCATATCTTTGGCCATCTCTCCAAACTGCATCATTCCATAAAGTAAATTTTAAACTATTATTTAAATTAATTTTAGTTTGTATCAAGTTTTTAAGTTTGGAGTTTAGTGAAAAAACTTATCTTTTTGCACTTGTGATGGTTGAGGTAAGCTCTTATATTTCCTTCCGAAGTACGCTTATGGTTTTCTTATGATTATCTATGGTTAAGTGTGCTTCTTCCCACTTGATAAGTATTACCCTGAATGCATCAAGCTCTACTTTAGTCAGGTCTTGTTTACTCGAAAAATATTCAAATTCAAGTTTATCATAATAACTCATCACATTATTGGCAGTTTCTCTCTCACTTTCCCTATTTCAATCAGACCAAGTGATGGATAATCCATTTTTTCGTCTCTTGAGAAAGTTATGACATTTTTCTTTAATGTGTCCAAAACCTTCACATTCAAAGCATTTTGTTCCCATGTCATCATTTCATTTGTTTTCACTTCTGCCTTTTTCTGGGGGTTTACGTTGGACCTCTTGTCTTGGACATTTGTTCTCCACTTTCTATCCAGATACTACAAAGAATTATTGAACTTTTCCCAAGTAGAGTTATATCATCTGATATGTTCTCCTCTTTATCATCACGACTTTGTTCTTCCTGCGTGTTGGAAACAAAGGTTATTCCTTTGTTCTTCCTTTCAGCCCTGTCATTGATGGATATATCAAAGGCTTGTAAGGAACCAATGATTTTATCACCCATGATGTTGCTAAAGTCCCGAGATTCCTCAATTGTAGTCACCTTCATATCAATCCTCTTGGATAATAATCTAAAAAAAATTCTAGAAAGCTTTTCTCAAGACATATTTTCACGTAAAGGAAAAGAGGTGTTTGCAATATCACATAACATGATGTGGAATTCACTGATAGACTCATTTTCATTCATCCTTAGATTCTCAAACTTAGTGGTAAGGAGTTATAGCCTTGACATATAAACTCTCTAAGTGCCTTCATGTGCAGTTTTGAGAATATCTCATGATTATTTAGCCTCTAAACATGATTTAATCAACCTGAACATGTTCTTGTCCACACCATTGAAAATATCATTCAAAGCTTTGAAATTTTCAAGAGCTTCATTGATGACATCAAATTGCATCATTTATTTGACTTGATTTATGCATGTTTTATTGTCGTTTTCTTTCCATTTCCACTATTACATTGGTGTTTTGTTTATGTTTCACAAAATTAACCAAATGAGAGTCGTACGCAGAGAAATAAAGGAAAACAGGTGAAAATAAGGTATTTTACACTCAAGGCGACTACCATGGCATTCACCATAAAGGTGGCCATGAGTGGTCCACAAAATAAATTTTGAAAAGACTGTGCCATAACCGCCTTGGGAACATGGAGTTTACCGTGAAGGTGGGGCGGCCACCACCTCTTATAGAGGCCACGCGGTTAGAAGCAGGTTTACTTAGTCTTCCCACTTTCCCCATTTGCTCCTAAATTCTCACCACGCCTTTTGAAGACTCCTTTATGATTTAAGGTTTTTTGGAACACTATAAATAGCACCTTTAACTTCATTTTTGAGCCATCCAAGCTTAGTTACAAACTTAAGCCATATACTATTGATTTTGTAAGCGATTAACTCTTCACATTGGAGGGTTATCACACCGTTGATTAAGTTTGTAATCGAGTTTTGATAAACCTTTATTTTGAAGCATTAATCTTGTCGTCATTTACTTTTTGCATTCAAGTTCAACAATTTACTTCATGTACCAGATTAAAGTCTCTTCGAAGCAGCTTTATTTATCGCATTACAATTATTTTATCGTCTTTTTATTTAATCGCACACTCTTATTCTACCTTTATTTTACTTACACATTTAAATTTCCATTCAATTTATCTGCTATGTTTTATTTCATGATTGAATCCATTATTTTATCGCATTTCACAAACATGTCTAGCTAAATTTATAATTGTTGGAATGTGAGGACCGTTGATTCGACGATACTCTAAATTATTTTTCTTTGAGAAATACTTTTGGGGCTATTTTGGTTTTAATGATAACTTTTCTAAATGTAAATTTTTTAGTTGCTACGGAAGTAGAACCATTTATAAATTAGGTAAGATTGAAATTCGTCTGGTATAAAAGATTAAGGTTGTATCGTTTTTAATTGACAAAAACTGCAAAAGCTATTTGTTAATTAACTAGAAAGGTTAGTATTTTAATAAAGTAATTTTGAACCTATTTTCGGATACGTTTGTAAGTTTAAGGTATGGTTGGCCGAGCAAACACCAGAAACCTTTTAAAATCTTATTTTCCAATCAAAACTAATTTTTCATCTGAGCAATGAGTCTAATTTCTTAAAGCAAGGAATGCAAGTAGCACCAACCACCATGATAGTGGATGGTATAATTTAGAGAATAAAATTCAGTTCTGAATACGCGAAAGCGACAGTTCCTGTTCAGTTAGTTCTTTTCAAAGTAGAAAAATATTGTTTCATAGTAATTCAATTTATGAACAACAAGAGTATCAACAAATTTATGAGATCCATATTCGAACATTGAATTTTTTATATTAATTCAAGTTTTTTATTTATATTGTTTGTACAACCCCAATATTTATTTTATTAGCCTTAGATAAACACCGAGACGATAGAAAACAATAGCTTGACTATTATATCTTTGTGGGTTTGACATTCTTTGTATTACGCTGATATTTTCATAAACTTGTGAAATACCCTATCAAGTTTTTGGCACCGTTTTCGAGGACCAATTACGTCAAATGTCGTAACTCTGTTGTTTCACCGTCATGACTAAGGCATACCTTTCGATAAATGCGAAGAACTCGTAGTACCAGAACATTAGAAGATCCAATGGCCGAACCAGAAAGATACGCACGAGCGAGACTTTTGATCCCATGAATCCCTTGAGAAATGGCAAAAGAACAAAACCTTAACCCACTTAAGGATGTTGACTCACCTTCTAACGAATAATCTCATTCGAGAATTCTTACCCATAATTCTGGCTCACAATTTCAAATAGTTTGCGTGTTTAGGTTCTTTATCACCTTCGTATAATCAATGTTGATAGATCTTTACATGCTTATAGTGATGTATTATATAAGTGTAGGTTTGTGATAGATATAGTCATTTGAATATTCTTTTTGGAAAATATGACTACATAAATTCTTTTTGGAAAATTAAGCAAATTCAACTTTCTCTGTTGTTGTAATTTTTGATAAACCTAATTAAATGTGATATTCATTCAATCACATATCTTACAAAACCATTACTTTTTTTCGCTTATGTGTGTAATCTGCACATTTCTTTGTAAAACTCTAATTTTTTTAGAAAATGAATTTAAGAATAGTTTTTAGGATAATGGCATATTCGATCCCCCTTCTTCTAGACCTTTTGATTCCCATATTCTACCTCAACACTGGTCTTGCGGCTATAATAGTCCTAACTTAGTCAAAAGTGGAACCTTTTAAGAGCAGTAGTAAATAATGCTTGTAAACTATCAGATAATATAATCATAAGATGACGACGCCATCCCAATGACGTCATAATGATGAGAATACTTTTTCAAAATAGTTATTCACAAGAAGGTTCTCGCAATAAAGGACCTAAGTTGGACTTGGCATAGGAGCGCATATGATCAAAGCAAATGAGCATAAGTATGGTCATTGAATGGTACTGATATGAGATCTTCTGACATATATTATTTGTGATAGTTTTCCAAAACATAAGGTTTTAGATCACTGAAATTTAAGAACTCAATAATAAAATCTAACAAAGGCCTCAGAATTCAGGTACATATTATTCTAACCTTAAATACCTCTCACTTAATGATCATCACTGACTTAGGTGTCGTAATCTTTACAATTAACCCAATGTCGTAATAGAGCATTAAGATACTAGTTAAAAACTGAAGTTCACCATCAAATTTAACTTTAGCATTGGATCTGAGTTCACCACCATTTTGTGAACCACTTAGGACTTATCAAGATTATTGGTGTCATATGAGATAAGACAATAATTAATTTACAAAGCCCCCGACGAGAGAAATGATAAAGGGACAAAGACGACCATGCCTTTGATGGGTCAACCCTAAAAAATAAATTATAACTTGACTATTAAAGTGTTGAGAAACAAGTGTGAGGTTCTCAGTCCCACATCGCTTAGAAAAGTGGAGGTTGAGCACTTTATAAGTGATAGGACCCATGCACCTATCACCTTAAGGTTTTGGGTGAATATGTGGTATCTCTCTCATTTTTTTGGATGAGTATTTGATCTTTAGGTGTATGTTTGACCCAAGGTGAATGCTTCCCCTCATAATGACCCAACAGTGGTATCAGATCCAGGTTCGAGTAAGGGACCGGCTCCTTGTGTCTAAAGTATTCCTGACCTGGTGGTCAAGAGGCGTGTCCCGTTGAAGTGTCCATGGCGAGATAAGGGTGTCTCTCAAAGGCAGTATAAGTATGGGAATGAAAGATCTTCCGCTTGAGGGGGGAATAACGGATGGACTCACACTTGAAAGAGAGACTATTGAGAAACAATTGTGAGTTTCTAAGTCCCACATTGCTTAGATCAGTGGAGGTTGAGCACTTTATAAGTGAAAGGACCCATACACCTATCACCTTAAGGTTTTGAGTGAATATGTGGTGTCTCTCTCATTTTCTTTGGTGAGACTTTGATCTTTAGCTGTATATTCAACCCAATGTAAATTCTTCCCCTCATGATGATCCAACAGAAAGTCCTGCCTTAGAGGTTACTATTCTGATCCAGTCTCAACACTCAAATGGTCACTAGTAAGTCTAATGTGAAACTTTTCAAGAGGGGTATACATTTAGTCAAATGATTGTATACTTTTCTAAATAAGTTAAATGTTTTTAAGGGAATAATTATTTCTTCAAATATACATTTATCATCAACTTATTTGAGTTTTTATAGCCTTAAACTTAACAAAAAAATAAATAATATAATTAATTTATTAGGAGTTTTTACATTAAATCGAATAATTAGAAAAATGTATTAATAAGTAAAATGATAGTCGTTTAGTCCAAAAAAAAGGAGTAAGAGACTATAATACGGTGGGAGAACTGACTTGTTTTGTGTTTTAACGTAAATGTTACGAATAGCAAGAGTCACCACCGACTTTTCTTTTATCAAATAAGGATAGGGTGAAAGGAACAGGAAAGACCTTGATAGATTTTGAGTTCAGGGGGTAGGTTATGAAAAGGAAAGGTTTTAGCACCCTTTTCATCCATAGTTATCTATGAACTCTTAATTTCTTAGCTCACTTTGAAAATTTTCTTTTTTTTTGTGTAAGTGTTTGAAAAATATTTTGAAATTTGAATTTTAAAACGACTCTTGTATTAGTCCTCAAAAACGTGTACAAAGTGTTTGTTTGAAAATGTTTCATTTTGAAAGTGTGATGTGAAAATGTTTTATTTTGAAAAATTTGTGAGCAAGCGATTAACAGTATTCTACCCACTCAAGGTTGTTCTTGTACTTTTCTCCTCCTTTAGATAGTTCTATCTGTACCATTAGTTAGTAGGAAGCCCTATCGTTGGATGTGAAGGGATGGGTGGAGGGTCACTATACAGTCATTGAAGGCAACTTAAAAGGATGCTTTAGCAATTTTTGTAACAGACTGTCATCGTTTTATTCGTAGGAAACTCGAGAGACTAGATCATTTTCAAAAGGCAACTTTGAAAGGGTCATCGAGCGACTATGATCTTGTTGTATGATGACTTGATCGAGGGTCTTTGCTAAGGTATCCCTAAGTTCGAGGGACATGACCATTTATTTTCCGAAGGCAACAAGGGAGGCTACCCTAGAGGTGTGAGTGTGCGAATGTGTTCTATTGGTTTATTTTATCTTTTGAAGTTAGGTTTTTCTAACAATTCGTTTTATTCTTTCCATACAACCCTAATTACTAAGCAGTAATATAGAATATAAAAAAGACAGTAAAGGTGCAGAAAATAAAAGCAGAAAAGATAAACCTAAACTTGTTACATGGCTTTCAGACAGTTACATAATAGAAAGCGGAAAGTAAAACCCTAAGTTATTACAATCTGGAAAATAGTTATATAATAATGAAAATGGAAAGCGAGAAATCTAAGTTATTTCAAATTGCGAACCCCATACACTTTATCTATGAAAATAAAATAAAATTAAAATAGAGGAAAAAAAGAAATGTTTTTGATGATTTTTTATGGAAAGGTTTTTTAATGATGATTAAAATAAACCTAAAAACTAATTAATTTTAATTAACAAAAATAGTTGATTAATTAAATTAATAAAAAAAGTTAATGATGAAAAACCTAAAAATCAATTAATTTTATTTAAGAAAAAAAGTTAATTAAAAAAAGTTTAATTAAAAGAAACTAAAACCTAATTTAGGTTTGCAAAAATGTTTTGTGATTAAATGAATTTAGGGTTGGAAAGAAATTAAGGAAAAACAAGTTAGAAACAAAATAAAGTAAAAATTGTCAGGGGTGGGATTTTGAACCCATTCCCTTAGTCTCCTGCCCAACAAGACTTGCCACTGCACCAAGCGCGCACTTGCATTAGGGGAATGCGTGTAATGCAATACATAACAAAACCTACAAAAATATGAAAAATATGAAAAAATCCCAACACCAAAAGGCAGAGATCGAACTCACGCCCTGTCATAGTAATACCTTATCTCGCGCGCGCTTGGCACTGGGGTGGTTGTACATCCGGTAACATGGATGAAACAAAATAGTTATTTAATAAAATAAAACTACTGGACTGGAGAAGCTCCAGAGCCTTAGCTCCGGTCGTCTTCTCCGGTAAGCTCATTTTCTCCAACCTGCAAAACAACAATTGTTAGTGATTTCCAGGGACTCTACCCCCCTAATTCAGGCCTTGCGGTTTCAATGGAAGTATTATTTTTGGCCAAAACACACTGGTTTGTGAGATATGATAAAAAATAATATGAATCGGACCAAACATCACAGTTCACGATTCAGCCATTATGGGGATCATGCAATGGTCTCGTCCTGCACATGGATATCTCATAAACATATTAGTGGTGTTAATTTTGATTAAAGTATGAAGAAAAAATATGAATTCACAAATTAATGGTGATCAGTGATGCATGGGATGTCGGTTTCTTTTGCTTTGGATCATCACAAGTGATCCATTCTTACCCTATACCACCTCAGAGATCGATTGGAAGGGTTGATAGGCTTTGAAAGTGGATGCAAAATAGGGTTTCATTTTGCCCTAGTTTTTGAAATTTTTGGAGTTTTGGAAGAGGTTTCTTGCTGCAAGGGTTCGTGTCATGTTATGTATGAATGAAGAGGATATATAATGCTTGAATTGGGTCAAAAGATTGTGGGCTTGGACCTTGTAAGAAAAGCCTTGACTTTATCTTATTTATTTTTGAATTTAAATTAATAAAAATCAAAATAAATAAAATAAAAACCCAAGGGGTGTATGAATAAGTTATGAGATTCACTATGAAGTGTATAACACGCATGGACCTTGAAACAATAGTCCATTAGCCCAAAAATTCAAGTTTGGTCAATTTAGGTTTCATGCATTTTCTCAAATTTCCCAACTTGCACCAATCATAACTCTCTCACTTTTTATCATTTGAAGGTTATCTTGAACTTTTTAGAAATCTCAAGATGTCCTCTACAATCTCTATTTAGATCATTTTTATCTTGATGTAAGTTGCCTTGACAAGAAGTGTCTTTTTGTTGACTTTTGAAATGACCTATAATGTATTGGCCCATATATCTCAAATGAAGCATTTTTAGGACTCGAGCTTAGATTTACAAAGTTGTAGATAATTGAATTTCATTTACAATTAGCTTTGTTTGATAAATATATGATGAAGCATGTGAAAGTTATGCTTGGTCAAAGTTCAGTTGACTTCTCCTTAAGAAAACCCTAATTTGGCAACTTTGACTTTTGATGAATTAAGAGTTTTATTGATGAATCATGATCAACCCTTGATCAAATGATGAATATGACTTCAAATTATTAATGTTGACCAAAAACCTTGAAGTTTGACTATATGTTGACCACAATTGACTTTTTACCCAATACAGTTGATTTTTAGTCATCTGAGCAATTGACTGAGCAAACTAGTGATGGAAGGCTTGAGATTTGACATGAGCATTCATTGAGACATATGAGGAACCATGAAATCATTTTGAGTCATTATAAGCTCAAATTTTCTTTAGAAAAGTGAAACCCTAGTTATAGGTCACTTGCTTAGGAGGAGAATTTGTCTGACAAAACATTGAGTAGCCTTGAGCAATTGAAAAACCTAGGAGCATGAAGAGATGTCTTGAATAAAATGGGAGGGAAAATTTTAGGGTACAACAACTTCCCCTGTTCAATATTCTTAAACCTAGAAAGTTAGATTGGATTTTCTGATATTCGTGATCTGAAGGTGGAAGAGGATTGAACACTTAAGTGCCTAGCAATTTGCACTCGAGGGTGCATGAAGTAACGTTGTTGGTTGATAGTATTGCCTGAATGGGATTAAAGATTCCATTTGGAGAGATGATTGAACATCGTCAGGGATGAGCTTAAATATGACATCCCAAGTGACTGTTGATAGGAATATTAGAATGAGTCCATGCTCGACTTGATCTGATGGAATGAAAATTTCTGAAGAAAAATACTTTTCAGAATGAAGGCCCTGAAGGAGATGCTTTTCAGGATTCGGTCTATGAGGGGAGATGCTTTGGTCCTGCAGATAGTCGCCCTGTCATGTTTTGGGAATTGATCTACAATTTGTTTTTGTTGGTAAACTCGTCCTGTTTCGGGAATTCATACCACCTGGTCATATAGATAGTTGCCCCATCCTGTTTCGGGAATTAATATTTTCCTGGTCACATATATAGTTGCCCCGTCCTATTTCGGGAATTAATCTTTGACCTACTTTGTGTTGGTAAACCCGTCCTGTTTCAGGAATTTATATCGCTTGGTCATATAGATAGTTACCCCGTCTTGTTTCGGAAATTAATCTCCGACCTATTTGAAAATTATTGATGATATCTGTCTGTTTGCGGACTATCCTGGAAAGACAGTAAAGTTAGTTTTTATGCAATGTCATGATATATGTAATGCATTGTGTAATGTTTTTCTAAAAGTAAATGAGAGTGTCATATGTGTTTCGTATACATATGCTATGATGTTTTGTAATTTATGTATGGACATAAGATGTTTCTGACGGCAACAATAGCTTCGTATAACATCTTTGGCCATCGAAAATAAATCGCTGCATGTTGCTGGGGATGAAGATTATTAATCTTCAATCTTTCCTAGAGCGTCTTTGCTAGGGATTCTTGATTTCCATTTAAGAATATTCTACTGGGGACGTCCGACTTCTGCTTAGGAATGGAAGAGATGGATACTCCTCTAATGTGTGGATGTCAACCTTTCTGGGGAGGATAAAGTTGAAGGACATCTGACCTGGGAAGAGAATTCTGTCGGGGAATTGCAATAATCGGAGAAATAACCTCTATTTGGGAAATAAACCATGTTGGGGAAATAAACCATATTGGGGAAATAAACTTTTCCGGGGAGATAACTTTGTTGGAGAAGAGAATTTTGTCGGGGATTTTACAGTGTTGGAGGAATAAACTCTACTGGGGAATTAAATTCCTATAAAGTGTGCTAAGGGAATCATTTCTGATGGGAATTGGAATTTCATAGGCTGTATGGAGGAAGTTTCCATCATATGTTGGAGAAATGATCGCACTTCTTTACCTTCTAGGTACCTACTGGGGAAGATGATCAAGTGAATTGCTGGAAGATGCCTCAATTTCTGTCTGAAGGTATATCAGACTCGTTGAGGAATGTATCTCTGTCGAGGATGAGTATGAAAAGATAGCTCTGCAGAGATTCCTCTGTGGAGATTTATGGACGACTTGAACATTATCCTAACTCCTAGAGTCTTTAGTAAATGCTAACCCTATTTTTATTCACATATTTGTTAATAATAATCACATTCATATGCATATATTCACTCAATTTAGTCATTGGACATTTTTGCAAACAAAACAGATAAAGTAAGATTGAATTTTGAATTATATTTTTATTGATGGTTTGCCTAAAAATAGGAAGTTTTATACAAGGAGACAGAGATCATAGTAAGAGGAAATCATCGTAAAAATGAAGAAAGTACAAATAAAAATAAAGAAATATATCTATGTGGAAACAATCTCATCGGGTTTCAACTCTGCTATTTCCCTTATGTCTTCAAGCATCTCATCTATTGTTATCTGTAATACAGTGAGAGAACTGACTTGGGATGTTTTGCGTTTGATCGTAAATGTTGTGGTTAGCAAGAGTTGCCACCGACTTTTCTTTTAACCGAAAGGAAAGGTGGAAAAGAACAGGAAAGACCTTTGAGATTATTTCTTGAGTTCGAGGGGTAAATTATGAAAAGGGAAGGTATTAGCACCCTTTTCATCCATATTTATCTATGGGATCTTAGTTTCTTGCTAGATCACTTGCTTTTGTTTAACAATGTGCTTTGTGATGGTTTTTTAAAGTATTTTGAAAAGGCGCCTTCGCTTAGGAAAACTTTGTAATGGTTCTCGTTCGTAAGAACGTATACAAATTGTTGGAATTTTGAAAATATATCATATTTGGAAAGTGTTTTGAAAGTGTTTGTTTTGAAAGTGTTCGTTTTGAAAGTGAGCAAGGATGTTTGTTTTGAAAGTGAGCAAGCAACTAAGAATGTTTTCTACCTACTCAAAAGTCTTTTGTTCATTTCTTCCTTTCCTTTGATATTGTTATCTCACCATTGATTTGGTAAGAAGCCTTATCTTTGGATGTAAAGGAACGGGCGCGGGTCATCGTATAGTCATGATAGTAATGTTGTAGGATATCTTAGCATTTCTCTTTGAGGGACTAAGATCATTTGAAAGGAAACATTCGTAGCGTCATCGAGGGACTATGATCTTGTATTTTGATTGCTTTTGCTAAGATATCCCACATGCGTAACATGACCATTTTTTAGGCAACAAGTGGAGTTAACCTTAAGGGTGCATGTGCGAATAGTGTATTTGATTTACATGCATTTAATCTTTGATTAGGTTTATCCACTTGTTGATTTCATCTTTCCATACAAACCCTAATTACTAGCATTTATATGAAAGTGATAAATTATGGAAAGTAAAATTACTACGCTATTACATCGTTAGGGGGATGGGGTATACAAATTTACAAATGGGGATTTGCAAGAAATTAAATCTAATTATATACTACAACCATATTGAATATTGTACAAGAAATGAATAAATAATATAATGTGCAAAGATGTAAATGAAAAGGAAATGATTTTTGTTTGGTTTATGAGGAAAGGGTTTAGTTTTAACCTAATTAAATAAAAGAAAATAATTAATTAAATTAAGAAAATTAAGCCTAAACTAATTAAGAAAATAAATTAAATTAGAAAGCATTTTTTAGGGTTTTTAAGAAAAGGGTTTGAGTTTAATAAAAATAGTATGGAAATTAAATAATTAAAAGAAGAAGAAAAAACCTAAATTCTAAGTTGATTTTAATTAGAAAATAAAATAATTAAACCTAAATCTAATTATTATTAAGAAAAAGAAATTAAGTTTGTTTAAGAAAATGTTTTTGTCTTTTTTAGTTTATAAAGAAAATAAGCTATAAATATGTAAAGTGCAAATAATAAATAAAAATGTTATTTGGATTTTTTATTATTATTAATAATAATAATAATAATAATAATAATAATAATAATAATAATAATAATAATAATAATAATAATAATAATAATAATAAAGTAAAACACAATAAAATAAAAATATAAACATAAGAGTCAGTGGGGTTTGAAATGGGATTTGGGAGTTTATTAGGAAAAAATAGATTTTTGAACCGTGGCCCAAATGAGATTTTTGTAATTAGAAAAAATAACAAAATAAAAAAAAAGGAGTGGGCCTGTGTTGTAGATGGAAACAGGGGGTTAGCACAAGTAAAAAGATGAAGGCCCATTGAGACATGGCCCAAGCGTACTTGACTTGCAACAAGGAGAAAGAAAATGTTGAAAAAAATAACAAAAAGTGGCAGCGCTGGGGCTTGAACCCACGCCCTGTACATGAAACGTGTGCTGCCTTACCATTGTGGTGGCTATACATTTGTTAACTTAAATGAAACAATAAATACATAACATAAATCCAGTCCTAGAAATGACTTCATCTTCAACCTCCAGCCCTGGTTCCTGTAACTTACTCATTTCTCATCTAAAATGAAAAATGTAAACATGAAAGTTGTTCCATTTTTCCATACGAATCCAACCATATAAATATCATAAGCTATAAATCAGAGATGAATGAGAATTTTTAATGGTACCAAATTCTGACCTAACTTTTTTAGAAAGTTCAAACTTAAAATTCTCACTACTCAAGCAATATAAATGAATTTTATGGACATGGTCATCTTCAGGGCTATGATATCTATATTTTGTCTTTGAAAATGAAAAGCTAACAATGCCTATATGAAGATTTCAAAAGTCAGAAAACTTACCTCAAAAATGAAGTTCGTGTTTTGAAAATAAGTTGCTTTCAAGGAATTGTGATGATCCGGTTAGCTTCATTGAACCTCCAGGAAGCTAATGCAATGATTAGTTTGGAATGAGGATGGCTGAATCGTGCTGGAGAAGTCCAGTTGCAGAGCTCTGTTTTAGAATTTGGAAGATGATGGAGATGGAGTTACAGTTGTGAAACAAGGATGGAGATGAACTATATTTTATGTATAGAATCTTTGTGATTGATTAGGAATGAAAATGCACGAGGGAAATGAGAGTTTAAGTTTCAAAGTCAGAATGTGCACATAGATGGAGTTTTGATGCAAGTTCTGATTTGAGGGAGTTTGGGAGATTTTTAGGGGGTTTGAGCTCGTGTCTTAGCTCACAAATAGTATCTCTAATTATAAGCAAATGGTTTTGAGACTTGTAGTTGATCAGAATTCAAATTCACATGTTTGTGGATTTTTGCTTGTTTTTGAAGAAAGCTTCAAAAATGTGGATCCAATGCACAAGTACCTGGTTTATAGGGTGTCTTAGAAGCTTTAAACATGTTGCTTCTGAGCATATATATTGTGTCTGTTCAGAACAACAAGTTAGAGGCTCAAGAAGAGTGGACTTTGTGATTAAAGCCACTTTTCCAAAATGGCAATGTTGCCTTTCTTCCTAAAATGGTATTAAGCATGGACAATGCATTGAATGCTTGAATTAAAGCTTTAACAGTTGTAAAATCATTTAATTATGGAGTGAAAGGCAAGTTAGAAGCCTGAAAAGTGGGATTTGTACCACATGCTTGAAGATTGGATCAAGTGTTCATCACAAAATTGACTTGTAATTCAAGTTTGAAACCCTAACTTCTTGCCTTTGATTCTCTTAGCTCAAGTATGATCTTAATGAGTTCTTGGATATTTTGGAAAGCCTGTTACATCCTCTACACCTTCATGTTGTACATTTTTTAAAATTCAATTTGGAACTAGGTGAAAAATTTCCATGAAGTTAGATTAAAATCCTTCCTAACTAGGGCAAAATTTCACTAATTCTTTTAAGTTTCATGAACATGTCTTCACAAAATCATAACTTGAAATCTAAGAATTTATAGACAAAGTTATGCCCTACAATGTTTTAGATCTCATTGATATCTATAACTTTCATGTTGTAAGTTTCCTTTGAATCATCTTGCATCATGGTGTAAATTTGGCACAAAGTTGTGAAAAAATGTGAACTTTTCAACACTTGGAACAAATCCTAAGTTTTAGAATTTTGACTTTTCAAAGATGAATTTTGACTTTTTGATTTCTTGATGAACAAGTTTCATATTTTGACATGTCTTGATGAATTGTAATCTTTGAAACTTGATTTTGATCAAAAAGTCAAAGTTTGACTTTTAGTGTATAGTTGACTTTTCATCAGTTGATTGAAATTAAACTATCAGTCAATTGATCTTGAGAAATGTTTTGAGCCATGCCATTAGTTCAAAATTATGTATTTGAATCCTTGAGATCATGCCTTAAACCAATAAGTCATTTTTTAGGTCAAAAGTCAAGAATTGAACCTCCTCAGTCAAAACCTTAATTTTGACCATTTTGCCCTTTTGATGATTTGATCAAATTTCTTGAGGAATTGTGATCCAAACTTGATCAATTTACATATATGAGTTCATAATGTTGATGTGGATAAAAAGTTATGAAGTTTGACTGTAAATTGACCATAATTGACTTTTTCCCCAATACAGCTGATTTTAGATCATTTGATCAATTGATTGAGAAAAATGTGATCCAAGACTTGAAACTTGACATGAGCAATCTTGAGGGTTCCTAAGGATCCATGAAAGTCATATGGAGCCTTGAAAGTCCACTTGTCCTTTTGAAAACTCAAACCCTAATTTCAGTTGTCAGTGTTGAGGAAGTGTCTTGAGCTGATCAAACCTTGTGTAGTCTTGAATTAATGGAGTCTTATGAGAGATTTCTTGAGAAATAAGAGGGAAAATTTTGGGGTACAACAGCTGCCCCTGTTAAATCTTCTTAAACCTGAAGAGTTAGATTGGAGGATCCGCCATTCGTGACTTGAATGTGGAAGATGATTGAACACTAGAGTGCCCAGAAATTTGCACTCGAAGATGTATTGGGAATGGGCTTATAGATGCCATTTGGAGGAATGATGGTAAATACTGGAAGAAGTATCAGCACAAATATTTGTTCTATTTATACTAAAAATTGATGTTTTACTTGTGGGAAAAAATGGGTTAGTTAAATGCAGATGTATGCCTGATGTTCGCAAGATGAATGAGATCATGTTAAATGCGTTTCGTATGTATATGCTATGATGTATGAATGTGGGATGCATATTTGTAGGGGAAAATAAATCCCTGACTACTATTGAGGAGTTCTGGGAAACTGAATCCCGAAAGGCTGTTTGGGATGAAGAATATACATATCTTCAAACTTTGTTGAAAGAATGCTTCCGTTGGGGAATATCTCTTGAATGTTAGTTGTTATCTGGTCGGATCCAGGCTTCACAACTTGCTGAGGATGAGGAAGTAAACTACTATCTGGTCGGATCCAGGCTTCACGGTAACTTACTAGGGAAGGATAAATTAACTGTTATCTGGTTGAATTCTAGGCTTAGCAGAAGATTTCTTAAAATTGAACTATTATCTGGTCAGATCCAGGCTTCACAGGTTTCTAGAAGTGGTAAATACTATCTGGTCGGGTCCAGGCTTCATAGGTTTTGAAAAGTTATACTATTATCTGGTCGGGTCCAAGTTTCATAGTATCTCGCTGGGGATTGTAGCTAGTTATAATCTAGTCGAACTCCAGGCTTCACAATAACTTGCTTGAATAGACGAAGTTGAGCTTACTATCTGGTCGGGTCCATGCTTCATAATAAACTTGTCTGAAGAGATAGAGTTGAACTAATATATGGTCGGATCCAGGCTTTATAGTAACTTGCTTGGAACTTAGTTGTTATCTGGTCGGATTCCAGGTTTCACAACAAACTTCTGAGCGGAATTGTTATCTGGTCGGATCCAGGATTCACAATAACTTACTTGAAAAGATGAACTTGAAAAAACTGATATCTGGTCGAATCCAGGCTTCACAGTAACTTGATGGGGTAGAGGAAAACTCTACTGGGGAAAAAGAAGTTAAACCTTGGTCTGGTTGAGTCCAGGTTCTTCTATATCTCGAAGAGCTAAACTATTATCTGGTCGGGCCCAGGTTTCATAGTATCTTGAGAAGTTAACTATTATCTGGTCGGGTCCAGGCTTCATAGTATTTTTTGGAAATAATAAAGGTTTTGCTGACGACTTTACTGGAGGTTAGGGGTTGTGGCCCTCTGATTTGTAATAGTCTGAAAGACAAACTCAAGATGGAGAGGACAGACTATGCCGGGGAATTTTTATGTTCATTGTTTGTTGTATGTAGTTTGTTAGGGAAATAAACCCTGTCGGGGAAATAAAACCTGTTTAGGAAATAAACCCTGTTGATGAATACTTGATGAACTGTTGATGAGGTGATTTCTTTTAGGAAGAGATCTACAAGGCTTCTTCTTTTAGGACCAACTTAGCTGGGGAGAAAGTTGTCAAGGGATTGAGCCTCTAGTTGGGTATCAACCTATGCAAAGAGACTATGTGGGTAACTCTGTTGAGGGAAAAGGTTTATTGTAGCCGTCATTGTGGGGATAATGCTAATGAAAGAACTCTCTGGGGATATTCCATATACATTAAAGAGATTCTTGCTACTACTTAGCAGGACACATGTGCCAAATAGTTTTAATTATGTTCACATGCATATATTCCTTCAATTTTAGTCGTTGGACATTTTTGCATTCAAAACAAAAACAGAAAGTTTTCATTTTAAAGTATATTTGTATTGATATTTTTTCCCATGAATAGGCGTTTTTGTACAAAGAGACGGAGATCCTAGTAAGAGGAAATCGTCGAAAGGAAAAAAAAATTGAAAACAAAGATAATAGCCATGTGGAAATGATCTCATTGCATTCCAACTCTACTATTGCCCTAATGTCTTAGAATGCCCCTTTTCGTTGACAGAAGTTGATTGGATTGATCTTGGACCGTTTGAACTCGAACCTTGGTGATAAAGTTGACTATGGTGATTCCAAGGAACATAGTCATACGCTTTCAATCCTTAACTTTTTCATGGACCTCCCTTTCGGGTTTTTAGCTCACCAGGATACCCATTTTTTCCCAAGTCGCCCTTTCGGGTTTTCAACTTGCCGGGTGTACAATATTTTGCATATATCCCTAATTTTTTCCCAAACCTTTTGGTTTACCGAGATGCCCTTATTTTTCCTAGGTGTGTCAACCTAGCGGGTCTCTTATGCGTAGTATTTTTTAACTATATCCGTGTTCACATGATGTGGGAAGTCTCCACCATCCATGGTAGTCATCATCATGGCACCACCAGAGAACACTCTCTTGACAACAAATGGACCTTCGTAGGTGGGAGTCCATTTTCCCCTGGGGTCGCCTTGTGGAAAAATGATGCGCTTTATCACCAAGTCACCAGCTTGATGTACTCGAGGCTTGATCTTTTTGTTGAAAGCCTTAATCATGCATTTTTGGTACATCTGACCATGACAAACAGCAGCCAGTTGTTTTTCATCGATTAAGTTCAACTGATCCAATCTGGTCTGAATCCACTCGTCTTCGCCTAGGCCTGCTTCATTCATAATCCTTAGTGAGGGAATCTGAACTTCCACTGGTAGAACAGCTTTCATTCCATAGACTAAAGAAAAGGGAGTTGCCCAGTTGATGTTCTTGCTGAAGTACGGTAGCCATGAAGAGAAAACGGTAATATCTCATGCCAATCCTTGTAGGTCACTACCATTTTCTGCATAATCTTCTTAATGTTTTTGTTGGCCACTTCAACTGCGCCATTCACTTTAGGTCTATAAGGAGAAGAATTGTGATGCTTGATTTTGAACTGAGTGAAAAGTTCGGTAATCATAGCGTTGTTGAGGTTAGTCCCATTATCGGTGATGATCCTTTCGGGGATACCATAGTGGCAGATGAGGTTATATTTGATGAATCTTGCTACCACATTCTTTGTGACTGAGGCAAATGAGGCAGCTTCGACCTATTTGGTAAAATAATCGATAGCAACGAGAATGAAGCGATGTCCATTGGAAGTGGTGGGCTTGATCTCTCCAATCATGTCAATGCCCCATATTGCAAATGGCCACGGCGCGGTCATGACGTTCAGAGGGATAGGAGGCACATGGACCTTGTCAGCATAGATTTGGCATTTGTGATAAGTTCTTGAATGTTGATGGTAATCAGTCTCCATTGTTGACCAATAGTAACCAGCTCTCAGGATTTTCTTGGCCATCGTATGTCCGCTTGAGTGAGTCCCAAAAATACCATCATGCATGTCTTCCATAATTTCCTCTGCCTCCTTGTTGTCCATTGTTTACCGTGGTTTTTGGTAAACAACTGATGATCCTCCAAAAAGGAAAGTTCTTTTGGTTACTCGCGGGATCGATCAGATTGATCCCAGAACATATGCTAATTTTTTGTGTAAGAAAAGCGATCAGGAAGAACACACGTTCAACCAGAGACAAGATACTTGAGGTTTTAGAAGATAGAAATGTAGGAATGCAGGTAAAGATGCAAGAAAGTTAACTTTATAAAATAAGATTAAAGTAATGTAAAAGACTTTCATTAATGAAAAGAGGTGTTTCCAACGTACATTTCTCAGTTTATCCTTTCTCACACAGCGGGTACTTGGACAATATTTGAGTAACTAGCACAATAGGTTGAACACCACAAAAAACTACACAGATTTCCTAATTTATACTAAAAACTATGTAACTGTCGAGGGGTGGTTTTGCGCTAAGATGAAACAAGTGTCCTCTGCATGTCCCTCGACCTCTAGCTTCCAGCCACGTTGCTTCTCTTTAGCCGCTAGCGAAACTGTCTTTCCCTCCAATAATCCAAATTCAAATGTCCCTCGCATTTTGTGTCGAAGCGAGGATATTCTCTCTTAGTCGAAGGTCATAAGTCCTCCTCAGTCGAAATCTTGAAAGTGAGCCCTGGTCGAAGACTCAAATATAACTTAGATCTTTTTCTAAGTTATTTCACACGTCGAAATATTCTTCGGCTTGGCTTGATTTATTCCAGTTTTTTGGTCTAAAAGACCAAATATAGTAAGTGTCGAATTCGGGAGCCAACAAATTGCCCTCTAAGAATGTCTATTTCGACGCCCAAAGAAATGGCCATTCTTTGATCTTTTCGTTCTACACATGTCTTTATTATTGTCTACAAAGGCTTGACGTGTGCTTTTCGTCTTCCAACAGTTGCTACTTTCGAAAAAACCATCATTACTCTTTCTCCAAGATGTCTTTTCTAACTGCCTTTACAAGACTTCCATGATGACCATATTCCTAGAACCTAGGCAAGCATGTCAAAACGTTTCCTATCATCTACACGGAAACCGCTTCATACTTCGCCACGTGCCCCACTATCTTCACAGCATTAAATGGCCTTAACGATTCATATCCATTTCTGAAGATTATAAATACTCTTGAGCCTTTTCATTTGGAACTTTCACAACTCCAAGCATTTCCAAATCTTCTGCTTTTAAACACCTTGCATTGTCAACTTCGTTTCTTCCAAATCTGCAACAATGGCTTTACTTTCCAATGCACCAAACAATCACCAACCTAAAAATTCTGATGATATCCAAAGCCAACCAGAGATCTTTTCTACTATCCCTTCTCCTTCCTTGACTGATGGGCTTCGGTTTGTTTCTGAACCCGTGACGAGGGAGAGGCGAGAAGCATATGATTCCCAGCTCCTTATTCCCATTAGGTACTCTGAAGAAATATACGCTATGTCTGGTCCTCTGTCCACATGTGTCGAGAATCCCATAAGGAATCGTGCCTTCTTCCCTACTCACCCAAGACTCAAACCTATAGGCTGCGCGAAGAAGCCTAGGGATGATTCTGAAGACGCCACTCCGTCCAATCAGCATCATGTTCAGACTACAGAGGACATTAACCTTCAATTTATGAACAAAGGGACCAAAATCTTTCAATCATGCCCTAACCTCTCCTCAGAGTATTTAGATTGGTTAAATAAGGTGGAGAAGGCACAAACCTCCGTCTGGAAGGAAATGGGAATTTACGATTTGGTGATGCTGTCGAAGACAGGATTGTCTTATTGTCCTCTCATGTTGGTATCTTCGCTATATTTCTCGGATAGCACACATTTTACCTTTCATATTCCCTGTGGGGTGGTGACCCCCATCCTCTTCGACATAGCCGCAATTACCGGTCTTCGACCGACTGGTGATTATTTCGATCCTGAGGATTTGTCTGAAGATGTTATTGGGTTTGCAGCTACAAAACCCACCTACACCACTTTTATCAACCACTTCCATGGTAAATCCTCTAGTACTGTGTCGGAGGTGGAACATATAGATTTTTTGGCTATGTGGTTATCCTGTTTCATTTTCTGCACTAAGTCACTTTAGGTGACTAAGAAAATGCTCACACTCGTGACGCAACTTCATCATGGCTATCCCCTCTGTCTGGCCGAATTGATTTTGGCCAATCTCTATGAGTCCATCAGCAATGGTGTGACTCAACTCAAGGTTACAGGGGATAGGGCAAGCCTGCTGCTTTCTGGTCCTTTCTGGCTTCTCCAACTTTGGCTTAATGCCACTTTTGAATCTTTTCTTCCTCAGAAGAATAAGATCAATGAAGTGGCCCCAGAAATCCTGAATAGGAGGGTCGAAGGTACCAGGCTTGTACTGCTGACTCCTACTGATGAAGGCTAACAGTTTCAAAATTCTTTCACAAGTTTCGTGATGATGTTTGCGGAATGCAAATGTTTTGTTTCGACCATGGCTCCTTTTGCCAGTCGGAAAGTTGTCCCAGAATGGTTTACCAAACCATTTCCTTCGACTGAGGTGGAAGACTTGAATGATGAATATGTGGGCATGTGGGAATCATTTCTTCGCCCTAGAATTATTCCATTGAGATTCAAGAGCTCCAAAAATCAATTAAGCTTGTTTGCTTATCAACCAAATCTTGTCTCTCGACAATTTGGCATTGTTCAATCACTTCCCTCGCCCATTTATCCTCGAGAGAAACTGCTGTTATTTTACAACACAGACTACTTAGAAGATGCTGCTACCAAGCATATTGGTAGGTATGTTGGTCGAATCGTACTAACCATGTTCGACTTTAATCTCAATTTTTTTAGTTCTGGTAATTTTGAGGGGTGGTGGAGACAGTATTATGATGAAGAGTTCTTCGATGAGAATGACTTTGCCCACCACCTTCTTGAGGCGTTTAAGCTGGTTCTCGACAGGGTCAAGAAAGGTATTACTTATTTTCTTTCTCTTCGCTTTAGATTTATCGTTCGACGCTCGATTAACCTTAGTTTTTTTTGTGTAGCTGTCAAGAGAACCACTTCGAAGAAGGCTGCTGAAAGTACAAAAGGGGGAGATCCTTCTGTCAACCCTTCTCCCAAGGTATTTACTTTCTTCCATTCCCTTATTTTCTACGATCGTCCGACATGGGTACTGATTTCTTTGACTTGTCTTTCTGGGTATTCATAAGACTACCCCAAAAAAATGGAAGGTCCAGGAGATCGAAATCTCTAGTGACGAAGAAGAGGAATCTCCTCCTGTTCCTCTGAAGAGACAAAGGTTAAAGAAACCAGTTCCTGTCATTGAGCCTCGTCCCAAAATTAGAATTAAGACTACAGCTGTGAGGCCTCCTTCTGTATTTATCAAAGAGCCTACTGAACAGGAAGTAGCTTTTAGGCTAAACCACCCTAGCGAGAGCGATAACTCCTGCCCGGTGCTGAAATCCCAGTCCAGGTATTTGCTTCGACAGACCATCATTTACTTCTTGAACTATCCTTTTTATTTATGAGAATTCTGAAAGAAACGAACTTCTTTTACTCTCCAGGATACTGCTGGAACCTCCAACCAAGTCCCTATTCCTGTCGAAGGCTTTGTCACCCTATTAAATAGTGAGGGAGAGCCTACTTATAGGCCTTCTTCAGCGAAAGGCTCTTTCATGAGTTCAACTAATGAAGTGAATCAAACTTCTGAACTTCAGCATGAAACCATAGAGGACGTCAATGAAGAAGGCTCTGTAGGAAATCATGAAGAAAATAGGGCTCTGTTGGTTGACGTACAAGAAACTGAAGAGGAAAGGACCCCTAATGCTGAAATTGTGATAGAGAGGGAGAGTATACTGGAGGTGGGGAGTCAAGATGAAAGGATCCCATAAGCTGATGGTAAAGAGGGTTATGCTGAAGGAACCCAGAATCCTACAGACACTGAGGCAATTCCAGAGCAGGTGGCCAACGTGGTTGTTGCTATCAACGAAAGTTTCCCTTCGACAGGGTCTAGAACTAAGGAGGATTTGGCCTTGCTGAAACAGCAAAATCCTTTAGGCTATTTGACTGCAATTCTAGAAGGTCGAGAAAGTTCCTCTGATCATAGTGCCTCAACTGCGTCTGGAAAATCTACTTCGACCTCTCCTCTCGATGAGGCCCTTCAGAAAGTTAAGGCACAAATCTTAAAAAGAGATTTAATGTTAACCTTGGAGGGGGAACCCACGGCTCCCTCTTTTTTGAAGACTACTATGAGGACTGTCGATCTCCTCATTTCTTCTCCGGACGTGGCTAGCGTTATCTTGGATTTAATCTCCATTATTGACCAAGTATCAGCGGACTATAACCGCCAAAGGACTCTTAATCGTGAGATTGAAGAAACCAATGGTCATGTGGCTGCTTCCTGGCACGTTGCTACCGAATCAGCTTCTAAGGTAAAGGGGCTTTCGAAGGCCCAGGAGGCTAGACAAAAAGAGGTTGAAGAGATAGATAGAGACACTGCTCAAATGAGGGTGCGGATTGCAGAGTTAGAAGCTAAAATTGCAGCCAATGATAAAAAGAAGGAGGAACTCCTCGCTGTTAACACTGAGTCAGAGAGCCGAGAGGAACTGGCTGAAGGGTTAAGACACGCTGATCGGACCCAATCTCTCGATGCTAAGCTTGAAATCCTTTATCAATCGAAGGCTTTATGTGATCGAAGCCTGGAATTACAAAGAATTAAGTATCTTCAAATCAAGGATAATCTCCCTTTTTGAATCCTGTTTCTTTCATTTATGTAATCACTCGTTGTAATGATTTCAAAGCCATTTTGGCTATTTTAATGAAAATCTAAGTTTCCATTTTGGCATTCTCTATTCAACGGTGACTATATGTTACTTATTTTTACCTCTTGAAGAATAGGTCGATAAGCTTTCAAGTATTTGCCATTCACCCACAAAAGTCTTTGATCTTCACTTAACTCTTCAATCTCATAGGATCCACCAGAGAAAGCTTGGATAATCCTGAAAGGTCCTTCCCACTTAGGAGACCATTTTCCCAAATTTCTATCTTTTCGATCCATCAGAAGAATTACTTTCCATACTAGATCCTTAGGCAGAAATGTCTTAGGTTTTACTCTACAATTATAGGATTTCTCAACCCGTTTCTTTTGCAGTCTCAAAAGATCCAGAGCTTTCAACCTTTCTTCATCTAAGTCAACTAGTTCGTCCAACATCATATTCTAATAGACCTCATAAGGGATATCATGATGTATCTGAATCTGTGTCACCTGCAGGTGGATTTCCACTGGAAACACTGCATCATGACCATAGGTTAGGCGAAATGGTGTTGTTCCCGTGGCCTCTTTCGGACAAGTTCGACATGCCCATAGAACTTGATCTAGCGTCTTGTGCCAGTTTCTAGGTTTCTTTCCCACGTGTTTCTTTATTAAGCTGATCACTACTTTATTTGCTGCTTCGACCTGGCCATTAGCTTGCGCATAATAAGGTGTAGATGTTAACAATTTAAACCCCATTTCCACAGCAAAGTCTTGCATCTTTCGACCAGTAAAGACTGACCCTTGGTTTGTAGTTATTGTTTCGGGAATTCCAAATCTATATATGGTGTACTTTTGAATGAATTCAATGACATTCTCTTGGTCTACATTGACTAAAGGGATCGCTTCAATCCACTTAATAAAATAATCAATGCCCACCAATATATATTTCTGGCTTTTAGAAGATGTTGGTCTAATTTCTCCAATAAGATCTAAAACCCATCCTCTAAAAGGACAAGGTTTCACAATCGAGTGAAGTTCACTTGCCGGAACATGCTGAATACATGTATGTACTTGACATTCTTGGCATCCTTTTGCAAACTCAACACAATCTTTTAACATAGTGGGCCAATATAATCCTTGTCGAAACAATAACCATTTCATCTTTTGGCCTACTTTGTGTGCTCCACACGCCCCGGCGTGTGTGGTAGAAAGAGTTATATATGCCTCTGTTTCACTTAGGCGTTTCAGAAGCACACCTTCAAGTGTTTTCTTGAATAATTCTTTTCCCATCAGGACATAACTCAGTGCTCTATATTTTATTTTTCGTTATGTCGAAGTCGTTGGATTTTGTAAATAATCCACTACAGGCTTTCTCCAATCTTGTTCTGTTAGATTGTCTATGAACGAAATTTCAAAAATTTTGTGATCAGTGTGTCCCAACGTTGTGGTCCTTAAATCCAATGGAAACAACTTAGTGGATGTTACTCTCCCTCTAACTTCGATTGCTTGCTGTAGTTTGTCTTTCGAAACTTTATACCCGGAAGCAATTTGCGCCAAGTCGTTAGCTACTTGATTTTCCAATCTGGGTATATGTCGAATGTTAACTACCTCGAAGTTCTTCAACAACCGTCTAGATATTACGAAATACATGATAAGATTTTCTTTTATGCATTTGTATTCTTTCGTAATTTGTTTTAGGACTAACTTTGAGTCTCCCATTATTTCGACCTGAGTTGGCCCCAATTCCAACAGGATTTCAAGGCCTACGATTAACGCTTCATATTCAGCCTCATTATTAGAGCAATCCCTATCTATCTTGTACTTAAATGTTGTTGGAATTTTGCTTGGATAAATAATGAGGGATCTGACTCCAGTTCCATCTTTATAACTAGAACCATTAAAGTACAGTTTCCAAGGTTCGATCTCCAAATAATTCAATGATCCGTCTTGTATAGAATGGTTGACTATAAAGTCTGCTACCACTTGACCTTTCATAGCCTTGAGAGGCATAAAGGTTAATGAGTACTCAGTTAATGCAAGTTCCCATTTTCCAATTCTACTGTGCAAAATGGGTTTCTACAACATATATTTGAAAACATCAAAATGAGACGAAACATAAACATCAACTGGCTTTATATATTGCTTAAGTTTTGTACATGAAAAATAAAGACATAAACATAGTTTTTCAACCTTGTTATATCTAGTTTCTGCATCATTTAAAACTCTACTGAGGTAGTAGATGGGCCTTTCGATACCATGCTCATCCTCTTGAGCCAGCATGCTCCCTAAAGTTTTATCAGACGCAGCTATGTACAATCTCATACTTCTACTTCGACAAGGAGGTACCAAAATAGGTGGCTTGGTGAGGTACTCTTTGATTTTGTCGAAGGCTTCTTGATGTTCTTTCCCCCACCCAAATCCTCCTTTGCTGAGTCGAAGTAGTCGCGAAAAGGCTTGCGTTTTCCCACTGAGGTTGGATATAAATCTCCTCAAGAAATTTATCTTCCCAAGTAAGGATTGCAATTCCTTTTTGTTAGTTGGCGCTTTGGCTTGTAAGATAGCTTTGGTCTTGTTTTGGTTTATCTCAATGCCTTTTTTATGGACCACAAAGCCTATGAAATCTCCCGCTTTGACACGAAAAGCACACTTTAGAGGGTTCATCTTCAGGCCGTAGCGTCTCATCCTCTCAAAGGACTGTCGAAGATGATCCATGTGAGTCTTCCCTGAAACAGGTTTGACAACAATATCATCAATATAAATCTGCATGAAAGTGTCAATAAAATCATGGAAGATCGAATTCGTGGCTCTCTGATACGTTGCCCCTACATTTTTCAGGCCAAAGGGAATCACTACCGGTTAATAAGTGCCTAAGGCCCCAGGGCAACGGAATGTCGTTTTCGACAAGTCCTCTTCAGCAATAAATATTTGATTATATCCAGAGTAGCCATCAAGCATACTCATGTACTCGAAACCAGCGGCAGAATCCACAAGCATTTCTGCCACCGACATTGGATATTCATCTTTGGGTGTTGCAGCATTCAGATCTCTGAAATCAATGCACACCCTTAAGGTACCATTTTTCTTTATAACAGGCACGATATTTGCAATCCATTCGACGTACCTGGTCGTTCGGATGAACTTGCATCTCAGCAGTCTTTCGACTTCCGTTTTTAGTTTTGATAAAATCTCTGGTGCAAACTGCCTTGGAGTCTGCTTGACGGGCTTCTTTTCAGGCTTTATTGGCAATTGCAGTTCTACCAAACTTCTATCGAGACCAGGCATCTCGTCATAATCCCATGCAAAGCAATCCTAGCACTCTTTTAGCAATTGGATCATTTCGACCCTGGGTCCTGGATCTATCTTTGCGCTGATGTATGTTGGTTTTTTACAGGACCATCGCCTAGGTTTACCTCTTCCATAGGGTCTTGCGCTAGCATTCTAACATTGTTTGCC
Source organism: Vicia faba (assembly GCA_948472305.1). Taxonomy (NCBI): domain Eukaryota; kingdom Viridiplantae; phylum Streptophyta; class Magnoliopsida; order Fabales; family Fabaceae; genus Vicia; species Vicia faba. The sequence continues at coordinate 206,376,344 of OX451737.1, read as the reverse complement.
AATGGGTCCTTTTCGAAACCTAGAGGTTCATCGTCATAGATGGTGTCTAACCTCTGATCTCGAAGGTCTTTCGTTTCTAAGTCGGGAGGCTCTGGGTCGAAATCTTTCCCAGGGCCTTTTTGAGAAGGGACCTGTTCATTGGCTTCGAGGGCCATATATTTAACTTCATCCTCCAAGGCCGCTATCATTCTACTTTCGGCCACATATGCCGAAATCTTTTGCAGAGTTTGTGACTCAGTCATCGTCACCAAACTCACTTCCCCATCCTGTTAGTCGTATATCATCAACTCCTCCAAAGTCGATGTTTGACAAGTCTTCTCTATCCCACTGAAAGCCGTAGTCAGGGTGTAGGTATAGAGAGCATAAGGCGTTAGGTGTTGGAGTTAGATCAAACTCAGGTGGATTACATGGCCCTATATGAGCCAAATTTCTGTCGAAACTATTCTTTCTGACACTGTTGATTTCACCTAAGTAATAACTCTGATCTGCCTCAATGTTTTCCATGATACCATCGGGGCGCCATATCGTGACCCTTTGGTGCATCAAGGATGGAACTGCACCGATGCCATGTATCCACTCTCGACCCAAGAGCAGATTGTAGTTTGGTTTTGCTGAGATCACCATGAACATGGTGGGTCGAAGGATTGATCCCACTTTGAAGTCTAGTTGTATGACACCCATTGTGGTGCCAATACCTCCTTCATAATTGGACAAGACCATGTTATGAGGCTTGATGTCAGCGTCTCCCTTTCCCAGCTTTTCCAGCATGAATTGTGGGATGATATTGATGGTCTCCGCACAATCGACCAGAATTTTATTTATAGTTATTTCCCCTATCTTTGCTCTGATGAACAGGGGTTTTAGATGATTCTTCATTTCCTCTGTTGGTGGCTCGAAGAAGGCGTTATGTTCTTCTACGCAACCATTGTTTATTACATAGTAACATACTGGCTTGTGTCTAGCCATTTCTTGCTCAACCATTAAGTCAGTTTCCTCAACCTCGACCTGGCGGTTGTATTCTTTAGGTAACACTGATATGACATTCACCATGATGTCTAAAGTGTCATCGGAATCAGAGTTGTCCTCATCATTCGACCCACATTCCTCTGTCCATGGCATAGGATTCCTCTCTAGAGGCTTCCTTTGTTTCCTTTGCACATTGGTTCTAACCTCTGGATGAGGTCCAACTGCCTCTTTTTCGGCTCTTCGTCGTCTTTGGAATCTTCTCCATTGTGAATGGGACATAGGATTTTTTTCCTTTGTAATTGCTCGATATATGAGCCATCTTATTTGACGTAGAAGCATGGTACTCTTTTCTGTAGTCTAAAGAAGAACCTCTCGGCACATCGAACGCCTGCCATCTCTCTTCATTTGGCCTCTTTCTTCCCATGTTGTTAAGCCAAGTATATGTAGGTACATTAGTTGGAGGCCGAAAAGTTGGTGGCCTCCTTACCTGACTCATGGATCCTTGTTGATGCCCCCTTCTGGGGTCGAATCTGACTTCTGAACCCATTTTTTGTTGGGCATTGGTTCCCTATTTCTCTTTCATAATTCCCATACCTTGTATATGTTCTGCGGCTTTCTTGTCAAAAATAGAGTTGCATCTAGGGCACAACATTACTTCTAATTTTTTCTACTGGCATCTATGTAGAAAATCTGCCAGATCTTCATTCTCCTTTGGAAGTGTCGTTTTATTTACTTCCTCTTGACAAATAGCTTCCTCTAAGGCCTTGGCGCCAGAGACTTCAACCATGTTGACCTGCATGTTGCTTTTGGCAACGAGATTCATTTTCTGCATTTTGGCCTCTAGATTCTCTGTCGAACCTTTTACAACAGCCAAGTAAGAACCTGTGGTGGTTCTTTTGTTGGAGCTCTCAGTAACTCCTTTGCTTTTGTGTGGGTCTTCAGTAACCCTTTTATTCAGTTTCGGGCCTTCAATGGCCTTCTTGTTTGAGCCTTGGGAAACTTCCTTTTTTAGATCTAGGCCTTCTGTGGCCTTTCTCACTCCTTCGATGGTTTTCCTGGAGATGTTTCCAATAAAACTTCCAAAGATGGGTTTAGTAATGACATCTTCAGAAACTTCCACCATGTGAATGCCGACTGGTTCAGCATAATGTGCCAACATCTGTAGTGGGTTTGCGTAGATTTTCATTGTCGACTTATCAGCAAATTTCAGCCTTCCTTCCTTTAGCACTTGTTGAACAAGATCCCTGAAAAGGAAACATTGTGAGGTTTTATGGCCCAAAAAATTATGGTATTTACAAAAACCTCTTTTCTTTCTCTGTTCTAAAGGAGGCAATTTTGCCCCTGGGGGCACTATCATCTCGTCATCTTTAACTAATAGATCAAATATTTCGTCACATTTGGATATATCGAAACTATAAGTTTTCTTAGGAAATTTGTCGCTGTTTTTCTCAGACTCTATAGGATTTTTCCCATTTGATGGCACTAGCAATTTACAAGAATATGGTGGTCCTTGTTTTAATTCTGCTAAATCTATTTCGCCTTCTTCGACATCTATAGGATCACTAGATATCTCTGGATCGTTATCATCCATTTCGACACAGGCTACCCTTTCTCGTCGATGAGTTTTGGTAGCTTTAGCTTTCTCTGCTTTAAGGCGTTCTACTTGTCGAACTCTATCGGCCAGTTGGGCCATGTCTCTTAGGTATTGTGTATCTAACTTTTTCCTAATTGAATAATCCAGGCCCCCCGCTGCTATTTCGACCAATTCATGTTCAGGCACTTGGGTAAAGCATCTGGCTTTAATTAATCGAAACCTGTTTAAATATTCATCGATTGACTCAGTGAATCTTCTCTTCACACTAGCCAATTCTTTTAGACTTATTTTGGTTTGTCCCATGTAAAATTGTTCGTGGAACAATCTTTCCAATTGGTTCCAGTTGTGGATCAAATTGGATGGGAGGGTGGTGAACCAAGTGAAAACATTCTTTGTTAGGGAACTTGGAAAATATTTGATTCTAAGGTTTTCGTTGTTTGCTATTTCCCCGGCCTCTATCAAATATCTAGCTACATGTTCGATAGTGGACTCTGTCATATCCCCTGAAAATTTAGTAAACTTTGGAACCTTTCCCCTAGGTGGTAAGTCTTTTTGCAGAATATATTCTAACAATGGGGATGTGAAGTTTGGTCTATGGAAACCAATGTTCGTCCCGTTTTGAATCATAATCCTTTGGATCATGGAAGTTAGATTATTGTTTGTTCCATAATTTTGGTGTCGAACTTACTGTATCAATTCATCAGCGTTTTGGTTTCTATTTGCCATAATAACTCCTTGCTCGATTTCTCTAGGGTTTCGTGGTATTTCAACCCTTGGTTGTTCTATTTCTGCTCTAGGAATTTGAGGGTTTGGATTAATGGTCAAATCCTCTTCCATGATTGCCCCTTGATTTGCTCTTATTGGTATCCTCAGGGGTTGTCGAATAGTTTGGGGTACCCCAAAGAATTCAGCCATGCGCGTCATTTATGCTGTCATTTGTTGGTTCGACTGTGTAGCATTTTGAATGAGGGGATTTAGTACTATACTTAGAGTTTGTGCTAACATTTGCACCATATCATGATTACTCTCGTCCATCTGTTGCCTCAAAATTGTTGTCGAAACATTTGTGAGGCTTGGTATTGTATGAGATGGCCCTCCTAAGAATTGGTTTCTACTCGCTCCAGATCCCTGTAATGGCGATGATGCATTCACCAAAGGTTCTGAAAAAGAGGAAGCAGCGTTCATAAGGCTAGCCATTTCAGTAGTTAGCATGCCATATGGCTGCTCTCGACCCATCCAGGTTGTCAAAAATCCTGGGGGCACGAATGGTCGAGATCCTAGATTTGCCCTTGGTGGAGGCGTTCCTGATGGACCTCTTGGACCTACATACGAAAGTAAGGGTCCAGTTTGACTTGTGGTTAGCATCGGTATTGATCCAACGGAAGTTGGGATATTCCCTTCGACGATGGTGGTAACCACTGTTCCAGTAATTGGTGGAGGTATTTCTCCATGATTTGGCTCGTTAGCCATACTACTCTCGCTATTTTTCTTCCTAACAGTATACTCGTTGGTTACTCTACCACTTCTTAATAACATTCAACGTTATAACTGTACAGAAGAAACGCAATAACATAAACAAGATATTTAATAAAAATTAGCAACGTCCCACCCGGTGTGCAATTTGTTTACCGTGGTTTTTGGTAAACAACCGTTGATCCTCCAAAAAGGAAAGTTCTTTTGGTTACTCGCGGGATCGATCAGATTGATACCAGAACATATGCTAATTTTTTGTGTAAGAAAAGCGATCAGGAAGAACGCACGTTCAACCAGAGACAAGATACTTGAGGTTTTGGAAGATAGAGACCATGTGCAAAAGATGTCGTTGGAACGAAATGTAGGAATGCAGGTAAAGATGCAAGAAAGTTAACTTTATAAAATAAGATTAAAGTAATGTAAAAGACTTTCATTAATGAAATGAGGTGTTTCCAACGTACATTTCTCAGTTTATCCTTTCTCACACAACGGGTACTTGGACAATATTTGAGTAACTAGCACAATAGGTTAAACACCACAAAAAACTACACAGATTTCCTAATTTATACTAAAAACTATGTAACCGTCGAGGGGTGGTTCTGCGCTAAGATGAATACAAGTTTCCTCTGCATGTCCCTCGACCTCTAGCTTCCAGCCATGTTGCTTCTCTTTAGCCGTTAGCGAAAATGTCTTTCCCTCCAATAATCCAAATTCAAATGTCCCTCGCATTTTGTGTCGAAGCGAGTGTATTCTCTCTTATTCGAAGGTCATAAGTCCTCCTCAGTCGAAATCTTGAAAGTGAGCCCTGGTCGAAGACTCAAATATAACTTAGATCTTTTTCTAAGTTATTTCACATGTCGAAATATTCTTCGGCTTGGATTGATTTATTCCAGTTTTTTGGTCTAAAAGACCAAATATAGTAAGTGTCGAATTCAGGAGCCAACATCCACACATCGGAGTAGAGTAGAATCATGGTTGCGTTTGTACAATATTCCCTTACTTAGGAAGAATTTGGATGAAAATCTTCGTAAGAACTTTCTGCCATTGATGGATGCTCCTTCGGGATACTCTTGTGCTTCAAGGTATCTCTTCACCTCATGGTACCATGGCTTTTCTGTATCAGTTTCGAGCTCACAGCAGTGCGCAGGTTCGTCAAATCTATCAATTGTAATCATATGAGCTTAGTTTTCCCATCTGACCTTGAACAAAGAAGACATGGTGGCCAAAGCATCGGCTAACTGATTTTCTTCCCTATGGAAGTGTTTAAAGGTGATCTCTTTGAAGTAAGGAATCAGAGAAAGCATAAGTTCCTTGTAAGGGATAAGATTAGGGTGTTTAGTATCTCAATCTCCTTTTACTTGTCTAATCACTAAAGCGGAATCCCCAAACACATTCGAATGCTTGATCCTCAAATCAATGGCAGCCTTCAGACCCAAAATGCATGCTTCGTACTCAGCCACGTTGTTCGTGAAATCGAAGCATAATATGGAAGTGAAAGGAGTGTGGAAAGCTTCAGGGGAGATAATCACAACACCAATTCTGTTACCCAAGGAGTTAGAAGCCCCATCGAAGATCATAGTCCATCGGGATCCTTGTTCAGGTCCATCATACGGTCCAGGTTTCGCACAGTTGGTCACTAGCATGATGTTCTCATCCGGGAAGTCAAATTTTATAGACTGATAATCATCAACAGCTTTATGGGCCAAATGATCCGCTAGTACACTTCCTTTGATGGCCTTTTGCATTGTGTATTGAATATCGTACTCTGTCAAGATCATTTTCCATCTAGCTATCCTTTCGGAAAGAGAAGGTTTCTCGAAGATGTACTTGATTGGGTCCATCTTAGAAATTAACAGAGTGGTATGAGTTAACGTATACTATCTTAGCCGGCGAGCAGCCCATGCCAGAGCACAACAAGTTTTCTTGAGCAGTGAATATTTGGTTTCACAGTCAGTAAACTTTTTGCTCAGGTAGTAAATAGCATGTTCTTTTCGGCCACACTCGTCATGTTGGCCCAAAACACACCCCATAGAATTCTCTAGCATTGTCAAGTACATGATCAAGGGTATTCCTTCAACTGGAGGCATGAGAATAGGAGGTTCTTACAGATATTCTTTGATTTTGTCGAAGGCAACTTGGCATTCATCATTCCATCTGACTACTTGATCTTTCTTCAAGAGTCTGAAGATTGGCTCACAAGTAGCAGTCAAGTGAGATATAAAGTGGGTGATGTAATTGAGATGACCCAAGAATCCTCTAACTTCCTTTTCAGAGTGGGGGACTGGAATTTATTAGATGGCCTTTACCTTGGTAGGATCGACTTCAATGCCTTTACCACTGACAACAAAACCTAGAAGCTTTCCAAATCGCACTCCAAATGTGCACTTATTGGGGTTCAACCTCAACTTGTACTTTTTCAACCTCTCGAATAGCTTGTATAGGTGATCGAGATGTTCCTCTTCAGTTTTTGATCTGGCAATTATATCATCCACATATACCTCTATTTCATGATGGATCATATCATGAAACAAAGCTACCATAGCCCTTTGATATGTTTCCCCTGCATTCTTCAATCTGAACGGCGTGACCTTGTAACAAAAGTTGCCCCATTGCATAACGAAAGTGGTCTTCTCCATGTCTTCGAGAGCCATCCTAATTTGATTATAGCCAGAGAAGCCATCCATGAAAGAGAAGACTTTATGCTGAGCAGTGTTATCGACCAAGACATCAATATGAGGTAGAGGGATATCATCCTTGGGGCTTTCCCTATTCAGATCCCTATAATTTATGCACATGTGAACTTTTTTGTCTTTCTTCGGCACCACATTTGCAACCCATTGGGGATAAGATGTCGCAGCTAGGAATCCTGCATCAAATTATTTCAACACCTCAGTTTTTATCTTTTCAGACATGTCAAGCCTCATGCGATGAACTTTTTGTTTGACAGGAGGACAGTCTTCTTTTATTGGCAGATGATGAACTACAATGTCGGTATCCAACCCTGGCATATCTTCATACGACTAAGCAAACACTTCTACATAGTCATGCAACATCTGAACCAATCTTCTTTTGACACTGCTTTCTAGTTTAGCACCAATCTTAGCTTCTTTCTTGTCTGTCTCAGTACCTAGATTGATGACTTCAATTGACTCCTCGTGCGGCTGAATAGCTTTTTCCTCTTGTAATAGAAGTATGGCTAGTTCTCCCGGTATTTCACAATCTTCCTCGCCTTCATCTTCGGCTTGGTTAAATGGACGTTCTAAGTCATAGTCGGCAATAGTAGAGTCATTGGTAATAAGATCCAAAGTGGATGAGGACCTGCAAGTGTGTGTGTGTGTGTGTGTGTGTGTGTGTGTGTGTGTGTGTGTGTGTGTGTGTGTGTGTATGTGTGTGTGTGTTTGTGTGTGCATGTAAGATACATGGCTATTTTTGGAAAATGTACTTGAAGAAAAAAGAAAGACAATGAGCACAAAGATTAGAATGTAAAAGAGTCAAATGGTTTGTATTGAATGATCATATGATAAGATGAACATAAATAAAACCCTTGACAAATAGACCATAATGCCCCGGGCCAGGCACATGACTTAAAAGTCATTGTTTAATATTACAGACAAAATGTTCTTGAATTAAAAGAAAGCAATAAACAAGTAGTTACTCCTCAATGAAGGAGATGGGAACAAATTCCTTTGCTTTCCAATTGATGAGCTCTGTTGTAGTAGGGTGTACCCAATCTTCAAATTCACACTCATCATCAGAATCACCTACAACGTTAACTTCATGGCTTCCAATACGGAGAGGGGGCTTCTCTGCACGAGCACGCCTCACTTCCTTCTAAGCCTTGATGGTGAAACCAAAACCACATTTGTCTGCTTTGAATGGGATCTCGAGAAGTTTCCCCCAAGTATCACAGCTTCCTTCTTCGACTGCAGCACGAGCATCTTTAAGTGAAACCATCTTTGGCACGATCTTAACAACTTTGGACTTATCAGAGGAACATTTGACAGCAGCAACCGTTAGTGGCACAACCTCAAAAGCCTGACATGGGGTTTCTATAAATTTGCCATCCATCTCCACATATTTGAAAGATTTAAGGTGGCTTACCATGAACTCCTCCTCACCACAGACAGTGACAATCCTTCATTTGACCGGATACTTGAGCTTTTGATGAAGAGTTGAGATTACTACCCCAACTCCATGGATCCAAGGGCGACCCAAAAAACAAGATTAGGCAGGATAGATATCCATGATGTAGAAGGTAGAGTTGAAAACTTGTGAGCCCACCTTGATCGGGAGGTCCACCTCTCCATGAATTGTCCTTTTGGACCCATCGAAAGCCCTCACAATGATATCACTTAGTTTCAAAACTAATCCTTCATAGTCTAAACGGTTTAAATCCCCCTTGAGTAGCATGTTTAAAGAAGAGTCAGTGTCAACCAGAACGTGGTCCAGGGTAGTCCCTTTACATTCGACAGAAACATGTAGAGATTTGTTATGGTTTTTTCCAATTGGTGTCAGATCAGCATCTGAGAACCCCAAACCATTATCGGTCGTCAAGCTTGCCACACAATTTTCAAACTGGTTAGTTGTGATCTCATGAAGGACATGACCCTTCTTCAAGAATTTGATTAACACCTGACCATGAGCGTCGCAACAAAGTAGCAGAGATAACATGGAAATCTTGGAAGGGGTTTGCCCCAACTGCTCCACAATCTTGAAATCACTCCTTTTTATAATTTTCAAGATCTCATCCATTTCACGAGCGGAAGGTTCTCCATCACCAACGTCTTTTGCGGGTATTTCTGTCTCAACGGGCTCAACTACCTTCTCTTTTCCCCTTGTGTCAGTACTTGGCTTAGCAGCAGTGATGCGGACAGGTGCCTTTGTAACAAATGGTGGTGAGATGTTGGGTGAAAATATTCTCCCAGTTCTGGTTACCTTACTTGAGCCAATAATGTTACTAATGTCATCAGATTTTCTCTCTTCAATCCAAGTGTGTTGTTTTATCCCATGGTAAAACACCTCAGCACCATAGTTCCATGGAACAGCTTTGTTGGAAGAGTACGGGATTGGTCCAGGAACGGTAATTATTAGAGGATCAACAATTGGTTCATTTGAAATCCTAATAGGACCCTTGGAGGAGATCCTAAGAGGCTTGTTTGAGATAGTTATGATGGAGATATCTTCAATCTTATTGGTCAAACTTTTGGCCGGAGGAGTCTTTTAAATAGGATCTCATGGCTATTCATCAGTCGTTGAATTCCTTCCTTCAGCCCTTTGCATCCATTGAGTTGTTTGGAACAGAAAACACAGTCCTTCAAACAGCCATGGAAAATGCCGGCTTTCAATAGATTCTTTTTGATGATGTTCAATGGAGTAGTCAAGTTTTCGACGGAGGAAACAAAAATTGTATCTTCAACAGCATTGACACCCTTGCCATGATTTGGCATAGGCGCGGTGATTACATTCGGAGTTAGAGGAGGATCAAATTCAATGGTCTTGTTATCTATCAAGTCTTGAGTTTTATTCTTCAGTGCCCAGCATTGGTCAGTCTCATGCCTGGGACTACTTGAGTGATATGCACATTTGGTGTTCAGATTATACTTTGGTGAAGAGGTATCTGGATTGGCCGGAGGATCACGCAGTTTCACCAAATTAGCCTTTAGTAGGTGTTGTAAGGCTTGGGATACTGACATGCCTATCCTTGTGAATTGTCTTCGCGGAGTTTTAAACTGTTGATGATTGGCAGATGGTCTTTGAGTTGGAGTTGGATTGGAAATTCGGACGGCATTAACAGACTGGCGATCATTATTCTTGGTACGGGCCCTTGCTCCATACACAGCATTATTTTCTTTCTTTGCGGTAAAATGTTTCTTTACGGGATTGGAAGTGGAGGCAGATTCCATGGGAATCTTCCCGCTTTTGATGTTGCTTTCAACTCTTTCACCGGTTAAGATCAGTTCGATGAAACCGGATGAAGAACAACTAACCAACAAGTTGGAAAATGGACCACATAAAGTACCCATAAACATGTCAATGAGTTCCCTGTCATTCAAAGGTGGTTGAACCCTACTGGCAAGGTCTCTCCACTTTTGGGCGTATTCTTTGAATCCCTCATTCTTCCCTATTGTCATGTCTTGCAACTGAACTCTTGTTGGCGCCAAGTCGGTATCATACTGGTATTGGTGGTAGAAAACGGTGGCTAAGTCTTCCAATGTAGGGATACGGGATCCATCCAATTGGTAAAACCACTCTAGTTGCATCCCAGCCAAACTTTCTTGAAAAAAAGTGAACCTATAGTTTCTTGTCAGCGGTGTGCGGTTGAATTTTGCGCACATAAGATTTCGGGTGAAGTTTTAGGCAGGAAACCCCATCGTATTTTGCAAAGACTGGTATCTTGAATTTGTGGGGAATAATAACCCCAGAGATTAAACCCAAATCATCAAAATCCAAATCGGGGACGGCTTAAATCTCAACGGCCTTCAATTTGTATTCTAGCTGCTTGTACATGACATCGGCAGGAGGATACTGCTCGTTAAAATAATCATCACCATCAGACACTTGATCATTGATACACCTAGCCTGGGTACTCCTAGCTTCTCCAATCTGATTCTTGTTTTCCTCATATAAGTCTTCCACTACCGGGATCTGACGGACCGACTCTTTGAATCTTCTTCCCATGTTTACTAGGGCTTTCCTCTTTAGTTTCTTTTTGGCTGCTAGCAATGCCATCAGATCTTGTTGCCCCTTGGCTAGGGTCAGTGGAGTCTCTTGAAACTGAGAGTTTTATGCTTGTAGGTCCTTCACCGTTTTCTCGAGATCCATCTTGCTGAAATAAATAGAAGAAAGATAAGGAAACCTTGTTGTGTGAAAACCTGTTATGTTATGATGCATGGAATATGTGTATGCAAATGATTTCAAGGATTTATCAAATTTAAATTTGTATAGACAAAAAATGAACAAACGTAAAATCTCATTAATTAGTTCAAAATTATTACAACATGCCTCTTCGGCTTACAAAATAAATCTCTAAGATAAAAAGACCGAACGCATCCTCTTCAGTGCAATGTAGGCGTTCAAGCTTTGTTCTTCATGTAGCTGCTTTGTAAGCTCCAAGACCCTTTTCTCACTAGCATAGAATTGAGCTTCGAATGAATCTCGTTCTTCCTTCAGCTGAATCCAACCCCTTTGCAAGTCTTCAAGAGAAGTAGGCATGTCGGGATGGAGGACAGTGTACGGGACATCTCCTTCAACCACAGGTTCCATGATAATTGGTAGGATGGAGGGATAAGGCATCACAAGGTTCTGAGCACGAGCTCGTACCCATCTAAGGTAAGGCTCAAGGGGAATTGAATTCTTGTGTCCCAGCGCCTTACTATCCACTTTGCTTACCATCCTCCAAGCTCGTATAAACCTCTGACGGTAACCTTGATCGTCACTCTCATAGTCGAATACCACTCCTTGGATGAGCATATCATATGGACCATCCCTTCGGGCATAACCAAACTATCGCAAGGCTAGGCAAGGGTTTTAAGTGATACCTCCTCTAATTCCAATCAAAGGGACATTAGGTAATTCCCCACAACGGTCGATGATAGTAACGTTCTCCAAGGATCGAGAACACCAATGGGTATCCGAATGTCTGAGCGTGATCAACCTATGGAACCACCTCAAACCTTGCTCGTTCTTCAACACATACCAGAGAAGATGTGAACCATATAGCCAAAAGAGGAGTGAAACACGTGAGGATCCATATCTTCCTTATAGTGCGAGAGTGAAAAGAATGTAGGATATCTCCCAACAAAGTAGGCACCGGATTACAAGACATGAAGATTTTGACAGCATTTACATCTATAAGTTGGTCAGGGTTTGGAAATAAAACCATCCCATAGATGAGAAGGGCCAAGATTTCTTCAAAAGCTTGTAAGCCCAAAGAGTTCCAACAATCTTGAGCTTTCTCAAACAAGAACTTGGCTAAGAAACCTTTGACACCACTCCTTGTTTCCCAATTAGTCGTGACGTCAGATTGTTGCAAGTGTAGTACTCAGGAAATCTCTTCAGGTTTTGGATCTCTTTCCGTACCGTTGAAGGGTAGTTGATTGAGAATAGTAATCCTCAAGAGTTGAGAGAATTATTCTAGAGTAGGCACAAGTTGATAGTCAGAAAAAGTGAAGCAATGGTGTAGAGGATCAAAGAATTGGAAAAGCACCTTCATCATATCTTCATCAGTGCTAGAGGTAACCAAGTTTAGGAGGCGACCATGTCTTTCGGTGAATGAAAAATCCTCAGGAACCCTTGATGCTAACTCTTTGAGTTGAGAAGTAATTCTTACGAGATTGACTTGGATAGTATTCCTGCAGATAGAAGCCATGTCCTACAAAATAGAACAAAGATAAACCCCAATAATCCTTGAAATGGTTAGTGAGAATGAGTATGAGGTTATGATGTTTATAACATTATGTACAAATAAGTATATACACACAAGACAAGCAATTCCTTGGGTTTAGGCTTGCATGGAGTCTTATAGGTAAGTACCCTCTTGAAGTTTAGTTGGCACAAACCTGTCCTAGAAATAGTAACCGGGTTCTAAGGGATCTCAATATCACTGATCTTCCTTATCGGGCATTGTTTCAGCGCGAGCCTCTTTCATGGTGACCGAAATATCCCGAGAAGTCTAATCTTAATGAGCGTAGTATCGAGTACCAACCAACTTCGGATTGCACCAAAGTCGGCTACCTCACTACTTCCTAATGTCCAAGTTGGTCAATTAAAGGTTATAAAGTCAGTTAGTCTTTCATGACATCACACAACAGCCCCGTATTCTCCTTGACTACTCAAGGGCTACCGGTACCCACAATGTGTCACACTAATGTAGCTATTGCTTATACCATGTCAGTATACCCCACACAATTTCCACAATGTATTGCTACTTACCTATAAGGTATCCCAAATCCGGGTAGAGGATCAAAAGCAAGCCCAAACAAGGAACCAAAATATAAAGCAAGCAAGTCAAACAATGAAAGTAAATAAAGGTGATCTAGCCCTAAGGTAACCCAACTTTTAAGTTTTTCACTAACAGAGTCGCCAGTTCTGTAATACGGTGGGAGAACTAACTTGGGATGTTTTGCGTTTGATCATAAATGTTGCAGTTAGCAAGAGTCACCACCGACTTTTATTTTATCCAAAAGGAAATGTGGAAAAGAACAAGAAAGACATTTGAGATTATTTCTTAAGTTCGGGGGGTAAATTATGAAAAGGGAAGGTATTAGCACACTTTTCATCCATAGTTATCTATGGGCTATTATTTTCTTGCTAGATCACTTGCTTTTGTTTAACAAAATTCTTTATGGTGGTTTTTGAAAGTATTTTGAAAAGGCGCCTTACGCAAACTTTGTAATGTTTCTCGTTCATAAGAATGTATACAAAGTGTTGGACTTTTGAAAATATTTCATGTTTGTAAAGTGTTTTGAAAGTGTTTGTTTTGAAAGTGTTCGTTTTGAAAGTGAGCAAGGATCTTTGTTTTGAAACTGAGCAAGCAACTAAGAACGTTTTCTACCTATTCAAAAGTCATTTGTTCATTTCTTCCTTTCCTTTGATATTGCTATCTCACCATTGATTTGGTAAGAAGCCTTATCTTTGGATGTAAAGGAACGGGCACGGGTCATCGTTTAATCATGATAGCAATCTTGTAGGATATCTTAGCATTTCTCTTTGAGAGGCTAAGATCATTTGAAAGGCAACATTCGTAGCGTCATCGAGAGACTATGATCTTTTATTTTGATTGCTTTTGCTAAGATATCCCACATGCGTAACATGACCATTTTTTAGGCAACAAGTGGAGTTAACCTTAAGGGTGCATGTGTAAATAGTGTGTTTGATTTGCATGCATTTAATCTTTGATTAGGGTTATCTACTTGTTGATTTTTTTCTTTCCATACAAACCCTAATTACTAGCATTTATATGAAAGCGATAAATTGCAGAAAGTAAATTACTACGCTATTACATAGTTAGGGGGATGGGATATACAAATTTACAAATGGGGATTTGCAAGAAATTAAATCTAATTATTTATTACAACCATATTGAATATTGTACAAGAAATGAATAAATAATATAATGTGCAAAGATGTAAATGAAAAGAAAATGATTTGTGTTTGGTTTTTGAGAAAAGGGTTTAGTTTTGACCTAATTAACTAAAAGAAAATAATTAATTAAATTAAGAAAATTAAGCCTAAACTAATTAAGAAAAGAAATTAAATTAGAAAGCATTTTGTAGGGTGTTTAAGAAAAGGGTTTGAGTTTAATAAAAATAGTATGGAAATAAAATAATTAAAAGAAAAAAAACATAAATTCTAAGTTGATTTTAATTAAAAAAGAAAATAATTAAACCTAAATCTAATTATTATTAAGAAAAAGAAATTAAGTTTGTTTCAGAAAATGTTTTTGTCTTTTTTAGTTTATAAATAAAATAAACAATAAATATGTAAAATGCAAATAATAAATAAAAATATATTTTTTTGATTTTTTATTATTATTATTAATAATAATAATAATAATAATAATAATAATAATAATAATAATAATAATAATGATAATAATAATAAAAATAATAAAGAATAAAATAAAATAAAAAAATAAAAATAAAAGTCAGGGGGGTTTAAAATAAGATTTGGGAGTTTATTAGGAAAAATAGATTTTTGAAGCCTGGCCCAAATGAGATTTTTGTAATCAGAAAAAATAACAAAAAAAAGGAGTGGGCTTGTGTTGTAGATGGAAACAGGGGGTTAGCACAAGTAAAAAGATGAAGGCCCAGTGAGACATGGCCCAAGCGCGCTTAACTTGCAACAAGGAGAATGAAATTGTTGAAAAAAATAACAAAAAGTGGCAGCGCTAGGGCTTGAACCCACGCCCTGTACATGAAACGCGTGTTGCCTTACCACTAGGGTGGCTATACATCCGTTAACTTAAATTAAATAATAAATACATAACATAAATCCAGTCCTAGAAATGACTTCATCTTCAACCTCCAGCCCTGGTTCCTGTAACTTACTCATTTCTCATCTAAAATGAAAAATGTAAACATGAAAGTTGCTCCATTTTTCCATACGAATCTAACCATATAAATATCATAAGCTATAAATCAAAGATGAATAAGAATTTCTAATGGTACCAAATTCTGACCTAACTTTTTCAGAAAGTTCAAACTTAAAATTCTCACTACTCAAGCAATATAAATGAATTTTAAGGACATGGTCATCTTCAGGGCTATGATATCTACATTTTGTCTTCGAATATGGAAAGCTAACAATGCCTATATGAAGATTTCAAAATTCAGAAAACTTACCTCAAAAATGGAATTTGTGTTTTGCAAATGAGCTGCTTTCAAGGAGTTGTGATAATCAGGTTAGCTTCAGTGAACCTCCAGGAAGCTAATGCAATGATTAGTTTGGAATGAGGATGGTTTAATCGTGTTGGAGAAGTCCAGCTGCAGAGCTCTATTTTTGATTTTGGAAGATGATGGAGATGGAGTTACAGTTGTGAAACAGGGATGTAGATGGACTATATTTGATGTATAGAAGTTTTGTGATTGATTAGGAATGAAAATGCACGAGGGAAATGTGAGTTTAGGTTTCAAAGTCAGAATGTGCACATAGATGGAGTTTTGATGCAAGTTCTGATTTGAGGGAGTTTGGGAGATGTTTAAGGTGTTTGAGATTGTGTCTTAGCTCACAAATAGTATCTCTACTTATAAGCAAGTGGTTTTGAGACTTGTAGTTTATCAGAATTCAAATTCACACGTTTGTGGATTTTTGCTTGTTTTTGAAGAAAGCTTAAAAAATGTGGTTCCAATGCACAAGTACCTGGTTTATAGGTGGCTTAGAAGCTTTAAACATGTTGCTTCTGAGAATACATGTTGTGTGTGTTCAGAACAACAAGTTAGAGGCTCAAGAAGAGTGGACTTTGTGATTAAAGCAACTTTTCCAAAATGGCAATGTTGTCTTTCTTCCTAAAATGGTATTAAGCATGGACAATACATTGAATGCTTGGGTTAAAGCTCTAACAGTTGTACAAGAATTTAATTATGGATTGAAAGGAAAGTTAGAAGCTTGTAAAGTGGGATTTGTACAGCATGCTTGAAGATTGGATCAAGTGTTCATCATAAAATTAACTTGTAATTCAAGTTTGAAACCCTAACTTCTTGCCTTCGATTCTCTTAGCTCGAGTATGATCTTAATGAGTTCTTGGACATTTTGGAAAGCCTGTTACATCCTCTACAACCTTCATGTTTGACATTTTTGAAAATTAAATTTGTAAATAGGTGAAAAATTTCCATGAAGTTAGGTCAAAATCCTGCCTAACTAGGGCAAAATTTCATTAAGTCTTTTAAGTTTCATGAACATGTCTTCACAAAATAATAACTTGAAATCTAAGAATTTCTAGAAAAAGTTATGCCCTACAATGTTTTAGATCTCATTGATACCTACAACTTTCATGTTGGAAGTTTCCTTTAAATTATCTTGCACCATGATGTAAATTTGGCACAAAGTTGTGAAAATATGTGAACTTTTCAACACAAAAAATCCTAAGTTTTAGAATTTTGAATTTTCAAAGATGAATTTTGAATTTTTGATTTCTTGATGAACAAGTTTCTTATTTTGACATGTATTGATGAATATAAATCTTTGAAACTTGATTTTGATCAAAAAGTCAAAGTTTGACTTTTCAGTGTACAGTCGACTTTTCATCAGTTGACTGAAATTCATCTATCAATCAATTGATCTTGAGAAATGTTTTGACCCATGACATTAGTTCAAAATGATGTATTTGAATCCTTGAGATCATGCCATAAACCAATAAGTTATTTGTTAGGTCAAAAGTCAAAAATTGAACCTCCTTAGTCAAAACCCTAATTTTGACCATTTTGCCCTTTTGATGATCTGATCAAATTTATTGAGGAATTGTGATCCAAACTTGATCAATTGACATATATGAGTTCATAATGTTGATTTGGATCAAAAATTATGAACTTTGAGTGTAAATTGACCACAGTTGACTTTTTCCCCAATATAGTTGATTTTAGGTCATCTGATCAATTGACTGAGCAAAAATGTGATCCAAGACTTGAAACTCGACATGAGCAATCTTGATGGTTCCCAATGATCCATTAAAGCCATATGGAACCTTGAAAGTCCACTTGTCCTTGTGAAAACTTTAACCCTAATTTCAGTTGTCAGTGTTGAGGAAGTGTCTTGAGCTGATCAAACCCTGTGTAGTCTTGAATTAATGGAGATCTTATGAGAGATTTCTTGAGAAATGAGAGGGAAAATTTTGGGGTACAACACTATCGCAAGAAGTTGACTGAATTGATCAGTATCGTTTGAACTTGGCGTTGATAACAAAGCTTGTTGTAGGTAGATGATCCAGCGGGACATAGTCGTATGCTTTAATCCCTAACGTTTGCCTGGACCGTCCTTTCGGGTTTTCAGTCCACCAGGATACCCTTTTTTCCCAAGCCGCCTTTTCAGTTTTTCGACTTTCCGGGTGTACAATCTTTATATATATATATATATATATATATATATATATATATATATATATATATATATATATATATATATATATATATATATATATATATATATCCCTGATTTTTGCCTAGGCCAATCAACCTAGCTGGTCTCTTTTATGCGTAGTATTTTTTTTACTATGTCCACGTTTACAAGGTGCAGAAAATCTTCACTGTCCATGGTGGTAAGTATCATAGCACCTCCAGAAAATATCCTCTTAATCACAAATGGCCCTTCGTATGTGGGAGTCCACTTTCCCCTGGGATCACCTTGTGATAAAATGATGTACTTTATTACCAAGTCGCCAACCTGGTATACTCGATGTTTGACTTTCTTGTTGAAGGCTTTGATCATGCACTTCTAGTATATCTGACCACGGCTAACAGCCCAAGCCTTTTCTCATCAATCAAGTTTATCTGGTCCAGCCTAGTCTGAATCCACTCGTCTTCGTCTAAACCTGCGTCTTTCATAATCCTTAGAGAAGGAATCTGGACTTCGACAGGTAAGACAGCCTCCATATTGTAGACTAGAGAGAATGGGGTTGCCCCAGTTGATGTTCATACTGAAGTGAGATATACATGAAGAGAAAATGGTAACATCTTATGCCAATCTTTGTATGTCATCGTCATCTTCTGCGAAATCTTCTTGATGTTATTATTGGCGGCTTCCACTATGTCGTTCATCTTTGGTCGATACGGAGAAGAATTGTGGTGCTTAATATTGAACTGTGTACAGAGTTCCGTGATAATAGTGTTGTTAAGATTAATACCATTGTCTGTGATAATCCTTTCATGGATGCCATATCGATAGATGAGGTTATGCTTAATGAACAGGGCCACAACATTCTTTCTAGAGGAGGAAAACAAGGCTGCTTCAACTTACTTCGTGAAATAATCAATAGCAACCAGGATGAAACGGTGCCCATTAGAATCCATAGGCTTAATCTCTCCAATCATATCAATGCCCCACATTGCGAACGGCCAAGGAGCAGTCAAGATATTCAGAGGAACCGGAGGCACATGTACTTTGTCAGCATAAATCTGGCATTTATGACAGGTTCTGGAGTGATGATGGTAATCAGTTTCCATAGTCAACCAATAATAACCCGCTCTCAGGATTTTCTTAGCCATCATATGCCCACTGGAGTGAGTACCAAATATTCCTTCATGCATATCTTCCATAACCTTCTCAGCTTCCTTCTTGTCTACACATGGAAGTAAAGTTAAATCGTGATTGCGTATGTACAAAATTCAATTTCTCATAAAGAACTTGGAAGAGAACCTTCGTAAAAATTTCTTGTCATTAATAAACTCCCCTTCAGAGTACTCTTGAGCTTCGAGGTATCTTTTCACTTCGTGGTACCAAGGCTTTTCCTCTACTCCATTGGTATCAACTTCGTAGAAATACGTTGGTTCGTCTAGCTTTTCAATAGTGATTCGAGGAGCTCCATTGTCCCATCTGACTTTGAACATAGATGACATGGTAGCCAATGCGTCTTCCAACTGATTCTCTTCTCGTGGGATGTGCTCAAAAATAATCTCCTCAAAGTACGTAATTATGTCAACACATGCTCTCGACAAGGGATGATATTTGGATGCTTTGTATCCCATTCTTCCTTAATCTGACTGATCACTAGGGTTGAGTCCCCGTACACATCCAGGAACTTGATTCCCATGTCAATAGCAGCTTTGATACCCATGATGCACGCTTCGTACTCGGACATGTTATTGGTACAGTCAAAGCGTAATCTGGCGGTGAAGGGTGTATGTTAACCCTTGGGAGAGACAATCACAGCATCTATTTTGTTTCCAAGCACGTTAGAAGCTCCATCGAAAACTAAAGTCCATCGGGATTCCGGCTCAGGTCCTTCATACGGTCCAGGCTCTTCAGACTTTGTAACTAGCATGATATTCTCATCCGGGAACTCGAAATTCATAGATTGGTAGTCATCTACAGCTTGGTGAGTCAAATCATATGCCAGTATACTTCCTTTGATTGCCTTATGAGTGGCATACTAAATGTCGTATTCTTTTAAGACCATTTTCCATCCTGGTATTCTTCCGGATAGAGCGAGCTTCTTGAATATGTAATTTATATGACCCATCTTAGAGATCAACAAAGTGGTATGAGTCAACATATATTGTCTTAGTCGGCGAGCAGTCCATGCCAAAGCGCAACAAGTTTTCTCAAGCACTGAGTATCTTGTTTCACAGTCGGTAAACTTTTTGCTAAGGTAGTATATTGCATGTTCTTTTCGACCAGACTCGTCATGTTGCCCCAATACACAACCCATTGAGTTCTCTAACACTGTTAAGTACATGATCAAAGGTCTTCCTTCAATCGGTGGCATTAGAATCATAGGTTTCTGGAGGTACTCCTTGATCTTGTCAAAAGCTATCTGACAATCGTCGTTACACTTTACTACTTAATCTTTCTTCAGCAACTTGAAGATCGGCTCACAAGTAGCGGTCAAATGAGAAATAAATCTGGCAATATAGTTTAATAATCCCAGGAAACCTCTGCCTTCCTTCTCAGTACAGGGAGTTGGTATTTCTTGAATGGCTTTGACTTTAGCGGGATCAACCTCAATACCTTTACTACTGACGATGAAACCTAGGATTTTATCGGATCTTACCCCAAAGGTGCACCTGTTCAGATTCAATCTCATCTTGTACTTCTTCAATATTTCAAACTGTTTGTTTAGGTGGTCGAGATGTTCTTCTTCAATCTATGATCTGGCTACCATGTCGTCAATATAAACCTTAATCGCGTGATGTATCATTTC
Source organism: Vicia faba (assembly GCA_948472305.1). Classification (NCBI taxonomy): domain Eukaryota; kingdom Viridiplantae; phylum Streptophyta; class Magnoliopsida; order Fabales; family Fabaceae; genus Vicia; species Vicia faba. The sequence goes on along the minus strand of OX451737.1, from coordinate 206,355,960 downwards.
ATGGAATAAGGCTCCCATAGCACGTTGATATGTTGCACCAGCGTTCTTTAAACCAAAAGGCATAACTTTGTAGCAGAAAGTGCCCCACTATGTGACAAAAGTAGTCTTATCCATGTCTTCAGCTGCCATCTTGATCTGATTATAACCTGAGAAACCATCCATGAAAGAAAATACTTTATGTTGAGTAATGTTGCCAACCAGAACACCAATATGCGGCAGCGGAAAGTCATCTTTGGGGCTTGCCCTGTTCAGATCCTTATAGTCTACACACATACGCACTTTTCCATCCTTACTAGGTACTGGCACCACATTTGCAACCCATTGAGGTTAATATGTAACAGCCAAGAAACCTGTGTTGAACTGCTTCATAACCTCAGTTTGATCTTTTCAAACATCTTGGGACGCATACGACGAACCTTTTGCTTTATTGGAGAACAAACTTCTTTCATCGGTAGATGGTGAACCACAATATCAGTATCAAGCCCTGGCATGTCTTTGTATGACCAAGCAAAGATCTCAACATAGTCGTGCAACATCTGGATTAATTTGTTCTTGACACTATCTTCTAGATTGGCACGTATCTTGACCTCTTTCTTGTCCTCTTCAGTGTTCAAGTTCACAACCTCGACTGCATCTTCATGCGGCTGTATGGCTCTCTCTTCTTGCATTAACAGTCTAGCAAGCTCTCCTGGTACTTCATAATCTTCCTCACCTTCGCCCTCAGCTTGGTGGATCAGATTTTCAAATTCATAAGTGGCAATAGTAGAATTGTTATTGATGGGATCTAGAATGGATGTGGATCTGCAATTTGTTATGTGGGTGTGTGTAAGAACACATAGCTATTTTTAAAGTGATAAAATAAAGAAATACAAAGAGCGTAAAATTTGAATGCAGAGCATCCAATGATTTATTGAATGAAAATATGTTATGAAATGACAACCCTAACAAATGAACCATTGTGCCCCAGGTAAGACACAAGGCTTAAAGTTATTGTTTTAAAATTATATAACCAAACTTGAAAGCAATAAAACAGAAAGTAGCATTTACTCCTAAATAAAGGAGATTGGTATAACGTCTTCAGTCTTCCAGTTGCTGAGCCCATTGCCGGTAGAGGGGGAAATCCAACTGTCTAGGTCATAGTCACCATCAGCATCTTCTACCGTGTTAACTCCATTATTGCTGACGCGGAATAATAGTATTCTAATATGAGTACGACGCACAACCCTTTGAGTCACTGTAGTGAAACCCAAAACAAATTTGTCAGACTTGTAAGGATGTTAGGATGCTGACCCCAAGTAATGCAACCACCTTCTTCTTCTGCAGTTCTAGCATCCTTCAAAGAAGCAATTCTGTGTTCCGCCCTGGTAACCTTGGGAATAGCTGAAACGTCTTTATTGATGGTAGTCGTCCGAGGAATAAATTCAAAATTTTGGGAGGGGGTTTCGATGAATTATCCGTCCATCTCAACATACTTGAATGAGTTCAAGTGACTCACCATATACTCCTCTTCACCACAAACTGTAACAACCTTTCCTTTCACGGGATATTTCAGCTTTTGATGCAACATAGAGATGACAGCACCTGCCCCATGAATTCAAGGGCGTCAAAGAAAATAAGAATAGGTCGGTCGAATATCCATTACATAGAAGGTATAGTTGAATACCTGTGAACCTACTATGATTGAAAGATCCACCACTCTGTGCACCATCCTTTTTGAACCGTCAAAGGCTCTCACCACAATATCATTGGGTTTCAGCATAACCCATTCATAGTCAAGCCTGTCTAGAGCACCTTTTGGTAAGACATTCAACAAGTAACTCGTATCAACCAACACATGAGCTAAAGTAGTTCCCATGCATTCAATAGAGACACATAGGACCTTATTATGTTTTCTTCCTTCGGGAGTTAAATCAGCATCAGAAAAGCCTAGCCCATTATCAGTCGTCGGGCTAGAAACATAACTTTCAAATTGATCAGCTGAAATTTCTTGTGGTACGTGATCGGATTTCAAGAACTTCACCAAAGCCTGGGCATGGGCTTCCGAACACGATAATAGGGATAACATGGAGATCTTAGAGGGAGTCTGCCCCAGTTGTTCAACAATCTTGTAATCGCTTTTTGGATAATTTTGAGTACATCCTCCATTTCTTTCCTGGAAGTATCTTAAATGGCAAACTCTTTAGGTGCCTCTGTCCGGGCGTGCTCCACCATTTGTTCTCTGCCCCGAGTCTCAGTAATTGTCTCAGTAGCGGTAACACGAACTGGTGTGGCGATAGTCTTTGGAGAGATTTCGGGAGAGAAAACCCTTCCACTTCTAGTAACTTTACTGGTCACAACAATATTGTTAATGTTGGAACCAGTAACTTCAATACCTTCACTTTCAACAGTCAGTGGTTCTTGCTTGACGCCATGGTAGTAGATGTCGACCCCATAATTCCAAGAGACAACCTTATTAGATGAGTATGAGATTGGTCCGGGTGCGGTGATTATTAGAGTAACAACTCTAGGTTCAGCCTTAATTTTCACAGGGCCTTTGGAAGTGATCCTTATAGGAGTACCAAAAATTATAGATACCTCTTCAAGCTCCAAGTCTTGAAACGAATTCTCAATAGAAGGAGTCTTCTCAACTAGTATTATGTTGTTTTCCATCAGACGCTGAACACCTTCTTTCAGCAACTTGCAGCCATTCGGTTGGGTTGCGCAACAGTAGCACCTTTCAATGCAATTCGGAAATAAACCAGCCTACGACAAATTCTTCTTGATAATCATAAGTGGAGTAGTTAATTCACTTACCACCGAAACATATGAAACATCATCAATAGCACTTATGACTTTGTCGTGCTTAGGCATAGGTGCAGTAATCACATTGGGGGTCTCGGGAGAATCAAACTCAATCTCTTTATTGTCAATCATATCATGAATTTTATTTTTCAAATCCCAACAGCTATTTTTGTCGTGTTCGAGACTATTGGAATAATAGGCACATCTTACATTAGGATTGTACTTGGGGGAGGAAGTGTTGGGATTCTGAGGCAGATCTCTTAACATTATCAACTCTGCCTTCAATAGATGTTATAATGCCTGAGACAATGGCATGTTGATCTTAGTAAATTGTCTCCTGGGTGCGTCTATCCTACGCTGATTACCTTGTTGATGTTGTTGTACTGGCGCAGGATTAGAAATTAGCATAGCTCCCACAGACTAGTTGTGGTCATTTCTAGCATGACCCTTATGGCCATACACATCATTAGTTTCCTGCTTTCCATTAAACGTCTTCTTTATAGTACTTAAAGATGCAGCCACTTGAATTTTTCCACTCCTGATTCAAGCTTCAGTCGTTCCCCTGTTAATATCAGCTCGATGAATCCGGATGAAGAGCTTCCGATCAGATGATTGAAGAAAGGACCTGTCAAAGTTCCCATAAACATATCAACCAGATCCCTATCAGATAAAGGAGGTTGAACTCTTCCAGCTAGATCCCTCCATTTTTAGGCATACTCTTTGAAGCCTTCATTCGAGCTCATAGTCATACTTTGTAATTCCACATCGGTTGGTGCAAGATCATAATTGTATTGGTATTGTTTGTAAAAAGTAGTAACCAAGTCTTCCCAAGTACAGATATTAGTCCCTTCCAGCTGATAGAACCACTCCAATTGTGTTCCTGACAAGCTTTCTTGAAAGAAGTGCACCCATAACTTCCTGTCAGCAGTATGGGGTTGAATCTTTCAAACATACGACCTTAAATGAAGCTTTAGACAAGAAACACCATCATACTTCACAAAGGTAGGGACCTTGAATTTGTGAGGAATTACAACTCCCGAGATTAAACCCAGATCTTCAAAACCTAACCCAGGAACTCTCTGAATCTCCATAGCATTTAGATGATCTTCCAGTTGTTTGTATTTGTCATCAGTCAGAGGATACTATTCATCTGAATAGTATGCTTCCTCTTCATCAGAACCCTGATTGTTATTCTCCTCAGCTTTCACACTCTTATCATATTCCTATTGGTTATCCTCTTTATTTGATGGGACCTCAAAATCTAGAGCCCTTCTAACTAAAGAACTTTATATCTTTGTTTTTGAACATCCTTCTATAAGAATCAACACCAAAACGTCACGCGAGTCAAATCTAAATGAGTGTAGCATCGAGTATCAACCAACTCTGAATTGCACCAAAGTCAACTATCTCACTACCTTATAATGGCCAAGATGGGTCAATTAAGGTTCTAAAAGTCAGTTAGTGCTTATGATACCATGCGGAAGCCTAATGTTATCCTTAACTGACTCAAGGAACATCGGTACAAACCAAAGTGTCACACTAACGTAGTTGTCACTTCAACCATATCGGTCTATGCCTTACACTTTTCATGATATATTGCTACTTACCTAGGGTACCCTGGATCCGGGTGTAAGATCTTTGCAAGAAATTAAACCCAATCAGCCCTAAATTTTAAAGCAAACAAAGAAGACAAGTAAAATCAAGTAAAAGTGATCTAAGACTCTAAGGTAACCCCTCTTTTTTAAATACTCCCCAACAGAGTCGACAATTCTATAATATGGTGGGAGAGCTGACTTGTTTTGCGTTTTATCGTAAATGTTGTGGATAGCAAGAGTCGCCACCGACTTTTCTTTTATCCAATAAGGAAAGGGTGAAAAGAGAAGGAAAGACCTTGATAGATTTTGAGTTCAAGGGGTAGGTTATGAAAATGGAAGGTGTTATCACCTTTTTCACCCGTAGTTATCTACGGGCTCTTACTTTCTTAGCTCACTTTAAAATTTTGATTTTTTGTGTAAGTGTTTGAAAAATATTTTGAAATTAGAATTTTGTAACGACTCTTGTATCAGTCCTTAAGAATGTGTACAAAGTGTTTGTTTGGAAATATTTCTTTTTGAAAGTGTGATGTGAAAATGTTTTGTTTTGAAAAAATTGTGAGCAAGCGATTAACAATATTCTACCCACTCAAGGTTGTTCTTGCACTTTTCCTACTACTTTAAATAGTGATATATGTACCATTAGTTAGTAGGAAGCCCTATTGTTATATGTGAAGGGACAGGCGAAGGGTCATCGTACAGTCATTAAAGGAAACTTATAAGGATGCTTTATCAATTTTTGTAAGGGACTGTCGTTGTTTTATTCGTTGGCAACTCGAGGGACTAGATCATTTTCGAAAGGAAACGTCGAAAGGATCATCGAGGGACTATGATCTTTTTGTATGATGACTTGATCAAGGGACTTTACTAAGGCATCCCTATGTTCAAGGGACATGACCGTTTATTTTTGAAGGTAACAAGGGAGGCTATCCTATAGGTGTGACTGTGCAAGTGTGTTGTATTCATTTATTTTATCTTTTGAAGTTAGGTTTTTCTAACGATTCGTTTTAGTCTTTCCATACAACCCTAATTACTAAGAATTAATATAGAATATAAAAAAGACATAAAGTTGCGGAAAGTAAAAAGCAGAAAAGATAAACCTAAACCTATTACACGGCTTTGAGGAAGTTGCATAATAGAAAGCGGAAAGTAAAACCCTAAGATATTACAACCCGAAAAACAATTACATAATGATGTAAAAGTAAAGCGAGAAATCTAAATATTAAAAATTGCAAACCCCATACACTTTATGTATGAAAATAAAATTAAATTAAAATAGAGGAAAAACAGAAATGTTTTTAATGATTTTTTATGGAAAAGGTTTTTTAATGATGATTAAAATAAACCTAAAAACTAATTAATTTTAATTAACAAAAATAGTTGATTAATTAAGTTAATAAAAAAGGTTAATGGTGAAAAACCTAAAATTAATTAATTTTATTTAAGAAAAAAAGTTAATTAAAAAAGGTTAATTAAAAGAAACTAAAACCTAATTAGGATTTGTAAAAAGGTTTTGTGGTTAAGTGAATTTAGGGTTGGATAGAAATTAAGGAAAAACAAGTTAAAAATAAAATGATGTAAAACTTGCCAGGGGTTGGTGTTGAACCCATGCCCTTAGCCTCCTGCCCAACAAGGCTTACCACTGCACCAAGCGCACGCTTGCGTTAGCGGAATGCGCGCAATGAAATACATAACAAAACCTGCAAAAATATGAAAAATATGGAGAGAAAAATCCCAAAACACCAAAAGGCAGGGCTCGAACCCACGCACTGGCATAGTAAGACCTTATCTCGCGCGCGCTTGCCATTGGGGTGGTTGTACTTCCGATAACATGTATGAAACAAAATCGTTATGTAATAAAACAAAATTACTGGACCGGTGAAGCGTCGGAGCCCTAGCTTTGATCGTCTTCTCTGGTAAGCTCGTTTTCTCCAACCTGCAAAACAGCAATTGTTAGTGATTTCTAGGGACCCTACCCCCATAATTCAGGCCTTGAAATTTCAATGGAAGTATTATTTTTAGCCAAATCGTGTTGGTTTGTGAGATATGACAAAAATAATATGAATCGGACCAAACATGGCAATTCACGATTTAGCCATTATGGGGATCATGCAATGGTCTTGTCCTGCACATGGATATCTCGAAACAAATTAGTGGTGTTAGTTTCGATTAAAGCATGAAGAAAACAAAAAATATGAATTCACAAATTAATGGTAATCGGAGATGCATGGGATGTCTGTTTCGTGTGCTTTGGATCATCACAAATGATCCATTCTTACCCTATACCACCTTAGAGATCGATTAGAAGGGTTGATAGGCTTTGAAAGTGGATGCAAAATAGGGTTTCACTTGGCCCTAGTTTTTGATATTTTTGGAGTTTTGGAAGAGGTTTATTGCTGCAAGGTTTCGTGTCATGTTATGTATGAATGAAGAGGATATATAATGCTTGAATTAGGTCAAAAGATTGTGGTCTTGGACCTTGTAAGAAAAGTCTTGACTTTATCTTATTTAATTTTGAATTTAAATTAATAAAAATCAAAATAAATAAAATCAAAATAAAATGGGTGTATGAATAAGTTTTGAGGTTCACTATGAAGTATATAACACGCATGGACCCTGAAACAATAGCCCATTAGCCCAAAAATTCAAGTTTAGTCAATTTAGGTTTCATGCATTTTCTCAAAATTTCTCCACTTGCACCAATCATAACTCTCTCACTTTTTATCATTTGAAGGTGATATTAGACTTTTTGGAAAGCTCAAGATGTCCTCTAAAATCTCTATTTTTCTCATTTTTGCATTTGAAGAATTTATCTTGATGTAAGATGCCTTGACAAAAAGTGTCTTTTTGTTGACTTTTGAAATGACCTATAATGTATTGGCGCATATCTCTCAAATGAAGCATTTTTTGGACTTGAGGTTAGATTTACAAAGTTTTATAGAGTTTAATTTCCTTTACAATGAGATTTGGTTAATAAAAATCTGATGAAGCATGTGAAAGTTATGCTTGGTCAAAGTTCAGTTGACTTCTCCTTAAGAAACCCCTAATTTGGCAACTTTGACTTTTGATGAATTGAGAGATTTCTTAATGACTCGTGATAAACCCTTGATAAAATTTTGAATGTGACTTAAAAATATTGATGTTGACCAAAAATCTTGAAGTTTGACTGTATGTTGACCAAAGTTGACTTTTTACCCAATACAGTTGATTTTTAGTCATTTAAGCAATTGACTGAGCAAACTTTTGATGCAAGGCTTGATATTTGGCATGAGCATTCCTTGAGACATATTAGGAACCTTGAAATCCACTTGAGTCATTATAAGCTCAAATTTCCTTGAGAAAAGTAAAACCCCAATTGTAGGTCAACTGCCTAGGAGGAGAATTTGTCTGATCAAACATTGAGTAGCCTTGAGCCATTGAAAACTTTAGGAGCATGAAGAGATTTATTGAAGAAAATGGGAGGATAAATTTTAGGGTACAACAAATAAAATAATCACATTACTAAAATTCAGTTTTAAAATGTTGAGTTAATTTGAATTTAAATTTCAAAATTGTAGTAAAAGTTGCTAAAATGCGTATTAAGTTGATATTTGATAAATGGTATCATATTAAGAGAATTTATTTGTACACATTGTTGTCTTCTTGCAGGTCTATGGATAAAAATGCAAGTACTCTAAGAATTCGGATGTGGATATCTGAATGCACTGTATTTATCAAGAAAAAATGTCTTTGCATGTGCATATCTGAAGTAATTTTATTTTGTTAAGAAAAGGTGACTTCGCATGTGCATATTTGAATTCACCCCATAATTTAACACTTCAAATATGCACATCCGAATTCATTTAATTGTTATCAGTTGCACGAACAGAACATATAACCCATTTCTTTACAAATCCCTAAACCTCATTTCTACTCAAAACTCTTAATTTCTACTACTCAAACTTGGATAATCTACTCATTTCTACTCATTCCAACTTATCTTCTCATTTATACTCATTTCAAGTCATTCCAACTCATCTCCAAAGCTCCAAATTTGTGTAAGTTTTCTCCATTTCCATTTGATTCACTTTGCAATGCTATAATAGTTTATTAGGTTAGCTAGAATCAATGACATTGTTTAGGTTGATGTTATAGTAGTTAAATGTTGGTGTTTGGGTGACAAAAAATAGTTTTTGGATGATTTAAGGCAAGAAGAAAAAGTTATCTGAAAGTGGTTGTTCGCAGGTGGTTTTGGATGTGCACATCCGAAACCCCCTGATAAGTGCAAATTGTAGCTATTTTTGTATATATTTTTTGTTGAACTTATCGACTCTTTGTTGTAAATGTCGGTTGAATAAATTTGACTTTTGTGTAAATACGTTTAGTTTCTATTTATTTGTGTTTTTGTGTACATAGTGTACTGTTTGATATTTTTCCATTTATTTTGCAGGTATTCTTTTACATTTTGGAGCATCGAGGAATAAGGTGTCGAAGGCACGACTCTGGATGTGCGTTTTCGAAATAAAAGACTAGTTTTGAGAAGTTATGTTTAGGAGAGTCCGCTTAGCATGCAGAAGGCAACTAAGCGCGGGTCCGCTCAGCACATTTTATAGTGCGCTGCTTGCGTTATGACATTTTGGCAGAAGCATTGTTTTGAATCCCTCTTATCACAATATCGCGCTTATCGCAATTTAGGGTGATTTGATGTGTAAAATAAAGAAGTCGCGCACCAGGCCCGCTTAGCACGGTCTACTAAGATTTCTTTTATAACTTCAGATTTATTTCATTTTTAGGTTATGGTTTTGGGGAAGTTTTTGCTCTGAACCCCATCAACCTCCAATTTTGTTAGGATTAGCTTAGATAACAACTATGGAGCTTGCATACGGATGATACGGGGTGGTTTACTCTTTGATCGGCGCTGACAAACTGGTAGATTTGTGGTTCATTTCTCTTTTTCTTTGTGTATTCTCTATTGGTTGGGTTTGTATGTATATTTTCTTTGAACTCATGTATATTTGTCGCCCTTGGCGTTATATAAAACTTTCTTTACAAATCTTTGTCGATTGTTATCCTTAATTTTTGCTCTGTGCTAGAGATTTGAGTTGTTATAGACATATACTACTTGAATTCTTATCTAGGAGGATTATATAATAGTGTCTTAATTCTAGAGATAAATTTAGTGCTATTATTCACTTGGGGTGTCTGTAATTAATGCCTCTGTGTTGTTTGTGTTTCTCAGAGATCGTCAACACAAGCGAGCATGGTTGACTTCTGTGTTATTAAGGTTGATTGAGAGATTGTCGCCGAGGTGATACAGTGGGTGATGTGTTTGACACTGTTGTACCCCAAAATTTGAACTCTCATGTCTCAAGGACTTTTAGAATTACTTCAGTCAAATTTCACGCCTCATATCACTTTTTCTAAGAAGAATCATTCAAATTACCAAAAGGGGCAAAATGGGCAAAATTAGGGTTTTGACTAAAAAGTGACTGAACTTTGATTTTTTACCTAATACCTGGCTTATTGGTTGGAAGCATGATCTCAAGGATCCGAGCGCGTAATTTTGACCTAATTTCATATTTCAATTCATCTTCTGAGATCATTGGATTGATAGACAAATTCAGTCAATTGGTGAGAAAAGTCAATTGTACACTAAAAAGTCAAACTTTGACTTTTTGACCAAAGTTGAGTCCCAAAAATCATATTTCATCAAGACATCCAAAATATGAAATTCAATCATCAAAAATCAAGAGAATCAAAAATCTAACTTTGTAAGACTTTGAAATTTTTCTAAGTATTTTCTATACTTGGTTAATTTCATTTGCTTCATGACATTTTTTACTACAATTCCAAATAATTCAAAATGATGCAAGTAATTTAAGTTATTACAAAGTGGCATTTTTGCAAGTTTACAAATCCTAAACTTTGTATTGCTTGGACTTTTTTTTTTATTCAAAATCTTGCCACAATGCTTTGTCCTTGATACAATATGCATAAATTGCTCCACAAACCAAACTTGTTTCATACTACAAACTATGTTGCCCAAGTTATTGCTGAACAAAAAATGATATGTTACTTCTATACTTTGCCACAACACTCCAAACCCTTGCTCATTTGCTGTCTTACAAAACCTTGTGCCATGCTGCACCATAAACCTGTCACAAAACCTGCACTGATGTCCTATACAATCCAAAATATGTCCACAAAACTAGTAAAAAACTGCCCTATGCAGTCTGCCCCAAGCCTGCATCATAACAGTCCCAAAATTGCACCAAAATGGCAAAGGAAATTTGTGTGCTGAAAGTATCAAAATAGTAGGGAAAAACAATTCAAAATAACTTATTTGATTTTCCCCCTAAATCACAGTAAAGGGTCTACAAAAGGGGACTGTCTCATAGGACAAAGGGGTTAGATTGGAGAGGTTGGATTTTGGAGAGAAAAAACAGAACTTTTGTTAAACTTTGCTCATTCATAAAACCTAACTCATTTCATAAAACTTAGTTCATCCATAAAAAATTTGCTCACCTTCAACTCTGTTTTCACTCACAAAAATATAAAAATCCTCAATCCATTGTTATACAACCTTGCAAACTTTCCCCTAAACAAACTACCCAAACACCTCATATACATCACATGGAGATTGTTCTAACCTAAGAACAGTTTCTGTAACACCTTTATCATCACCTTCTAAGCATAAACAAAAAAACAGTACCTTACACCTTTGACTGGGTTGGAGCGATTCTGGAACTTGGTCACACAGAGCAAGGATTGGAGTAGCTCTAAATAGGAGTTCGGTCATTCATCACTTTGCATCCGGAGATATCCATACGTATTCCAAACTTTCACTTCAAGAGGTATATCTTTTCTTCAAACTATATTATCTTTTTCCATACATCATTTGTTGTTTGTGTCCAAAAGATATGTAAAAGGTAAGTCAAAAAAAGGGAAAACTCAGTAAAAAAGAGCATGACAGGGCTGACACGGGTGCCCGTGTCACCTGACACAGCCGTGTCAGCTCCTCTGTTGAAAAAAATCATGAAAAAATGCAGGTCAGGGGCCGACACGGGTGCCCGTGTCACAGGACACGGCCGTGTCAGCCATACTGGAAATTTACGCTAACAAAAATGCAGGCCAGGAGCTGACACGGGTGTGTTAGAACAGAGTTTAAATCTACTACCCTAAGTTTAAGTTTTGATGATAACAAAATGAATAGATATATTAATTATGTGATTCATGTAAGAACTATTTGCTACCTAAAATATTACTTTCTGTTTTGCAGAAACTCTGATATGTATCAGCAAGAGTACATCATAATCAGCATCAGAATATTGGTTATCAACATCAGCATCAGAAGATGCTATATCAGATACCAGAATCAGAAGAACAACTCATGCTTATGCTGAAGCTTGATGAACAGATTTGCGCTCAATACTCTGAACTCTGATAAAGACAACAACAGTTCATCAGCACTTAAGCAGCGTCAGAATGAGCCAAAGCCAGAACATGCTTTAGTAGAAACGGAATTGTGCATTCAAGATGAGTTATTACCAACGGCATCATTCCAGACAAGATCTGCTTAATAAGGAAAGATTGTTATTGGCATTGAATCATAATTATTGCTCCAACGTTCATCAATTTCAATGCTATATAAACAAGTCAATGAAGATTGAATTGGCTAATGCTCTACATCATTTCTACGCCTAAAAGCTATTCATCATCTTTATATTCTCAGTTTGCTAAAAGCTCCATATTTCCTTACTCAATTATTTTAGCAATCTAGTTTCCATAAGCTTAAGTTGTGTAGTATCACAGTTGTGATAAACAGTTTTGTAGAAAACATTCACACACCTAGATTTCAATTCTTTGTAAGAAAGTGATTCCTTGACAAACCGGTTTGTGGTTTGCATCAAGAAGGCTTTAGCAGTTGTTAAAGCAGATTGTAATATTCAGTTGAATATAGTGGATTAAGACCTCGTTGGAGAGAGGCGAAATCACCTTGACGGGTGGACTGGAGTAGTTTGAGATCAAACAAACCAGGATAAAAATATCGTGTTCATTGCATTGATTTTCAGTTTTACAATTCAACCCCCCTTCTTGTGTTTTTCACTTCTTCAATTGGCATCAGAGCGCCTGGTTCTGAGCTAAAACACTTAACCGTGTCAGTACAAGATCCAGCGTCAGAAAAACACAATGGCAGGAACTTATTCACACACCAGCAATGACAACCATGAGGACAGAGACAGGTTCAGCGGCAAACCTCCAGTCTTTGATGGAGAAAATTTTGATTACTGGAAAGACAGAATTGAAAGCTTCTTTCTGGAACATGATGCTGATCTGTGGGACATGGTGACAGATGGATACACGCACCCTGTGAATGCAAGCGGTCAGAAGATTGATAGGAAAACAATGTCTGACCAACAAAAGCGTGACTTCAAAAATCACCACAAGGCCAGAACCATCCTTCTCATCGCCATCTCTTATGCTGAATATGAAAAGATCTCCAACAGAGACACAGCAAAGAACATGTTTGACTCACTCAGAATGACGCATGAGGGCAACGTTCAGGTCAAAGAAACTAAAGCTCTTGCGCTCATTCAGAAGTATGAGGCATTCAAAATGGAAGAAAGTGAATCCATTGAAACAATGTTCTCAAGATTCCAGATTCTGGTAGCTGGTCTCAAGGTTCTGGACAAAGGTTACTCTACTGCTGATCACGTCAAGAAAATCATCAGAAGCTTACCAAAGCAGTGGAGGCCAATGGTTACAGCTCTGGAGCTAGCAAAAGATATCAACAAAATTTCTCTGGAGGAACTTATCAGCTCCCTCAGAAGTCATGAGATAGAGCTAGAAGCTGATGAACCCCAGAAGCAAGGTAAGCCTTTAGCATTAAAATCTAACAAAAAATCTGAGTCTAAAGTTTTGCAGGCAGTTGAAGAAACATTTGATGGATCCTCATCAGAAGAAGACGAACTCTCCCTCCTCTCCAGAAGAGTGAATCAACTGTGGAAGCAGAGGCAAAGGAAGTTCAGGAATCCCAGAAGATCTGATCAGAACGAATCTTCTTCCAGATACAGAAGGACAGATTCTTCCTCTGGATACAGAAGATCTGAAGGCTCCTCAGGAAGCAGAAAGCCAAACACCAAGGACATCATCTGCTATGAGTGCAATGAGCAAGGAAACTACAAGAGTGACTGCCCAAAGCTTCAGAGGGAAAAGCCCAAAAAGAAGTTTGGAAGAGAAAAGAAGAAAAGTCTCATGGCTACATGGGATGACTCTGACCCGTCTGAAGCTGACTCAGAATCAGATGATGAGAGAGCCAACATAGCTCTCATGGCCAACATTGCAGAAGATAGTGAAGCTTCTGAATCAGACACAGAATCAGATACTGAAGAGGTATTTCCTGACTTTGTTGTTAATTTTACTAAGGCTGAACTCGCTGAAAGCCTTAACGAAATTCTGGAAAGGTACCAGCAGATTAGAGTTAAATTCAGAAACCTGAAAAGGAATCTTGAATCTGACTCTGATAAGACTGAGAGTCTTAAATTGGAAAATTCTGAGCTGAGAAATAAAATTTCAAAATTAGAAAATACTTTACAAAACTCTCAGAAGGAACCAATTTCTGAAACTCCCAGCAGCGCTGATGAGATCATCAAGGAGTATGATCACAGTTTCCAGAAGTTCCTTGCTAAAAGCATAGATAGCAGCAAAATGGCTTCAATGATCTATGGAGTTAGCAGAAACGGCAGGAAGGGAATAGGATACCAAGGTAAGGTTCCTACACCAAGGAATGTCATGGATTTAACCATTAAACACACTCCTCTGAACTCACATTTTGTGTATGGTCACACACATGCTATTAAATACACTAGCAGTAAGTACTCTGTGAAACCAAAATTCAACCAGAGTTTTGGTAAATCTAATAAATCAGGACCCAAGAAAATCTGGGTACCTAAGGATAAAATAATACATGTTGCAGATATCTTTAGCAGCAAATCAGAAACACCAGTCATGGTACCTGGACTCTGGCTGCTCGCGACACATGACGGGAAGAAGGCATATGTTCCAAAGCTTGGAACTTAAGCCTGGAGGCCACGTTGGCTTTGGAGGCAATCAGAGGGGAAAGATAATTGGCTCTGGAACTGTAGGTAATGGAAATCTTCCCTCTATTAATAATGTTATGCTAATAGATGGATTAATGCATAATATGTTACCCATAAGTCAATTAAGTGATAACGGTTATGATATAATCTTTAATCAAAAATCATGTAAAGCTGTTAGTCAGAAAGATGGGACTATCCTGTTTAATGGAAAGAGGAAAAACAACATCTATAAAATCAAACTTTCTGAACTGAAAAGTCAGAATGTAAAGTGTCTTCTGTCTGTTAACAACGAGCAGTGGATCTTGCACAGAAGATTGGGGCATGTTAGTATGAGAAGAATATCTCAGATTAACAAACTCAATCTGGTCAGAGGACTTCCTAATTTGAAGTTCAATTCAGATGCTCTGTGTGAAGCATGTCTGAAAGGCAAGTTTGCAAAACCTTCTTTTAAATCTAAAAATGTTGTTTCTACCTCTAAGCCATTAGAACTTCTGCACATTGACTTATTTGGACCAGTTAAAATTGCTTCAGTCAGTGGCAAGAAGTATGGGTTAGTAATCGTAGATGACTATAACAGATGGACATGGGTAAAGTTCTTAAGACACAAGGACGAGTCACACTCTGTGTTTATTACCTTATGTAACCAAGTTCAAAATGAAAAGGATCTTAGAATCGTTAAAGTCAGAAGTGACCATGGTGGAGAGTTTGAAAACAAAGATTTTGAGTCATTCTTTAATGACAGAGGCATTCTGCATGATTTCTCTTGTCCTAGAACTCCCCAACAAAATGGAGTTGTAGAACGAAAGAACAGAACATTGCAAGAAATGGCCAGAACCATGATCAATGAGACAAACGTTGCTAAGATCTTCTGGGCAGAAGCAATAAACACAGCGTGCTACATTCAGAATAGAATCTCAATAAGACCTATTCTGGAAAAGACTCCATATGAATTGTGGAAGAACAGAAAGCCCAACATTTCATATTTTCATCCATTTGGATGTACTTGTTTTATGTTAAATACAAAGAATTATTTGAACAAGTTTGACTCTAAAGCACAGAAGTGTATTATGTTAGGATACTCTGAACGCTCAAGAGGGTACAGAGTATACAATACAGAAACACAGATTGTGGAAGAATCAATCAGTGTTCGTTTTGATGATAAGCTTGACTCTGAAAAGTCAAAGCAGAATGAAGTTTTTGCAGGTATGGAAATTGAATTTACAGGTTCTGAAGACAAGTCATCAGAAGCTCTCAACAGAAACACTCCTTCAACGTCTGAAAGAAGCACTGCTAGAAATCCTACAACAGTTGTTGATCAACCTCAGAAGAGATTACCCAGAAGAAGCTTGGATCACCCAGAAGAAACTATCTTAGGAAGAAAGGAAAATCCAATCAGGACAAGAGCAAGCTTCAGAAACTCTGAAGAAACCCTCATCGGACTTGTGTCTCTGATTGAACCTTATTCTATTGATGAAGCACTTCTGGACAACGACTGGATTCTAGCAATGCAAGAAGAGCTGAATCAATTCACCAGAAATGATGTATGGGATCTTGTTCCCAGACCAAAAGGATTCAACGTCATTGGAACAAGATGGGTGTTCATAAACAAGCTAAATGAACAAGGTGAAGTCATCAGAAACAAAGCACGACTGGTAGCACAAGGTTATAGTCAGCAAGAGGGAACAGACTATACAGAAACCTTTGCTCCAGTCGCCAGGTTAGAATCTATCAGACTTTTAATTTCATTTGTTGTTAATAGAGGCATCACTCTGTATCAGATGGATGTCAAGAGTGCATTCTTAAATGGTTATATAGAAGAAGAGGTTTATGTGCACCAACCCCCTGGTTTTGAAAATACAAAACATCCAGAACATATTTTCAAACTAAAGAAGTCACTATATGGTCTGAAACAAGCTCCCAGAGCTTGGTATGAAAGACTAAGTAACTTTCTGTTAGAAAATGAATTCACCAGAGGGAAGGTGGACACTACCTTATTCTGTAAGTCAGTTAAGAATGACATCTTAGTCTGTCAAATTTATGTTGATGATATTATTTTTGGATCTACTAATCCTTCTCTTGGAAGAAAATTTGCTAAGTGTATGCAGGCAGAATTTGAGATGAGCCTCATGGGGGAACTGAAATTCTTTCTAGGAATTCAGATCAATCAAACTCCAGAGGGAACTTACATTCATCGGAGCAAATATATCAGAGATCTTCTGAAGAAATTTGACCTCTCAGAATGTAAGCCATCAAAGATTCCAATGCATCCCATGTGCATTCTGGAAAGAGAAGAGGTAAGAAAAAAGGTAGAACAGAAGGTCTACAGAGGTATGATTGGTTCTCTCCTTTATCTGACAGCTTCAAGACATGATATCTTATTCAGCGTATGTATTTGTGCTAGATTCCAATCAGATCCTAGAGAATCTCACTTAACAGCTGTTAAGCGAATTTTCAAGTATCTGAAAGGTACTACTAATCTGGGTTTATTTTATAGAAAATCTAGTGATTACAGCTTAGTAGGCTACTGCGATGCTGACTTTGCTGGAGACAGAGTAGAGCGTAAAAGTACTTCTGGAAGCTGCCAGTTTCTGGGTGTTGGCTCCTAAATTCGACATCTTTGTTTTGATTGATGGCAGCCATTAAAAGGCTGAAAGATGCTTTCGAGTGGCTAAGCCTGTCGAAGTGCCCGTCGAAAGATGGCAAAATACTTAGAAGATTTCTTCCAAGGAAGAAGGCTGATTGCCTTCGACGTCGAAGGAGTTTTCGTCGAAGACGTTTCTTGATGAAAGTGTTCGATGGTCCAGAGTGGAGCAGTTTGAAATTCAAAGCTTTGGAGGGAAAACGGTTTCCAGCAGTTACTACGTGCAAACGTGCAAGGATCTGGAGCGTCGAGCATGGAGAACGTGCCAAGTGGCTTAATCTCGAAGCAGTGTAACTGCCCGACGGTTACTTGGAATGTTTTAGTATAAATAGGAGTAGACATGTAGTTTCTCGCGTGTGTTCACAAATAGATACATAGTCACTCATTTAGATTCAAGTACCCAGTGTGAGCGAAAGAATTGTTGAGAAATGTATGTGTGAAACACCAATTTTTATCAATTAAAGTCATTTACCTTTCCAGTATTTTACATGCTTTTCCCCTTTAAATTCCTGTCGAACCTTTACTTTAAAGCCTTGTTTATTTTACCAAGCCTTTCCTTTATGCAATTTACTTGAAACATTTTATTTAAAGCCTTATCCACATTAATCAAACTTCAAAATCAACCTATGTCCATAGGATCAATCTGATCGATCCTGCGAGTAACCAAATAAGTAACCATTTGGAGGATCAGCGGTTGTTTACCAAAACCCAAGGTAAACAAATTGGCACACCCGGTGGGACCGTGTGTTGATTGTTGAAAATTATCTCATCTTTTCGAGTTGTATGTTATTGAGGAGTGGTAGAATATACACCAACGATAACAATACTGCCAGAAGAAGGGAAGAGATGGCGAATCCGCCAAACAACAACGAAATTCCACCACCAAGTGTGGGAGCAACGGTTAATATGACCGTAAGTGAAGCGACGAACGTTGGTTCGACACCAGCAGTGTCAGTCACAACCACGGGGCCAATAACTTCGTTTTCAGGCCCCAGAATACCTTTGGGAACTCCCCCTCCAAGGGGAAATATAGGCACAAGGCCTGTGGTTCCCCCAGGATTTATTCCATTCTATGGTATGCCAACTTCTGAAGTGGCAAGCCTGACGAATGCTGCGTCCACTTATTCAGACCCTTTCGTGAGTGCCTCTTCGCCACTCCAAGGCTCTGGAGTAGGCATGGCGAATAGAAATAGGACCCAACTCTTAGGAGGAACGTCCCAAGTAGCCCATGGCCTTACAAATGCCTCGACAGCAGTCTTGAGGCAACAGATGGACGAAAGCAATCATGATATGGTGCAAATGTTGGCACAAACCTTGAGTACAGTGCTAAATCCTCTAATACAAAATACTACTCAATCGAATCAGCAAGTTACAGCGCAAATGACGCGTTTGGCTGACTTCTTTGGAGTACCCCCACCTATTCGACAGCCCCAAAGGGCGCAAATAAGGGGAAATCAGGGGATATTTGTAGAGGAAGAAACCACCATTAATCAGGCCCAACAGCCTGTAGAACAACCTGTCGAAGAACCTAGGGTAATAGCCCCAGAGGTAAGGTTAGTTAACAGAAACCAAAATGCTGACGAAGTGGTTCAGCATATCCAACACCAAAACATGGGTTTGGAAAATAATCTGGCAACCATGATCGAAAGGATCATGAATCAGAATGGGATGAACATGGGCTTTCGAAGGCCCAACTTTACATCGCCATTGTCAGAATATGTGTTACAAACTGACCTACCTCCTAGAAGCAAAGTCCCCAAATTTACTAAGTTCTCTGGGGACACGACAGAATCTACTGTCGAACATGTGGCAAGGTATTTGATCGAAGCAGGAGACATTTCAAATAATGAAAACCTAAGGATCAAATACTTCCCAAGTTCCTTAACCAAGAACGCTTTTACTTGGTTCACAACTCTACCCCCCAATTCGATCCACCATTGGACCCAGTTGGAAAGATTGTTCCATGAACAATTCTATATGGGGCAAACCAAGATAAGCCTGAAAGAACTGGCGAGTGTGAAGAGACGTTTCACTGAACCTATAGACGAATATCTGAATAGGTTTAGGTTGCTTAAGGCGAGATGTTTTACACAAGTGCCAGAACATGAGTTGGTCGAAATAGCTGCAGGCGGTTTAGATTATTCCATCAGGAAGAAGCTAGATACTCAGTACCTAAGAGACATGGCCCAACTGGCCGATAGAGTTCGACAGGTCGAACGCCTCAAAGCTGAAAAAGCTAAGGCAACGAAAACTCACAAGAGATAAAGAATAGCGTACGTTGAGATGGATGACGAAGATCTGGAATCCTTCGACGATACTTTAGCTGTCGAAGAAGGAGAAGTCGATTTAGCAGAACTAAAGCAAGGGCCACCATACTCTTGTAAACAGTTAGTCCCCTCAAATGGGAAAAATCCCATTGGTCCAGACAGGACCAACGATAGGTTCCCAAAAAAGACTTATAGTTTTGACATCACAAAATGTGATGAAATATTCGACTTGCTAGTTAAAGATGGCCAAATGATAGTACCCCCTGGGGTAAAAGTGCCTCCTCTTGATCAAAGAAAGAAGAGAGGTTTTTGCAAATATCATAATTTTTTGGGCCATAAAACTTCTCATTGTTTTCTTTTCAGGAATCTTGTGCAAGACGCTATTGAGGAAGGGAGATTAAAGTTTGCTGACAAATCCCCCATGGCTGTCGACTCCAATCCACTGAAGGCTGAAGCCCACTATGCAGAACCCTCTGAGGTGAACATGATAGAGGCGACCAAGATCCAGTCGAAGAAGCCAGGAATTACCATGGTCGAAGTCTCAAAGGACCACATCAACATGCCAATCTTTGGCAGTTTTTCTGGAAACTTATCCAGGAAGACAATTGAGGCTGTCCAGAAAGCGGTCGAAGACCCGAAGTCGAAGACTGCTGAAGCACAAACAACTGGACCAAAGCCCAGTTCCCACTTGGCCACTGTACAAGGCCAGACGGAGAATCTGGAGACACAAATGAAACAACTAACTCTTGCTACTAAGGATACCATGAATATCAACATGGTTGAACTTTCTGACCCTAAAGCTTCAGAAGAAGCCATAAGGCAAGAGCAGGCAAATAAAACGGCTTTCCCTAGGGAAAACGAAAACTTGGCAGATTTTTTACAAAGATGCCAGAAGAAGAAATCAGAGGTGATGCTGTGTCCAAGATGCAGTTCTATCTTTGATAAAAAAGCTGCTGAGCATATACAAGGCGTGAGAGCAGCGAACAAGAGAAGGGAGAATGCTGACCTTCGACATGATCCCAGAAGGGGTTCTAATCAAGACAAGAGGCCATTGACTTTTAGGCCTCCAACAAATGTACCAGTAGACACTTGGTACAAAACATCTGGCCGGAAAAGGCCAAGTGAAGAGAAATGGCATTCTTTCGAAGTGCCAAGAGGTTCCTCTTTGATTCAGAAGAAAGAGCCTCAAGTTGCTGCACCCAAGGTTGCTCAAGTGTCCAGCAACTACAAGGGAAAAAATCCTATGTCGAGATCCCAATGGAGGAGATATCAAAGAAGGCGAAAAGCTGAAAGGGAGGCTGCCAACGAACCTAAGGCAGAAACTAGTTCGAATGTGCCTCAAAGGAAACAAAGAAAGCCTCTTGAGAGAGAACCAGTTACCAACAGGCTAGTTTGGCCTAACCAAAGTGAAGTCGAAGACGAAGATGATGCTGAGTCCGACGATACTCTGGATATAATGGTGAATATTGTTTCAGTGCTGCCTAGGGAATTCAATCGACAGGTAGAAGTCGAAGCCAGTGACTGGGAGGTGGAACAAGAAATGGCCAAACATAGGCCAGTGTGCTATTTTGTCATGGACAATGGCACTACAGAGGAACAAAATGGCTTCTTCGAGCCACCTACAGAGGCGATGAAGAATCACCTCAAACCTTTGTTCATAAGGGCTAAGCTCGAAGAGACCACTGTGAACAAAATATTGGTCGACTGTGGGGCCACTATCAATATTATCCCTCATTCTATGCTAAGGAAGATTGGCAAAAGGGATGAAGAAATCAAACCTCACAATATGGTCTTGTCCAACTATGAGGGAGGCATTGGGACCACCATGGGAGTGATCCAGCTCGACATAAAAGTTGGGTCGATCCTTCGACCAACAATGTTCATGGTCATATCGGCCAAACCTAACTACAACCTTTTGTTAGGCCGTGAGTGGATTCATGGTGTAGGTGTTGTGCCTTCATCGATGCATCAAAGGCTGCTTCTATGGCGTCCAGATGGGATGGTCGAAAACATAGAGGCGGATCAAAGTTACTACCTTGGCGAAGTAAATCACTTGGGTGTAACAGATTTCGACAAAAACTTGGCTCACATAGGGCCATGTCCAACTCCTGACTTCGACATGGCGCCAGCGCCAAACACCTTTTGTTCCCTATACCTGCATCCTGAGCATGGTTTCCAATGGGACAGAGAAGACTTGTCCCACATAGACTTCAGTGGGCTAACTGATATCCAACCAACTGGTTGGGGAAGTGAATTCAGTGATAATGACTGAGTCACAATCTCTGAAGCGAATTTCGGCTTATGTGGCCGAAACCAAGATGATAACGGCTCTCGAAGCCGAAGTAAAGTACATGGCCACACAGGCCAATGATCAACAATTATCTGCTGTTGGCCCAGGAAAGGATTTCGATCCAAGACCCCCTGATATCATGCCAGATGAAATGCAGGAACAGAGGCTCGACGCCATCTATGACGATGAGCCTTTGGGCTTCGAAAAGGATCCCTTGGCGAACAACATTAAGATGTTAGCACAAGACCCTTTAGAAGAAATCAACTTAGGCGAAGGATCAGAGAATAGGCCAACTTACATCAGCGCCAAAATTGATCCAGAACTTAGGTTGGAAGTAATCCAATTGCTGAAAGAGTTTAAAGACTGTTTTGCATGGGATTATGACGAAATGCCCGGTCTCGACAGAGGATTGGTAGAACTTCAGTTGCCAATCAAACCTGGAAAGAAGCCAATCAAGCAAAATCCAAGACGCTTCGCTCCAGAAATTTTGTCGAAGATCAAAACGGAGGTCGAAAGACTTCTGAAATGCAAATTCATCCGTGTTACAAGGTATGTCGAATGGATTGCAAATATTGTGCCAGTAATTAAGAAAAATGGCACATTAAGGGTGTGCATAGATTTCAGAGATTTGAATGCTGCCACCCCCAAAGATGAATATCCTATGCCTGTGGCGGAAATGCTAGTCGATTCTGCCGCTGGCTACGAATACCTGAGTATGCTCGATGGTTATTCAGGATATAATCAAATATTCATTGCTGAAGAGGATGTGTCGAAAACAGCCTTTCGATGCCCTGGGGCCTTAGGCACTTACGAATGGGTAGTGATGCCTTTTGGCCTAAAGAACGCTGGGGCAACGTACCAGCGAGCAATGAATACTATCTTCCATGATTTTATTAACACTTTTATGCAAGTTTATATTGATGATATTGTTATAAAATCTGTTTCCAGGAAGAGTCACATTGACCACCTTCGACAATCATTCGAAAGAATGAGAGAACATGGTCTGAAGATGAACCCTTTGAAGTGTGCGTTCTGTGTAAAAGCTGGAGATTTCTTGGGTTTCGTTGTCCACAAGAAAGGAATCGAAATCAATCAGAACAAGACGAAGGCAATTTTGGAAGCGAAAGCGCCATCGAATAAGAAGGAATTGCAATCTCTCTTAGGCAAGATAAATTTCTTGAGAAGGTTTATATCTAACCTAAGTGGGAAAGCTCAAGCCTTTTCACCCTTACTTCGACTAAATAAAGAGGGGTTCGAATGGGGGCAAGAGCAACAAGAGGCCTTCGACAAAATCAAAGGGTACCTCACTAAGCCACCTATTTTGGTGCCTCCTTGTAGCAATAGGAGTATGAGATTGTAAATAGCTGCATCTGACAAAACTCTGGGAAGTATGTTAGCCCAAGAGGATGAGAATGGAGTCGAAAGACCCATTTATTATCTCAGTCGAGTTTTGAATGATGCAGAAACTAGATATAGCGAAGTTGAAAAATTGTGTCTATGTCTGTATTTCTCTTGTACAAAACTCAAGCAATATATAAAACCAGTTGATGTTTATGTTTCGTCTCATTTTGATGTTTTCAAATATATGTTGTCGAAACCTATCTTGCATAGTCGAATTGGCAAGTGGGCATTAGCATT
Organism: Vicia faba; assembly: GCA_948472305.1. Lineage (NCBI taxonomy): Eukaryota > Viridiplantae > Streptophyta > Magnoliopsida > Fabales > Fabaceae > Vicia > Vicia faba. The sequence goes on along the minus strand of OX451737.1, from coordinate 206,332,672 downwards.
GACTGAATACTCCTTGACCTTTATGCCTCTTAAGGCAGTAAAAGGACAAGTGGTTGCAGACTTCATAGTCGACCACTCAATTCAAGTCGAGGATATTAATTACGTGGAGATAGAACCTTGGAAATTCTACTTCGATGGTTCCAGCCATAAAAATGGAACAGGAGTAGGAGTCTTGATTATTTCTCCAGATAAAATTCCAACAACATTCAAGTACCAAATCGAAGGTTCTTGTTCGAACAACGAGGCTGAGTATGAAGCTCTAATTACTGGCCTTGAAATATTGTTGGAATTGGGGGTAACTCGAGTCGAAATAATGGGAGACTCAGAGTTAGTCATCAAGCAAGTCACAAAGGAGTATAAATGCATAAGAGAGAATCTCATTATGTACTTTGTGATAGCAAATCGTTTATTGAAACAATTTGAAAGTGTCAATATTCGACACATACCCAGAGTCGAAAATCAAATAGCCAATGACTTGGCGCAAATTGCATCTGGGTATAAGATTTCAAAAACGAGATTACAAAGAGCAATCGAAGTTCGAGAAAAGATAAAGGCAACTTGTCTATCACCATCAGACTTGGAATCGACGAGGTTAGGCTATGCTGATCACTCAAACTTCGAGATTTCGTTCATTGATAATTTGTCAGAGCAAGATTGGAGGAAACCCATTGTGGACTATCTTCAAAATCCAGGAGCTCCGACAGAACGAAAAACAAAATACAGGGCGTTGAGTTTTGTACTCATGGGTAATGAGTTATTCAAGAAGACGCCTGAAGGGGTGTTGCTGAAATGTTTAAGTGAAACTGAAGCGTACATAGCCCTTTCGACTACGCATGCTGGGGCATGTGGGGCTCACCAAGCAGGCCATAAGATGAAGTGGTTGTTGTTTCGACAAGGACTATATTGGCCCACTATGCTGAAAGATTGTGTTGAGTTCGCCAAAGGTTGCCAAGAGTGTCAAGTTCATACAGGCATCCAGCATGTACCAGCAAGCGAACTTCACTCGATAGTGAAGCCTTGGCCCTTTCGAGGATGGGCGTTGGATCTTATTGGAGAGATTCGACCAGCATCATCAAAGAGTCAGAAATACATATTGGTAGGCATTGATTATTTTACTAAGTGGATCGAAGCTGTCCCTTTAGTCAATGTAGACCAAGAAAATGTCATTGAATTCATTCAAAAGAACATTATATTTAGGTATGGAATCCCTGAGACAATAACAACTGATCAAGGTTCAGTTTTCACTGGTCGAAAGATGCAGGAATTTGCTCAGGAAACAGGTTTCAAACTCCTAACATCCACGCCTTACTATGCACAGGCGAATGGTCAAGTCGAAGCAGCTAACAAAGTGGTGATTGGCTTGATAAAGAAACATGTTGGGAAGAAACCAAAGAATTGGCATAAGACGTTAGACCAGATTTTATGGGCTTGTCGAACGTCCCCAAAAGAAGCCACTGGTACAACACCATATAGGCTAACTTTTGGCCATGATGCAGTATTGCCAGCTGAAATTTGTCTTCAATCTGCAAGAGTTCAGAGGTATTATGATATTCCTTCTGAGGTTTATTGGAATATGATGTTAGATGAACTGGTGGATTTAGACGAAGAGAGACTACACGCTCTCGACTTACTCAGGCTTCAGAAGAAAAGAGTAGAAGACTCTTATAATAGAAAGGTAAAACCTAAGGTATTTTTGCCTGAAGATTTAGTTTGGAAGGTAATTCTTCCCATGGATCGACGGGATCGAAGCATGGGGAAATGGTCACCCAAATGGGAAGGACCCTTCAGAGTTATCCAAACTTTTTCTGGTGGAGCCTATGAAGTCGAAGAGATAAGTGGTGATAAAAGGCTCTTGAGAGTAAATGGTAAATATTTGAAAAAATATAAGCCTATACTTCAAGAGATAAAAATAAAATAATAAAAAAGAATAAACTAAATTAACCATAAAAATGCGAAAATGGAAATTTTATTAATTTCAGCCAAAATGGCAATTGTTGTCGAAAACGATTACAGAAGATGGTTACAAAAGAGAATCAATCAAAAGGAAAGAGAATTCTTGAGTCAAAGATACTTGGCATACTGCAGCTCCAACCTCTTTTTGCACCAAGATTTTTCTTGCACCAGTTTGGCAATTTGAGCGTCGAGGCTTTGAGCCCTCTCAGCGAATTCCAGGCCTTGCTTGATCTCAGTCTGGCTCTCAGCGTCTGGGATGGTCGAAAGAATTTCCTCCTGGAGTACAGTGTTGGCGTTTATCTTCGCCTCTATCTCTGCAATTTGTGCTCGGAAGGAGACATTCTCTCGCTCAATAGCATCGACCCTTTCCTGTGCAGACGCTTTCTGTTTCGACAACTCGGCAATTCGAGAGGTCGAATCTGAGACAGCAGTCCACGCAGATGAGCTTTTGCCATGCAGCACTTCGAGCTGACTGTTAAAAGTTTGTTGGCGCCTGTAATCCGCTGAGACTTGATCAATCATAGAATGTAATTCCATGATTAAGTCTGAGATTTCTGGGGCTACAGCTTCGAAGTCAACAGCATTCAAAACCTCTTTTAAGCATGATGGAGCAGTGGGGTCCCCCTCTAAAGTCTTCATTAAATCTCTCTTGAAGAACTGGGCCTTAACCTTCGCCAACGCATCATCAAGAGGAGAAGTTTCAGTAGATTTCCCCGACAGGGTAGGAATTTTCTGACTAGTGTCGGAAGAACTCTTACTCTCGATGATTGCATTGAGGTAGCTGACAGGGTCAGTTTGTTTCAAGATTTCCAAGTCTTCTTTTGACCTGTGTTTTGAGGAGGTGACCCTTGCCATAGTATTATCTTGAACTTGAGGCTGTTGAATGCTGAGTGCCTCGTTTGGTTGCTCTTCGACTTGGACTGAGGCGGCACTAGCGTCGACTTGTGGTTCTTCGTTAACATCACCTTGGGGTCCTTCGCCAGCGTCATTTTGTGGCTCTTCGCTAGCGTCACCCTGGTGTTCTTCGCCAGTACCACCTTGGTGCTCTTCGTCAACAGCATCTTGATTCTCTTCGCCATTGCCTTGGTCTCTTCCTTCAGGATTCTCTTCTGATGACAAGACCACCACAGGAACCGTTTCTGGCTGTGTTTCCTCCACCATAGGTTCTTCTGTTGTCTTCTCCACTGTTTCAGCATTGGCCTCATTCTCAGTGTGGGCTTCGTCATTGCCCAAATCTTTTTCCCGAGGCCTGCTAAGGTCAGCAGATTCTAGAGTTTCTGAAGTCCTTAGTGGGGAACTTTCAGTAGTGTCCTGAAAAAGAGAAAGAAGACAAATCTTCAGATGTCGAAAGAGACATAATCGAATACTGGTATCTATGCCTAAGTTATGAGAAGGGTCCAATAGATTACCTGTGGATTAACTTCAGCCCCAGGGCTGGAATTGTCACTTTCGACAGGCTTGGTAAGAAGAGCGTTCAGTTCCTCCTCAGTTGGCTCCTCGATGATCACTGCAGGTGGCCTAGGCTTTCTCACAGCGACCTTTATTCTGACGGTTCGACCTTCAGGAGCAGGAGCAGGAACAGAAGCGTCCTTCGTTAACTTTCGCCTCTTTAAGGGAGTAGGAGGGGAATCACTTTCGTCATCACTCCCCGATTCGATCACCAATGCTGCCCTTTTCTTGGGCGAAGGGGCCTAGAAAACCAATAGGAATTCGATTGAATAATTACATCGAAAATAAAAAATCGAAAGCCAGAAGAAAAATGAAGAAAATCTGGTTACCGATGCAGGAGGCCTCCTCGAAGAGCCTTCCCCCTGTTGGTTGCCTGTTGTCTTCGCCGGCGCTATAGTCTTCGCCGGCGGTGGAGGTTTTGTCGAAGGGACTCCTCCTTGTGGGCCTTCTGTAGCCTTCTTGGCTAGGGGTTTTCGAACAACTGAAAGCGAAAAGGAAAGTTAACAGGCTAACAGTCGAAGAGAAAGATAAAAAGTAATGTGAGAGCATGAACTTACATTTCTTTACTTTGTCCAACACAAGGACAAAAGACTTCTGCAACTCTGCCAGGAAGTCCTTCTCGTCGAAGAAGTACTCAGCATAATAGCTTCTCCACCACTCCTCAAAGGATGGTGAGCAAAGGAAATTAAGCTGGTAGTTAAACAGCGAGAGGATTGTTCGACCAGCATATCTTCCGATATGCTTGATGGCAGCTTCTTCTGTATAATCGTTGCAGAAGTACAACATTGACTTCTCTCTTTGAAAAATAGGAGAAGGCAGGGTTTGGATGATACCAAACTGGCGAGATACCAGATTTGGTTGATAGGCAAGCAGACTCAAATGAGTCTTAGAACTCTTAAATCGAAGAGGCATGATCCTGGGTGTCAGGAACGCCTCCCAAAGTACAGTGTGCTCATCGACGTTGGGACCACTCGACTCCTTTGGGTGTGGCCTTGTGAACCATGCTGGCCCCACCTTCCGTTGAGCAAATGGAGCCATAGTTGAAACAAATTCCTTCCTTCGAGCGAACATCAGAACGAAGTTAGTGAAGGTTTGTTGGAACTCCAGCCCATCTTCCACAGGTGTCAGTAGAGCCAGCCTAATTCCTTCGATACGTCTATTAGCTATCGCTGGGGCTTGTTCATTTATCTGAATCTTCTTGGGTAAGAAAGATTCGAAAGTGGCGTTGAGCCACAGTTGAAGTAGCCAGAAAGGCCCAGCGAGTAGCAAACTGTTCCTATCTTCGACATGTTTCAAGAGAGTAACCCCATTGCTGATTGAGTCATAAAGACTGGCCAGAATTAGTTCTGCCAAACAGATGTTTTGGCGGTGATGCAGTTGGGTGGCAAGAGTGACCATCTTTTTGGTCACTTGTAGAGATTTCGAGCAAAACACAAAGCGAGTTAGCCATAAGGCTAGAAACGCTATGTGTTCGACATCCGACACTGAATCCGTCGACCTGTCGTGATAATGGTTGATAAAGGTGGTGTATGTTGGCTTGGTCTCAGAGAAGCCAATTTGGTCCTCCGACATCTCTTCCGGGTCGAAGTAATCTCCGGTTGGTCGAAGGCCAGTGATGGCCGCTACGTCGAAGAGTGTGGGGGTTAACATCCCACATGGAAGGTGAAAGGTGAAGTGAGAGTAATCCCAAAACAACAGCGAAGCTATAAGCATCTCTGGGGAGTAGTTTAAGCCTGTCTTCGACAGCATTACTAGGTCAAAGATTCCCATTTCCTTCCAGACTGGAGTTTGATGTTTCTCCAACTTTGTTAGCCAAGCAACATAGTCAGAGGTCAGATTAGGGCAAGACCTGAAGACCCTAACACTTCTGTTGAAGAAACGGAGGTCGATCTTCTCGTGTGTAGGGTCTTCGTTGTCTTCTGCGTCCTTCTTGGCGCATGCTACTGGTTTGAGTTTCTCGACGATGGGGAAATAGCTCTTGATCTTCAGAGCTTCAGAGATGCTTGGGTTCATGGGTCCAGACATTGCGAAGATCTGGTTGGAGTATCCAACCGGGATCATCAAGTGACGCGAGTAAGCATCGCGAACGGAGATGTCAGAAGGTTCAGGGACCCTTCGTTTCCCTGTGGAGTTCACTACCGGAGCAGTAACAAAGACCTTGGGCTTAACAAGTTGTTCAGTTGGTGCGTTAGTCTTGGGGGCAGTAGAAGCAGAGGCCATTGTTGAGGATGAAGATAAAGTGAAAAAGGAAGAGTTTTTCTGCAAAGAGAGCAAGTTTGTATGAAAGCAAGGGAGTTTGAGGGCTAGTTTGCGTAAAAAGTCCCACAATGGGATATTCACCACTATTTATAGTAGTGGGAGAAATTCCCAATAACGAGGACATTAAATGTCATTTAATGTTGCAGGAATTAGTGGGACGCGTGGCAGCATCCTGTTGTTTTGGCCGTTTCTGCAGAAACAGAGAGACGCAGCGTGCGTCCTCGTTTTTGGGATTTGTCATAATGACAAATTCTGAAGTGATGTTTGGTACTGCACGCCGTACTGAAAGTGACGTCCTAGGATCAAATCAATGATGGTTTCTTGGGATTGCCAATAGTTGGTAAAAAGCAACAAAAAGTGCACAAGTTAACTTGTGACTAAGCGTGGAAAAAACAGGTGTCGAATGGCGTTTTCAAAGAATGCCTTTTTCTTTCAGAGTCGAAATAAGGCATTCTTGGGGGGCAATTTGTTGGCTCCTAAATTCGACACCTTTGTTTTGATTGATGGCAGCCATTAAAAGGCTGAAAGATGCTTTCGACTGGCTAAGCCTGTCGAAGTGCCCGTCGAAAGATGGCAAAATACTTAGAAGATTTCTTCCAAGGAAGAAGGCTGATTGCCTTCGACGTCGAAGGAGTTTTCGTCGAAGACGTTTCTTGATGAAAGTGTTCGATGGTCCAGAGTGGAGCAGTTTGAAATTCAAAGCTTTGGAGGGAAAACGGTTTCCAGCAGTTACTACGTGCAAACGTGCAAGGATCTGGAGCGTCGAGCATGGAGAACGTGCCAAGTGGCTTAATCTCGAAGCAGTGTAACTGCCCGACGGTTACTTGGAATGTTTTAGTATAAATAGGAGTAGACATGTAGTTTCTCGCGTGTGTTCACAAATAGATACATAGTCACTCATTTAGATTCAAGTACCCAGTGTGAGCGAAAGAATTGTTGAGAAATGTATGTGTGAAACACCAATTTTTATCAATTAAAGTCATTTACCTTTCCAGTATTTTACATGCTTTTCCCCTTTAAATTCCTGTCGAACCTTTACTTTAAAGCCTTGTTTATTTTACCAAGCCTTTCCTTTATGCAATTTACTTGAAACATTTTATTTAAAGCCTTATCCACATTAATCAAACTTCAAAATCAACCTATGTCCATAGGATCAATCTGATCGATCCTGCGAGTAACCAAATAAGTAACCATTTGGAGGATCAGCGGTTGTTTACCAAAACCCAAGGTAAACACTGGGAGACAATCTGATCTCTTGGTCCAGCAAAAGGCAATCCACAATTGTGCTATCAACAGCAGAAGCTGAGTACATAGCAGCAGCAGGATGTAGCACACAAATGCTCTGGATGAAAAGTCAGCTTGAAGACTTCCAGATTTTTGAGAGTAACATCCCTATACTCTGTGACAATACTTCTGCTATTTGCTTAAGTAAGAATCCCATTTTACATTCTAGAGCTAAGCATATAGAAATAAAACATCATTTCATTAGGGACTATATTCAGAAAGGAATTTTGAACTTAAAATTTATTGATACAGACCATCAATGGGCTGATATCTTCACTAAACCCCTTTCTGAAGATAGATTCAATTTCATTCTGAAACATCTCAGCATGAAAATCTGCCCAGAGTGAAAATGTTTTAATTCCATATATTATCTTTCAGAATGTATTTGTTTTACTGTGAACTTCTGATCAATCTCTTTTCAGAAAGATAGAACATGCAGATTGCATCAGATGCTATTCTTAAAGATCTAAGCGTTTCAGCTCAAGGATAGACGTGCTGCTCACTAAATCAAACAAGTGTCATCCAATCATCAGCAAATCTCTGAAGCAGAACGCATGCATGCTTCTGAGAAGGCAAAACACTGATTGGGTGCATTGAGACACATGTCTGGTAACCGTTTCAAGTATCTTTCTCAAATCCCCCAAAATCAACAAGCATTAAATGAAAGTAATCATGTTTTAAAAACGTAATCATGATTTTATTTCTCTTTCTTGAAACCGTTTACTCTTTCAATAAGTATTTTGAAATCTATTTAAGCACGTTAACTTCTCACATTAATCCTTTACCGTTTCTCATAATCTCTCAAATATTTTCTGCATTTTCTGTGTTCATCTCTTTCAAACTTAAACCCATTTTCTCAGTTTTCTCAGAAAAACCCTAAGTGTGAACATGGAAACCTCCAGCAATGCTTCTGCAGGTTCTCAGAAGAAAGATTCCTCTGAACAGTACCAAGTTCCTTTCAGAACACTCCTTACACCAGTGAAGAATCTGGAAGTGCTGTCTGAACTAATTGTTGACTTCAACGGTCTGAAAGAAAATGGTTTTGACTTGACAGAAGAAGTTAGGGCACAGAAATGGGAGAGATATTTTGACAGGTTGGTTGGACCAACGTTCCCAGCTTTGGTCAAGGAGTTCTGGATTCATGCGTCCTCATCAATGTATCAAGTCACCTCCTACATAATGGGAAAGAAGATTGTGATCACTGAGGATCACATAGCAAAATTGATTGGTTACAGTGGCGGTGGCGTCCGCTGTATTGATATGGATGAAAGATGCTCTGACGTTGGTGTCATTGCAGAGCGGATTTTCACCCTTGGGGTGCCCAGCAGCAAAATCAGAGACTTAAAGGATCACCACAGAGTTTGGGCGAAGATTATTCTGGGGTGCTTTAATCACAGGAAGCCAACAAGTTCCCCTGATTATATAAATATAGATCAGTAGTTTCTGATCTACTTTATTAATCAGAAGGTAAAAATCAACTTGGCTCATCTTCTGTTTAACCACCTCAGGACTAGCGTTAAAGAGACCAGGGAAGAAGAAAGAACAAAGAGGGATTGGATACCCTTTGGGAGGTTAATATCAGATATTCTGACTGAGAATAGGCTAATAGAGCACCTCATAGAAGCTCAGGAGTTAAGTACTATTGAACCAACTATTGGCAAGCCTCTGAACGCGAAGAATCTGAAGAAAATGAAACTGATAGAGAATATCAGAAAGGAGCCCAGCGCTACTCCGCTTGCTGACATCACCAGCAGAAGAGTCCCTCTGGACGACTTTCCTTTATTTTCTAAGATAGAATCTAAACCAGTGGTGGTTCTCAGATACTTGGACGCGTGCAAGGCTGATGGTACAGATCCCAAGCTGAATATCAAAGATCTGCACCAACCTCAACCAGAAGTTACACTGAAGAAGACGAAGAAAAGGAAGGCCACTTCAGAAGGATCATCCCAGCAGACCCCCAAGAAAAGAGGTAATTTATCTGCTGCTTCTGTTTTAAATTCTTCTGCTATTCCAACATCAATCCCAACTCCAGCTTCACATGAAATTCCAATCCCCATACCAACAATAGATGAAACCGAACCAGAAGATGACCCTTCTGAGTCACTGAATCTCAGAAGACCCCGCACCAAACATCCCAAACCAACAACTTCAACAACATCAGAACTTGACAAAGTTCTGTCTGACATTGATCAACGTGTTTCTGATCACCTCACAAATAATCCAAACACTAAACCAGAAATTGCCCACTCTCCTCAACCAGAACAACCTCTCTCACCCATACCAGAAGAACCACAAATTCCTGAACAACCAGAAATTCCTCCTCCTTCTCCACAACCAGCAATTCCTTCTCCCTCTCCTCAACCAGAAATTCATCCACCATCACCTCAACCATCACCTCCTCCATCACCTTCTCAACCTGAGTTTCATCATTCTGAAACACCATCACCTCCATCTCCTGAACCTCATTCTCCTCAATCCTCTGAGCCATAACCTCTGGCAATTCAGCTGCCATGTGGAACAACTGTAACCATGGCCCAGCTGCCATCCTCGCCAGAAACTACCCCTCCAAATACTCCAAAAACCCCTCACAGTCCAATTATAATTTCTGACTCTCCCACTCCATCTCCCAAACAAACATCTCCCAAACAAACTACAGAAGACCCCAGCAGGACCTTCATCGATTTAACAATCCTTGACCGTCTTGCTGATCTCAAACATAGAATAGCCATTCCAAAACCAAAACAGCCAGATGTTGGCTCTGGCATTGTGAATTTTGAAACAGGTTTGCAGCAGTGGATTGCTTCTCTGAAGCAAGTCTGTCCTGGAATGATTGATCCTGCTGCCTCAGACCAGCTCTGGTCACGTTTCAGAATATGGGTACGTGCTGAAGCCCTCAAGTTGCAGGATATCAACTATGAGCAGGCACAACAGAACTTCAGCAAGCTGCTGAAGGAAGTTGAAAGTCAGCTGCCACAGGAAGACGTGCTCCTTCTGGATAGTGAGCCATGGTCTGAGAAGCGTCCAGTTTCAAAAGTGCAGCCAGAAGATGATCAGACAACTCAAGCTGAAGTCAGACAAGCTGAAGATGTTGTAGAAAGCTCTCAGAAGCTCCCTGCTTCTGATGTTTCTCAAGCTGCCTTGGACAGGCAGACTCTGGAAGAGCTGAAGCTGAATGATATTCGTCTGCAGCAAAGAATGGATGAAAATAATCAGAAGATGAAGGAAAGGATGGATGTACAGGACATCAAGATAGATACAGTAGTCAGCATGGTGCACAAGCAGACTGAAATTGCTGATCAGATTAAGGCAATGCTGGAGACTCTGTTCACACGCTTTCCTCCCCAACCTTAGTTTTTCATTCATGATATTTTCAATGTTTTTCTTTGCATATCTTTTGTACTGTTTTGTCTGGCTCTGGATATTTTAATATAACAAGTTTTTCTGCTCTGATAGTTTTAGCACATCACTTACACTTTTTGATTGCTGACAAAAAGGGGGAGAACAAGAATGATATTTTTCAATAACGGATTACTGAGACAAAAAGTCTCAAACATTCTAACTCTGATATACTTGAATGTTTTCTGTTTTTGCATAAGTCTACAGGTACAAGAATGCTCTCTGATACACTGAAGCCCAAAGCCCTGATACTTTGATCTAAAGCAAAGCTCTGATAAAGCTCTGATATTCTGATCTGAAGTTCTGACAGTCAAAGCTCTAACATTCTGATGTTCAAGAATTCAATAAAGATCTGATCCTGAAGAACTCTTAGAATTAAAAAGGTAAGTAATAAATTCAGGGGGAGTATCTCTGATCCTATCTATGATATCTCTTTATCCCTTATCTTTGATAACTCCTTATTTAATTCTGATGCAACTTATCATTTAGTTATCTCTGATACTTTTTCACGCTATTTTCAATTAAAAAATATCTAGTTTTTGTCGTCATCAAAAAGGGGGAGATTGTTAGAACAAAGTTTGAATCTACTACCCTAAGTTTAAGTTTTGATGATAACAAAATGAAAAGATATATTAATTATGTGATTCATGTAAGAACTATTTGCTACCTAAAATATTACTTTCTGTTTTGCAGAAACTCTGATAGGTATCAGCAAGAGTACATCATAATCAGCATCTAAATATTGGTTATCAACATCAGCATCAGAAGATGCTATATCAGATACCAGAATCAGAAGAATAACTCACGCTTATGCTGAAGCTTGATGAACAGATCTGCGCTCAATACTCTGAACTCTGATAAAGACAACAACAGTTCATCAGCACTTAAGCAGCGTCAGAATGAGCCAAAGCCAGAACATGCTTTAGTAGCAACGGCATTATGCATTCAAGACGAGTTATTACCAACGGCATCATTCCAGACAAGATCTGCTTAATAAGGAAAGATTGTTATTGGCATTGAATCAGAATTATTGCTCCAACGTTCATCAATTTCAATGCTATATAAACAAGTCAATGAAGATTGAATTGGCTAATGCTCTACATCATTTCTATGCCTAAAAGCTATTCATCATCTTCTTATTCTCAGTTTGCTAAAAGCTCCATATTTCCTTACTCAATTATTTTAGCAATCTAGTTTCCATAAGCTTAAGCTGTGTAGTATCACGGTTGTGATAAACAGTTTTGTAGAAAACATTCACACACCTAGATTTCAATTCTTTGTAAGAAAGTGATTCCTTGACAAACTGGTTTGTGGTTTGCATCAAGAAGGCTTTAGTAGTTGTTAAAGCAGATTGTAATATTCAGTTGAATATAGTGGATTAAGACCTCGTTGGAGAGAGGCGAAATCACCTTGACGGGTGGACTGGAGTAGTTTGAGATCAAACGAACCAGGATAAAAATATCGTGTTCATTGCATTGATTTTCAGTTTTACAATTCAACCCCCCTTCTTGTGTTTTTCACTTCTTCAGGGTGCCCGTGTCACTGGACACGGCCCATGTCATTTTAGCTGATACAGAAAAGGAAAAGAGGCACATGGACCATTACACAAGCTAACACGGGTGCCCGTTTCAGAGGACACGGCCCGTGTCAGACCAGACAGCATAAATTTTGATTTTCTTTTGATTTTTTGCTTTTATTTTCATTCAATTTGGTTGTAATAATTAGGAATTTTATTTTTTGCAACCCCCACTTGTACACTTGTATACCCCATCCCTCAAAAGGCATGTAATAGCATAGGACCTTTATTTTCTGCATTTTTTGCTTTCATAAATGGTAGTAATTAGAATGTATGGCAAGATAAAACCAACAAGTAGACCACCCTAATCAAAGACAACGCATGCAATCAAACACACCATTCACACATGCACCTCTAGGTAATCTCGCTTTGTTGCCTATTGAAAAAATAGTCATGTCCCTCGAACATGGGTGTTTTAGCAAAAGAACCTCGATAAAAGATCGTAGTCCCTCGATGACCCTCGATGTTGACTTCGGTAAACGATCTAGTCCCTAAACGACATTGCTAAAACGTCCCATAAGTTGCCTTTTATGACTATTCAAACGTCCCGCGTCCATCCCTTCACATCCAACGACGAGGCTTCTTACCAAATCAATGGTAACATAGCCATATCTAAAGGATAAGGAAAAGCACGTTTAAGACCTTTCAAGTAGGTAGATTCGCTCCTAGTTACTCGCTTGCTCACGACGAAAACATTTTTACACATCAACACTTTCATTTCTAAAACATTTTCAAAAAGATAAAACATTTTGTATACGTTCTTATAGAGACGAGAACCATTTCAAAATATCTTTCCGAAAACCACTTTCCAAAACACAATCCACAAACACGTCTTTGAACTATTTTTCAAAACAATACTTTGTACGTGTTCTTATAGAAACGAGAACCATTACAAAGACATTTTCAAAATACTTTCAAAACCCACATCACAAAGCACATTCAAACAAAAGCAAGTTGATATAGCAAGTAACTAAGAGCCCATGGAAAACCATGGATGAAAACGGTGTTAACACCTTCCCTTTTCATAACCTACCCCCCGAACTCAAAAAACATCTCTAAAGGTCTTTCCTGTGCTTTTTCACCTTTCCTTTTGGATAAAAGAAAGTCGGTGGCGACTCTTGCTAAACCGAAACATTTGCAAACACAAACGCAAAACCCTCAAGTCAGTTCTCCCACCGTATCACAGAACTGGCGACTCTGTTGGGGATAAATATAAAAGTGGGGTTACCTTAGGGTTAGATCACCTTTACTCGCTTTCATTATTTGATTTGTATGCTTTATATTCAGTTCTTTGTATTGGGTTTGCTTTGATCCTCCACCCGGATCTGGGACACATTTTTAGGTAAATAGCAATAGATTGTAGAGACTGTACGACGTAGAACGATATGGTTGAAACAATGGCTATGTTAGTGTGACGCATTTGTGGGTACCGGTATCCCTCGTGGTGAATCGAGGAGAATACGGGGCCGATGAGTGGCGTCATGAAGCACTAATTGACTTTAGAACCCTAATTGAACAAACTTGGTCATTAGGACATAGTGAGATAGCTGGTTTCGGTGTAGAGCTGAAAATTGGTTGATACTCGATACTACACTCATTGAGGCTAGACTTTTGGGATATCTTGGATGCAAGAAAAGATTGTTGTGCTGAGACAATGCCTAAGAGAAAGGTCTGTGATATTGAGATCTTTTAGAACCCGATCACTATTGCTAGGACAGGTTAAGCCAACTAGACTTCAAGAGGGTACTTACCTACAAAACTCATGCAAGCCTAAAACATAGGGACTTGTTTGTGGTGTGTGTATATATTTACTTGTACATAAACATCGTAAACATCATGAACATCATATGCATGCTCACTAACCATTTCAAGGATTTAGAAATTTATCTTTGTTTTTGTTTTGTAGGACATGAATTCCCTCTGAAGAAACACCATCCAAATCATCTTTGTAAAAGCACATCCTCAACTTCAAGAGTTAGCCTCAAGAGTGCCCGGGGATTCTCCTTTTACCAAGAAATGTGGTCGACTCCTCAGTTTGGCTACATCCAACTTCCAAGAAGAGATGACGTGTGTACTATTCCAATTCTTTTATCCCGTACATCATTGTTTCACTTTCCCAGACTATCAGTTGGTACTTACACTGGAAGAGTTCTCTCTAATCTTAGGGGTACCCGTGCTTGATCAGATATCGTTCACCAGTCTAGAAGGGATTCAAAAACCTAAAGTCATCGCCGAAGCTCTACATGTGTAGAGGGCCGACGTCATAGCCAAATGGGAAACAAGAAGCGGGGTTAAAGGCTTTCTAGCTAAGTTTTTATTGGAAAAGGCTCATTCATTCTGGGGCGACATGGATTTCTAAGCATTCAAAGACGTCCTGGCTCTTCTCATTTATAGTTTGGTTTTGTTTCCCAATTCATACCAATTCATAGATGTTAACACCATCAAAGTCTTTATCTCTCTCAATCCTATACCTACCTTACTAGGAGATATCTTGCATTGCCTTCATACCCGCACCATGAAGAAAAGAGGTACTCTTTTGTGTTGTATCCCCTACTCGCTAAGTGGTTCACTTCACACCTACCTCAGTTAGCATTAAAGAGTGAGCAAAGACTGACTTGGTCTCAAAGGATGATGTCTCTCACCCACTCTGATATCCGTTGGTGTTCTAGATCCTTGGAAAATATCTCTATCATTGACCGTTGTGGGAAGTTCCCTAACGTACCTCTACTTGGTATTAGGGGAGGTATCACCTATAACCCATGCTTAGCTCTTCGACAGTTTGGGTATGCCCAAAGAGACGGTCCTCATGAGATGCTCATCCAAGGTTTGGTGTTCGACTACGACAAAGAAGACCAAGGTTATCGCCAGAGGTTTACACGTGCTTGGGGAAAGGTGAACAAGGTGGACAGTAGGACATTGGGACATAAAAACTCTATCCCTCTCGAGCCTTACCTTAAGTGGGTACGGGCTCGTGCCCACAGTCTCTTAATGCCTTACCCTCCCATCCTTTATGTCATCATTGAGCCTGTTATTGAAGGAGACGTCCCATACACCATTCTTCGTCCCGGCATGCCTACCTCTCTCAAAGACCTGCAGAAAGCTTGGGTTCAATTGAAGGAAGAGCGAGACACCTTTGAAGCCCAGTATTACGCCAGTGAGAAGGAGGTTTTGGAGCTCACCAAACTGCTTCATGAAGAGAAAAACCTAAATGCCTACGTTGCTCCAAAGAGGATGCGTTCAGTCTTTTGTCATAGGAGTTCGGTTGTATTTTATTTCTTTCATTAAAAGCCCAAGGAGGCATGATGTATTCAAACTTGGATTTTTAATATGACGTGTGTTCTTTTTTGGTTTGAACAAATTTAAATCTCTAAATTTCCTTGAAATCATTTGCATATTGCATCTTCATTCATCATAACATAAACAGGTCTTTTGAAATGAGTTTCCCTATCTCTCTACTATTTATTTATGTAAGATGGATCTCGAGCAGACAGTCAAAGATCTTCAAGTTCAAAACACGCAGTTTCAACAGTTACTCATGACCCTAGCCAAAGGACAAGAGGAATTGAAAACTTTGTTGGCCAAAGAGAAGAAGAAGAAAGAGAAAAAACCAACCGATGTTGTAATCATGGGGAGAAGGTTTCAAGGAAAGACTAGAAGAACCTTGAATTTCGCAACAACATCTGATGAAGGAAAAGGAAAGGAAATAGTGGTTCCGTCAGAACCTGAAGAGGAGGAAGAAGAGGAAGACTACTTCGAGGAACAGTATCCTCCAGCGGATGGTAAGTACAGACATCTTGAAGAGCGTTTGAATGCTATGGAAATACAAAGGGTACCAGGTCTAGACTTTGAAAAATTGGGATTAGTATCGGGAATTGTGATCCCACTGAAGTTCAAAGTGCTGTTGTTTGCAAAATATGATGGGGTGTCATGTCCTAAGATGCACCTCCGATCATATGTTAGAAAGATCCATCTGCACTCCACCGACAAAGACCTGTGAGTGCATTTTTTCCAAGATAGCCTATCTGGAACACAGCTCGATTGGTTTTACCAATTGGAAAGGGCAGACGTCCACAACTGGGAAGATCTTGCCGCAGCTTTCTATAAGCAATACCAATATAATGCAGATTTGGCGCCTACCCGTACTCAACTTCAGAGTATGGCTATGGCTTCAAATGAGGGTTTCAAGGATTACGCGCAGAAATGGAGAGATCTAGCTGGGAGAGTACGATCCCCTCTGTCCGAAAGAGAATTGGTGGATATGTTCTTAGGCACTCTATCGGGACATTTCTTTAACCATCTGATTGGAAGCTCATCTGCAGGATTTACTGAGTTAATACTAACCGGAGAAAGGGTGGAAGCTGGCATAAAAAGTGGAAAGATTCAGAAGGATTCATCTGCCTCTATAGTTGTGAGAAAGCCTTTCACTGGGAAGAAGGAGATATCTGCTGTTTATCCACAAAGGAACCAAAGGAGAGCTGAACGTCGACCAATGATAGGAGCTGTTACGATCCCAAAGCCTACATCTGATCAACCAAGAAGTAATCAACTGAGGGTGGAAAGGCCAGTCCGGCAATTCACCAGAATCAATATGACTCTATCCCAGGTTTTACCGCACCTTCTGAAATACAATTTGGTAACTTTAAAGGAAGCTCCAAAGAACCCCAACACCGCGTCCCCTCATTATCACCCAAATTCCAGATGCACATATCATTCCGAAAGTCCGGGTCATGACACTAACAATTGTTGGGCCCTGAAAAACAAGATTCAAGACCTTATAGAGGCAAAAGAGATTGAGTTTAATGCGCTCGAGAAGCCAAACATCATTTCTACTCCTATGCCTAGACATGGCCATAACACCAATGTTACCACAGTTGATGAACTCTTGACCCCACTCCTAATCATTAAGATAAACTTGTTGAAAGCCGGTGTTTTCCCAGGTTGTAATAAAGACTTTCATCTTTGCTTATCCTCACCAACTGTTTGTCCTTTGCTGAAAGCAGGAATTCAATGCTTCATAGACAACAAAGAGATTTTGTTTGAAATTTGTTGTACCCCAAAATTTTCCCTCTCATTTATCAAGACTTTTCTCACAAGACTTCTTTGACTCAAGACAAGATTAGGGTTTGGTCAGCTCAAGACATCTCATCTTGCACTGATAACCCAAAATTAGGGTTTGAGTTTACACAAGGATTTTTGGACCATCAATGCTTCATGTGACTTTCAAACATCATTTTGGACCCCTAAGATTGCTCATGATAAGTTTCAAGCTTTGAACCATATTTTTGATCAGTCAATTGGACAGTTGACCTAAAAATCAGTTGTATTGGGGAAAAAGTCAACCATGACCAATTTACAGTCAAAATTCATAATTTTTTATCCACATCAACATTTTTAGACTCATATGTACCATTTGATCAAATTGGGATTACAACTCCTCCATAAATTTGATCAAATCATCAAAAGGGCAAAATGGTCAAAATTAGGATTTTGACTGAGGAAGGGCAGTTTATGATTTTTAACCTAGCAATTGAGCAATTGAGTTCAAGCATTGATTTCAAGGATTCAATTACATCATCTTGACTTAATTACATGACTCAAAACATCTCAAATTCATTGGATTGACAGATGAAATTTGCAACCAACTGATCAAAAGTCAACTGTACACTGAAAAGTCAAACTTTTACTTTTTGGTCAAAATCAAGTACCAAGAGTCATAATTCATCGAGACATGTCAAAATATGAAACTTGCTCATCAAGAAATCCAAATTTGAAAATTAGGGTTTGAATTTGAAAATTTTCATAACTTAGAAATTTTCTAAGTATGAAAATTTTCTTATTTTTTCTCAACTTTAAGCCATTTTCACCATGATGCATAATGATTCAAGGAAAGTTCCCAACATGAAAGTTATATATCTCCATTAAATCTACAACTTTGATTCACAAACTTTTCCCTAAAGATGTTTGGATCTCAAGTTATATATTTGTGAATACATGGTCATGAACTTCTTAACTTAGTGAAATTTTGCCCTAATTTAGGCAGGTTTTGGACCCAACTTCATGGAAATTTTTCACCTAGTTCCAAGAGTTATCTCAAAATGCATTTCAAATATGGATTATATATCACATTGCAAGCTTTCTAAAATGTCTAAGAAATCTCCAAGATCATTTTTGAGTAGGAAGAATCGAAGAGAGGAAATTGGCATTTTCTCACTTTTTATTCAAGCCATTTCATGAAGAACCAAGTTACAAATCAATCATATGCTGGCTAGTTCATGCTGTACAGGTCCTAAACTTGTTCCACATTCCTTAATTAAATGCTTACTCAGTTGACAAAGCTTTAATCCATGCTTTTGAACCTTTATCCAACTTGTAATTCCATTTATGGCAAAAAGGTTTCACTGCCATTTTGAAAAAGAACCACTTTTGCAAACTTTACAATTTTGAGCTTTGAACATATCCCCTTGATTCATACAAACCACACAGGTCTCAAGTAAGTTGTACAAACTCATACCAACACTAAGCAAGTTGATACAAGCATGTGAAGCTTTGGTCTTGTTACTTTGCTTCAAGTACAAGAAAGTTGGCAAAAAGGCTAGCATTTGCACAGCTGATAGAGAGCTGACCTAGAACCATTTCAATACTAATATACCAACATTATGCAACATATAGAAAGCTTGGAAAGGACCTAAAAAAACTCTCAGCAAGCAAAACACCAAAAATTGTCCACAACACACAGTTTCTGCACAAACACTTTCATCTTCCATTTTGCTCGTGCATTTTAAGTTTGGATCATTCAAACACATTACATACTTGATAACTAGTCAATCCAGGCCATCATCACTGTTCTGTAATCACTCTTCCACCATCTGCCATTGTTGACTTCAGAGCTTGCAACTTGACTTGGCCAAGGAGTTCCAGCTACTTTCAGAGCAAGGCAAGGGTTGGAATAGATTCAGGGAAGCTCAAGGAAGCTCAAGCAAGCATCAGACCTCCATTAAAGTCACTTCATTTCCATACACGATTCCAACTGAAGGAGATAAATTTTCAAACTCTATCTCTTTGTACAGGAAACCATAGGCCATGATATGTGAATAAAAAATGTAGTTAGTCCTCATCATAACGAAGTTGTACATATCATTATCTTGCATTGATTTTACTTGTGCTAAGAGAATTTGAAACTTGAAATCTATAAAAATATTAGGTTAGAATTTAGGGCTTTTAAAATTCTCTTTGATCTTTGATAGTTAGATTACATAACTTATATGGTTTGAATCGTGAGTTCAAATACTACATTTTTCATGTTATAAGTTTTTATTTTCATGGAAGTATGAGGAAGTTACAGATGGTCCGGCCAAGGCTTGAGGAAGAAGATGAAACAGGGAGAGGGCGTATTTAGTAATATGTTATTTTCGTTTCAGTAAAGATAATGGAAGTATAGCCACCTCAGTAGCAAAGTAGCACGCTGGTGAGACCCTTGTCCTAGGTTCGAACCTGCGCGCTACTTTTGTTTTTTGACATTTTTTTTCTTTTCAGTTTTTTAACACTTTTTGCAGGTTGGGCTTGGTCATTTGGGCTAGGAATTTTTGCTATCATCATCACCACTAACTTGCTATATCACCTCCCCTTTGCCAACTTTATTATTATTATTTTTGTTTGTTTTCACATTTAATATTTTTAATATTTTCCTTAAAACATAAAAATCCTAAAAATATAAATTACTAATATTACACTTTTATTTTATTTTTTTTAATTATTTATCACATAAAAATATAGTTTATTTTGATAGGATATAATTTATTTTCTTAATAAACTTATAAATATGATTAAATACATTTAGTTTAATTTATTTTTCATTTCATACTTATAAATAATTAGTTTTTGCATATATTTAATTTTAATATTTATATACAATATTATTTATTATTTTTATATACAAAAATATACAAGATAATGCTTATAAAAACTTTATTTTCTTTTAAATAAAATTAGGGTTAAACCCCTTTAAAAAAAATCAAATCTTTTTCCTTATATTGTTAGGTTTAGATTAAATATTCTTTTACATAAAAACAAGACACAAAAATCTTTTCTTTACATGTACATTGCATTACAATTAAATATTGTATTATATTTATCTTAATTCTCACAAATTCGATTTGGTTGTAATAATTTATTTAACTTTATATTCTTGCAAAATCCCCATTCAAACTTGTATTTCCCCCTCCCTTAAATTGTTGTAATAGCTTAGAAATATTTACATTACGCAATTTATCACTTTATATGTCATGATTAGTAATTAGGGTTTGTATGACAAGAACAAAACAAAGCAAAATAGAAAAACCTAAATACAAGACAAAATCAAAGCATGAAAAATGATACACTTGCACACAAGCATCCTTAGGGTTTCCCCACTTGGTTGCCTAAAACAAAAATAGCCATATTACGCATGCGAAGTATCTTGGCAAAAACAAACAAATATAAGATCATAGTCCCTCGATGACGCTATTCAAAAGTTTCCTTACAAAAAGTGATCTTGGTCCCTCAAAAAATGCTAAGATACTTTGCAAACATTGCTAATCATGGTTATACGATGACCCACGCTCATCCCGTTTACATCCAAAGATAGGGTTGCTTACCAAATCAATGGTAAGACAACAATGTAAAAGGAATATAAAATACATAAGAAAGACATTTGAATAGGTAGATAGCTTCTAGTTACTTGCTCCATTTCAAGCAAACAATCCTTGCTATTTTCAAAACAAACACACACATTTCAAAACATCTTACAAACATTGAAAACAATTTAAAAAGACAAACATCTTTGTATACATTCTTACGAACAAGAATCATTACAAAGATTGCCTAAACGAATGGCCTCTTTTACACAATACTTTCAAAACCACACCAAACACAACTTCAAACAAACAAAAGCAAGTTATCTAAGCAAGTAACTAAGAGCCCATGGAAAACCATGGATGAAAAGGGTGCTAATACCTTCCCTCTTCATAATCTACCCCCCGAACTCAAGAAAACATCTCAAAGGTCTTTTCTGTGCTTTTTCAGCTTTCCTTTTGGATAAAAGAAAAGTCGGGTGTGACTCTTGCTAACCGCAACATTTGCAAACACAAACGTGAAACCTCAAGTCAGTTCTCCCACCGTATCACAGAACTGGCGACTCTGCTGGGGAACAATATAAAAGTGGGGTTACCTTAGGGTTTAGATCATATTTATTTGCTTACATTTGTTTGACTTGTTTGCTTTACATTATGATTCTTTGTTTGGGTTTGAATCCTCCACCCGTATTTGGGAAACATTATAGGTAAATAGCAATACGTTGTGGAAACTGTGCGGGGTATACCGACATGGTCTAAGCAATATCTATGTTAGTGTGACATATTTGTGGGTACCGGTAGCCTTTGAGTCAATCAAAGAGAATACGGGGCCGCTGAGTGATGTCATGAAGCACTAATGAACTTCTAGAACCATTTACTTTACCAACTTGGCCTTTAGGATGTAGTGAGATGACCGGCTTTGGTGCAGTTCGAAGTTGGTAGATACTCGATACTACACTCATTGAGGGTTGTTTTCTTGGGATATTTCGGTCGCCATTAAAGAGGCTTGAGTTGAAACAATGACCAATGAAGGAATCCAGTGATATTGAGCTCCTTAGAACCCAGTTACTTGTACATAACATCATGGACATCATGAACATCATATGCATCCACTAACCATTTCAAGGATTTTGGAGATTCATCTTTGTTCTTGTTTTGTAGGATATGGATTCACTTCGCAGGAAAACTATCCAAATCAACCTTGTAAGAATTCCTCCACAACTCAAGGAGCTAGTTTCAAGGATCCATGAGAACTCTCCATTCACTGAGAGGCATGGTCGTCTACTCAACTTGGTCACCTCCAACACAGAGGAGGATATGATGAAGGTTCTCTTCCAGTTCTTTGATCCTTTGCATCATTGCTTCACATTTCCTGACTATTAACTCGTGCCTACTTTGGAAGAATTCTCTCAACTTTTGAGGATTCTTATTCTCAATCAAATACCTTTCAACGGTACGGAAAGAGATCCAAAGCCAGAAGAGATTGCTCAAGCCCTGCACTTGCACTCATCTGATGTCACAACTCATTGGGAAACTAGAAGTGGTGTCAAAGGCTTCTTGGAAAAGTTTTTGTTTGAGAAAGCCAAAAGCTGTTGGAATTCCCTAGACTTGTAATATTTTGAGGAGATTTTGGCTCTTCTTATCTATGGGATGGTCTTGTTCCCCAATCCTGACCAACTCATAGATGTGAGCGCTGTCAAAATCTTCATGTCACGTAACCCGGTGCCTACATTGCTTAGGGATATCTTACACTCTTTTCACACTCGTACAATGAGGAAAAGAGGTGTTCTTAT
Source organism: Vicia faba (assembly GCA_948472305.1). Lineage (NCBI taxonomy): Eukaryota > Viridiplantae > Streptophyta > Magnoliopsida > Fabales > Fabaceae > Vicia > Vicia faba. The sequence continues at coordinate 206,310,353 of OX451737.1, read as the reverse complement.
GTGTTGCACTCCCCTCCTGGCAAGATGGTTTATTTATCATCTTCCCCAATCAGTCTTAAAGAATGAGCAAGGATTAAGGTGGTCACAAAGGTTAATGACGCTCAAACATTCAGATATTCATTGGTGCTCTCGATCCAAAGAGAATGTTATCATTGTTGACTTATGGGGAATTCCTTAATGTCCCTCTACTTGGAATTAGGGGAGGCATCACCTACAACCCGTGTTTAGCTCTAAGACAGTTTGGTTATGCCCAAAGAGATGGCCCACATGATATGCTGATTCAAGGCCTGGTATTCGACTACGACAACGACGATCAAGGACTTCGCCAGAGATTCATCCGAGCTTGGAGGATGCTAAACAAGGTGGATAGCAAGACTTTGGGACACAAGAATTCCATCCCTCTTGAGCCTTACCTCAAGTGGTTACGAACCCGCGCTCAAAGTCTTATGATGCCTTATCCTTCCATTCTCCCGGTGATTATTGAGCCTGTTAAGGAGGGAGAAGTTCCATACACTATCCTACATCCTGACATGCCCATATCTCTTGAAGACCTACAAAGGGATTGGATACAGCTCAAAGGAGAGCGTGATACTTTTGAAGCCCAATTCTACGCAAGCGAGAAGAAGGTTTTGGAACTCACTAGGCTACTTCATGAGGAGCAGACTCTAAATACCTACATAACACCAAAGAGGATGCGCAACACCTTTTTATCTTAGAATTTTGTATTATTTTGCCCAAGGACCATTGATGTACTCAAATTCTATCTTATTAATATAACGTGTGTTCCTTTTTGTTTAAAACAAATTTGAATTTTTAAAATCCTTGGAAGCATTGCATGTATACATATCATTCATCATAAACATAAACAGGTCTTTGCAACAAGTTTCCTCATCTCTCTACTGTTTATTTCAGTAAGATGGATCTTGAACAGACGGTCAAAGATCTTCAAGCTCAAAATACCCAATTTCAACAGTTACTCATGACCCTAGCCAAGGGGAAAGAGGAGCTGAAAACTCTGCTGGCAAAAGAGAAAGAGAAAAAGAAGAAAGAGAAGAAATCAGCTGGTGTGGTAATCATGGGAAGAAGGTTTCGAGGACAAGCTAGAAGAACCTTGGATTTTACAGCAACATCTGATGAAGGGGAAAGAAAAGGAAAAGAAACGGCAGTTCTGTTAGACTCTGAAGAGAAGGAGGAAGAGGAAGACTACTCTGAGGAGCAGTATCCTTCGGCTGATGATAAGTACAGACACCTGGAAGAACGTTTGACTGCTATGGAAATACAGAAAGTATCGGGTCTAGATTTGAAGAATTGGGGCTAGTGTCAGGAATTGTAATCCCGCCAAAGTTTAAAGTGTCGTTATTTGCAAAGTATAATGGGGTGTCTTGTCCTAAAATACACCTCCGATCATATGTCAGAAAGATTCAGCCGCACTCTGCCGACAAAGACTTGTGGGTCCATTTCTTCCAAGATAGTTAATCCGAAACACAGCTCGATTGGTTTTACCAATTGGAAAGGGCCGACGTCCACAACTAGGAAGAACTTGCCGCAGCTTTCTATAAATAATACCAATATAACGCAGATTTGGCGCCTACCCGTACTCAACTTCAGAGTATGGATATGGCTTCAAATGATGATTTCAAAGATTATGCGTAAAAGTGGAGAGATCTAGCTGGAAGAGTGCAACCCCCTCTGTCTGAAAGGGAGTTGGTGGATATGTTATTGGGCACTCTATCAGGCCCTTTCTTCAACCATTTGATTGGGAGCTCATCTGCTGGGTTTACTGAGTTAATTTTAACTGGAGAAAGGGTGGAAGCCGGTATAAAAAGCGGAAAAATTCAGAAGGACGTGTCTGCCTCTACAGCTATGAGAAAACCTTTCACTGGGAAGAAGGAAGTATCTACTGTCTATTCACAAAGGAATCAGGGAAGAACTGAACGCCGACCATTGGTGGGGGCCGTTATGATCCCAAAGCCTGCATCTGACCAGCCTAGAAGTAACCAGCCAAGGGTGGAAAGGCCAGTCCGGCAATTCACCAGGATTAATATAACTCTAGCCCAGGTTCTACCACATCTTCTGAAATTGAATCTGGCAACTTTAAAGGAGGCTCCAAAGAATCCCAATACTGCATCCCCTCATTATCACCCAAATTCCAGATGCGCATACCATTCTGAAAGTCCAGGGCACGACACTAACAACTGTTGGGCTTTGAAGAACAAAATTCAAGACCTTATAGATGCAAAGGAAGTTGAGTTTGATGTGCCTGAGAAACCGAATGTCATTTCCGTTCTGATGCTTAGGCATGGTCACAATGCTAATGTTGTCGAGGAAGATTTATTTGTTGCCACAGTGGATGAACTTTTGACTCCGCTCCCGATCATTAAGATGAACTTGTTAAAACCTGGTGTGTTCCCAGGTTGTAAGGAAGACTGCCATCATTTCTTATCCTCACCCGCTGATTGCCCTCTATTGAAGATAGGTATCCAACGCCTGATTGACAACCAAGAAATTTTGTTTGAGAATGCTCTCGTTTTACCCATTCCTATTGAAGACATTTCAATCATAACCATCTCCGCCAATCCTTCCAGGGTCCCTAAAAGACCCGTTAGGATTACACCTGCTCCAAAAACTACTCCTCTTAAGATCACAATGCCCGGGCCGGTCCCGTATGAGTCAAATAAAACAGTACCATGGAATTATGGTGGAGAAATCTACTACCATGGTAGCAAACAAAATGAACTGACTGCCGAAGAAGAGAGCTCAGAAGAAGAAAACTCTGACATTAGCAATATTTCCGGAACTAGAAAAATTACCCGTAGTGGTAGAATCTTCTCTCTAGAGATTGCCCCTCCAAAGGCAGTTTTTGGACCCGTGGCCGTTCCGAAGATTACCTCTGTACCAATGATCATACCTGCAAGTGTACCTACCGACGAAGACAACACAACCCCTGTTGTTATCCCTACTAATACTTCTACTGCTGAAAATCGAGGAAAAAGCATTCAAGAAGAGCATGTCCAGACGAAGGCTCAATCACTAGCTATCCCTGAAACATCCAAGAAGGAAATGGAAGAGATCTTGAGGATAATAAAGAAGAGTGACTATGACGTGCGTGAACAGTTGGGGAAAAATCCCTCCAAGATCTCCATGTTAGCATTGTTGTTGTGCTCTGAGGCACATGCGAAAGCTTTGGTAAAATTTTTAAAGACAACCCATGTGCCACAAGAGACGTCTGCTGACCAGTTCCAAGACTGTGTGGCCAGTTTGATAGCTAATAACGGCCTAGGCTTCTCTGATGCTGATTTGACACCCAGAGGGAGAGAGCACAACGAGGTATTGCATGTCTCTGTGGAGTGTAGGGGAACGACTCTGGCCCATGTCTTGGTTGACACTGGCTCATCTTTGAACGTCTTACCGAAGAAAGCCCTCGATAAATTGGATTGTGAAGGGCTGACATTAAAACCTAGTAACATAATTGTGAGAGCATTTGATGGCTCGAAGAGGATGGTCCACGGGGAGGTGGACATCCCGATAAAGGTGGGAACTCAGACTTTCAACTCAACCTTCTATGTCATGGACATCCGCCCCTCTTACTCCTGTCTGTTAGGACGGCCCTGGATCCATAATGCTGGTGTTATCACCTCTACGCTACACTAGATGCTGAAGTACCCAGTCCAAGGAAAGATCATAATTGTCCACGGGGAGGAAGATTACATGATTAGTCATCTAAATTCTTTCCGATATATGGAATTGGATGGAGAATTCATTGAAACTCCTTTTCAACATTTCGAAGAGGTCTCTCAAGAAGTAGCGGCAACCAAGGAAGTATCCTCGATTCCCAAAATCACAAGACCTCCGCTTCGGATGTCATCTCTAAAGGACGCAAAGGAATTAATAGAGGAGGGTGGATGCACCATCTGGGGGAAGCTTCCATACATTCCGTATAAACCAAACAAGTTTGGCTTGAGGTTTACTTCAACTGCTCAGAAGGTTGTGCGTCGTGCCCGTGCTGGAGGGCCACCTTTGAAGATTAGTAACCGGGAGGTCAACGCAGTGGAAGATGTTGAAGAAGATGGCAGCTTGGAAGATTGGATATTTCCTACTGTTAGTGGAGGACTTCGCAACTGGGAAGCCAAAGACTTTGTCCCAATAACTTTCATCTCCCAGTAATTTATCTTTTACATTTCTGTTGGACTTGTAATATTCACGAACAATTCACACTTTAAAAACCTTGTGTCTTACCCGAGGCACAATGGTCCATTTGTAAGGGTTTTTATTTCATCTTCATATGACATTCAATGAATCATGGACGCTTTTTCACATACAAACCTTTTGTGCTCATTGTCTTTCTTTTACATTTTTATTGCTTAAAGATGACTATACCCTTACACACACCCACACTCATGAATGCAGGCACCCCTCCGTTCTGGATCCCATGGGTAACGATACTGCTATAGCCTTCAGTGACTCTGAAGATCTAACCTACCAAGCCGAATATGAAGGTGAGGAAGATTGTGAGGTGCCAGGGGAACTTCCCAGACTACTACAACAAGAGGAAAGAGCTATTCAGCCTCATGAGGAACTGTTGGATACAATCAACTTGGGTACCGAGGAAGATAAAATGGAAATCAAAGTGGGCGCCAATCTAAAGCCGAGTGTCAAGGAGCGCCTAATTCAGCTATTGCATGATTATGTTGAGATCTTTGCCAGGTCATACGAAGACATGCCAGGACTTGATACAAACATCATGGTACATCGTCTACCCACAAGAGAAGATTGTCCACCAGTGAAACAAAAAGTCTGCCGCATGAGACCTGACATGTCAGAGAAGATTAAAGCGGAAGTCATGAAACAATTCAATGTTGGATTTCTGGATGTCACTTCCTATCCTCAATGGGTTTCCAACATTGTTCCCGTGCCTAAAAAGGATGACAAAGTACGGATGTGCATTGATTATAGAGATTTAAACAGGGCCATCCTTAAAGATGATTTTCCACTTCCCTACATTGACATCCTGGTTGATAACACGGCCCAGCACAAAGTGTTTTCCTTCATGGACGGATTCTCAGGCTATAACCATATCAAAATGGCACCTGAGGACATGGAGAAAACTACATTTGTCACACAGTGGGGCACGTTCTGCTACAAAGTGATGCCATTCGGACTAAAGAATGTCGGGGAAACTTATCAACGCGCCATGGTAGCTTTGTTTCATGATATGATACATCATGAGATAGAGGTATATGTAGATGACATGATAGCCCGATCACAAACTGGATAAGAGCACCTTGATCACTTACAAAAGTTGTTTGTAAGATTAAAGTAGTACAAGTTAAGATTGAATCCAAACAAGTGTACATTCAGAGTCCGGTCCGGTAAACTCTTAGGTTTCATTGTCAGCAATAAAGGTATCGAGGTTGATCCTGCAAAGGTTAAAGCAATACAAGAAATGCTTGCTCCTCGTACTGAGAAGGAAGTCAGGGGATTCTTGGGACGCCTGAACTATATTTCCAGATTCATTTCTCACCTAACATCTACTTGTGAGCCAATCTTCAAACTGGTGAAGAAAGATCAAGTAGTCAGATGGAATGATGAATGTCAGATTGCTTTTGAAAAAATCAAAGAGTATTTACAAGAGCCTCCTGTCTTGATGCCACCAGTCGAGGGAAGACCACTGATCATATATCTGACAGTTTTAGAGAACTCAATGGGGTGTGTATTGGGGCAGCATGACGAGTCTGGCTGAAAAGAGCACGCTGTTTACTACCTGAGCAAAAAGTTTACCGACTGTGAAACCAGATATTCACTGCTCGAGAAAACTTGCTGCGCTCTGGTATGGGATGCTCGCCGGCTAAGACAGTATATGTTGACTCATACCACTTTGCTGATATCTAAGATGGATCTGATAAAGTACATCTTTGAGAAACCTGCTCTGTCTGGGTGGATAGCTAGATGGAAGATGATCCTAACAGAATATGACATACAGTACACTACCCAAAAAGCTATAAAGGGAAGCATGCTAGATGATCATCTTGCTCATCAAGCTATAGAAGATTTTTAGTCCATGAAGTTTAAATTCCCGGACGAAAACATCATGACATTAGACAATTGTGAAGAAATCAGACCATATGACGGACCTGGACAAGAATCCCGATGGACCCTGTTCTTTGATGGGGAATCCAATGCACTTGGTAATGGTATCGACGTTGTACTCATATCTCCGGAAGGGTGCCATACTCCTTTTACTGCCAGACTTTGCTTCAACTGTACGAACAACATGGCGGAATACGAAGCATGCATTTTTGGCCTCAAGGCTGCCATAGACTTGGGAATCAAATTTGTAGTTGTATTTGGAGATTCAGCTTTGGTTATCAGTCATATCAAAGGAGAATGGGATACTAAACATCCAAACCTTATTCCTTACAAAGAACATGTTTTGACATTGTTACCATATTTCGAGCAGATTACCTTCGAGCATTTCCCGCGAGAAGATAATCAGCTAGCAGATGCTCTAGCTATAATATCATCTATGTTTAAACTTAATTGGGATAACGAGGCTCCCCAGATCACCATTGAACGAATGGACGAACCAACACACTGTCAAGAGATTAATACTAAAGAAATAGTGGACCAACCTTGGTTTCATGAAGTCAAAAGGTATCTCAAGGCTTAAGGATATCCAAAAGGAGCTTTAATCAATGATAAAAAGTTCTTAAGGAGATTCTCTACTAAGTTCTTCCTGAGTAATGGCATCCTGTACAAACGTAATCATGATTCTATTCTGCTCCGTTGTATGGATAAGATTGAAGCTGAAAAGATCATGGCTGAATTACATGAAGGTACCTTTGGCACTCACTCTAGTGGGCATACGATGGAGAAGAGAATTCTACGGGCAGACTATTATTGGTCTACCATGGAAGTAGACTGCTATCAACACTCCTGGACCTGTCATAAGTGTCAAATATATGCAGACAAGGTGCACGTGCCTCTGGTTCCTCTAAATGTCTTAACAGCTCCTTGGCCCTTTGTTATGTGGGGAATCGATATGATTGGAGAGATCAAGCCTACAGCCTCCAATGGACACCGCTTCATTCTAGTGGCCATTGACTATTTCACAAAGTGGGTCGAAGCAGCTTCCTTCGCATTCGTTACTAAGAATATTGTTGCCCGCTTCATCAAGCAGAATCTTATTTGCCGGTACGGTATCCCAGAAAGGATCATCACAGGTAACAGTACGAACCTTAACAATACCATGATCACCTCCTTGTGCGAGCAGTTCAAGATTTAACATCACAATTCATCCCCCTATCGGCCAAAGAAGAATGGTGCAGTCGAAGCTGCTAATAAAAACTAAAAAGATCATACAAAAAATGACAGTCACCTACAAGGACTGGCATGAGATGTTGCCATTTGCTCTCCACGGGTACCGTACCACGGCTCGCACCTCAACTGGGGCAACACCCTATTCTTTGGTTTATGGCATAGAGGTTGTCTTGCCTATTGAGGTTCATATCCCCTCTATGAGAATTATGAAGGATGCAGGTTTGAATGAAGACGATTGGATCCAGACTCGACTTGATCAACTGAACTTAATTGATGAGAAGAGACTTACTATTTTTTTCCATGGTCAGATGTATCAAAAACGGATGATCAAGGCTTTCAACAAGAAAGTCAGACGCCAAGTATATAAAGTTGGAGATCTAGTGATCAAGCGCATCATCTTGCCACAAAGTGATCCCAGGGGAAAATGGTCTCCTACCTATGAAGGACCGTTTGTAATAAAAAACATCTCCTCCGGTGGGGCAATGATCTTAACTACCATGGACGGCAATGACTTTCCCCACCCTGCGAATGCGAACATAATCAAAAGATACTACGCATAAGAGACCCGCTAGGTTGACACACCTAGGCAAAAAAGGGCATCCCGACGAACCAAAAGGTTCGGGCAAAAATTAGGGACAAAATTAAAAAAAAATTGTACACCCGGCAAGTTGAAAATTTGAAAGGGCGACTTGGGCAAAAAAGGGTTTCCCGGTGGACTGAAAACCCGAAAGGGCGGTCCAGGAAAAAGTTAGGGAATTAAAGTGTATGACTATGTCCCGTCAGATCACTTTGAGGATAATCTCTTCACTGACAAACTCGGAGTTCTGATCAATTCAATCATCTTCGGACGAAGCAACAAATAGGCAAGATATTCGGAGATACGGAGGCTATAGCAGAATGGGAACCCCATGGGATTATCACACATAGCTATCTTTCTTTGTATAAATTCTTCTTATTTTCATGACACCATCTTCTTACTAGGATGTCTGTCTCCTTTGTACAAAATACTTATTCAAAGTAAATACAAAGATATCTCTTTAAAGTACAGAAAGCTATTTGTCTTTTTCTTTACATTTGTGTTTTATTTGCAAAAACGTCCAATGATTCATTAATGAACATATGCATTTGAACATAATTACTGTTTAGAAATAAAAAAAATGAAAAAGAACAATTACTGGCAGGTTGAAAGAATAGGAAAATGTCTTTAGGCTATTCCATGAGCAATCCCTACAGTACGTCATTTAGACCCCCTATGGAGCTAAAACTTCAAACTATTAATCCTCGGTAGAAACCATCCAGCTTCTCCAAATTCCCCAGCAAGTTGTCTTGAAGCCTGAACACCAACCGGATAACAGCTAACTTCTGTTTCTCCCCAACCTAGGATAACTCCCCGGTAGAGTGACAGACGACCAAAACTCCTGAACTTTTTTCCAAAAAGGATTAAGCTTTTTCCCCACAGTTTTCAATACTCCCCAACGGAACAAAGACTCCTATTATTAATCCCCAGTAGAAGTCATCAAAATTATATGGATTCCCGAGCAGATTCCTCAAGCAGTATACGACATTGCTCTCACAACGGAATTTTTGTCAAATACTCCAACTTCAAGACATGAGGAATCCACATATCTTCAGCAGCAGTCAAAGATTTATTTTCCTCGATAATACAGCAAATCAGCTTACATGCGCATACATTACGTCCACATATCATAAACATTGATAAAACACATATATTGCATCATGCATTCCATGCAACATAATTTTGTGTTCCAGCTAACATTTTACCCTTTTCAGGATAAGATTAACAGCTACTATTAAACAATATGCAATCATGATACAGTTCAGATACACTCCAGACACGGAAGCCTTTCTGTTACTCATTCAAATTCAAGTTCAGATACAGTTTGGATACGCTCCAGACGCGGATGCCATTCCGATATTCATTCAGACTTTAGATACGGTACAAATACGCTCTAGACACAGATGCCATTCTGATACTTATTTAGGTTCAGACTTTAGATACAGTACAGATACGCTCCAGACACAGGTGCCATTATGATACTTATTCAGATTCAGACTTCAGATACAATACGGATACGCTCTAGACACAGATGCTATTCTGTTGCCCATTCAGATTCAGTCTCCAGATACAACTCAGATACGTTCCAGATACAGATACCATTCTAATACTTATTCTTTTGACTTACAACTTACAATTCAACTAACATTCTTGGATGGAATCTACAATCCCGTCTCCAATAAGATTCTATCACCTCTCCAAATGGCATCTTTAAGCCCATTCCCTCAACTACATTTTGTCGAGTGCAAATTTATGGGCACTCTAGTGTCCAATCATCTTTTACCTTCGAGTCACGAACGACAAAGCTCGCCAATCTAACTCTTCAGGTTCAAGAAGATTGAACAGGGGCAGCTGTTGTACCCCAAAATTTACCCTCTCATTTATCAAGACTTTTCTCACAAGACTTATTTGACTCAAGACAAGATTAGGGTTTGGTCAGCTCAAGACATCTCATCTTGCACTGATAACCCAAAATTAGGGTTTGAGTTTTCACAAGGATTTTTGGACCATCAATGCTTCATGTGACTTTCAAACATCATTTTGGACCCCTAAGATTTCTCATGATAAGTTTCAAGCTTTGAACCACATTTTTTACCAATCAATTGGACAGTTGACCTAAAAATCAGTTGTATTGGGGAAAAAGTCAACCATGGCCAATTTACAGTCAAACTTCATAATTTTTTATCCACATAAACATTTTTAGACTCATATTTACCATTTGATCAAATTGGTATTATAACTCCTCCAGAAATTTGATCAAATCATCAAAAGGGCAAAATGGTCAAAATTAGGGTTTTGACTGAGGAAGGGCAATTTCTGATTTTTAACCTAGAAAATGACCAATTGAGTTCAAGAATTGATTTCAAGGATTCAATTACATCATCTTGAATAAATTACATGACTCAAAACATCTCAAATTCATTGGATTGACAGATGAAATTTGCAACCAACTGATCAAAAGTCAATTGTACATTGAAAAGTCAAACTTTGACTTTTTGGTCAAAATCAAGTACCAAGAGTCATAATTCATCAAGAAATGTCAAAATATGAAACTTGCTCATCAATAAATCCAAATTTGAAAATTAGGGTTTGAATTTGAAAATTTTCATAACTTAGAAATTTTCTAAGTATGAAAATTTTCTTATTTTTTCTCAACTTTAAGCCATTTTTAAACCATGATGCATAATGATTCAAGGAAAGTTCCCAACATGAAAGTTGTAGATCTCCATGAAATATACAACTTTTCTTCACAAACTCTTCCCTAAAGATGCTTGGATCTTAATTTATAAATTTGTGAATACATGGTCATGAACTTCTTAACTTAGTGAAATTTTACCCTAATTTAGGCAGGTTTTGGACCAAACTTCATGGCAATTTTTCACCTAGTTCCAAGAGGTATCTCAAAATGAATTTCAAATATGGATTATATAGCACATTTCAAGATTTCCAAAATGTCCAAGAACTCTCCAAGATCATTTTTGAGTAGGGAGAATCGAAGAGAGGAAATTGGCATTTTCTCACTTTTTGTTAAAGTCATTTCATGAAGAACCAAGTTGCAAATCAATCCTATGCTGGCTAGTTCATGTTGTACAGGTCCTAAACTTGTTCCACACTCCTTAATTAAATGTTTACTCAGTTGAAAAATCTTTAATCCATGCTTTTGAACCTTTATCCAACTTGTAATTTCATTTATGGCAAAAAGGTTCCATTGCCATTTTGAAAAAGAAGCACCTTTGCAAACTTTACAATTTTAAGCTTTGAACATGTCCCCTTGATGCATACAAACCACACAGGTCTCAAGTAAGTTGTACAAACTCATACCAACTGTAAGCAAGTTGGTACAAGCATGTGAAACTTTGGTCTTGTCACTTTGCTTCAAGTACAAGAAAGTTGGCAAAAAGGTTAGCATTTGCACAGCTGATAGAGAGCTGGCCTAGAACCATTTCAATACTAATATACAAACATTATGCAACACATAGAAAGCTTGGCAAGGACCTAAAAAAACTCTCAGCAAGCAAAACACCAAAAACTGTCCAAAACACACAGTTTCTGCACATACACTTTCATCTTCCATTTTGCTCGTGCGTTTTAAGTTTGGATCATTCAAACACATTACATACTTGATACCTAGTCAATCCAGGCCATCATCCTTGTTCTGTAATCACTCCTCCACCATCTGCCATTGTTGACTTCAGAGCTTGCAACTTAACTTGGCCAAGGAGTTCCAGCTACTTTCAGAGCAAGGCAAGGGTTGGAATAGATTCAGGGAAGCTCAAGGAAGCTCAAGCAAGCACCAGGCCTCCATTAAAGTCACTCCATTTCCATACACGATTCTAGCTGAAGGAGGTAAATTTTCAAACTCTATCTCTTTGTACAGGCAACCATAGGCCATGATCTGTGAATAAAAAATGTAGTCCACATCATAACGAAGTTGTACATATCATTATCTTGCATGATTTTACTTGTGCTAAGAGAATTTGAAACTTGAAATCTCTGAAAATATTAGGTTAGAATTTAGGGCTTTTAAAATTCTCTTTGATCTTTGGTATTTAGATTACATAACTTATATGGTTGGAATCGTGAGTTCAAATACTACATTTTTCATGTTATAAGTTTTTATTTTAATGGAAGTATGAGGAAGTTACAGATGGTCCGGCCAAGGCTTGAGGAAGAAGATGAAACAGGGCAATGGCGCGTTTAGTAATATGTTATTTTCGTTTCAGTAAAGATAATGGAAGTATAGCCACCCCAGTGGCAAAGTAGCGCGCTGGTGAGACCCTTGTCCTAGGTTCGAACCTGCGCGCTACTTTTGTTTTTTGACATTTTTTTCTTTTCAGTTTTTTAACACTTTTTGCAGGTTGGGCGTGGTCATTTGGGCCAGGAATTTTTGATATCATCATAACCACTGACTTGCTATATCACCTCCCCTTTGCCAACTATATTTATTTTTTTTTGTTTGTTTTCACATTTAATATTTTTAATATTTTCTTTAAAACATAAAAATCCTAAAAATATAAATTACTAATATTACACTTTTATTTTATTTTTTTAATTATTTATCACATAAAAATATTGTTTATTTTGATAGGATATAATTTATTTTCTTATAAACTTATAAATATGATTAAATACATTTAGTTTAATTTATTTTTTATTTCATACTTATAAATACTTAGTTTTTGCATATATTTAATTTTAATATTTATATACAATATTGTTTATTATTTTTATATACAAAAATATACTAGATAATACATATAAAAACTTTATTTTCTTTTAAATAAAATTAGAGTTAAACCCCTTTCAAAAAAAATCAAATCTTTTTCCTTATATTGTTAGGTTTAGATTAAATATTCTTTTACATAAAAATAAGACACAAAAATATTTTCTTTACATGTACATTGCATTACATTTAAATATTGTATTATATTTATCTTAATTCGCACAAATTCGATTTGATTGTAATAGTTTATTTAACTTTATATTCTTGCAAAATCCCCATTCAAACTTGTATTTCCCCCTCCCTTAAATTGTTGTAATAGCTTAGAAATATTTACATTACGCAATTTAATGCTTTATATGCCATGATTAGTAATTAGGGTTTGTATGACAAGAACAAAACAAAGCAAAATAGAAAAACCTAAATACAAGACAAAATCAAAGCATGAAAAATGATATACTTTCACACAAGCCCCCTTAGGGTTTCCCCACTTGGTTGCCTAAAACAAAAATAACCATATTACGCATGCGAAGTATCTCGGAAAAAACAAACAAATATAAGATCATAGTCCCTCGATGACGCTATTCAAAAGTTGCCTTACAAAAAGTGATCTTGGTCCCTCAAAAAATGCTAAGATACTTTGCAAACATTGCTAATCATGGTTATACGATGACCCGCGCCCGTCCCGTTTACATCCAAAGATAGGGTTGCTTACCAAATCAATGGTAAGACAACAATGTCAAAGGAATAGAAAATACATAAGAAAGACATTTGAGTAGGTAGATAGCTTCTAGTTACTTGCTCCATTTCAAGCAAACAATCCTTGCTATTTTCAAAACAAACACACACATTTCAAAACATCTTACAAACATTGAAAACATTTTCAAAAGACAAACATCTTTGTATACATTCTTACGAACGAGAATCATTATAAAGATTGCCTAAATGAATGTCATCTTTTACACAATACTTTCAAAACCACACCAAACACAATTTCAAACAAACAAAAGCAAGTGATCTAAGCAAGTAACTAAGAGCCCATGGAAAACCATGGATGAAAATGGTGCTAATACCTTCCCTCTTCATAATCTACCCCCCGAACTCAAGAAAACATCTCAAAGGTCTTAATTGTTCTTTTTCACCTTTCCTTTTGGATAAAAGAAAAGTCGGTGGCGACTCTTGCTAACCGCAATATTTGCAAACACAAACGCAAAACCTCAAGTCAATTCTCCCACCGTATCACAAAAGTACTCTTGTTTCACCTGTTCCTGTTGAAGAAGTCTCAATCATAACCATCTTCACCAATTCTTCCAGGGTCCCCAAAAGACCTGTTAGGATTACATCGGCTCCAAAAACTAATCCTCTTATAATCACAATGCCCGGGCTAGTCCCATATGAATCAGACAAAACAGTGTCGTGGAATTACTGTGGAGACGTCTACTACCATGGTATCAAACAAGATGGGTTGGCCGCCGAAGAGATGAGCTCCAAAGAAGAAAACTATGACATTAGCAATATCGTCGGAACCAGTAAGATTACCCGTAGCGGTAGAATCTTCTCTCCAGAAATTGCCCCTCCAAAGGCAGTTTTTGGACCCGTGGCTGCTCCAAAGGTTACCTCCGTACCAATAATCATATCTGCAAGTGCTCCTATTGACAAAAACGACACAACCCCTGTTGTTATCCCTACCAATACTCCTACTGCTGAAATTCGAGGAAAAGACATTCTAGAAGAACCTGTCTGGACGCAGGCTCAACCACTGACTATCCCCGAAACCTCCAAGAAGGAAATGGAGGAGATCCTGAGAATAATAAAGAAGAGAGACTATGACGTAGTTGAACTGTTGGGGCAAACTCCCTCCAAAATCTCCATGCTAGCTTTGTTACTGTGCTCAGAGGCACATGCGAAAGCTCTGGTGAAGTTTCTGAAGACAGCCCATGTGCCTCAAGAGACGTCTGCTGACCAATTTCAAGATTGCATGGCCAGCTTGACGGCGGATAACGGCCTAGCTAATTTGACACCAAGGGGGAGAAAGAACAACGAGGCATTGCATGTCTCTGTGGAATGTAGAGTAACAACTTTGGCCCATGTCTTTGTGAACACCGGCTCATCTTTGAATGTTTTACCGAAGAAAGCTCTCGACATATTGGACTACGAAGGACTGACGTTGAAACCCAGTAACATAGTCGACAAAGCGTTTGATGGCTCAAAGAGGATGGTGCACGGGGAACTGGATATCCCCATAAAGGTTGGGACTCAAACTTTCAACTCAACCTTCTATGTAATGGACATCCGCCCCTCTTACTCCGGTCTGCTAGGACGTCCGTGGATCCATAATGTCGATGCTGTCACGTCCACACCGCACCAGATGTTAAAATATCTAGTCCATGGAAAGATTATCACTGTCCACGAAGAGGAAGAGTATATGATTAGCCACCTCAATTCCTTCCGGTATGTGGAATTGGACGACGAGTTCATTGAAACTCCTTTTTAACATTTCTAAGAAGTCTCTCAAGAGGTAGCAGTAACCAAGACGGTATCCCAGATCCCCAAGATCACAAGACCTCCGCTCTGGATGTCATCTCTAAAGGACGCCAAGGCAGTAGTAGAAGAGGGTGGATGCACCATCTGGGGGCAGCTTCCGGATATTCCGTATAAATCTGACAAGTTTGGCTTAGGGTTTACTTGAAGTGCTCAGAAGGTTGTGCGACGTTCCCGTGCTGGAGGGCCACCCTTGAATATTAGAAACCGAGAGGTCAATGCAGTGGAAGATGGTGAAGAGGATTGCAGCTTGGAAGATTGGATATTTCCTACTGTCGGCGGAGGACTTCGCAATTGGGAAGCCAGAGACTTTGTTTCAATAACTTTCATCCCTCAGTAATTTATCTTTTAAATTTCTGTTAGGCTTGTAATATTCACAAACAATTCACACATTTAAAACCTTGTGTCTTGCCCGAGGCATAATGGTCCATTTGTAAGGGTTTTTTATTTTATCTTCATATGACATTCAATGAATCATGGACGTTTTTCACATACAAACTTTTTGCGCTCATTGTTTTTCTTTTACATTTTATTTTTAAAGAAGATGGCTATACCCTTACACACACCCACACTCACAAATGCAGGTACCCCTTCATTCCAGATCCCATGGGTAACGATACTGCTATGGCCTTTTGCGACACTGAGGATCTAATCTACCAAGCCGAAGACGAAGGTGAGGAAGATTGTGAAGTACCAGGAGAATTGGCCAGACTACTACAACAAGAGGAAAGAGCTATTCAGCCTCGTGAGGAACCGGTGGATACAATCAACTTGGGTACCGAGGATGATAAAAAAGAAATCAAGGTGGGTGCCAATCTAGAGCCGGGTGTCAAGGAGTGTCTGATTCAGTTGTTGCATGATTATGTTGAGATCTTTGCCTGGTCATATAAAGACATGCCAGGACTTGATACAGACATCATGGTACATCGTCTGCCTACAAGAGAAGATTGTCCACCAGTAAAACAAAAAGTTTGCCACATGAGACCTGACATGTCAGAGAAGATCAAAGCGGAAGTCATGAAAAAATTCAATGCTAGATTCTTGGCTGTCACTTCATATCCCCAATGGGTTGCCAACATTATTCCCATGCCTAAAAAGGACGGCAAAGTACGAATGTGCATGGACTATAGATATTTGAATAGGGCCAGCCCTAAAGATGATTTTCCACTTCCCCACATTGATATCCTGGTTGAAAAAACGGCCCAGCACAAAGTGTTTTCCTTCATGGATGGATTCTCGGGTTACAACCAAATCAAAATGGCACCTAAGGACATGGAGAAAACTACATTTGTCACACAGTGGGGGACATTCTGTTACAAAGTGATGCCATTCGGATTGAAGAATGTCGGGGTAACCTATCAGCGCACCATGGTAGCTTTGTTTCATGACATGATACATCGTGAAATAGAGGTCTACGTAGACGATATGATAGCCCGATCACAAACAGAAGAAGAGAACCTCGATCACTTGCAAAAGCTATTTGAGAGATTGAAGAAGTACAAACTAAGGTTGAACCCAAACAAGTGCACATTTATAGTACAGTCCAGTAAACTCTTAGGTTTTATCGTCCGTAACAAAGGTATTGAGGTCGACCCTGCCAAGGTTAAAGCAATACAAGAAATTCCTGCTCCTCATACTGAGAAGGAAGTCAGAGGATTCCTGGGACGCTTGAACTATATTGCCAGATTCATTTCTCACCTAACAGCTACTTGTGAGCCAATATTCAAACTATTGAAGAAAGATCAAGTAGTCGGATGGAATGATGAATGCCAATTGGCTTTTGACAAGATCAAAGAGTACTTACAAGAACCCCCTGTTTTGATGCCACCAGTCGAGGGAAGACCACTGATCATGTATCTGACCATTTTAGAGAACTCAATGGGGTGTGTATTGGGGCAGCATAACGATTCTGGCCGAAAAGAGCACGCTATTTACTAGCTGAGCAAAAAGTTTACCGACTGTGAAACCAGATATTCACTGCTCGAGAAAACTTGCTGCGCTCTGGCATGGGCTGCTCGCCGGCTAAGACAGTATATGCTGACTCATACTACCTTGTTGATATCTAAGATGGATCCGATGAAATACATCTCCGAGAATCCTGCTCTGTCTAGGAGGATAGCTAGATGGCAGATGATCCTGACAGAATACGACATACAGTACACTACCCAGAAAGCTATAAAGGGCAGTGTGCTAGTTGATCATCTTGCTCATCAAGTTGTAGAAGACTATCAGTCCATGAAGTTTGAATTCCCGGATGAAGACATCATGACATTAGACAACTGTGAAGAAATCAGACCATATGACGGACCTGAACAAGGATCCCGATGGACCTTGTTCTTTGATGGGGAATCCAATGCACTTGGTAATGGTATCAGCGTTGTACTCATACCTCCAGAAGGGTGTCATACTCCTTTTACTGCCAGACTTTTCTTCAACTGTACGAACAACATGGCGGAATACGAAGCGTGCATCTTTGGTCTCAGAGCTGCCATAGACTTGGGGATCAAATCTTTGGATGTTTTTGGAGATTCAGCTTTGGTCATCAGTCATATCAAAGGGGAATGGGACACTAAGAACCCAAACCTTATCCCTTACAAAGAACATGTTTTGACATTGCTACCACATTTTGAGAAGATTACCTTCAAGCATTTCCCGCGAGAAGAAAATCATTTAGCAGACGCTCTAGCCACAATGTCATCTATGTTTAAACTTAATTGGGATAATGAGGCTCCCCAGATCACCATTGAACGAATGGGTGAGCCAGCACACTGTCACGAGATCAATATTGAAGAGGTAGTGGACCAACCTTGGTTTCATGAAGTCAAGAGGTATCTCGAGGCTCAAGAATATCTAGAAGGAGCTTCAATCAGTGATAAGAAGTTCTTAAGGAGATTCTCTGCTAAGTTCTTCCTAAGTAATGGCATCCTGTACAAACGTAATCATGACCCCATTCTGCTTCGGTGCATGGATAAGATGGAAACAAAAAAGATCATGGCTGAATTACATGAAGGTACTTTTGGCACCCACTCCAGTGGACATACGATGGCGAAGAAAATCCTACGGGCAGGCTATTATTGGTCTACTATGGAAGCAGATTGCTATCAACACTCTCGGACCTGTCATAAGTGTCAAATTTATGCTGACAAAGTGCATGTACCTCCAGTTCCTCTGAATGTCTTGACGGCTCCTTGGCCCTTTGCTATGTGGGGAATTGATATGATTGGGGAGATCATGCCAACAACCTCCAATGGACACCGTTTCATCCTTGTGGCCATTGATTATTTTACAAAGTGGGTCGAAGCAACTTCCTTCGCTTCCGTTACTAAGAATGTTGTTTCCCGCTTCATCAAGCAAAATCTCATTTGCCGGTACGGTATCCCGAAAAGGATCGTCACTAACAATGGTACAAATCTCAATAACACTATGACCACTGCATTGTGCAAGCAATTCAAAATTCAACATCATAATTCTTCTCCCCACCGGCCAAAGATGAATGGTGTTGTTGAAGCTGAAAATAAAAACATTAAAAATATCATACAAAAGATGACGGTCACGTACAAAGACTGGCATGAGATGTTACCATTCGCTCTCCACGGGTACCGTACCACGGCTCGCACATCAACTGGGGTAACACCCTATTCTTCGGTATATGGCATGGAAGCTATTCTGCCTATCGAGGTCCAAATCCCCTCTCTGAGGATTATGAAGGATGCAGGTTTGAGTGAAGACGATTGGATCCAGACTCGACTTGATCAACTGAACTTGATTGATGAAAAGAGACTTACTGTTGTTTTCCATGGTCAGATGTATCAAAAACGGATGATCAAGGCTTTCAATAAGAAAGTCATACGCTAAGTATATCAAGTTGGGGATCTAGTGATCAAACGTATCATCTTGCCACAAAGTGATCCTAGGGGCAAATGGACTCCTACCTATGAAGGACCATTTGTAATCAAGAATATATTCTCCGGTGGGGCGATGATCTTGACCACCATGGATGGCGACGACCTACCACACCCTGCAAACGCGGACATAGTCAAAAGATACTACGCATAAGAGACTCGCTAGGTTGACACACCTAGGCAAAAAAAAGGGCATCCTGGTGAACCAAAAAGGTTCGGGCAAAAATTAGGGATAAAATTAAAAAAAATTGTACACCCGGCAAGTTGAAAATCCAAAAGGGCGACTTGGGCAAAAAAGGGTTTCCCGGTGGACTGAAAACCCGAAAGGGCGGTCCAGGAAAAAGTTAGGGAATTAAAGCGTATGACTATGTCCCGTCGAATCGCTTACGGACAACCTTTGACCTCCACTGACAAACTCGGAGTTTCTGATTAATTCAATCATCTTCGGACAAAGCAACAAATAGACAAGATATTTGGAGATATAAAGGCTATAGCAGAATGGGAACCCCATGGGATTATTACACATAGCTATCTTTCTTTGTATAAATTTTTCTTGTTTTATGACACCGCTCTCTTACTAGAATGTCTGTCTCCTTTGTTCAAAATACTTATTCAAAGTCAATACGAAGATATCTCTTTAAAAATACAAACAAAAAAAAACTATTTGTCTTTTTCTTTACTCTTGTGTTTTGTTTGCAAAAAAATGTCCAATGATTCATTGATGAACATATGCATTTGAACATAATTACTGTTTACAAATAAACAAAATGAGAAAGACAATTACTGATAGGTTGAAAGGACAGGAAAATGTCTCTAGGCTATTCCATGAGTAATCCCCACAGTACGTCATTTAAATCCCCAGCGGAACAAATCTCAATCTATTAATCCCCAATAGAAATCGTCAAATTCCTCGGGATTCCCCAAACAAATCTTACAAATAGTACATGGCATTGCCCTCACGACAAAATCTACTTCTCTCAACAAGAGTTCGTCAGTATTTCAATTTCAAGACATGAAAATTCAACATAGCCTCAGCAGCATTCAAGGATTTATTTTCCTCAAACAGACAGCAATACAGCAAATCAGCTTACATGCGCATGCATTGCATCCACATATTATAAAGCGAATACATTGCATCATACATTTCATGCAACATAACTTTGTATTTCAGCTAACATTTTACCCTATTCAGGATAAGATTAACAGCTACCATTAACAATATGCAATCATGATAGAGTACGGATACACTCCAGACACGGATGCCATTCTGATACTCATTCAGATTTCAACCTTTTGATACAGTGCAGATACGCTCCAGACACGGATGCCATTCTGATACTCATTCAGATTCAACCTTTTGATACAGTTCATATACGCTCCAGATACGGATGCCATCTTGATACTCATTCAGATTCAACTTTCAGATACAATTCAGATACGCTCCAGACACGGATGTCATTCTGATACTCATTCAGATTCAACCTTTTGATACAATGCAGATACGCTACAAACACGGATGCCATTCTGATACTCATTTAGATTCAACTTTCAGATACAGTGAAGATATGCTCCAGACACGGATGCCATTCTGATACTCATTCAAATTCAACTCTCAGATACAGTTCAGATACGCTGCAAACACGGATGTCGTTCTGATACTCATTCAGATTCAACTTTCAGATACAATTCAGATACGCTCCAACACGGACGCCATTCTGATGCTCATTCTTTTAACTTACAGATACAGTTCAGATATGCTCCAAACACGGACACCATTATGATGCTCATTCTTTCAACTTACAAATTACAACATAAATAATCATCTTTGGATGGCATCTTCAAGCCCATCTCCAACAAGATTCTATCACCTCTCCAAATGGCATCTTCTAAACCCATTCCCTACACAATCAACCACCACATCGTCGAGTGAAAATTTCTGGGCACTCTAGTGTTCAATCATCTTCCACCTTCAGATCACGAAAGGCGGACCAGCCAATCTACATCCTCAGGCTTAAGAAGATTGAACAGGGGCAGCTGTTGTACCCCAAAATTTTCCCTCTCATGTCTCAAGGACTTTTAGAATTAGTTCAGTCAAGTTTCACACCTCAGATCACATTTTCTAAGAAGAATCATTCAAATTACCAAAAGGGGCAAAATGGGCAAAATTAGGGTTTTGACTGAAAAATGACCGAACTTTGATTTTTTACCTAATACCTGCTTATTGCTTGGAAGCATGATCTCAAGGATCCGAGCGCGTCATTTTGACCTAATTTCATATTTCAATTCATATCCTGAGATCAGTGGATTGATAGACAAATTCAGTTAACTGGTGAGAAAAGTCAACTATACACTAAAAAGTCAAACTTTGACTTTTTGACCAAAGTTAAGTCCCAAAAATCATATTTCATCAAGACAACCAAAATATGAAATTTGATCATCAAAAATCAAGAGAATCAAAAATCCAACTTTGCAAGACTTTGAAATTTTTCTAAGTATTTTCTATACTTGGTTAATTTCATTTGCTTCATGACATTTTTTACTATAATTCCAAATAATTCAAAATGATGCAAGTAATTTAAGTTATTACAAAGTGGCATTTTTGCAAGTTTACAAATCCTAAACTTTGTATTGCTTGGACTTTTTTTTAATTCAAAACCTTGCCATAATGCTTTGTCCTTGATACAATATGCATAAATTGCTCCACAAACCAAACTTGTTGCATACTATAAACTATGCTGCCCAAGTTATTGCTGAACAAAAAATGATATGTTACTTCTATACTTTGCCACAACACTCCAAACCCTTGCTCATTTGCTGTCTTACAAAACCTTGTGCCATGCTGCACCATAAACCTGTCACAAAACCTGCATTATTGTCCTATACAATCCAAAATATGTCCACAAAACTAGTCAAAAACTGCCCTATGCAGTATGCCCCAAGCCTGCATCATAACAGTCCCAAAATTGCACCAAAATGGCAAAGGAAATTTGTGTGCAGAAAGTATCAAAACAGTAGGCAAAAACAATTCAAAATAACTTATTTGATTTCCCCCCTAAATCACAGTAAAAGGTCTACAAAAGGGGACTGTTTCATAGGACAAAGGGGTTAGATTGGAGAGGTTGGATTTTGGAGAGAAAAAAGAGAGAAGAGAAAAAACATAACTTTTGTTAAACTTTGCTCATTCATAAAACCCAACTCATTTCATAAAACTCAGTTCATCCATAAAAACTTTGCTCACCTTCAACTCTATTTTCACTCACAAAAACATAAAAATCATCAATCCATTGTTATACAACCTTGCAAACTTTCCCCTAAACCAACTACCCAAACACCTCATATACATCACATGGAGATTGTTCTAACCTAAGAACAATTTCTGTAACACCTTTATCATCACCTTCTAAGCATAAACAAAAAAACAGTACTTTACACCTTTGACTGGGTTGGAGCAATTCTGGAACTTGGTCACACAGAGAAAGGATTGGAGTAGCTCTAAAGAGGAATTCGGTCATTCATCACTTTGCATCCGGAGATATCCATACGTATTCCAAAGTTTCGCTTCAAGAGGTATATCTTTTCTTCAAACTGTATTATCTTTTTCCATACATCATTTGTTGTTTGTGTCCAAAGGATATGTAAAAGATAAGTCAAAAAAGGGAAAACTCAGTAAAAAAGAGCATGACAGGGGCTGACACGGGTGACCGTGTCACCTGACATGGCCGTGCCAGCTCATCTATTGAAAAAAATCATGCAAAAATGCAGGTCAGGGGCCGACACGGGTGCCCGTGTCACAGGACACGGTCGTGTCAGCCATATTGGAAATTTACTCTAACAAAAATGCAGGTCAGGAGCTGACACGGGTGCCCGTGTCATTTTAGCTGATAGAGAAAAGGAAAAGAGGCACATGGACCATTACAGAAGCTGACACGGGTGTCCGTGTCATAGGACATGGCCCGTGTCAGACCAGACAGCATAAATTTTGATTTTTTGCTTTTATTTTCATTCAATTTGGTTGTAATAATTAGGAATTTTATTTTTTGCAACCCCTACTTGTACACTTGTATACCCCATCCCTCGAAAGGCATGTAATAGTGTAGGACCTTTATTTTCCGCACTTTTTGCTTTCATAAATGGTAGTAATTAGAGTGTATGGAAAGATGAAACCAACAAGTAGACCACCCTAATCAAAGACTAAACGCATGCAATCAAACACACCATTCACACATGCAGGTAATCTCGCTTTCTTGCCTATTGAAAAAATACTCATGTCCCTCGAACATGGGCATTTTAGCAAAAGACCCTCGATAAAAGATCATAGTCTCTCGATGACCCTCGATGTTGCCTTCGGTAAACGATCTAGTCCCTAAAACGACATTGCTAAAACGTCCCATAAGTTGCCTTCTATGACTATTCAAATGTTCCGCGTCCGTCCCATCACATCCAATGATGAGGCTTCTTACCAAATCAATGGTAAGATAGCCATATCTAAAGGAGAAGTAAAATCACGTTTAAGACCTTTCGAGTAGGTAGATTCTCTCCTAGTTACTCGCTTGCTCACGACAAAAACATTTTTACACATCAACACTTTCATTTCTAAAACATTTTCAAAAAGATAAAACATTTTGTATACGTTCTTATAAAGACGAGAACCATTGCAAAATTTATTTCTGAAAACCACTTTCCAAAACACAATCCACAAACACGTCTTTGAACTATTTTTCAAAACAAAACTTTGTACGTGTTCTTATAGAAACGAGAACCATTACAAAGACATTTTCAAAATACTTTCAAAACCCACATCACAAAGCACATTCAAACAAAAGCAAGTTGATCTAGCAAGTAACTAAGAGCCCATGGAAAACCATGGATGAAAATGGTTCTAACACCTTCCGTTTTCATAACCTACCCCCCGAACTCAAAAAACATCTCTAAAGGTCTTTCCTGTGCTTTTTCACCTTTCCTTTTGGATAAAAGAAAGTCGGTGGCGACTCTTGCTAAACCGAAACATTTGCAAACACAAACGCAAAACCCTCAAGTCAGTTCTCCCACCGTATCATAGACACATGATGACATTTATGAATAATGTAGGTTTAGTATAACAGGTCGATAGGTTTAAGTCTGTGAGAAGTAGTATATATGCATGCTTGATAAGTTATTCATTTTTCCTTTTTATATATTTATTTTTTGTTGACACCTTTCCTTTGAACCCATTTATCCACAAACTCATTAACAAGAGATTTGTCGAACGACATTTCAATTCACCAATCTTTGTGGACACGACAGGATATAACCTAAATATCACCCGGTAAATTAATAACTTACGTTTTGCTTGCCGCTCTACCGCTCCAGCACCCCCCCCCCTTGACCAGTTTCAGATGTGCACACGTGAATTCTTGCTTGAGTTGATTTTTTTAAACCAACATATTTACAATTATGCATTTTTCAGGAAGATGGATGACAACCAGGACCCGAACAATTGATTGAGACAAGGCAGGCCAAGCTAGACTGCCTCTGCTCGACGTGAGAGAGCTAAGCAGCATGTTAACAGACCTCAAAGACGGAGTTGAGTATGGCGGGAGGAAGTTCCTAGAGGTTCCACTTTTTCACCAAGGAGTCATCTGTCTCAAGCATCAACCTCTCGTGCACATGAGTAGATACCTGATGCGGAGGAGGTACCCGGGCAGCTTCAGGTACCCGAGCAGGTTGAGGTACCCGAGGAGGCGAACCTCGGCTATCCAGGAGGGCCTTCTAACACCCCCCTTTTGATCTAATATAATGATCATGCCGCTCAGAATGTTTGGTATGGAGAGGTATATTTTTGGTTGCACTTTTTAATTTTAAAGGTTTACTCACAAATACTATTTTAACAGTTATTATTATTTTTGTTACAAGAACGGTTGCCCATTAAGTCTATGAACCACTCGCAGAAAATATTTGAATTTTTTATACCTACGGTGGCTTGGTTCCATGAGGTCGTTATTGGATTTGAACTTGCCGGACTATATTGTACTGGTTATGTTACTATAAGCCACGACTTGCAGGGGGCATTTTCCGTGAAGTGACATAAGGAGACGTCTTCTTTCCACTTTCCTATTGAGGAGATGACGATCACACTTGATGACGTGGCTTTCTTGCTCCACTTACCTATCAGAGGGAGGTTACTTAACCATCACAAGGTACCAAGAGTTGAGGAAGTTGAATGTATGGTCGAGTATCTTGGAGTTGGTCCATTTCAGGCAGTTGAAGACTGCAAAACAACTAATGAGGCGCATGTAAATTTCTTCTCCTTGAAAAACTTATATGAAGAGAACCAGGTTGTAGCAGCAGGGGCTAAGGAAGAGGGTGGCAAGGTTTTTGTTTAGTACCACTGAGATTGTTCTTTGTGGTGTTACTTCATGTTCTTGGTTGGCACATCCCTGTTTATGGATAAAAGTGAAACCTACGTAGATGTTACATATCTCTAGTATTTTATTGATTTGAGTACAGTTTGTAAGTGGAACTGAGGGCCGCCATTTTGGTATACCTCTACCAAAAGGTGAATGAAGCTTCAAACTGAAGGACGAGACAACTCATTGGCTCTTTCACACTCCTCACGGTACCTTTCATTCCAACTATTACATTTAATTTGGTTTTTATAATTTGTACTTACATATTCTCTTATTTATGCTTCAGAGTTGGATAATCTCTCACTTCTATCGCATTCATGTTTTGAGCGTGATCCGGATTATACTGAAGATATGCCGAGGGCTGCAAAGTATGTACTCCATCGAGGGAATCATAAAGTTCCCCTTATCGAGTGTATCTTGATCGTACTAATCATAATGACATCAACGGGATGCCATTCGAGGATTGCAAGGATGTTGTCTCATTCGACCCCATCTCATTATACTTCGGGTGGCTAGCATGTGGATCGAATATTATGGTCAGGTATCTTCCAGACTGGTGCATCTGGAAGTTTGGCTATGTGAAGAAGATACTGAGATCTCCTTTTCAGGCTGCTCCTGACACCATTGTCCGCCGGGAACTCGATGGCATCTTCCAGGGTTGGGAGAATCATTTGGTTCCATAGGAGTATCGGATGATGTAGGAATCCCAGAGTTCGCATTGTGTAGAGGGGTACGTGGCATGGTTCTTTAACGTGTCACACCCTATCTTGACACAGGATGGTCCAGGACGTCCACCTAGGCCAACTCATGAGGAGCTCTTAGAGAAACAGCAGACCGAGGATGATCATGAAACTGATCTCTTGTTGATTTGTCAGCGGATACACTTACTCGGGCAGCAGGCATTGGATTCGGGGATCATCGAGAGGGGAGGTCCTGAGGCGGTTGCTATCGTTGGAAGAATGGTTACAGAGGCATCCAGTGCAGCGCAATATATGAGGAAGAAGAGGTCACATGGGGTTAAGATTAGGCATACGCAATGGCAATAGGCTATGTTATGTTTTGTTTACCGATGTAATATTTTGACATTACACAATTTCTGAACAACTTATGTACTATATTATGTTTCCTTATTTCTAAACATCTAAATTAATTGTTATGTCCGTATTGTTATGTTTATTTCATTTTTCCATCCAAATTGTATCATTTTATGTTTGTCTGTTTGTCCGTTTATTAGGTAGAGGTAATGATGGTGTTTTAAACAAAAATGACACAAATAGAGGTAGTTTCATATATACATATCCGAAACATCTGTTGACATAATTGCAGGTGGTTTTTGATATGCATATCTGAAACAACCGCTAAAATTTTAAATTCAACGGTTAAGTATTAAAACTTAGAAAAAAATGTTTTTGAAAGTACGTATCTGAAACATATTGAAAGATGCATTCAGATATGCATGTGCGAAAAATATTTAAATTTTTAAAGGTGTAACTCAACATAATAAAGTGGAGAAAGAAATTCTCTCATCTTAATCTAAATGTAGAAATTACATTACTACTACTATTAGAAAAAGGATAAAGGTGTTTTTTTAGTGGTGATATTCTTTAGATTTTATAATTTTGTCTTTTGACAAGGTAAAATGTTGGTATAGATTCTTTTACCCAAAAAAATAGGTTGATTAAATCAAATAAATAATTGATTTAGACTTTAGACAAAATTGAGGTATAAAGCAGATAAATTGGGTTAATAATATTTTTGTCTCTGTTATATAGGTGATTTTTGATTTTTTTTTTCTTGTAATTTTTTTTAATAAAATTAATTTTCTGTTTTAAACCTTGTGAAAGTCTGACTAAGCAAAAAGACTTAGATGGCGTGTTGATTGAGCTTTTTTTTTTAAATATACTTTTTTTTTCAATTAATTTAAACTTAGAAGGCGTAATATTTATGTTTGTTATATAGTTTACATGTTTAATATACATGTATATACTAACTTTTTTTTACATATTAAACATATTTTAATATTAATATGTAAAAATAAAATGTAAACATATTATACTATTAATTTATTATTAGGCTTAAATGCAGTTTTGACCCCCCTAGTTTAAGGTTTTTGGAGTTTCGATCCCCGTAGTTTAAAAGCCAGGTTTCTAGTCCCCAAAGTTTTCAAATTTGAGATTTTTGAAGCCCCCTCCATCTGGCTGCCCAAAAAGTGACATGGCAATGCCACGTATTTATTTATTTATTTTTTATTTTTATTTTTTAAAATTTTTTTTTTCTTCTCCTCATGGGCAAAATTAAGGTTCGAAAGAAAAAAAAAATTTAAAAAAAATAAAATAAAATAAATAATAATAATAATAATAATAATAATACGTGGCATTGCCATGTCACTTTTTGGGCAGCCAGATGGAGGGGGCTTCAAAAATCCCAAATTTGAAAACTTTGGGGACTAGAAACCTGGCTTTTAAACTACGGGGATCGAAACTCCAAAAACCTTAAACTAGGGGGGTCAAAACTGCATTTAAGCCTAATAATAAATTAATAGTATAATATGTTTACATTTTATTTTTACATATCAATATTAAAATATGTTTAAATTTTATTTTTTTAACATATTAATAATAAAATGTTATTTAAATATTTATTTAGGTATTAATAAATTAAAAATATATATATGTTTATACAAAAATATGTAATTCTTAGACAAAATATTTATTTTGGTACCTTAACTATATGTCATGCTTCAGTTTGGTCCCTTATCTTTTTTTCGTGTCAAAATGGTCCCTTAATTTTTAAAACACAACAACGTTAGTCCTTTCGTTAGTTGGGCTCAAACGTCTGTTAACTTGTCCTATGTGGCATGCGCTGACATGTCAATAGCTTCATCTTCTTTATATGTTACAGGATACATTTTCATCTTCTCCATCTTCTTTATATGCTCCATCTACTACAGAATACATTCTCATCTCCCTCTCCATATTATTCAAGTCGTTTCGTCAATTACCCATGAATACGAAGCATTCTTCTTCGCAAGCGAACATGAAGAAATCTGAAAGTATTGATTCATGTGTTTACAATAGCTCGCGAATTGCACCAGTATGTCTTTGTGAAGATAAAGTTGTCATGCGTAGGGCAACCACTAAAAAGAATTTTGGAAAGAAATTTTGGGTTGTCACAATTACAAGGTAAGTCCTAATTCCTAATTTCTGTTTGGGTATGTTAAAAAACGGAAAAGAGAGATTGATCCAATTTTGAAATTTGCAGGGATCCTTGCAAAGAGGATGTGGTTTCTTCGATTGGTTTTATGAGGAATCTGCAGAAGACATAAACCAAGTATTGATTAATAGGTTAGAAAGCATAAAAAAGGAATTAGATGGAACCAAGAATCAGTACGAAAAATTGAGGGCTAGAAATGAAGAATTAAGGGATGCTGTGTCTGAACTTCAAATTCAACTGAACTATATGTTGAAGTGGAAAAAATCATTGAAGATTATGTGTTTTGTAATGTTATGTATGTGTTTGATTAAACAATTTTAAGAGTATGTATTATGTGTAATGTGCAACCTTATGACTTCTTTTGGATTATGACTCCTTTAGGAGTATGTATCATTTTGTAAGAGAGCTTATCAGTTTAATATGACTTTTTTGTTTGGCATATCATTGTTTCTAGCAACATAATTTTGGCCATTACCAGAAAATAAGGATTTTAGATTAATATGAACTGATAATATGAACTTGAACATATCAGATTAAATGAAATTATCACAAAATGACATTACATAGATATGTTCCAAAATACATAGACATGTTACATAGATATGTTCTAAATTACCATAAACATGTTACATAAAGCTGACAGAATGACATGTTTACATAGACATGTTCAAAACACCATAAACATGTTCAAAAAAGCTGACATAAAGACATGTTACATAGACATGTTCCAAAATACCATAAAATACATAAATCCTAAAATTATAACTAGATGGTCCTCTTTGATGTGCTTCTCTTGGTTGGAGTAGATCGCCTGGTGGTAGGACCAATTGCATTCTTGGTTGTTGAGAGTCTTGTTGTTGGTCCTGGGGGTACAAAGGGCCTTCTCACACCTAGTTTTTGTAGCTTTCCAGTTCCTCTAGCTTTCTCCTTTGTGCCTTGCCCTGATACTGCCTTTCCTTGTGAAGACTGATTTGCATTCATGTATCCCTGTGTAGTTGATGCTTGTGTTGCTGCAACCTGACTTGCAGTGGTTTGAGATGCAGAAACTTGTATTTTCCCAATCTGTCTTGGATTGATCCCAACCTTACTTACATTCCCTTGCCTTGCATTGCCTTGAGTTGCAGTGCCTTGAGTTGAATTTCCTTGAGCTGTAGTGCCTTGAGTTGCAGTGTCTTGAGTTGCATTTCCTTGAGTTACAGTATCTTGAGTGGCAGTGCCTTGAGTTGCAATGTCTTGTGTTTCAGTGACCTTGCAGGTTTTCTTGTTAGGTGACTTTCCTTTCATGCATACCTCACATGACTTCTCAGACTTCACAATCTTCAGAATGTCATGCACGAACTTCTTAGAATTCAGATGCCCTAAGCTTTTCTTGTTAGATGACTTTCCTTTCATGCATACCTCACATGACTTCTCAAACTTCATAATCTTCCCAATCTCTTGTACCACAACTTACTATCACCTTCAGCACCTTATTCACTAAGGAACTTTGTTTCAGTTGTCTCTACATTCACCTTGAATATTCTATTGTTTCCCTGCTCAGACTGCATAATCAACTCCTGATTGGAATCATACAACTTCAAGAGATTGTTCTTCATAGTAACTGAGAAACCTTTTTCAGTTAGTTGACCCACACTCATCAGTTTGTTCTTCATTTTAGGAACATACCAAACATTCTTGATCATAACAATCTTCACATTCTTCACTTTGACTTTGACATTTCTCATACCTTCTGTATTAAGGTACTTATCATCAGCACATCTGATCTTTGTCCTCCTTCCGGAGTCAAAATCAACCAACCATTGTTTGTTTCCAGTCAAGTGATTTGAGCAGTCAGTGTCCATCTACCACCAATCTACCAAACACCTAACATCAGACTCATAAGCCATCAATAGAACAGGTTCATCATCAGAATCTCATCTGGCTATATTTGCTTCTTCTGATTTTCTTCCCTTGTTTGACCAACAATCTTTAACAAAATAGTCAAACTGCTTGCAGCAGTAATGTTGAACCTTCTTCTTGTCAAACTTCTCCCTTTCCTTCTGGTATTTCTTCTCATTAGAAGTGGAGGTTTCTGACTTCTGACACCTACCACGTCCTTTCTTGACTTATGACCAAAAATGCTTCTGCTCCTTCTTGACAAAAGAAGCTTTCAGAGCATGCTCAACCTCTCTTTTAGAAGTTCTCTAAGCCAGACGCAACTCTTGCGTCTCTAGACTACTTTGCATCTCTTCAATTCTCATGGTATCCAAATCTTTAGAATGTTCATATGCTACAACAATGTAATCAAATTAAGGGGTAAAAGACCTCAATATCTTCTCAATGATTATTTGTTCAAATAGAGTTTCTCCACACAATTTCATCTCATTTGTGATTAGAATCACTCTAGAGATGTAATCTAGTACTTTTTCATTATTCTCCATGTTGAGATTCCCATACTGCTTACGTAAGGATTGAAGCTTCACCTTCTTCACTAGCGCATCACCGTCGTAGCACTGTGTCAGTATATCTCACACAGCCTTCACCATCGTCGAATTAAAGATTTTCTCAAACACATTTGCATTCACACACTGATGGATGTAGAACAGTGCCTTTTGGTCCTTCTTCCTCGTATCTCTTTGTGCAGTCCTCTGTTCCTCAGTCACATCTTCTACAAATGGAACATAACCTTTAGTGACAAGATCAAGCACATCTTGAGCACCGAACAACACACGAATTTGAATCCCAACGATTCTCATTATTTCCATCAAACACCAAAAGCTTAGTATTCAAACTGTTTCCGCCGCTCATCTTTGTTTTGTGCACTGAAACTCAAACTCAGATCTCACCAAACACTCATGTTTCCTGACCCCGCAAAATCAAGAAATGTAATTCTGCTACGATTTCACTTGTGAACTCAACGCGAATTCAAGAACAACGAAATCAATTGCACACGCCTCACGTACACTCGTGTTTCCATGTGAATCGAGTCAGAGCTCTAGATATCAATTGTTGGTGCACAAAGGTTGAAGGTGTAAAATGAATATGGAGGAACATAGAGAAAAAAAGACGGTTGTACTACAACAACTTGTTGAGGAAGAAATTATATATTAAATTCTTACTAAAATCCTAATTACAAAGTTGTTTATATACACAAAGTAAACAGACACGCTGACCCTAACAAAAGAAAACTTAATAGCTAAAACACTACGTTAACAAAATAAATTAAGACGCCAGAAGCTAAACATGCTTCTGGGAGGCAACCTCAAAAGTTTCTACTTTTGACTAATAACAATTCCTGAATATGAATTACTTCTAACAGCAACAATCTTTTTATTTTTCAAAGTATATAATCACAACCTCTATTTTGATTAGTAGAAATTATCTCACGGTAATAATTGATATGTCCTAAATGTAATTATCACAAACTAATGAAGAGCAATCTGATGTCTTTGGTCATGGAGTCAAGAAGCCATGACTTAACGGAACAACTTCATCATGCTTTCATACTCATCAAATTTCTCATCTTTTGGTGCAACCTTTGTTCCATTTCTGCCTCGAATCTTGTTCTGCGCATTTAGAGACCCACTTGACATAGTTGGTGCTGTCAATTTATCTTTATTGGAAGACTCCATCAAAAACTACCAAAGTAATGGATTCCTATATTAGGATTTTCAGTTTGGCTCTCATACCATTTAGAAAGAGTTTCAAAGAGAAATTCTGATATGTTTATTATTCACACAGAACAGAAATATAGAAAAATGCCCCTATTCAGATTTTTTCTTATAAAATAGCATGCAAAAATACCTCAATTAAAAGAACAATGAATGATGCACAAAGCAAAACATATCCTGATCTTAGTTTGAGACTTCAAAATTGCAATTACAGTACAATGAATGACTTGTATACTATATAGTATATAACATAATAAAAACATCCAACTTGTCCAAAAATCAGAAAAACCAGAAGAAGAAATTAACAAGATATCGACACTTACACAAGCAAAAAGGTATAAAAATGAATTCGTTTAGTAACCAATGAGATCAAACCCTTATTTACTTTGGCTTTCCCTGCAAGACTTGAGAAGAAGAACCAGCACCAGCATTTGTATATAAAGATTTAAGCTGCCTGCTTATGAGTTTACTAGTATGAATAGTCTGCTGAAGCTGTGAAGAATCATTTGACCACCATTGTTCCAACCCATGAGCTTCATGAAACTTCTGCTTTTCCTTATTCACAACAAACAGCTTTGCAGAAACATGACAACCATTGTTATTATTCGGACCGACATTCTCCTTATTACTATCACCACCACCATCATTTTTCTCGTTTGATCTATCAGGTTCATTATAAGAACAACATATATAATCACTATTGTTCACATAAAGATGAGGAACCCATTTTCCAACACCAAAACCATTGTTCTTCAAGCTAGTTAACCATGGCATCATCCAATTCTTGTTCTTCTTGTTGTTTTCGTCGTTGTTGATGTTATTAACTTCTTCGTTGCGTGAAGGAATCATTGATTTGATTCTCCTCCAAGCTAACTCAGCTTTTTCACCAATGTTTCTTAGACTCATAGCTAATGAAACAGATGGCGGATTGAATAGATGTGTTTCTACATAGATGCCGTCTTTCGCTAATGATTTTCCGACTTGAAGTGCAAAACCAGCTCCTAATGAATGTCCTGCTACACAAACATTGCTACTTCCATATGCATTAGCAACTGCTTTTAGTGTTTCTAGAGCTACTTTGAATCTTACGGAACCTTTTAAGCTTTCCCAAGCGAGGAACCGAAGGTCGTCTTCGATGTCTCTTCGCATTGTGAGGCTTTTGAGTAATGTTCCTCTTAGTGCTAAAACAGCTTTCGGTGCACCACTTGGTCTGATTAAAACTAAATTAGACATTGCCGCAGATCTGTCCCATTCGAGTATTGCGCCGAAAATTGAACCGTCTCTCTCGTCTATCAGTGTTTTAGTTAGCTTGTACTTGAAGGGAATCCACCAGTTCGGTGCTAGAGCGTTTTCTGGTTGTCGATTCTCTTGTCTATCGAGTTCGAGCAAGTATACTGCCTGTATAAAACAAGCAATGACTGTTCTCTTGTAATTTGCATCCTTCCTGCATGAAATAAATTTGTTATCACTTATCAGTAACTGTATGAAGTTCTACATATCCACAATCAACTCAACAAGGGTATAAAATTGATGCAAACTTTAATAATTGAAAGCCGAGTCAACCAGTTTCATTGATTTAATCAATCTGGTTTTCAGTGACTAGGTGAAATTAATAGATCAAAGAATCACACCAAAGTTGCTATTTATAAATAAAAAATGAATTGCTGAAAATCAGAATCTCTGAAATTAGTTTCCCAATACAAAACAAATAAGGCAACAAATAAATATGGAATCAAAATAGATTATCCAAATCCCATAGATGAATTGATGAAGCTAAAATCTATGATAAAAACAAACCCACTTTTCAAAGTTTGCATCTTTATCCTCAAATCTCAAAACCCACCTTTTGAAATTTTCCCCTTTAATCTCAAAAATATAAAAAAGGATCCAAACTATAAAGAAGAAGAAAAAAAAGTGAAAATGGATGAAAAAAACGAACAAGCAACAACCTTAAATTTCAATCAAAAGCCATAAATTTCAAAATTCCCAAAAATCCAATTTTATAAAGATCGAAGCTTTATGCTCAAATCTGAAAACCCATTCTGAAACACCCACCTTCAAATTCAAATCTAAAAAAATAAGATCCAACCTAAGTAAAGTAAGAAATGGGTCTAAGCTAAATTGACATCAGACAGAGAGTTACACAATAGCTAGATGTGAAAGCTAAAGCGAACTCACCAGCTAGAGTTGATAAGATCTCTCCAGTTAAGATTAACCAAATTCCGAGGACCCGAAACATGAAATGCATAAGGGTGAGCGTCTTCTTCATGCTGAGTTTGAATCACAACATTCTCATCTTCCACTACTACTTTTTCTTCTTCTTTCAGTTTCTCCAACTGGGTTGTTGTTGTTATTGTTGTTGTTGTTTCCATGTTGTTGAGTAGCTTCAGAAAATTGAGCTAAAGGTTATAGATTTTTTTTCCTTTCTCGGAACTAGTTTCATGAGTTGTTTACGATGTTTTGTTTTAAGAGTTAATAAATGACCTGTTTTTCAACTGTTCTTGTTTTTTGAATACGCAATCTACAACGGTCACATTTCCCTTTTATTTCTCTCACCGTTTCTTTATAGCAATTTGCAACAGTTTCTTTCTTATTTAATTTTTTAAAAAATGATTTTTTTTTTGCAACAGTTACAATGCCATCTTAGATATAATAATAATAATAATAATTTCGCTGTTATAAAATAACTGTTATTTTAACAAATAAATTTTGTTTTAAAATGATTATCATTCTCACTTTTAAATGTGAAAATAATTGTTTTTTTTTTAATTTTGTCTTTTAATTATTATTCTGTACAATATTTTTAATATATTAATAAGGTTAATTTAGTAAAAATGTAGTATTTTATGATAATATAATTAAATTTTTAATTTGCGTATAAAAAATTTAAACAACTATCATTTTTAAAATAAAGAGAGTAATATATTTAAGATTTTGAAAAAAAATTAAATTTCATTTTTTTATGCTCATAAACAAATGTCTCACTTTTTAGTTGGTTTTGCAAAATATGAACTAAAAATTTATATTTAGATGAAAAAATTCAGTATTTTTATCTTGAATTTTTATAGTGTTTAAAAATTCAATTTTAGTATATTCCATGTTAAGGAGATGTAGAAGTTTGTGATCTAATTTGAGGGGAAAAAATGTCTTAAAAGTCTCTATTTGTGCATTTCCATTGTTGAAAAATAGATTGAAATAGATCATTGATCGAAGACATTTCAGTGAGATATAAAATCTTTATGAATTAATCTCATTTGTGTCAGGGGAATAAAAAAGGGGAAGTATTTGGTAGATTTAATCTATATTTTAGGAATACCTTTTTAGAAGATATTATTATATTTTTTATATATTTTGGTTAGAGGATATTTAAGATTTTATTTTGTGTATAAATAGCCTAGTGAGGTAGCTCAATATAATTCATTGTAAATCATTATTCCTTATTTTTGTAGCCGTCATTTAATATATTCTTTTTGCATTTCATCTCTTCTTTATACACCAACAATTGGTATCTAGAGTTTCGGTTCGAAATCCACGGGAAAACGGGAAACACGAGAGAATTATGAGGTGTTGTGTGATAATCGTTGTTTCTGATTCTGGGAATTTGGAAAATATTGATCCTGATTCTGAGTTTCTGCGTAAATTGCACAAGGTAGAAGATGAATGGAAACGACGACGATGTTCATTCCAAGCTTCCAGTATTTGATGACAAAAACTTGAATCGTTGGAAGATCCAGATGCGCGTGTTATTTGGTTCCCAAGATGTGTTAGATCTTGTCACCGATGGCTATGGTATGTTAGAAGCAGACGCAACAGAGGCACAAAAGATAACACATAGGGCGCAAAGGAAGAAGGATCAAAAGACGTTGTTCTACATCCATCAATGTGTGGATGCAAATGTGTTTGAGAAGATTGCTGATTCTGAAACAGCAAAGGTTGCATGGGACACACTGGTTAGATGTTACGGTGGTGACGCATCAGTGAAGAAGGTGAAGCTTCAGTCTCTCAGAAAGCAATATGAGAATCTCAACATGAAGGATAATGAGAAGGTTTCTGAGTACATCTCTAGAGTGATTCTGATCACTAATGAGATGAAAGCTTATGGAGAAACTCTTTCTGAACAAGTAATTATTGAGAATATCTTGAGATCTTTAACTTCTCAATTTGATTATATTGTGGTAGCAATTGAACATTCCAAAGATCTAAGCACCATGAGAGTTGAAGAGCTGCAAAGTAGTCTAGAGGCACATGAGTTGCATATGACCGCGAGAACTTCTGAGAGGGAAGTAGAGCAGCATGCTCTAAAAGTAACTTCTGGTAAGAAGTATCAGAAGCAGACTTGGTCAGAAGTCAGGAAGAAAACTAAGGGTGGTCAAAGGTCCGAAGTTTTAAACTCTAATAGGCAGAAGAATATCCAGAAGGGAAAGGAGGAGTCTGAAAAGAAGAATGTTCAATATTACTGTTGCAAGAACTTTGGTCACTATGCCAAAGATTGCTTGTCAAACAAAGAAAGGAATTCAGAAGAAGCAAATATAGCCAGAGGAGAGTCAAATGATGAACCTGTGTTATTGTTAGCTTCTGAACCTGATGATCTGAATTCATCAGAATGATGGTATATGGACACAGGGTGTTCAAATCATCTTGCTGGAAATAAGAAATGGTTGGTTAATTTTGACTCTGGGAAGAGTACAAAGATCAGATGTGCTGATGATAAATACCTTAACGCAGAAGGTATGTGAAATGTCAGAATCATTCTAAACAATGGGAAAGCAGCAGTGATCCAGAATGTATGGTATGTACCTGGCATGAAAAGCAATCTGATGAGTGTGAGACAACTGGTTGAGAAAGGTTTTTCAGTTACCATGAAGGAAAATCTTCTGAGGTTGTATGACTGCAATCAAAAGTTGATTATGGAGTAAGAACAGGGAAGGAACAGAACATTCAAGGTGAATGTTAGAACTACAGACTCTGAATGTCTTAGTGCAACAAGTGTTGTCAAGGAGAGTGAGTTGTGGCACATAATATTTAGTCATCTGAATTTCAGAAGTTTAGGGCATCTGAAATCAAAGAATATGATACATAGAATTCCTACAATCAAGAAGCCTGAAAAGTCATGCAAGGTGTGCATGGAATGGAAACAACCAAGATTACCATTTGCATCAGAAGTAGCTCAAAGAGAAAAACATGCCTTGGAAGTAGTGCATTCTGACGTGTGCAGTCCTTTTCCAGTAGCATGAACTGGAGGGAATAAATATTTTGTGTCATTTGTTGATGAGTTCACCAGAATGACATGGGTGTCTCTCATAAAGTTTAAACACGAGGTGTTTGCTGAATTCAAGAAGTTCAGACTGAAGGTTGAGAATCAGAGTGGCCAGACTCTGAAGATTCTTAGAACTAATGGTGGCGGTGAGTATAACTCTACATAATTCAGAAGATTTTGTGAGGAGAATGGAATTGAGCATGAGGTTACCGCTCCTTATACTCCTCAACACAATGGTCTTGCTGAAAGAAGAAACCGTAATTTGCTTGATATGGTGAGAATTATGCTGAAAGAGAAGAAGCTTCCTCATACTCTATGGGGAGAAGTTGTTGCCACTGCACATTATGTACTCAACAGATGTCCAACGAAGAAATTGAAGGAAATAGTTGCTATTCAGAAGTGGACTGGAGATAAGAAAAGTGTTAGCATATGAAGGTGTTTGGTTATGTATGTTACAAACATGTCCCAGAAGCCAGAAGACATAAGTTGGATGATAGAAGTAAAGTAATGTTACTGGTGGGGTACCACAGTACAGGTTCATACAAACCTTATTGTCCAGAAACTAACAAAGTTGATTTTAGCAGAGACGTCATTGTAAAATAATTAGAATTTTGGAATTGGGAAAGGTCTCGTCCTGACTCTGATGAGAGAACTCCTGAAGAAAAGTCAGAAACACATGTTTCTGAAGTTGGTAAAGACTCTGACTCTGAAGAAGATACATAAGGAGAAGATGATTCTGACTCTGACTTTGATGGTGATCCAGACTCTGAAGACATTCAAGGTTCTGGAGAAAGTCCAATTTCTAAAGCAAGCACTTCTGAAGGGGAAAGTTCTAGTGTCCAAGGTCCTGAAGTTCCAGTTCAAAGGCAACAAAGAGTCAGAAGTATCCCAAGAAGATTTGTAGAGTTTGACATGTTACAAGACACTGAAGTAGACTTTGAAGTAGAAGTTATTCAGTGTGCAATGTTAGTAGACTCTGAACTCGTGACTATGGAGGAGGATCTTAAGCAGCAAGTTTGGTTACAGGCCATGAAAGAAGAACTTGATGCTATAGAGAGAAACAAGACTTGGAAGCTGACAGAACTTCCAAAAGGCAAGAAAGCCATCAACGTCAGATGGGTTTTCAAGCAGAAGCTAAAGCCAGATGGATCAATTGGAAAACACAAAGCAAGATTAGTAGCAAGAGGCTTTCTACAAAAGCCTGGGCTGGATTACTTTGAAGTGTTTACACCTGTAGTAAGACATGAAACAATCTGACTAGTGATTGCAATAGCTGCTAATAGGAATTGGCCTCTGATGCATTTAGATGTAAAATCTGCATTTCTGAATGGTCCATTACAAGAAGAGGTATACGTATCACAACCTCCTGGATTTGAGAAAAAGAATCAGGAAGGGATGGTGTTCAAAGTACACAAAGCCTTGTATGTTGAAGCAAGCGCCCAGAGCTTGGAATTTAAAGATTGATTCGTTTTTCAAGGAACAAGGGTTTCAAAAGTGTGAGATGGAGTATGGTGTTTATGTTCAGCACACTTCAGAAGGTAATATGATTCTGGTCTGTTTGTATGTTGATGACATATTACTCACAAGAAGTTTTGAACAAGAGATAGTTGAGTTCAAGAAAGTTCTTATGAATACGTTTGAGATGACAGATCTTGGGAAAATGAGTTTCTTTCTAGGGATGGAATTTATATACTCTCAGAAAGGAATCATTTTTCATAAAATGAAGTATGAACTTGAGCTTCTTAAGAGATTTGAGCTATAGAATTGCAAATTTTCTATCACACTTGCTAATACGAATCAGAAGTTAGACTCTGATTCTGATGGAGAGGATGTGGATGCTACAACCTTGAAACAGGTGGTTGGTTCTCTGAGGTATTTGTGTAATACCAGACCTAATATTTGCTATGCAGTTGGAATAGTTAGCAGATTTATGAGTAAACCAAAGTGGTCTCATTACCAAGTCGTTGTCAGGATTCTGAGGTATGTGAAGGGAACTCTGAAGTATGAAGTGTTATTTCCGTCTGAAAGAAAGATTGAATCAGAACTTCTGAGTTATTCAGACTCTGATTGATGCGGAGATAGAGTGGACATAAGAAGTACTTCTGGGTACTTATTCAAATTTCTGGGAGGTTCTATTTTTTGGTGTTCCAAGAAGCAACATGTTGTTGCACTGTCAACTTGTGAAGCTGAATATATTGCAGGAGCTCTGACTGTATGTCAAGTTGTGTGGATTCTGAACTTGTTGCAAGATCTGAAGATTGAAGTATCCAAACCTCTGAAGTTGATGATTGATAACAAGTCTGCAGTCAATCTTGCTAAGAACCTAGTGCTGCATGGGAGAAGCAAGCATATTGACACCAAATATCATTTTCCGAGGAATCAAGTTCAAAGCGGAATATTAGAAGTTGTGCACTGTAGCACCCAGAAGCAGCTGGCAAATGTTCTAACAAAGGCTATCAAGACTGATCAATTTCTTCGCTTGAGGGATGGAATTGGTGTTGTCAGTTTTGGATAAAATATAAATTAAGGGATGGTGTTAGATTTAATCTATATTTTAGGAGTATCTTTTTAGAAGATATTATTATATCTTTTTATATCTTTGTTAGAGGATATTTAGGATTTTATTTTGTGTATAAATAGCCTAGTGAGGTAGCTCAATGTAATTCATTGTAAATCATTATTCCTTATTTTTGTTGATGTCATTTAATATATTCTTTTTGCCTTTCATCTCTTCTTTGTGCACCAACAGTATTTGCAACATTTATTTTTGGGAATTGCTAATCTCATCTTTTTTATTTGAATAAATCTAAAATATATTAAATAAAATGGAAGAGAGATTATAAGAGACACAAGAGGGGACTAAACCAAAACTTTTTAATAAAAAAGTCTTAGTCTAGGGGTAGCATTCTTGTCTAGCAAGTAATCAAAAGTAATGTCTTTGTGAACATAATTATACCAGTTGACAGTTTTGGACTTTAAGCCTATATCCGCTAGAAAATATGCACAAAAAATTGGCTTCCCTAAAAATATGTGTGATCATGAAGTCAATAGTAAGGGTGTACGCCCAACACGAAAGCCAACAAGATTGATTTTCCATAGAACTAAATTATGATTAGAAAATGCTATTACCCCACGCATGCAATCAAATTCGAGTCAAAACTTTTCAAGCCTTAACTCCTTGGCTTTCTCAATAGCTACAATGGCTGCCATAAACTCCACAAAGATCGGGGATCCCTCTCCCAAGAAAATACTGAAATTGTGCATATGAGTGGCTTCGTAATCCCTAAATATACCGCCACATACAGAAAGAAGATGAGAACCATAGGCAACCTCGTCTATGTTGCATTTTGTCCATCCTGAAAGGGGAGGCAGCCAAAGAACATCTACAAGAATAGGAATGGGTTGAGGTTCTATCCAAGCATCAAAGTTTTTAAGCAAAGCAAAGCTGGTAATGTCTGCATTATATGTCTTAGCAATGGAGTTACCGACCATTTTGGATCTAGCAGAGATCGAAGATATGCAGTATTTCCAATGAATCCTATTGTCCTCAAACCTTGATAAGTTCCTAGCATGCCAAATCTGATAGAAAGCAAAACAGATGCAAGCTTTTGACACTGCAGCAACTTAAGGATTCCAAGATTGTTTCAAAAAAATTTCACAATTCTCTAAGCTCTTCATAGGAAAGTTGAGTTGCAGCTTAGATAACATCCAATTCCTTATGTTTGTGGCATAGGCACAGTAAAAAAAAGGTGTGAAGAAGTTTCACAAGAGGCGGAGCAAAGAGAACATTTGGAGGGGAAAGAAAAGCCCCTCAACTTGAGATTTCTGTCAGTAGGCATTTTGTTGTGAATCAGTCTCTAAACTATCATAGAATGAGCAGGAGCCATATCCTTGTCCCAAGGAGTAAAAGTCCAATAGGCTGAGGGAGCATATTTCCAAATTGTGTGATAGGCATGCTTAATACTAATATTACCATCTTCAATAAATTTCCAGGCTAAGGAGTCCTCAAAATCCTGCTCCGTAAGAAATACATCTTCGGACACACTTCATTCTCCTCTAATAAATTCACCTAGACACCTTCTCCAAACACCTTTATTGGTGAAGCTTTATCAATAATGGAATCAAAATTTGTTGAGAGTTTATACTTTATGAGACAGGTTGTCACAAGTTGTGTCAATCCTATTGAAAGTGATGTATTATGGGACCAATTAAAAGACTGGTTTGTTCACTATTGTAAATTTATTAAAGACGTTTTGTATGAGGAAGTCTTGAAGAATTTCTCAGTTAGATTCCTTGAAGATATGAACAAATCTATAAATTTTTAAAAGTTTATTGTTGAGATTAAGTTAAAACGTAAGCCTATGGCGCTGCCTGACTAGAACCTGTTCATGCTCCAGAAGAAACTGAGTCACCTGCTCAAACTGAAGTTGAAGCTTCCTTTGGACCAAATTTAGCTTATCATCTTGGAATTGGAACTTCTACTGGGATTTTTACCTCTGTACCCGCTGCTGCAGAAAATGTTCCCTCAAATATTATGAAGACCTTGTAAGAACTGTAAAAGGAAAATGCTGAATTAAAGGCCTGGATGAATCGTCAGGAAGAAACCAACCTTATGATTCAGAACTCGTTGAGCACCATTGTTTATGGACTTCTACCTTCTTCTTAAACCTTGTTTGCATCTTTGCTACTCAATTTCTAAAAGTTTAATTCTTTTTTTTGAACACAAAGTGTTGTTTTTATGCAGTCTTAAAGTAAGACAGTTGTCTTGCATTAAACTGACAACACGCTTGACTATCACATTGAGTATATCATTTCTTGGGAATAGATAAACTCTTTTAACATCCTTTTTCTAGTTATTCATTTCTCTGTAACTCCATTATTTAAAAACCAGTTGTTTGTTTTCTAAAATCCTTTTTTATTAAAACGCCCTTTCTTGTGAAAACCCTGAACCCGAGATGACTTCAAAAACTAATGGTGGCAATGAAATCCATTTGGTCCTCGTTAATGAAAGGCTTATTAATTTTGAGGAAATGATGGCTCAAGGCTTTTATCTTTAAAAGATTGTCTCTTTTCAAGGCCGGAGTGGTTACTTGGACATGCTCTTTAGTCCTACTTACCCTAATCTTGTCAAGGAATTCTGGGTAAATGCGTCCATTAAAGAACTCAATCAAAAGTATTTTATCCAATATGAAGTTTTTGGCATCCCATCACAATTACATCAGCTATTATTGCTAATGTAATAAATTGCGAGGATAAAGGTTTTACCCCAGATCTTATCATTTGGGACTACTATTTTACACTTTGTAAAATCTTTGATGTTCTTTCAAACACTATAAAAGTCTCTTATATTCATTCTACAACATCAGTTTGGCATCAAATTTTGACATCAAACTTCTTGCCAACTGTCCTAACCGGCAAAAAATAAAGAGAGTCACCACCATTAATTTTTGTCCTAAGGACAGGGAAATAATGGATAACCTAATTGTTTAGAGATTCTAAGTTCGTAAGTCAGTTAGACGAAAGGAAGGTGTCAGGTACCCTTTATCTCCTTTATTGTCAAGGGGATCCGCTTTTAGGTTTAAGG
Source organism: Vicia faba (assembly GCA_948472305.1). Lineage (NCBI taxonomy): Eukaryota > Viridiplantae > Streptophyta > Magnoliopsida > Fabales > Fabaceae > Vicia > Vicia faba. Next base: position 206,267,206 of record OX451737.1, on the reverse strand, counting down.
ATAAAATGGGGAATTTGGTATTTAATATTTCTATATGTTGAGAAAAATGTTTAATTTTTTAGTTGTGAACTCCCCTTGGTTTTAACCGCGAACCTAAGTATCTTCTTGCGAAGAATCAGAGTCCAATTTCTTAGTTCGTATGTGTTTGGTTAGTTTTTTGTATGGATTATGGAAATATTTTTAATTCTCCTTAAACCTTGTCTGGGTTTGAAAATAACGTAGTCGTAGACGCAATTCGCAATTAATAGGAAATATATCCACAATCCTTTTTTTTTGAAAAATAAAGTTGAATTTGAGATTAAGTTAGTAAAAAATGTCAGTATTTGATTGGTTAGATGTCTTAGAATGTGTGATGTAATTTGAGGAAAACAAGTTTGAATGATAAAAATATTTGAACATTGATAGAAAAGGTGGTTAGTATTTGAAAATAATTAATAAACAATTATTTTCTTATTATTAAAAATATATTAAGTATTTTTAATAATAATCAAATATTTATTTATGTATAATTTTATGACAAAATGCACAAAAATATTTTAATGCAATATGCTAAAAAAATTACATGAGACAATATAAAAATAAATTAAATAAACAAAATATTAAATTAAATTAATTAATTATCAAAATTATGCAGGGGGTGCAAATATCAACTCAGGAGGGTGTATATATTAAAGGGTTAGGCCCAGATTGAATCAGAGTCCAATAAGGTGCAAGGGGTACGAAATTTTAATTGGTTAGTAAAGTACAGGGGTGTGGTTAGCATTGGGCTTGGTCCAGAATTTTCTTTAGAGACCCAAAACGAACTCAGGGTTCGTTTGGGTATGATATGGGAAGGAGCGTGGTATTATTGTGTGGCAACGAAATCCGACGCGTTAGATATGATCCAACAACCCTTAAGATCTAATCATGGGGCGTAGATTCACTGGTAATCAGAATGGGGGATTGGATTCAAAGTTGATTAAGGGAGTATTATAAGTGAGACACAGGTGACTGGTCAATAGTCACCTCATCCAAGGGCTCTCAAGGAGCTACCTGGCGTGCATCTGGAAATAGAGAGAGTATTATTTAAATGGAAATCTAAGCCCTTGGCTCATTTTTCTCCTTTTTTCCTCTCTCTTCACAAAACCAATGAACCCTTTTATAATTTCTAGAGAGAGAGGCTCTACATTCTCTCTAGAAATATGGCGATCAGAAATCACCCCGCCCTGGGCGCCATCAATCAGAAATCGCTTCCGCCGGTGGCTGCTCTAGGGCATCACCACCTTTATTAGCCCCCACCGTAGATCTTCATACCTCCATGCAATCTTCAACCAAAAATCCCAAACCCCTTCACATATTTATCCGGGTTCGTTTGAACCCTATGAAGACTAACCCTAACCCTAAACAACTTCATCCAAACCCCAAGAACCCTAACTCTACTCCTTCAACCCTAATTGAATCATTAAAACCTAACATGTTTGTGTCGTAACCTTGATCAAATAACCAAACCCTAACCTATTTTACTTAACCCTAACCCCAAATCAAAATCAAAAACCCAGAAACCCCAATCATAGAAGAAACAACATCAATCAACACCAACAAATTATACCCCAGGCTGAGTTTCAGAATTATTGTTCGTGCAATGAATCTCATAGTATTAATCCTCTTATGGTTTTCCTTCTTCTCCTTCTAATCTCTTTATCTTTCTTTTGCAGGTACCTTGAATTGATAGCTCGTGTCAAGCTCTGAAGAACTTAGGGTTTCATTCGTGAAACCCAAGTTTTCAAATAAGAAGAGTTTTGGTGAGGGTAGGGTTTGAAGCAAATCAAGAGTTCTCCTTAGGGTTTTTCTTTTTTGTTTCTCTTTTCTGTATTAGTGCTTAGGTTTTTATAGGATTAAAATTTAGAGTAAATTAGGAAATTGTTAGACTAACAGTTATAGGTTAGATGATTACTTGTGATTGATTTGTAATTTTCATTCAGGGAGATTTGATTTGATTTTAGTTTAGGGCAAATCTTATGAATCTGTATGTTTTTGGACTATGTTGCATCTGCAATTCGTTCTTTATTTAATAAAAAACAAAGGATTTTAAAATATCTTTGTGGTACTAATTGTATGAGGCTTTGCTTTGAAAGATATAAGCCTACTCTAGTGGGATACTCTGACTCTTATATGGCTGGAGACATTGATTCCAGAAAGTTCACTTAGGGATACATGATTAAATTTACAGGGGGGTTGTGGCTTGGCAGTCTAGATTGCAAAAGTGTGTAGCATTATCTACTATAGAGGTTGAGTTCATTGCAATTACCGAAGAATGCAAATTGTTATTTTTGTAAGAACACAATTTGGATATGTGTTTAATCTCCGTGTTTTGATGATAACAAGCATATATTTTATGAAGAACAATTTTAGTTCTAATGGTTTCATTGAGTGTGCATATATTAGAATTATGGATAGTCTTAATCAAGATATCATCATAATCACTTTATCACTCAGAAGAAGTGTCACACTCAAATTTTCCCCCGATCTTGTTCATTTTTTAACTCGTTCGCTTTCGCTTCATTTCATTTACATCATTGCATCATAAACATTTCATCTAATTCTTTTGCGTTAGCATCAATTCACATGCATTATTTTAATCCAAAAAAAAATCGAGAGTTGATTCCCCTTTAACTACTTTTCCTCGTCATTTACATTGAGTTTGGTTTCATGTTCGAGTCAGTCTTTGAATTTTGAATTACTAGTAAATCTTGCATCTCACTTTGCATATGTATGTTGTAGTTGATTCAATTTTAGCATATTTGTATTAAAACTTTACATTTGAATTTTCTTATTTGAATTTACATTGTTTATAAATAATTAAATTTGTTATTTGAATTCTTATTCATTTAATAAATATGATTATTAATTAAGTATGAATTTAATTTTCTTTTTACTTCATTCTCTTTCATTTTTGTACTTTATAAAATCATAAAAAATAGAAATAAGAAAATGAATAAATAAGTAGTCTCTTATTATTTTTGCATTAGCATCTCTATAAGTTTTTGCAAATAGATATAAAAGTTTTGCATTCACTAACTGATTGAGTTTTATAAGTATATATTTAGTATTGCATTTTACATAAATATGATAGTGATCGAAAACACAGAAAAATAAAAAGGGAGACTTTCTTCCTTTGTTTCACGTAGGGATGGGAATAGGTCAGGTCGATTAACATGGACCTACGACCTAGCCTACATAAGCCTAGTCCAGGCCAGGATTTTTTTTTAAAATAGAAAATGCCTAGATTTTTTTATAAGCCTATTTAGTTAAAAAGACTAGACCACAAGCTATGAAAAAAGTCTTTTAAACCTATCAGGTCGGCCTACTTAAATAAATATAAATAAATTTATTACTATTATATTGTAATTGTAATATGAATTAAAATACAAAAATAAAGCTTAGTTATCTTGAAGAATTTATGAAAATAAACTGAAAAAACCTATGAACAATGTCATAGGTTGTTTTCATAAGTTCTCTCAAACAAATAGTATCACAAAAGTTACGTTAATAGGTAATTCTGAATAAGTTAATGCAAACAAGTATTTAGTCTCATTTGTATTTTAAATGGTTAGTCTGTTTAAACATTAGTTGAATTTCTTAATTACAAATGTTCAAATAAAATAGGCTTTTATGTAGGCTAATAGGCCAAACAGGCCTTCGAAAGGGTCACTTCAAATTAAGCCTATGATAGGCCACATGCCAGACTTAGGCTTTGAATTATTTAGAAGGCCATGCTCAGGCTTGGAAAAACCTAACTCGGCCCAGCTTATTCCCCCCCCCCCTTGTTCCACGCCATGCTTTCTATTCACACATTCTATACACCTGCTGTTGTACCCCAAAATTTGCCCTCTCATGTTTTTCCAAGATTTCCTCTTGCATAGGTGGTTGCAAACTTTGCCTAAAGACAAGGAAAATTTTCAAATGATAGTTAAGTATCCTTCGATTGGCACCTACAAAATGCCCTTCGATTGGCATCTCCAAAATGCCTTTCGATTGGCATCTCCAAAATGCCTTTCGATTGACATCTACAAAATGACTTTTCGATTGACATCTACATAGAGTCCTTCAATTGACATCTGCAAACGACCTTTCGATTGGCCTCATGACAAGCCTTTCGATGGGCATTGTGTCAAAGCCTTTCGATTGGAATGGCAAGGGATCCTTCGATTTAGCATTGTGTCAAAAGCAGCTTCGACAGACATGTTAACTGTGTCCTTCAATTGGCATGGACGAGATCTTTCGATTGGCGTAGCAAAGGACTCTTCGATTGACATTCCAATAAATACCCTTTGATTGGTATTTGGACAAGGGCCCTTTGAAGAATTCCTTCCAGACCATTTGAAAGAGGCCATCAAAAGGGCACTCGGAAAATATGTCCAGGCCAGATTCTTTCCTTGTTTGTTCATAATTCCATAAGAGCTGATTCGACCAGAGAATTCTCTTCAAAAGGACAGGAAATCTAAGCAAAGGGTAGTCCAATCGAAGGAGCCCTAGTATTAAAGTTGGCACAATTCGACTCAGAACCATTAAGGAGAACAAGGTTCTAATAAGGAAAGTCTTGATTGGTTCGAATTGGAGTTTAAGGCTGGCAAGGAAGGCAGATTCGAAGGAAGGAATGGGATTTTTTCCAAAACAAGCCAGAAATATCACAATCGAAGGAATCTTCTCTCAACCAAATAAGGAATGAAATATGCTGGCAAATCAAAGGAAAACGCGTTGGAATAAAAATAGCAAGATTTGGCCTATTTTAGAAACAAAAAATACAAGACACAAATTAAATCTTTTCTCACTCAATCTTCAAGATTTAATTCAGTTTTGTTAACCTGATTCATACTATATATGCATAACAAACCCTGATCATAAGAAGAGAATTGGCCGTGTAGAACACCCACAAGAATCTCAAATTTTTGACAAAAAAAGTGGTGGTCGAATTTTGCTTTAGAGGGAGATTCAAGGCGTTTCAAAGGTCGCAATACATTCCTGGGCGTATTGGGAAGCTATCTGGACCACTCTCACGCATCAACACATCTAGAAACAGCCCTTACAAGTATCACGGTTTTCTCTTGTTCTTGAATTTGATTTTGATTACACATGCATGATAAACAAATTTCAAGTATGTATTTATGTTTGTGTGACCATTTAGAACACGTTTGCATGATTAATTGTGTGTTTTGATGTATATTTAACTGACTACCATTGCTAGGGTTTGAAGCTTCATTTTAGGGTTTTTTATTTCAGGCAAAATCAGGACCAAAGAAGGGTACCATTGTACTCACGAGACCAAACCCAATTGATCTGTATAATTAGATTTAATTTATATTACCTGGTGGTGATTTTTGAGAATTGCAGATTTGTAGCTACAATGCTGCCTGTAGGTAAAGGCCTTAGTCTAAAACGAGAGTCCCAACGAGGAAGACGATTACGTGTCCAAACCTGAGTGGCCCATTTGAATTTTGTGCATTTTCATTACAACCACTAACCATCATTACATATAATATATTTGTTTATATTAATGATTGAACAATTGGCTCAGTGGTACAAGTGAAGGCTTTTCAGTGCGCGCGGGTAGGAGGTCAGGGGTTCGATCCCTGCCTCCTACATGTTATTTTTCTTAATAATTCTTTGCAGATCCCATGCTATCCTTTCAAGCGCGCACACCATAGGAATCCATATCATCATCCTTGGATCAATCAACGCCCAGATCTAATGCTTCCAATGAAGCTCCCCATGGTGGACACTCCTGGCACAATCACACTGGACCTCACATTGTCTTGGGCCAACAAGATTGGGCTTGGGTAGAATTTCAGCAACACAACCCCTAATTTGGGTTCATACCCCCTCAGGCCCATTTCTTTTCTCTTTGAATTTACTATTTATTTTATTTAATTAGTCTAATTGATTTTTATTTCAAATCATTTTTTAAATCATAAAATAATCACATAAAAAATAGGATTTAGTTTTTTTTAATAAATTAATTTTTGCAAATTAATTGTTTTAATCAATTCTAATATCTTTCATTAATTAAAATCAAGTAGAATTAGGTCAAAATCAAATCTTTTTTTCATAAAATCCCAAAAATATTTTTCAATGGTCAAATTAGATTTTTTAGGGTTTTGAACTTTTTTCCAGTTAATTATCGCGCGTTATTATTTTGTCGTACGATTATTTTTTTTATTGATGTAACTGCGCCCGGTTTGTAATAGCTAATTAAGGTTTTTTTTATTTCCGCACTTTATTTTTCCAGTCATTCTTTATGTACCTACACCAAAGCTTTGTAATAGCGTAGGGCCTCTATTTCTTGCTTTTATGTTTTATATGCCTGTATATAAATTGCTAACAACCTAGGCATGTATGATTAATCAATCAATCTTAGATCACTAAACTGCAAATAAATATCTTAAATAGCACACTATTACACACTTGCACCCCTAGGGTATTTCCCACTTGGTTGCCTTCGAAACAATGGTCATGTCCCTCAAACGTAGGGATACTCTTAGCAAAGACCCTCAGTTTAAAGTCATCATAAAGATCATAGTCCATAAATGTCCCTCGAGTTGCCTACGAGAAATGATCTTATGATGATTATCCCTTCGAAATGCTAAGTTATCCTTACAGGTTGCCTTTAATGACCATTACGTCCCTTTCTATAGTCCCTTAACATCCAACGACTAGGGTTACCTACTCACTAATAGTAGGACAACACAGTATAAAGGATAGGAGGAAAAGAACAATCTTTTTTCGAGTAGGTAGATAACTGTTAGGTACTTGCTCAAACAAATTTTCACACCACACTTTCAAATACTTTTCAAACAAAAGTTTTCAAAAACACTTTATCACACTCTTGAGGACTGATACAAGAGTTACCATAAAGTGAATCGCCGCACTAAGGCATTTTCAAATCTTTTCAAACACACAAACACAAGCAATTTTAAAAAAATGAGCAAGTACCTAAGAGCCCGTGGAAAACCACGAATGGAAAGGGTGCTAACACCTTCCCTTTCCATAATCTACCCCTTACTTAAATCTCGAAAAAAAGGTCTTTTTCTATTCTTTTCGCCCTTTCCTTTTGTTGGATAAAAGAAAAGTTGGTGGCGACTCTTGCTTACCGCGACATTTGCAAACAAAAAACGCAAACCAGTATTAATAGTCGGTTCTACCACCGTATCACACAATTGGCGACTCTGCTGGGGAAAATTTTAAAGTGGGGTTTCCCTTAGGGTCTAGATCATTTTAAATTGCTTTCTCTGTTTGCTTTGACTGCTTTATCTTTGAGGGTTTGTTAGTGTATTCTTGTAAAGATCCTACACCCGAATCTGGGGCACCTTATTAGGTAAGTAGCAATAAATCATGGAGGCTGTACAGCGTAGACCGATACGGACAAAGTGGTGGCTACGTTAGCACGATGCTTTGGATTGTAATAATGTTCCTTAAGTAAGTTAAGGATAACATTAGGCTTCCTCATAGTGTCACTAAGTGCTAACTAACCTTTAGAACCTTTAATTGACTCATCCTAGCCATTAGGAAGTAGTGAGATAACCGGCTTTGGTTCTGACTGAAGATTGGTTGATACTCGATACTACTCTCATTGAGGCTGGACTTTCAAGATTTTTTGGCCGCAATACTTCGGTGCGGAGCTGAAACAATTTCTAAAGGGAAGGTCAGTGATATTGAGGCTCCTTAGTACCTGATTACTATTAATAGGATAGGTTGATCCAACTGAACATTCAAGAGGGTACATACCTTAAAAACTCATGAAAGCCTTTGAACCTAAGGTCTATTGTGTGACTTGCTTGTGTTTATCTGTGATTTTTAGCATAATCATGACATCATAAACATCATGACATTCATATGTACTAATCATTTCAAGGACCTGTTGGACTTACCTCTTGGCTATTTTGTAGGATATGAATTTAGGTCGCAGAAAAACCATCCGGATTCACTTCACAGAAGTTCCTCCCAAGCTCAAAGAATTAGTCTTGAAAGTCCCCGAGGACTCATCATTCCACAAAAGACATGGTCACTTACTTAGTTTGGTTACCACCAGGTTTGACGAAGGTTTGATGAGTGTCTTATTCCAGTTCTTCGACCCTAAGCACCATTGCTTCACATTCCCCGATTATCAACTAGTGCCTACACTGGAAGAATTCTCTAAGTTACTTGGTTTACCTATATTGGAGCGAGTACCTTTCACTTGTTTAGAACAAGACCCAACTTCTGAAAATGTTGCCGTAGCTTTGCACTTGAAACCATTTGGCTTGAGTCCAATTGGGAAAAAAGAAGTGGAGCTAAGGGTCTCCTTGCAAATTTCCTGATGAAGAAAGCTTAGATTTTTCTAGATGCTATAAGCTATCATTCCTTAGAAGACGTATTAGCCCTCTTGATCTATGGGTTGGTCCTATTTCCTAATTCAGAGCAACTTATAGATGTGAATGCCATCAACATCTTTCTTGCTCATAATCCGGTTCCTACATTGCTCAGGGATATCCTACATTCTCTCCATACTCGTATTCTGAAGAAGCGAGGAACTCTCATGTGTTGCACCCCTCTACTATATAGGTGGTTTATTTCGCACCTTCTTCGGTCAGTAATGCAAAATTATTTAGGCTTAAGGTGGAGTCAAAGACTAATGTCTCTCTCTCACTCTGACATCTATTGGTGTCCTCGCTCTCAAGAGGACATTTCTTTTATTGATCACTGCGGAGAATTTCCTAATGTGCCACTCATGGACATTAGGGGAGGCATCACCTACAATCCTTCTTTAGCACTACGTTAGTTTGGCTATGCACAGAGAGATGGTCCATCAGATATGCTCATCTAGGGTATTATGTTCAACTACTCAGATGATCCACATAATTATCATTAGAGGTTCATCCGCTCTTGGGGCATTGTTAAGAAGACTGATAGTAGGAATTTGGGGCGTAAGAACTCCATCCCTTTGGAACTTTACCTCAAATGGGTGAGAGCTCGAGCCCAAAGTCTTATGATGCCATACGATTCCATCTTACCGATGATCTTAGAACCTATTATTCAAGGGGACGAGTCCCGTATTATTCTCTATCCTGATATGCCAACCAACTTCGAAGAGTTACAAAAGTCTTGGATCCAGCTCAAGGGAGAACGAGATACTTTTGAGGCTCAGTTCTATGCAAGTGAGAAGAAGGTTCTGGAATTAACAAAACAACTTCATGAAGAGAGGAACCTCAATACCAAGAGGAAGCACCCATGGGAGACTTAGGAACTTCTTTTCAACGTTTATCCTTGTGTAATCTTTTGTTTCTTTAAAAACTTGCTAATAAAAGGTTTTTCTTTTTGTTTAGTTTAAAAGAGCTTAAATATAATAAGGTCCTTGAAATCATTGCATACACATGCCATACATATCATTGCATAAACATGTTTCATAGCAGGTTTCTCATCTTCTTCGCTGTTTATTTCAGACGTAAAGAAATGGCTGTAACGCCCGTAATTTAATTAATTATTTAATTAAATTATTTTTGGAATAATTGTGAAGTTGTGTTATGATGATAGTTGATGTGTTGTGATTAGTGGGATTTATTTTTTCTACTAAGTTGTGGAATAATATTAGAATGATAATATTATTTGATGTGGGCTTGTTTTATGGAATAGAAGTAGTATAAAGGGGGTGTAGAAGTTTTAAGCCCATTAAGGTATTTTGAGAATAATAGGAGGAAAAGAGGCAGAACAGAAATCAACCGGAAAAGTTATAGAGCAACCTTCAATCCAAGGTAAGGGTGGGGTTATGACTCTATAATAGGGTTTATGATGATTGGTTTATGGGATTAGATGTGAAAATGTTGTCTTGTTCATGATTTGAATGTATATGTTGTTGTATGATGAAAATCGATGATTTAAGGATGAATAATGATGCCCTAACGCTGTATATTTGATGTAGAATTATAGGATAATTATAATTAATGATTATCTATGATTAGAGGATGTTTTTAGGGCCTAAAGTATGGAAACCGTAGTGAAAACGCAGTGAATTAATAGACAATATCCATGGCAGAACAATATGTTTCGACCCCAAAAGCCATGCGTCGATGTATGAAGGCTTTTAGACTCAGGATGAGTCAATACGAAGGAGTCATGCGTTGATACATGCAAGCTTTTAGACTCAGGATGAGTCAATACATAGGACCATGTATCGATACATGCAGTGTGGCAGACTCAGTATGAGTCGATACAAGGGAGTATGCATCGACTCATGCAGTGTGTTAAGTCCAGTACACGTCGACCCAAGATGTTACGCGTTGATCCATGTAGTCTGGTTTTTGACAGAATCTTTTTGAAAAGGCTGTAACTTGAGTTTTCAGACTCCGTTTGAGGTGCCGTTCGAAGCATTGAATAACTAACACGATGAACTACATTCTTAAGGATTAAAATGAAGAATAGGAAGAATAATACTAGTATCCAAATTAGGACTACAATTAGTTCCCGCGTTAATCGCTATGTTGATTTTTGTGAAGAATGGTGAGGATAAGATGATTATAGATTTCTGTTTGGTTCGTAACAACAAGATTAATGAGGATAATAATGGATTATTACATAATGAATGATATGTAGAGGTTTGGTATTTTAGAAGTAAGCCTTAGATGATTAATTAATTATGGGCGATATCACGTTGTAGGCCTATGGTCAAGGTTGCAAGATTGACGATTTGCTATTGTATTATTGTATGGCTGAGTTGTTGATGATAAATGATGTTTGATGAATTGTGATGTATAAATGATTTTTGATGGATTATGATGATAAATGATGTTGATGAATGATGTTGATGAAAGATGTTGAGATGCCTCTACTAATTGGAAGCTATTGAGATGTAGGCTTCTGGCCAACGATGATGTTGTGTCTAGATGTTGTTGATTATGGTGTTGTCATTACATTTATGATTGTGTCGCATACATTGCATTTCAAGATGGAGTGGATGCTCGTTAAGATGGCATGTATTGGAGAATATTAAGATGAAGGCTTATTGTGATCGGTGGATCTGGAACTGACTGTTTAACGCTGGTTCGCGAAATGTCGCGGAAGCAAGAGTCGCCACCGTCTTTTATTTTCTCCAAATGGAAAGGACAAAAGCACAGAAAAATTCCTTATAGAGATTGCTCTCGGTTCGGGAGGTAGATTATAGAAAGGGAAGGTGTTAGCACCCTTTCTATCCATGGTTATCCATGGGCTCTTAGATACTTGCTCATTTTTGTTTTCAAAATGGTTTGTTTGATTTTCAACTGTGGGTTTTAAAAAAGTTTCTTTGAAAATTTCAGTTCGACTCTTGTATCGGTCCTCAAGAGTGTTTGAAAAGTTGCTTTCGAAAGCTTTTTGAAAAGGTGTCGGTGTGAAAAGTATTTTTTGATTTGTTTTGAAATTAGAGCAAGTATCTAGAGTCGTCTACCTACCCTAAGGAATTCGTCTGTGTAAATGTCCTTAAAGTAGTGCCATCCCACCATTGAGAGGTAGGTAGCACCACCGTTGGAGGTGTTCGGGTCAATTCGAAGGTTTAGGACATGGTGATCACCGGAGCAATAGGAAGACACCTTAGAAGCTACCCTCATGCCATGTTCATGGACATGAGGACTTACTAAAATGTCCTCTACTCGACGATCACCTTTCGAGGGGCAAGGCAACAATGAGGCGTACCCTAGGGGTGGTGTGTGATTTGTGTGTCAGATTCATTTATTTTTGTCTTGTCATGCATTGGTGATCTACGCGTTGCTTTTATTTTTGACATTCATTCTTTCACGCGGGTTAATTAACAGTTAAAAAGATGCGAGAATTAAAAGTCCTACGCTATTACAAAGGCGCGGGTCCACATCACCAAATTAATCCAGGACCCGATTTAAAATAAAAAAAATAATGCGGAAATATAAATGTCTAATTAAGCTATTACATGGCTTTGGGAGAATTACATTAATATTCACAAAAAGAAATAAAAATGCGAAGAGAATTAAAGTCGAGAATGCGAGGGCGTTGGACCCTTTTTAGGAAATTAAATTACGATTAACAAATTAATTAAGTTAAAATAAAAAGAAAAGATTTTTTGGAGTTTTTTTGTATTTATGGAGTTTAAGAAAATTAATGGAATTAAAACCTAATTCTAGCTATTTTTTAGTTTCTTAAAAAATGTGAAAATTAAACCTAAAGTTAACCTAATTAATTAATACAATTTGATTTACAAAAATAAATACTTAATTATTAATAATGATAAAAGAAAAGAAAAAAAGGATAAAAGTAATTAAAAACCCTAATTCTACATTTTTTAATTTATTACAAAAAATATTAGAATTAAACCCTAGAATTAAAAAAACTAAATTAATTATTAAGATTTATTTACAAGGAAAAGATTTAAATAAAGTGTATTTTTATTTTTGTCTTTTTGATTTTTTATTATTTTTATATATTTTATGAAAATATTAATTTTTGAATTAAAAAGAAATAATCAAATTAAAGCAAATAAAAATAAAATAGGAAAAAGGAAAAGAAATGCAAACCCTTGGGGGTGTTGACCCCAGTTTGGAGGTATTTGGCTAGCAATCAGGCCCAATGTTTAAGGCCTTCAGTTGACTTTTCTGGGACATGAGTGGCGCGTTTGACTGATGCATACCATAGACCTTGAATCCTGGCCACTTGATGGACGTTGTGGGACAAGTGGCGTGCTGGAGCGTAGAGTGCATGGTAGGCCTTTGAGGGGAACGCTGCACGTAAACCTGAAGAGAAAAATAATATGGAGAAAGGAGGGGACCTGGGAATCGAACCCAGGTCCCGTTGCTTACCAAATCATGTGCCTGCCAACTGAGCTGTTAACGCGCTTTGTATATAATATGACAAATAATCAATATAATGTAAAACAAAGGTTAATGGGATATTTCGCGCGAAATTCAAATGCGCCTGTAAGCCATGGACACGTCTGTCTTCTTCTTCAATTGTCTGTAAAATAAAAAGAGATAGCAGGGGTTTTAAACCCCCACTAAATGATGAACATGAAAATAGCGATTAGAATCCTGTCGCTCATAAATTGAGCGCGACATATGAAATTGGTTCGTCATGAGCTCCTGATTCCAATGATGCCACTTAGGTTGGCTAATTTTTCCCCAGGCGTAAAGCCCTAATTCGTGGTTCCTGCAACCCTAAAAAACAACAATGGCAATTCTCTGTACAAGCAGTGTTAATTCAATTCAATGACACCATGAGTTTCGTTGAGGTCATATTAATATAAAACAAGCATTAGAATGCATGAATATGGCGCGTAGATTCGAATACGATTAAGGACAAATTCGTGTACAGGGTAACCGTGTTCTACCGTTTCTTGAGGTGCAGAGGTCTGATTTTGTTTGGGGAAGATTCCTGGAGGTATCAGGAGTGCAATGGAATTGTTGTTTTGCTTTGAAACCTGCTGAAACTAGGAAAACAGTTTTGAAAAAATTCTTCAAAAAATACAAAGTTTGTTTATGGCTTGAGCGCAACTTCCAGGTTTTTTTGCATTAGGGTTAGGTTTGTGCTTGTATAAGGAATGATTTTAGTCAATAATCCAAGCCCAAAGCTTTGTCTTTAATGGTTTTCAAGATTTGATTTTTATGAATCTTTTTCAATATTTTCTTCATGAAGAATCATGCCAATTTGCACCAATTATTTCCTCTTTTGATATGCACGAGATCCTTAGGCCTTGATGAGAGTTTATTCTGCACAAAAAGATTTAAAAACCTTATTTTAGTATTTTTGTCATATTTTATTTTATTAAATGAATTAATAGTAATTAAAAATTCAAATAAATAAATAAAAATGATGAAATAAATCCCCTTTGGGCCAAATGGTCGTGCATAGCCTTTGAATGATGAATCTTGGAAGAAAATGTCGCCCATTAGCAATTTTGAGGCATTTGAAGTAAAGTTGACTTTTCAAAATTCCCAAAAATTTCCCAACTTCCACAAGGCATATCTTGCTCAATTTTTAAGATTTGATCATGTTCTTGGACATTTTGGAAAGGTCTTGAAGTCCTCTAACCAATGCCTTTGGTCCCATGTCATTTTGATTTAACAATATAAGGTTATGGCCTTTGACTTAAAGTCCCTTTTTGTTGACTTTTGAAAATGACCTATAATGTTGAAATTGATAACTTTTTATGAGAGCATTTATTGGACTTAAAGTGTGAAGAGGAGTTGTAGGAAATGTCTTTCTCTTCAAAATGAGCGTTGGATGGAATTTTTCTGATAAACCATGTGGAAGTTATGCCTTGGTCAAGTTACAGTTGACTTTTTCAACTGTCCAAATATGGAAACTTTTGCATCTTGAGACTTTTTGAGCCATGCCTTGAAAATCATGATCAAGAATTGATCAAATGATGTTTGTGGCTTCAAAATAAGATGTTGACCAAAAATTTGAACTTTTGACTGTCAAATGACCATTTTGCCCCTGTAGTTGACTGTAGGGCAATTAGGGTTTTTGACTGTGCAATTTTGGGCTGTAAGTCTTGAAACTTGGCATGAGGATGCTTGACCATGTTTATAGGCATGTGGGACTTGATTGGACCCTTGGAAACTTCATTTTCTTTGTCAGAACCAAAACCCTAGTTTTTGACTGTTAGGAGGCCCTTGAACTGTGCAACCCTTGGGGAGATTTTGAAGCATGCTCTTTGCCATTCTTGGAGAATATGGGAGGGCAAATTTTTGGGTACAACAGTTGCCCCTGTTCAATCTTCTTAGACCTGAGGAAGCAGATTGGCTGACGTGCCTTTCGTAATCCGAAGGTGGAAGATGATTGAACACTAGAGTGCCCAGAAATTTGTGCTCACATAGTAGTGTGATGTTGGGAATGGGCTTATAGATGCCATTTGGAGATTGATGGATAGGATGATGGGCTTATAGATGCCATCTGGATGTCGATCGCGTAAGAGATTCCTTAGCGAGAACTTGCGTACCTGAAAAAAGGAAAATGATTACCTGGCCTGTTACAGGAGTTGGTCTTCAAACTCTTTGTGTAGATGTGTCCTGCCTGGTTACAGGAGCTGGATCTGGAGCTTCAAAAGGTGATGAATGAACCAGGGATGGTTACTACCTCAATGGGAAGGTGAGAGAACCTTGGACGATTACTACCTCAACAGGAACGCTGAGAGAATCTGGGGACGATTACTACCTCAACAGTAACGCTGAGAGAATCATAGGCGACTTCAACCTCAACAGTAACACTGAGAGAATCTTGGACGACTTCAACCTCAACAGTAACGCTGAGAGAATCTTGGGCTGATTACTACCTCAACAGTAACGCTGAGAGAATCTTGGATGTCTTCAACTGGATAAGAAACAGGGAGATCTTAAGGTCGATCTGACTGAACCAGAGAAGGCCTTTGACTGGATAAGAATCAGG
This sequence comes from Vicia faba, assembly GCA_948472305.1. Classification (NCBI taxonomy): domain Eukaryota; kingdom Viridiplantae; phylum Streptophyta; class Magnoliopsida; order Fabales; family Fabaceae; genus Vicia; species Vicia faba. Next base: position 206,251,810 of record OX451737.1, on the reverse strand, counting down.
AAAATCTTAGGGTTGATTTAACTGAACCGGACAAGGTCTTGAAATCTTCAACTGGATAAGAAACAGGGAGATCTTAGGGTCGATCTGACTGAACCAGAGAAGGCCTTTGACTGGATAAGAAACAGAAAAATCTTAGGGTCGATTTAACTGAACCGGACAAGGTCTTGAAATCTTCAACTGGATAAGAAACAGGGAGATCTTAGGGTCGATCTGACTGAACCAGAGAAGGCCTTTGATTGGATAAGAAACAGAAAAATCTTAGGGTCGATTTAACTGAACCGGACAAGGTCTTGAAATCTTCAACTGGATAAGAAATAGGGAGATCTTAGGGTCGATCTGACTGAACCAGAGAAGGCCTTTGACTGGATAAGAAACAGGAAAATCTTAGAGTCGGTTTAACTGAACCGATCAAGGTCTTGAAATCTTCAACTGGATAAGAAACAGGGAGATCTTAGGGTCGATCTGACTGAACCAGAGAAGGCGTTTAACTGGATAAGAAACAGAAAAATCTTAGGGTCGATTTAACTGAACCGGTCTAGGTCTTGAAATCTTCAACTGGATAAGAAACAGGGAGATCTTAGGGTCGATCTGACTGAACCAGAGAAGGCCCTTGACTGGATAAGAAACAGAAAAATCTTAGGGTCGATTTAACTGAACCAGGCTAGGTCTTGAAATGTCTTCAACTGGATAAGAATTAGGGAGATCTTAGGGTCGGTCTGACTGAACCAGAGAAGGCCTTTGACTGGATAAGAAACAGAAAAATCTTAGGGTCGATTTAACTGAACCAGGCTAGGTCTTGAAATGTCTTCAACTGGATAAGAATCAGGGAGATCTTAGGGTCGATCTGACTGAACCAGAGAAGGCCTTTGACTGGATAAGAAACAGAAAAATCTTAGGGTCGATTTAACTGAACCAGACTAAAGTCTTGAGATATAGTTGATAATTTAACTGGATCTTTCCTGAAAGGTAAGGGTCAGTCATATGCAATGCATGATATGGATCAAGCAATGATGTTCTCAACCTAAATGGGATTTGTAAGATATGATGCGTATATGCATGTATCATGATGTATGTGATGTTTATGAATGTATGTTTTCGTCTTAGGAAGATAAATCCTTGACGGGTGCCGGGAAGTCACTCCTGGGCTGATATTGAAGAATAGATCTTTGCTTCCACTGGGGATGATAGTTGCAAGAATACCGGTAGGAGGAGATAACCCCGTTGGGGAATAAAATTGGCGAATGGATTACTCTGCGGGGAGAAAATTAATCTAACGATCTTGCTGGGGAACAATACTCTGTGGAGAGAGAGATGCTTTGCTGGGATGATGATAACTCCGCTGGGGATACCATGGTTGGAAGTGTTAATAAACTTCGCTGGGGATAAGAAGAATTTGCCGAGGACGATCTTTCCGTGGCTTTTGGCTGAGGATAACCCAGTTATATCCTGGTAGGGAAATAACTCTTTGAATAAAGCCGGGAGACGCGTTCGTGCTCTGCGAGGATAAGCTTCCAGAATCTACTAGGGATAAGCTTACTGCTTGGGGAGATGGATTCCAACCTTTCCTGGGGAACCTGGATTGGACTCTCCTGGGGAAGTTTTGAATTGTATTGGGGAAGTGACTCCATTGAATGTTTGATATACCGCCGGGGAACAATCTTTAGACTAAGACTGCCGGGGATGCTTGTTAAGAATGCATGTATATTGCTGGGGAATGTTGAGATCTGCTGGAGAATACCCAACTTCCTTAAGACTGACATTATAGCTTTGCTTGGGGAGAGTGTATTGATTTGCTGACTCACTCTCTGGGGAATTAAGATATCTGGTTATGTTCTTCAGCCGAACCTACCTTGGTACCTTGGTGGACGGAACAATTAGACCGCTTGGACAACTCTTTATTGCCCCTGTTTCTAATGTTACCTGTAATTAATCCTTTGTTTCGTATGCAAATATTCATGAGTTAGAGGATTATTGTCAATGCATATATCACAAATTGAACCTTGGACGTTCTTCGCAAAACAAAACAAAAAAAGGAAAAACGATTGGCAATTTTAACTGAAAAGTATATTTGTATTGATTTTTGAATTTGCCTGTAAATAGGCATTTATGTACAAGAGGCTGACGTCCTAGTAAGAGAACGCCGCCGAACAAAAGAGTTTATACAAATTTATACAAGAGAAAATAAAACAGCTGTGTGAAATGAATGATCCACTAGGTTTCAACTCTGCTATTGCCTTTATCTCTCCGAGCGTCTCATCACTTGATGACCTTAGTTGAAGATGAAGTTGACTGATCGATGCCGTCTGAACTTGATGTAGATACCGGATTCTGGATGCAAAGTGATACAATGAGACATAGTATTACGCTTTATCCCTAACTTTTGCCTGGACCGCCCTTTCGGGTTTTCAGTCCACCGGGATACCCATTTTTTCCCAAGCCGCCTTTTCAGGTTTTCGACTTGCCGGGTGTACAAATTTTTTTCATTTCATCCCTTCATTTTGCCCGAACCCTTTTGGTTCGCCGGGAAGCCCTAATTTTTGCCTAGGTATGTCAACCTAGCGGGTCTTTTTCATGCGTAGTATCTTTTTACTATGTCTTCATTGGCGGGGTGAGGAAGGTCGTCACCATCCATGTTGGTTAGAATCATGGCTCCTCCTGAGAACACATTTTTAACCACAAATGGCCCTTCGTATGTAGGGGTCCATTTTCCCCTTGGATCACCCTGAGGTAGGATGATTCGCTTGATTACCAGATCCCCAACTTGATATTCTTGTGGTCTGACCTTTTTGTTAAATGCCCTGATCATCCGTTTCTGATACGTCTGACCATGACAAATAGCAGCAAGTCTCTTTTCATCAATTAAGTTTAGCTAATCAAGTCGTGTCTGGATCCAATCATCTTCACTTAGGTCTGCATCCTTCATTATGCGGAGAGAGGGTATCTGCACTTTGATCGGTAAGACTGCCTCCATACCGTAGACCAAGGAGAAAGGAGTTGCCCCGGTTGATGTCCTGGCTGAGGTACGGTACCCATGTAGAGCGAACGGTAACATCTCGTGCCAATCTTTATAAGTCACTGTCATCTTCTGCACGATTTTCTTAATGTTCTTATTTGCTGCTTCTACAGCCCCATTCATCTTCGGTCTGTAAGGAGAAGAGTTGTGGTGCTGTATCTTAAACTGCTCACAGAGCTCACTGATCATCTTGTTATTAATATTGGTACCGTTGTCTGTAATGATTCTTTTTGGGACACCGTATCGACAGATCAGGTTGTGCCGAATGAACCGTGCCACAACAGTCTTGGTTACCGTAGCGTAGGATGCTGCTTCAACCCACTTTGTGAAGTAATCAATTGCCACCAGGATGAAGCGATGCCCATTGGACGCCGTAGGTTTAATCTCACCGATCATATCTATGCCCCACATTGCAAACGGCCAAGGCGCAGTCAGAACATTTAGAGGAACTGGAGGAACATGCACCTTGTCTGCATATATCTGGCATTTATGGCATGTCCGAGAGTGTTGGTAACAGTCGGCTTCCATTGTGGACCAGAAATACCCTGCCCGAAGGATTTTCTTTGCCATCGTGTGTCCACTGGAATGTGTTCCGAAGGTCCCTTCATGTAGCTCTTCCATGATCCTTTCTGCTTCCGTCTTATCCACACAACGCAGTAAGGTCGAATCATGGTTTCGCTTATACAAGATGCCGTTGCTAAGGAAGAACTTTGCTGCGAACCTTCTCAGAAACTTCTTATCGTTGACAGACGCACCTTCAGGGTATTCCTGAGCTTCCAAATATCTCTTCACCTCATGGTACCAAGGCTTCTCAGTCACCAACTCAGTCTCAAGATCACAGCAGTATGCCGGTTCGTCCAGTTTCCAGATAATGATCCGGGGAGCCTCATTATCCCATTTGACCTTGAACATAGAAGACATAGTAGCTAACGCGTCCGCCAGCTGATTCTCCTCTCTCGGGAAATGTTCAAAGGTTATCTTTGTGAAGTGGGGGATCAATGTCAACACACATTCTCTGTAAGGAATAAGATTCGGATGTTTCGTATCCCACTCTCCTTTGATCTGATTGATCACAAGAGAGGAATCTCCGAAGACACTCAGAAACTTGATCCTTAAGTCGATCGCAGCTTGGAGACCCATGATGCACGCCTCATACTCCGCCATGTTGTTGGTACAGTTGAAACATAGCCGGGCAGTGAGTGGAGTATGAGTGCCTTGAGGGGATATGATCACAGCGCCGATACCGTTACCCAAAGCATTGGAGGCTCCGTCAAAGTGCATAGACCATCGGGATCCTTCCTCAGGTCCTTCATCCGGTCCAGGTACTTCACAATCAGTCACAATCATGCTGCTCTCGTATGGAAACTCGAAGTTCATTGATTGATAGTCATCTACTGCCTGATGTGCCAAGTGGTCTGCCAATACACTTCCTTTGATGGCTTTTTGAGTTGTGTACTGAATATCGTATTCTGTCAAGATCATTTGCCATCTTGCTATTCTCCCAGACAGAGCAGGCTTTTCAAATATGTACTTTATAGGATCCATCTTTGAGATCAACAAGGTAGTGTGAGTCAGCATATACTGTCTCAGCCGGCGAGCAACCCATACCAAAGCGCAGCAAGTTTTCTCAAGCAGTGAGTACCGGGTCTCACAGTCGGTAAACTTTTTGCTAAGGTAATAAATGGCGTGCTCTTTTCGGCCAGACTCGTCATGCTGCCCCAGCACACACCCCATTGAGTTGTCAAGTACTGTTAGTTATAATATCAGAGGTCTCCCTTCAACCGGCGGCATAAGAATGAGTGGTTCTTGGAGATACTCCTTGATTCTGTCAAAAGCGGCCTGACATTCATCATTCCAACGTACTACCTGATCTTTCTTCAGCAGCTTGAAGATTGGTTCACAGGTAGCAGTTAGATGCGAGATGAACCGGGCAATGTAATTCAGACGTCCTAGAAAGCCTCTGACTTCTTTCTCTGTCTTGGGCACTGGCATCTCTTGAATAGCTTTAACCTTAGCAGGGTCCACTTGAATACCCTTGTCACTTACAACGAAGCCTAGAAACTTCCCAGATCTGACCCCGAAGGTGCACTTGTTCGGGTTCAACCTCAGCTTGTACAACTTCAGTCGGTCAAACAATTTCTGCAGATGATCTAGGTGTTCTTCCTCAGTCTGGGACCTTGCGATCATGTCGTCAACATACACTTCTATCTCATGATGGATCATGTCATGAAATAAAGCAACCATGGCACGTTGGTAGGTTGCCCCAACATTTTTCAGTCCAAAAGGCATGACCTTGTAGCAGAAGGTGCCCCACTGAGTAACAAAGGTAGTCTTTTCCATGTCTTCAGGAGCCATCTTGATTTGATTATACCCTGAGAAACCATCCATGAAAGAGAACACCTTATGCTGAGCGGTATTGTCAACAAGGACATCAATGTGAGGTAGAGGGAAGTCGTCCTTGGGGATGGCCCTGTTCAGATTCCTGTAGTCGACACACATTCTGACCTTTCCATCTTTCTTTGGTACCGACACCACATTAGCAACCCACTGAGGGTAAGAAGTCACTGCAAGGAAACCGGCGTCGAACTGTTTCATAACCTCAGCTTTGATCTTCTCAGACATCTCTGGACGCATACGACAGACCTTTTGCTTAACCGGAGGGCAGTCTTCCTTGGTAGGCAAATGATGGACCACGATATCGGTATCCAACCCAGGCATGTCTTCGTAGGACCAGGCAAATATCTCCACATAATCATGTAGCATCTGAGTCAACCGTTGCTTCACGCTGAGCCCTAGGTTGGCACCAATCTTTACCTCCTTTCTGTCCGTATTGGTACCCAGATTTATTGTTTCCACTGGCTCTTCATGTGGTTGAATTGCCCTCTCTTCCTGGAGTAACAGTCTTGCAAGCTCGCCAGGCACTTCACAATCATCTTCACCTTCGTCTTCGGCTAAGTTGATCGGATTTTCGAAGTCATAACTGGCGGTAGAAGAGTCGTTACCAGTGAGATCCAGAGTGGATTGAAACCTGTATGAGTGAGTGTGTGTAAATACAGCTGTTTTGCAATATATAAAGAAAGGAAAGAAAGAAAAGGAGCATAAGATTTGAAATGCGAGAAAACGTCCAAGGTCTTTATTCATGATATATGAAATGACAATTTATATGCCCTCACAAATGAAGCCACGGTGCCCCGGGTAAGACATCGGGCCATAGAGTTTTAATTGTTTATTACAAATAACAAAACAAAGAAGTTTATTACTGCGTAACAAAAGTAACAGGAGTATGATCCTTAGCAGTCCAATTGGTCAATCCACCATCAGTCGTCGGGTAGATCCAGCTATTGAACTCTGACTCTTCCACTTCATCTTCGTCCCCAACAGCATTCACTTCTGGATTGGTAATGAGCACAAGAGGTCTTCTAGTCTTTGCCTTGCGCATAGCCTTTTGACCCTCTGCAGTAAAACCCAGTCCAAACTTGTCAGTTTTTTGTGTAAAGTCAGGGAGCCTGCCCCAGTTAGCATATTCACCTTTCTTGACCACAGCCCGGGCATCCTTCAAGGAAGCCATCTTCAAAGGAACATCCTCTTCGACCACTGTTTCCGCTGCTGCCAATGTTGGAGGTACCTCCTCGAAATGCTAAAAGGGGGTTTCAATAAACTCCCCGTCCATCTCAATATACCTGAATGAATTCAAATGGCTCACCATATACTCCTCCTCTCCCTGCACAGTGACAATCTTCCCTCTGACAGGGTATTTTAGCTTCTGGTGTAGGGTAGAGGTCACTGCCCCAGCTTTGTGAATCCAAGGTCGACCCAGCAGACAAGAATACGATGGACGGATATCCATCACATAGAAAGTAAAGTTGAATACTTGAGAACCCACCCGGATAGGAATGTCTACCTCTCCATGAACCATTCTCTTAGAACCGTCAAAGGCTCTGACGATGATATTGCTAGGTTTCAGCTCCAGGCCCTCACAATCCAAACGGTCTAAGGCCTTCTTGGGTAGCACATTTAGGGAAGAACCAGTGTCCACCAATACGTGCACAAGAGTAGTGCCCCTGCATTCAATAGAGACATGCAGGACATCATTGTGGTCCTTTCCCTTAGCAGTAAGGTCAGCATCTGAAAAACCCAAACCATTGTCCGCTGTCAAATTGGCTACGCAATCAGTAAACTGGACTGCAGATGTCTCCTGTGGCACATGGGCCGTCTTGAGGAATGAAATCAGGGCCTTAGCATGGGCCTCTGAGCACAGTAGCAAGGAGAGCATGAAGATCTTGGAGGGTGTATGCCCCAGCTGCTCCACAACATTAAAGTCACTCTTCTTGATTATTTTTAGAATTTCCTCCATCTCTTGTTGGGAGGCCTCAGCAGTCACAGATTTTGGTGCCTCCATCCGGGCAGGCTCATCTTCAATCCCTTTGCCCCGAGCATTAGATGACTCAGTAGCAGGGGAAACAACTTGATCAGAAACGGGAACAGGTACACTTGCAGGTGTTATAGTGAGGGGTCTTCGGATAGCGGGTGGCGCAATGTCAGGCGAGAAGAGCCTGCCACTGCGGGTAACTTTTGCTGGACCAGTGATATTGCTGATGCTGGTGCCAGTGTTGAACTCTTGCTTGATTCCATGTACATACACGTCTGCCCCATAGTGCCATGGGACAACCTTATCGGATTCATAGGGGAGAGGCCCCGGAACAGTAATCACAATGGGTGCGACAATCATAATTTTAGCCGGCTTCCTTGGGAGAGCCTTGATCGGATTATTGAAAATGGTAACCACAGAAACTTCTTCCACCGGAACAAACTGAACAGCAGTCTTCTTGAACAGAATCTCTTTGCTGTCCATTAGGCTTTGGATGCCCAACTTCAGCAAAGGACAACCAGATAGGGAAACAGCACAGAAAAGGAAACCTTCACTACAACCCAGAAATAAACCGGCCAGCAGTAGGTTCCTCTTAATGGTCATTAGAGGAGTAGCTACATCATTCACAGAAACGGCATATACCTCTTCATCAACAGCATTTACTCCATGCTGGGGCATAAGAGCAGTCACCACATTTGGCCTCTCAGGCGCTTCAAACTGTATCTCTTTTGCGTCAATAAGGTCTTGCACCTTATTCCTTAAGGCCCAACAGTCATCAGTGGAATGCCCCGGGCTATCGGAGTGATAAGCACAGCGGGCATTTGGATTGTACTTGGGAGAGGCAGTGTTTACAACCTTCGGGGCCTCTCTAACAGTCACTAGGTTAGTGGACAGCAACCGCGGCAAGATTTGTGATAGAGTCATGCTCAGCCGGGTAAACTCTCTCCTGGGTCTTTCAGCCCTTTGAGGATTGGTTTGCCGAGGAGCGGCAACAGGTTTAACAATCATCACCGCGTTGACAGATTGGCGGCGCTCAGGTTTCTCTTGTCTTCTAGACCCATATACAGCACTGGCCTCCTTCTTAAAGGGCTTCTTTTCTGAATTTGACGATGCACCCTTCTGAGTTTTACCAGACTTCATCCCAGCCTCTATTCTCTCTCCAGTCAGAATAAGATCAGTAAACCCTGCAGACGAGTTACCGATAAGATGGTTGAAAAATGGCCCAGATAGGGTCCCCAAGAACATGTCTACCAACTCCCGGTCAGTTAACGGAGGCTGCACCCTGCCAGCCAGATCCCTCCACTTCTGTGCATACTCTTTAAAACCTTCGCTTGACCCTAGCGACATACCCTGGAGTTGGGTACGTGTAGGGGCAAGGTCGGCATTATATTGATACTGCTTATAAAAAGCAGTAGCCAACTCCTCCCAGTTACGAACCTTGGTCCCATCCAGCTGATAGAACCATTCGAGATGAGTCCCTGAAAGACTCTCCTGGAAGAAGTGGATCCACAAATTCTTGTCCACTGAGTACGGTTGAATCTTCCGCACATAAGATCTGAGGTGTAGCTTGGGACAAGACGCCCCGTCATACTTAGTGAAAGATGGTGCCTTAAACTTGTGAGGAATAATCACACCAGTAGATAAGCCCAAGTCTCTGAAATCCAGCCCAGGCACTTGTTGGATCTCCATTGCATTCAGTCTGTCCTCCAACTGCTTATACCGGTCTTCAGCCGGAGGATACTGTTCCTCATTAAAGTCAGTCTCATTGTCGGAGACTACTGGACTAGGACCTTTTCCCCCTTGGGGACTGCTCTTGCCTATAGAAGAACCAGCCTCTTCATTCTGCAGAGTGTTGCCAAACCTTCGACCCGAGTTAAAAAGAACAGTTCTCTTCTTCTTCTTCTTCTCCTTCTTCAGGAGTAAAGCCTTCAGCTCTTCTTGGCCTTGAGCCAAACCCATGATCAGCTCCTGAAATTGCGCATTCTGCGCCTGAAGAGCCTTGATAGACATCCCGGTTGATGATGAGTCAGGATTCATGATGCTGAAATAAACAACGAAGAACAGTAAGCAACCTGAAAAGAAGAAAACCTGCTATGCACATGATGAATGGAATGCGTATGATTTATGTTTTCAAAGACAATCGGGAATCAACTTTGTAAACAAAAAGGAACACACTTAATTAGATTCAACTTTGAAATTTAAATTGTTCAACAGGTTGCCCTTAGGCGTTACATAAAATGGAAATACTGAAAACAGGAAATAACACTGTAAAAGAACATCCAGAGCTCCTCATTGATCCAATGGTCTCCTCTTCTCAGTACGGATGTAGTCATTCAAAGCTCGCTCATTCTCCAATTGCTTTGTCAGCTTCTGGGTCTTCAATTCCCGCTCATTGAACCTTTCCCGGTAAGAATCCCGTTCTTCTCGCAGTTGTGACCAAGACCTCTTTAATGTCTCATAATCAGTAGGTATCTGAGGAGGGAGGACAGTTGGAGGAACACCATCTTTGTCAGGATACTCAAGAATGATAGGTCTGACGGCTTCGTATGGCATACCTAACTTTTGAGCGCGGATACGAACCCATTTGTAGTAGGCTTCCATAGGTAGAGAAGTCTTTGGCCCTAACTCTTGTGGGTCAGCTTTATGAACTTTGTCCCAAGCCTTGATGAACCTACGACGCAGCTCGTCACTATCCACCTGAAACTCAAAACTGATGTGAGGCACCAACATCTCATGGGGTCCTGCTCTTCTGGCCCTTCCAAACTGACGGAGCACTAGACATGGATTGTAAGAGATCCCTCCTTGAGTACCAATCAGAGGAACATTAGGGTATTCTCCACAACGATCAATAACAACTATCCCATCCAAATATCTGAAAGTCCAAATGATGTCCTTATTGGTGAGAGACATTAACCTATGAGCCCAACCTCTTCCTTCTTGGTTCTTCAACACGAACTTAGGGAGGTGCGAAATAAACCACCTCACCAACAAAGGGATACAACACCATAGAGTTCCTCGTCTTCGGGTAGTACGAGCATAAAGTTGTTGCAGGATGTCACCCAAGAGAGTGGGTACAGGATTCTAAGACATAAAGATCCTTATGGCAGTGACATTGATGAAGTTGTCAGGATTAGGAAACAAGACTAGCCCATAGATTAAGAGAGCTAGGATGTCTTCATATGCCCTAAAGTCCAAGTCATTCCAGAAATTGTTAGCTTTACCAATCAGAAACTTGGCCAAGAAACCCTTAACTCCGCTTCTAGTCACCCAGTTGTCCATTACTTCTTGGTGTGTCAAGGGAAGAGATGCAGCAACCTCCTCAAGCCTGAGGGTCTTTTCCCAACCATTGTAAGGAGTCTGATCCAAGATAGGGATGCTAAGCAAATCAGAGAACTCTTCCAGGGTAGGGACCAGCTGGAAGTCTTGAAAGGTGAAACACTGGTACAGAGGGTCATAGAACTGAGTCAGGACACTCATCAACTGTTGATCCCGCTTTGCAGTGACTAAACTGAGAAGAGAACCATGCCTCTGAATGAAGGAAGTGGTATTTGGAATCCTGCTAACCAACTCTTCAAGCAATTCATGTGGGTGAACAAAGTTGAACCGGATAGTATTCCTTCGCACAGGCATCATGGTGTCCTACAAAACAGAGCAAAGGTGAAACCCTCTTGTCTTTGAAATGGTCAGTCCTTATGCAGGATGCATGCAATGCTCATGATATTATGATGTTATGATAAAGCACACCATAAATAGATACAAAGGCAAACATGGTAAGGCACACAAGTCACACAAGACAAGCCCTTAAAGTTTAGGCCAGCATGAGGTCTAGGTATTACCCTCTTTCAGTTTGTTGGTTCATACCTGTCCTATCAAAGTAACCGGGTTCTTAGAGGATCCCAATATCATTGACTACCCTCAATCGGTCATAACTCCAGCATCGCAATCTTTTCTTGCGGCCAGAACCATCACGAGAGTTTAGCCTCAATGGGCGTAGCATACTGCTACTGTTCTAATGGCCAAGTTGTGTCATTTAAGGTTCTAAGGTCTGTTGGTGCTTAATGACTCCTCAGAAGACCCATATTCTCCTCGTTGCGACACAAGGGATATCGGTACAGACCAAGGTGCCACACCAACGTAGCCACTGCTTCACCCGTGTCGGTCTACGCCGGACAGGTCCCTCACAACTTATGCTACCTAAACAGGGTATCCCCAGATCTGGGTTAGGATCTATGTAACTCCCATGCAACCCACAATTTAAAGCAAGCAAGTCAATACAATTGAAAACACAGTTATGAACTACCCTAAGGTACACCTCACTTTATAAAGGATCCCCAGCAGAGTCGCCAGTTCTGTGATCGGTGGATCTGGAACTGACTGTTTAACGCTGGTTCGCGAAATATCGCGGAAGCAAGAGTCGCCACCGTCTTTTATTTTCTCCAAATGGAAAGGACAAAAGCACAGAAAAATTCCTTATAGAGATTGCTCTCGGTTCGGGAGGTAGATTATAGAAAGGGAAGGTGTTAGCACCCTTTCTATCCATGGTTATCCATGGGCTCTTAGATACTTGCTCATTTGTGTTTTCAAAATGGTTTGTTTGATTTTCAACTGTGGGTTTTAAAAAAGTTTCTTTGAAAATTTCAGTTCGACTCTTGTATCGGTCCTCAAGAGTGTTTGAAAAGTTGCTTTCGAAAGCTTTTTGAAAAGGTGTCGGTGTGAAAAGTATTTTTTGATTTGTTTTGAAATTAGAGCAAGTATCTAGAGTCGTCTACCTACCCTAAGGAATTCGTCTGTGTAAATGTCCTTAAAGTAGTGCCATCCCACCATTGAGAGGTAGGTAGCACCACCGTTGGAGGTGTTCGGGTCAATTCGAAGGTTCAGGACATGGTGATCACCGGAGCAATAGGAAGACACCTTAGAAGCTACCCTCATGCCATGTTCATGGACATGAGGACTTACTAAAACGTCCTCTACTCGACGATCACCTTTCGAGGGGCAAGGCAACAATGAGGCGTACCCTAGGGGTGGTGTGTGATTTGTGTGTCAGATTCATTTATTTTTGTCTTGTCATGCATTGGTGATCTACGCGTTGCTTTTATTTTTGACATTCATTCTTTCATGCGGGTTAATTAACAGTTAAAAAGATGCGAGAATTAAAAGTCCTACGCTATTACAAAGGCGCGGGTCCACATCGCCAAATTAATCCAGGACCCGATTTAAAATAAAAAAAATAATGCAGAAATATAAATGTCTAATTAAGCTATTACATGGCTTTGGGAGAATTACATTAATATTCACAAAAAGAAATAAAAATGCGAAGAGAATTAAAGTCGGGAATGCGAGGGCATTGGACCCTTTTTAGGAAATTAAATTATGATTAACAAATTAATTAAGTTAAAATAAAAAGAAAAGATTTTTTGGAGTTTTTTTGTATTTATGGAGTTTAAGAAAATTAATGGAATTAAAACCTAATTCTAGCTATTTTTTAGTTTCTTAAAAAATGTGAAAATTAAACCTAAAGTTAACCTAATTAATTAATACAATTTGATTTACAAAAATAAATACTTAATTATTAATAATGATAAAAGAAAAGAAAAAAAAGGATAAAAGTAATTAAAAACCCTAATTCTACATTTTTTAATTTATTACAAAAAATATTAGAATTAAACCCTAGAATTAAAAAAACTAAATTAATTATTAAGATTTATTTACAAGGAAAAGATTTAAATAAAGTGTATTTTTATTTTTGTCTTTTTGATTTTTTATTATTTTTATATATTTTATGAAAATATTAATTTTTGAATTAAAAAGAAATAATCAAATTAAAGCAAATAAAAATAAAATAGGAAAAAGGAAAAGAAATGCAAACCCTTGGGGGTGTTGACCCCAGTTTGGAGGTATTTGGCTAGCAATCAGGCCCAATGTTTTAAGGCCTTCAGTTGACTTTTCTGGGACATGAGTGGCGCGTTTGACTGATTCATACCATAGACCTTGAATCCTGGCCACTTGATGGACGTTGTGGGACAAGTGGCGTGCTGGAGCGTAGAGTGCATGGTAGGCCTTTGAGGGGAACGCTGCACGTAAACCTGAAGAGAAAAATAATATGGAGAAAGGAGGGGACCTGGGAATCGAACCCAGGTCCCGTTGCTTACCAAATCATGTGCCTGCCAACTGAGCTGTTAACGCGCTTTGTATATAATATGACAAATAATCAATATAATGTAAAACAAAGGTTAATGGGATATTTCGCGCGAAATTCAAATGCGCCTGTAAGCCATGGACACGTCTGTCTTCTTCTTCAATTGTCTGTAAAATAAAAAGAGATAGCGGGGGTTTTAAACCCCCACTAAATGATGAACATGAAAATAGCGATTAGAATCCTGTCGCTCATAAATTGAGCGCGACATATGAAATTGGTTCGTCATGAGCTCCTGATTCCAATGATGCCACTTAGGTTGGCTAATTTTTCCCCAGGCGTAAAGCCCTAATTCGTGGTTCCTGCAACCCTAAAAAACAACAATGGAAATTCTCTGTACAAGCAGTGTTAATTCAATTCAATGACACCATGAGTTTCGTTGAGGTCATATTAATATAAAACAAGCATTAGAATGCATGAATATGGCGCGTATATTCGAATACGATTAAGGACAAATTCGTGTACAAGGTAACCGTGTTCTACCGTTTCTTGAGGTGCAGAGGTCTGATTTTGATTGGGGAAGATTCCTGGAGGTATCAGGAGTGCAATGGAATTGTTGTTTTGCTTTGAAACCTGCTGAAACTAGGAAAACAGTTTTGAAAAAATTCTTCAAAAAATACAAAGTTTGTTTATGGCTTGAGCGCAGCTTCCAGGTTTTTTTGCATTAGGGTTAGGTTTGTGCTTGTATAAGGAATGATTTTAGTCAATAATCCAAGCCCAAAGCTTTGTCTTTAATGGTTTTCAAGATTTGATTTTTATGAATCTTTTTCAATATTTTCTTCATGAAGAATCATGCCAATTTGCACCAATTCTTTCCTCTTTTGATATGCACGAGATCCTTAGGCCTTGATGAGAGTTTATTCTGCACAAAAAGATTTAAAAACCTTATTTTAGTATTTTTGTCATATTTTATTTTATTAAATGAATTAATAGTAATTAAAAATTCAAATAAATAAATAAAAATGATGAAATAAATACCCTTTGGGCAAAATGGTCGTGAATAGCCTTTGAATGATGAATCTTGGAAGAAAATGTGGCCCATTAGCAATTTTGAGGCATTTGAAGTAAAGTTGACTTTTCAAAATTCCCAAAAATTTCCCAACTTCCACAAGGCATATCTTGCTCAATTTTTAAGATTTGATCATGTTCTTGGACATTTTGGAAAGGTCTTGAAGTCCTCTAACCAATGCCTTTGGTCCCATGTCATTTTGATTTAACAATCTAAAGTTATGGCCTTTGACTTAAAGTCCCTTTTTGTTGACTTTTGAAAATGACCTATAATGTTGAAATTGATAACTTTTTGTGAGAGCATTTCTTGGACTTGAAGTGTGAAGAGGAGTTGTAGGAAATGTCTTTCTCTTCAAAATGAGCTTTGGATGGAATTTTTCTGATAAACCATGTGGAAGTTATGCCTTGGTCAAGTTACAGTTGACTTTTTCAACTGTCCAAATATGGAAACTTTTGCATCTTGAGACTTTTTGAGCCATGCCTTGAAAATCATGATCAAGAATTGATCAAATGATGTTTTTGGCTTCAAAATAAGATGTTGACCAAAAATTTGAACTTTTGACTGTCAAATGACCATTTTGCCCCTGCAGTTGACTGTAGGGCAATTAGGGTTTTTGACTGTGCAATTTTGGGCTGTAAGTCTTGAAACTTGGCATGAGGATGCTTGACCATGTTTATAGGCATGTGGGACTTGATTGGACCCTTGGAAACTTCATTTTCTTTGTCAGAACCAAAACCCTAGTTTTTGACTATTAGGAGGCCCTTGAACTGTGCAACCCTTGGGGAGATTTTGAAGCATGCTCTTTGCCATTCTTGGAGAATATGGGAGGGCAAATTTTGGTGTACAACACTTATGCCTTGTTGATGCCTCTATTTATTGGCAATTATTTTGAGATGAGAGTTCTACTCCAATGGTACCACATGCATTTGCATAGTATTGAGGCACATTATATGATTGCATAAAGAAGTTGTGTATTTATGTGGTGAATGTGTATTATTGTTGGTATTCTGTTGCAACTATTGTTGTTTATGAGATGAGAAGTGGTGATGTTATGTGATCTAATTTAATATATTAATTATCATATGTTTTATTATATTGTTAAATATCTCGCCCCTTCTGTTTGAATGTTACCCTTACGTTGGTAACATGCAGGTAATCCAGAGTGAAGGTTGTATACCTTCAGTAGTTTGAGTCGGTGTCATTTCTCTGATACGTAACACTCGAGGGGATGAACGCTTATTGCTTTTAATCATTGATTATTTCAGTTGTTGAACCTTAATTTAATTGTTGTTAAGTACGTGTTGATTTGAAGTTATTGTAACGATGGATAAAAATGTTATTAAGAATTTCGCTGCGTAGATGTTTAAGTTGTTGAATGATTTAATTAAATTATTATGCCGATAGTTCATCCGAAGTTTTAAAGTGTTATGTATCCATGTTGAATTCAATGTGTTTTTAAAGTTGAATTTGTAGCATCCTGACTTAGTTGTATGAATTTTATGACTCTGACTTCCATATATAATTGCCGAGTAGAATTGGGTTGTTACAAAGTTGGTATCAGAGCAAAGGTTGGTCCGTCCGACCTAGTTATCGAGTCGTAGTTGTCTAACAATCGAGTATTGTTAATTTGAGTACTAACCGTTGTTTATATTGTAGTGATAAGTTGAGATGGCTGGAAGGAATGATGCCGCACTTGCTGCTGCTTTAGAAGCAATGGATCATACGATGGAGAATCAGCCGAATGCTAACGAGAATGCTGGATCTCGTAGCCTTGCGACTTTCCAGAGAGAGAATCCGCCTACCTTCAAGGGAAAGTATGATCCTGATGGAGCATTGGATTGGTTGAAAGAGATTGAGAGAATATTTCGTGTGATGGACTGCACTCCAACGCAAAAGGTTCAATATGGTACTCATATGCTAGCAGTCGAGGCTGATGATTGGTGGCTAGAGACTTGTCAGAGATTGGAAGTTGCAGGTGAGAAGGTCACTTGGGCTGTGTTCCGTAGGGAATTTCTGAGGAAGTACTTTCTGGAAGATGTTCGTGGTAAGAAGGAAATTGAGTTCCTTGAGCTGAAGCAAGGGAGTATGTTGGTTGTTGAGTATGCTGTAAAGTTTGCTGAGTTGGCTAAGTTTTATCCGCACTACGCTGAGGCAGATGCTGAGTTTTTGAAGTGTATCAAGTTTGAGAATGGGTTGCACCCAGAGATCAAGAAGGCAGTTGGATACTAGAAGATCCGTGTCTTTGCTGATTTGCTTGACAGTTGAAGGATTTATGAGGAGGATAATAATGCTCATTACAAGATTATCAGTGAGAAGAGGGGTAAGCACCAACAGAATCATGGTAAGCCTTATGATACCCCAGCTGGTAAAGGTAAACAGAAAGTTGCTCAGCGTCAGAGGACTAGTGGAGGAGATGCTCCTGCTGGTGTGGTTTGTTTTAAATGTGGGAAACTTGGGCATACAAGTAATGTGTGTACTACTGAAGTAAAGAGGTGTTTCCGTTGTGGTAAGAACAAACATGTTGTATCTGAGTGTAAGCATAAGGATGTTATTTGTTTCAATTATAGTGAAGAAGGGCACATTGGCAGTCAGTGTCAGAAACCAAAGAGGGCGTAGACCATTGGTGAAGTGTTCACTTTGGTTGAGGATTATACAGCTGTTGAGGATTGGCTTATCAGAGGTACATGTTTCATTAATAGTACTCCTTTAATTACTATTATTGATACCGGTGCTACTCATTATTTTATTGCTGCTGATTGTGTTGAAAGATTGGGTCTTTTGTTGTCTTCTTTGGATGGAGAAATGGTCATCGATACTCCAGCCAAGGGGTCGATGACTGCTTCTTTTGTGTGTTTAAAGTGTCCCTTGTCGATCTTCAACAGAGACTTTGCTGTTGATTTGGTTTGTTTACCGTTAAGAGGTTTGGATGTGATTTTGGGTATGAACTGGTTAGAGCATAACTATGTTCATATTAACTGTTATGACAAGTCTGTGAGGTTTTCTACTCCTGAAGAAGAGGAAGATAGTCTGTTGTCTGCTAGACAATTGAGGAAGTTGATGCAAGAAGAAGAAAAAATGTTCTCGTTGATGGCGTCGCTATCTATATAGACTCAAGCTGTAATTTAGGAATTGCAGGTGGTGTGTGAATTTCCTGAAGTTTTCCCTGATGAAATTCCTGATCTACCGCCAGAGAAGAAAGTTGAATTTGCTATTGATCTTGTACCTGGTACCAGACCTGTGTCTATGGAACCATACATGATGTCTGCATCTGAATTGTTAGAGTTAAAGAAGCAATTGGAAGAGTTACTTGAAAAGAAGTCTGTAAGACCAAGTGTATCGCCGTGGGGTGCTCTAGTGTTGTTAGTAAAGAAGAAAGATGGAAGTATGAGGCTTTGTGTTAATTATAGACAGTTGAATAAAGTGACGATTAAGAACAAGTATCCGCTTCCAAGAATAGATGAATTGATGGATCAATTGGTGGACGCTCGTGTATTTAGTAAGATTGATTTGAGGTCAGGTTACCATCAGATTAAAGTGAAGGATGAAGATATCCTGAAGACGGCTTTCAGAACGCGTTATGTTCATTATGAGTATTCGGTGATGCCTTTCGGTGTTACTAATGCACCGGGAGTATTCATGGAATATATGAATCATATCTTTTATACTTATTTGGATCGATTCGTAGTGGTGTTTATTGATGATATTTTGATTTACTCTAAGTCGGAAGAAGAGCATGCAGAACACTTAAGGGTAGTATTGCAAGTTTTGAAAGAGAAGCAGTTGTACACAAAGCTGTCCAAGTGTGAATTCTGGTTAAAGGAAATTCGTTTTCTTGGTCATGTGATCTCAGGTAGTGGCATTGTTGTAGATCCATTGAAGGTTGATCCTGTGCTGCAATGGGAAACTCTGAGGTCAGCTACTGAGATTAGAAGCTTTTTGGGATTAGCTGGTTACTATAGAAGGTTTATCGAAGGTTTTTCTAAGTTGGCACTTCTGTTGACTAAGTTGACTTGTAAAGGTAGAGCTTTTGTATGGGATGTTCATTGCGAAGAAAGTTTTAAGGAATTGAAGAAGAGGTTGACATCGGCTCCGAATTTGACGTTGCCTAACCCAGGAGAGCCTTTTGTGGTATATTGTGATGCTTCTAAGATAGGCGTAGGAGGTGTGCTTATGCAGAATGATAAGGTAGTTGCTTATGTGTCAAGGCAGTTAAGGATTAATGAGAAGAACTATCCTACGCATGATTTAGAGCTTGCTGCAGTTGTTTTTGTGTTGAAGATTTGGAGGCATTATCTTTATGGTTCTAGATTTGAAGTGTTTAGTGACCATAAAAGCTTAAAGTATTTATTCGATCAGAAGGAGTTGAATATGAGGCAACGAAGATGGTTGGAATTGTTAAAGGATTATGATTTCGGTTTGAATTATCATCCAGGAAAAGCGAATGTGGTAGTCGATGCATTGAGTCGAAAGACTTTACATATGTCGGAAATAATGGTTAAAGAGTTGGAATTAATTGAATAGTTCAGAGATATGAGCTTAGTTTGCGAGGTTACACCGCAAAGTGTTATGTTAGGTATGTTGAAGATTAATAATGAGTTTCTAGACAGTACCAGAGAAGCTCAGAAGTTGGATGTAAAACTGGTAGATTTAATGGTTAGAATCCATCAGTCTGAGAATAATGATTTTAAGATAGATGCGCAAGGTGTGTTAAGATTTCGTAATCGGATTTGCATTCCTGATGATGCTAAGATGAAGAAGGTGATACTTGAAGAGAGTCATAGAAGTAAGTTGAGTATTCATCCAGGAGTTACAAAGATGTATCAAGATTTGAAAGGTTTGTTTTGGTGGCCTGGAATAAAGAGTGATGTGGCTCAGTTTGTGTATGCATGTTTGACTTGTCAGAAGTCGAAAGTTAAACATCAGAAGCCAGCAGGGTTGATGCAACCGTTAGAAGTTCCAGAATGGAAATGGGATAGAATTTCAATGGACTTTGTGACGGGGTTACCTAATACCTTACGAGGACATGATTGGATTTGGGTGATTGTTGATAGGCTTACAAAGTTGGCTCATTTTATTCCTATTAACATCAGTTTTCCAGTGTCGAAGTTGGCTGAGATTTACACTAGTGTGATTGTGAAGCTGCATGGTGTTCCTTTGTGCATTGTGTCAGATAGAGATCCAAGATTTACTTTTGATTTTTGGAAGAGTTTGCAAGAAGCGTTGGGTTCTAAGTTGAGGTTGAGTTCATCGTATCATCCTCAGACAGATGGTCAGACTGAACGGACTATCCAATCGTTGGAAGACTTGTTGAGGGCATGTGTTCTTGATCATGGAGGTTCGTGGGATACTTATCTTCCATTGATAGAGTTCACTTATAATAATAGTTACTATTCTAGTATTGGGATGGCACATTTTGAAGCGTTGTATGGTCGAAGATGTAGAACTCCTTTATGTTGGCATGAATCTGGTGAAAGTGTAGTACTTGGACCTGAACTTGTTTGTGAGACTACTGAGAAGGTGAAGTTAATTCAAGAAAATATGAAAGCTTCCCAAAGTAGGCATAAGAGTTATCATGACAAGCGAATGAGAGATTTAGAATTTCAAGCGGGTGACCATGTGTTTTTGAGAGTTACACCTGTGACTGGTGTTGAGCGAGCATTGAAGTCTAAGAAGCTCACTTCTCGTTTTATTGGACCATATCAGATTTCGGAGAGAGTGGGGAATGTTGCTTATAGAGTGGCTTTACTGCCTAATCTTTCGAATTTGCATGATGTGTTTCATGTGTCACAGCTCCAGAAGTATATTTCAGATCCATCTCATGTGATTCATATGGATGATGTGCAAGTACGAGATAATCTTACGGTGGAGACGATGCCTGTACGGATCGTGGATTGTGAAACAAAGAATCTGAGGGGAAAAGAGATTGCTTTGGTTAAAGTGGTTTGGCTAGGGGCTGCCAGAGAAATCATGACTTGGGAGTTGGAGAGCAAGATGCGAGACTCCTATCCTGAGTTGTTTGATTGAGGTAAATTTTCAAGGACAAAAATATTCTAAGTGGGGGAGAGTTGTAACGCCCGTAATTTAATTATTTATTTAATTAAATTATTTTTGGAATAATTATGAAGTTGTGTTATGATGATATTTGATGTGTTGTGATTAGTGGGATTTATTTATTCTACTAAGTTGTGGAATAATATTAGAATGATAATATTATTTGATGTGGGCTTGTTTTATGGAATAGAAGTAGTATAAAGGGGGTGTAGAAGTTTTAAGCCTATTAAGGTATTTTGAGAATAATAGGGTTATTTTATTATTGTTAGAAATAATAAGAAAAGAAGAAGCAGTAAGAGAGAAAGAAATAAGGGTTGGAAGAAGAGAACGTGAAAGTTGTTGGAAAGGAGGAAAAGAGGCAGAACGGAAATCAACCGGAAAAGTTATAGAGCAACCTTCAATCCAAGGTAAGGGTGGTGTTCTGACTCTATAATAGGGTTTATGATGATTGGTTTATGGGATTAGATGTGAAAATGTTGTCTTGTTCATGATTTGAATGTATATGTTGTTGTATGATGAAAATCGATGATTTAAGGATGAATAATGATGCCCTAACGCTGTATATTTGATGTAGAATTATAGGGTGATTATAATCGACGATTATCTATGATTAAAGTATGTTTTTAGGGCTTAAAGTATGGAAACCATAGTGAAAACGCAGTGAAATCGCAGAAAATATCCATGGCGGAACAGTATGTGTCGACCCTAAAAGCCATGCGTCGATGCATGAAGGCTTTTAGACTCAGGATGAGTCGATACGAAGTTGTCATGCATCGATACATGCAAGCTTTTAGACTTAGAATGAGTTGATACATAGGACCATGTATCGATACATGCAGTGTGGAAGACTCAGTATGAGTCGATACAAGGGAGTATGCATCGACTCATGCAATGTGTTAAGTCCAATACGCGTCTGTGATACGGTGGGAGAACTGACTTGGTTGTTTTGCGTTTTATCGCAAATGTTGCGGTTAGCAAGAGTATCCACCGGCTTTTCTTTTATCCAAAAGAAAAGGTAAAAAGCACAAGAAAGACCTTTGAGATTATTTCTTGAGTTCGGGGGGTAGATTATGAAAAGGGAAGGTAGTAGTAACATCTTCATCCATGGTTTTCCATGGGCTCTTAGCTACTTGCTAGATCACTTTCTTTTTGTTTGAAATTGTGTTTTGTGTGGTTGTGAAAGTATTTTGTAAAAGAGGCTATTGTTTAGGCAATGTTTGTAATGATTCTCGTTCATAAGAATGTATACAAAGATGTTTGATCTTTTTGAAAATGTTTTCAATTTTGTAAGATGTTTGGAAATGTGTGTGTTTGTTTTCAAAATTGCAAGGATATTTGTTTTGAAATGGATCAAGTAACTAAAAGTAATCTACCTACTCAAATGTCTTTCTTGTTCATTTTCTTTTCCTTTGATATTGTTGTCTTACCATTGATTCGGTAAGCAACCCTATCTTTGGATGTAAACGGGATGAGCATGGGTCATCG
Source organism: Vicia faba (assembly GCA_948472305.1). Taxonomy (NCBI): domain Eukaryota; kingdom Viridiplantae; phylum Streptophyta; class Magnoliopsida; order Fabales; family Fabaceae; genus Vicia; species Vicia faba. Next base: position 206,229,690 of record OX451737.1, on the reverse strand, counting down.
TATAGCCATGATTAGCAATGTTGCAAAGTATCTTAGAATTTTTGAGGGACTAAGATCATTTTTGTAAGGAAACTTTGAATAGCGTCATCGAGAGACTATGATCTTGTATTTGTTTGTTTTTTTGCTAAGACACTTTACATGCGTAATATGGCCATTTTTGTAAGGCAGCCAAGTGGGATAACCCTAGGGGTGTTTTATGTGCAAGTGTATAATTTTCATGCTTGATTTTGTCTTGGATTAGGGTTTTCTATTTGATTGATTTTATCTTGCCATACAAACCCTAATTACTAGCATGTTATATAAAAGCGATAAATTGCGAAATTTAAATGTCCTACGCTATTACAATATTTGTGGGAGGGGGGAATACAATTTATAAATGGGGATTTGCAATAATATAAACCTAATTAAGCTATTACAACCAAATTGAATATGTACAAATATTAGAATAAATAATGTACAAGATAATTTAAATATGCAAAGATATGTAAATGCAAAAGAAGATTTTGTTTGTTTTTTTCATGTGAAAAAGTTTTAAACTAAACCTAATAAACGAATCAAGATTATCTCAAATTAATTAGAAAAAGAAATTATATTTAGAGACGGTTTTTAATAAACCCTAATTCTAATTTATCAAAAGGAAATAAATTTCTTTAAGAAAAGTAAGTATTTTTGTATTTTTTTGTTTTGAAAAATAATATATGGTATTTATGAGGTATTTTAGTCTTTTGTATTAAAAATAATATGCTTAATGAGTGTGAAGAAAAAATAAATATTAAATTTAGTTTACAAGTTTATTATAAAAAAATATATGATATGTAACTAAAAATAAAATATTTATTATGAGAAAAATAAAATAAAATGAACCAAAATATAAATCTAGCATTTTTACATTTTTTATGACTTTTAATATTAAGGAAAATATATTTAATAAAATAGAAATAAAAATAAAATGAATAATAAAAATATATGGGCCAGGGGTGCTGCAAGCAAACAGGGGTAGGAAGTTAGAAAAAAAAGCCCAAAGTTCCAGAAGCCCACGCTGCCAAACAAACAAAAAAACTCGAAAAAATTGCAAAAGGCAGCGCCAAGGCTCGAACCCATGACCTATGGCATTTTTGTGCGCTGCCTTACCACTTGGGTGGCTGTACATCCGTTCATATAAACAAAGGCATAAATATATTTTATAAAATGCCTCCTGAAGGCAACTTTATCTTTAACCTTGAGCTATGGCCGGACCACCTGTATCTTTCTCATTTCTCCATGAAAATGGAAAGTCCAAACATGAAAATTACAGTGTTCCCTTCCCACGATTTCAACCATATAATTCATGTAAACTAAAATTCAAAGATCAAAGTTAATTTTGCTTGCGCTAATTTAAAACCTAATTTATACAGAAAATTCAAATCCAAAATTCTCTATGCACAGTTAATATAAATGAAAACTATGAACATGGTTAGCTTTAATGCAATGATATCTACATTTTTCTTTCACAAACCAGGACCAAAGGATGCTTGTATGAAGAGATAGAAGTTTGAGTTCTTACCTCTTTCAATTGAGATCGTGAATGGAGTTTGGGAAAGTTTTGAGAAGGCCTGAGGATCTGTTTAGCTTGCCTGGACCTCCCTGAGTGTGTTCCAATCCTTACTTTGCCTTGAAGGTTGCCTACAAGCTTGAAATGTAAAAATGGCAGATGGAGAAGAAGGAGTTATAGTGAGGGAACCAAGGTCTGGAACACTTAGAGATGATGTATATTAAGTGTTTAGATGGTTAGAACTCAAAACACACAAGTGGTTTTTGAGATTGCTATGTAAGGTGCCAAAACTGTAAGTTATGACAGATTTTTAGTGATAGAGTGTCTGGGAGAGTTTCCAAGCTTTGGAAATCGTGTTCTAGGTTGTAATGTATTTGTGTATAAGTATAGAAAAGGTTTTGGATCAATTCTACACCAGGTTTTTGAGTTATAGCCTTTTGGCTCTATAACTTGCTTTTGAAGCAAAGTGAGGAGACAAGTCCCTAAGTGCTGTACAAGCATGGTCTATTCTAGTAGAGGTTTCAGGCAAGTTTCTCTTTGTTGTGGCTTTGCTTTTGTTCAGATAAAACAGGTGCAAGGCTCAAGGAGTGGAAAGTTGCAAAAGTAGTGCTTTATCAAAATGGAAATGGCACCTTTGTGCCAAAAATGGAATTGTTCTTGTACAATGCATTTAATGTTTGGCTTAAAGCTTCTAACATCTGTGAAAATATTTAATTAAGGAGTGAAAGTCAAGTTAGGAGCCTGCAAAGTAAGATTTGTTCAGCATGCTTGAGGATTTGAATTTTGTTCTTCATGACATGGCTTGGAATCAAAGTGAGAAATTGCCAACTTCATCTCTTCGATTCTCCCTACTCAAGAGTGATCTCAAGGAGTTCTTGGACATTTTGGAAAGCGTGAAATATGCTCTACAACTCATCTTTGAATTAATTTCAAAGATTCCCCTTGTAACTATGTGAAAAATTGGCATGAAGTTAGGTAAAAAACCTGCCTAACTAGGGCAAAATTTCAGGAAGTTACTTTAGTTCATGAGCATGTATTCACAAAATTATATCTTGAGATCAAAGCATATTTAGGAGAAATTGTGTGAAGCAAAGTTGTAGATTTCATGGAGATCTAAAACTTTCATGTTGGGAACTTCCATTCGATCATCTTGTATCATGGTGATAATTTGACTTAAAGTTGAGAAAAAATAAGAAATTTTCTATACTTAGAAAATTTTCTAAGTTAGAATTTTTCAACTTTTCAAATCCAAATCTTAAATCTTTGGTTTCTTGATGAAAAAGTTTCACATTTTTACATGTTTTGATGAATTGTGATCCTTGGCACTTGAACTTGACCAAAAAGTCAAAGTTTGACTTTTCAGTGTACAGTTGACTTTTGATCAGTTGACTGAAAAATTCATCTGTCAATCCAATGGATTTGCAATGTTTTGAACCATGTCATTAGGTCAAGATGATGCAATTGAACTATTGAGATCATGCTTTAAACCAATTGACCATTTTCTAAGTCAAAAATCAAAAATTGCCCTTTCTCAGTTAAAACCCTAATTTTGACCATTTTGCCCTTTTGATGATTTGATCAAATTTCTTGAGGAATTATGGTCCAAAATTGATAAAATGATACATATGAGTCTAAGATGTTGATGTGGATAAAAAATTATGAAGTATGACTGTAAATTGGCCATGGTTGACTTTTCCCCCAATATAGTTGATTTTTATTGCAACTGTCCAATTGACTGATAAAAAATGTGATTCAAGGCTTGAAACTTGACATGAGTATTCTTGGGGGTCCATGATGATCCTTGAAAGCCATGTGAGGCATTGATAGTCCAAAAATCCTTGTGCAAACTCAAACCCTACTTTTGGTCATCAGTGCTTGAAGAGGTGTCTTGAGCTGGTCAAACCCTAATCCAGTCTTGACTCAAAGAGATCTTGTGAGGAAATTCTTGATAAGTGAGAGGGCAAATTTTAGGGTACAACAACTGCCCCTGTTCAATCTTCTTAAACCTGAAGAGTTAGACTGACGATTTTTGCCATTCGTGACTCGAAGGTGGAAGATGATTGGACACTAGAGTGACCAGAAATTTGCACTCGGCGATGCGATGATAGAAGGAATGGGCTTATAGATGCCATTTGAAGAGGTGAGAGAAAGATGTAGGAGATGGGCTTAAAGATGCCATCCAAGAGTGATTGTTGAATTGTAATTTGTAAGCTGAAAGAATGAGTATTAGAATGGCGTCTGTGCCTGGAGTGTATTTGAACTGTATCAAAGAGTTGATTTTGAATGAACATCAGAATGGCATCCGTGTTTGGAGCGTATATGTATTGTATATGAGAGTTGAGTCTGAATGAGTGTCAGGATGGCATCCGTGTCTGGAGCGTATTTAAACTGTATCTTAGAGTTGATTTTGAATAAACTTCAGAATGGCATCCATGTTTGGAGCGTATCTGAACCGTATCTGAATGTTGAATTTGAATGAGTATCAGGATGGCATCTGTGTCTGGAGCGAATCTGAACTGTATCAAGATTGAATTTTGTTAACGGTAGCTGTTAATCTTATCCTGAAAAGGGTAAAATGTTAGCTAAAACATAATGTTTATGTTGTATGAAATGCATAGCATAATGCATTCGTGTTGTCAATGTTTATGATATATGGATGCAATGTATGCGTATATGAGTTAGTTTGATGCACTGTAGTTGGATTGGGGAAAATAAATCCCTGACTGTTGTTGAGGATATGGCTTATAAGTTTTCATGTTGTGAAGTCTAAGTATTGATGAATTCCTGCCGAGAGAAATAAACTCTGTTGTAAGGGCAATACCATGTACTGCATGTAAAATCTTGCTGGGGAATCCTGAGAAGTTGACGACTCCTACTGGGGATCAGTAACTTGAAATTTTTTTCCGTTGGGGATTTAAACGATGTACTGTAGGGGATTACTTATGGAATATCCTAGAGGCATTTCTCTATCCTTTCAATGCATCAGTAATTGTCTTTCCTATTTTGTTTTATTTGTAAACAGTAATTATGTTCAAATGCATATGCTCAACAATGAATCATTGGATGTTTTTGTAAACAAAACATAAGTGTAAAGAAAATACAAATAATTTTTGCACTTTCAAAGAAATATTTTTGTATTTACTTTGAGTAAGTATTTTTTGTACAAGGAGACGAACACTCTAGTAAGAGAAAGCTTTCGTAAACAAAATGAAAATTTTGATACAAAGAAAAGATAGCTATGTGTAAAAAAAATCCCATGGGGTTTCCATTCTGCTATAGACTTTGTGTCTCCGAGCGTCTTGTCTATTTGCCTTGTCCAAAGCTGATTGAATTGATCAGTGTGATACAGTGGGAGAATTGGCTTGAGAGTTTTGCATTTTATCGAAAATGTTGCGGTTAGCAAGAGTCACCACCGACTTTTCTTTTATCCAAAAGGAAAGGTGAAAAAGCACAGGAAATACCTTTGAGATGTTTTCTTGAGTTCGGGGGGTAGATTATGAAAAGGGAAGGTATTAGCACCCTTTTCATCCATGGTTTTCCATGGGATCTTAGTTACTTGCTTAGATCACTTGCTTTTGTTTGTTTGAAATTGTGCTTGGTTTGGTTTTTGAAAGTATTTTGTAAAAGAGGCCATTGTTAGGTAATCTTTGTAATGATTCTCGTTCGTAAGAATGTATACAAAGAAGTTTGTCTTTTTGAAAATGTTTTCAATGATTGTAAGATGTTTTGAAATGTGTGTGTTTGTTTTGAAAATAGCAAGGATTGTTGTTTGAAATGGAGCAAGCAACTAGAAGCAATCTACCTACTCAAAATGTCTTTCTTATGTATTTTCTGTTCCTTTGACATTGTTGTCTTACCATTGATTTGGTAAGTAACCATATCTTTGGATGTAAACGGGACGAGCGTGGGTCATCGTATAACCATAATTAGCAATGTTTGCAAAGTATCTTAGTATTTTAAGGGACCAAGATCATTTTGTAAGGCAACTTTTGAATAGCGTCATCGAGGGACTATGATCTTATATTTGTTTTGTTTTGCCAAGATACTTCGCATGCGTAATATGGCCATTTTTGTTTTAGGAAACCAAGTGGAGAAACCCTAGGGGTGCTTGTGTGCAAGTGTATCATTTTCATACTTTGATTTTGTCTTGTATTTTAGGGTTTTCTATTTTGCTTTGTTTTGATCTTGTCATACAAACCCTAATTACTAATCATGGCATATAAAGCGATAAATTGCGTAATGTAAATATTTCTAAGCTATTACAACAATTAATGGGAGGGGGGAATACAAATTTGAATGGGGATTTGCAAAAAAAAAATATAAACCTAAATAAATTATTACAACCAAATCGAATTTGTACGAATTAGAATAAACACAATAAAATATTTAAAAATGCAATGCAATGTACGTGTAAGAAAAGATTTTTTGTTTTGTAAAGAAAAATTTAAATCTAAGCCTAAAATTAATGGCATATAAAGAGATAAATTGCGTAATGTAAATATTTCTAAGCTATTACAACAATTAATGGGAGGGGGGAATACAAATTTGAATGGGTATTTGCAAAAAAAAAAATATAAACCTAAATAAATTATTACAACCAAATCGAATTTGTACGAATTAGAATAAACACAATACAATATATAAAAATGCAATGCAATGTACGTGTAAGAAAAGATTTTTTGTTTTGTAAAGAAAAATTTAAATCTAAGCCTAAAAATGTAAGGAGAAGAAATTAATTTTTTAGAAGGGGTCTTAACCCTAATATCTATTTTTTAAAGAAAATAAAGTTCTTATATGTATTATTTTATGTACTTCTTGTATTAAAATAATAAATAAGATTGTGATAAAAGTATAAATTTTTTATATATGCAAAAATAAATGTTTATAGGTATGAAATAAAAAATAAAATAAACTAAACATGTTTTAATTATATTTACAAGTTTATTAAGAAAATAAATGATATCTTATTAAAATAAAATATATTTTTATGTGATAAATAAACTAAAAATAAAATATTATTAATTTATATTTTTTTGGATTTTTATACGTTAAAGAAAATATTAATGAAAAAAAAAATAAAAAAAAATAAAAATGTATTGTAAATAATGGGTCAGGGGGGTATAGCAAGCATATTATAGGCAGCATATTAGCAAAAAAAATTGTGGCCCAAACAAAGGAAGTCCGTCCTGCAAAAAAGTCACAAAGCTGAAAAATGGCAAAATATGAAAAAAAAAACCAAAAGTAGCGCCCCGGTTCGAACCCAGGACATGGGTCTTACCAGCGCGCTACTTTGCCACTGGGGTGGCTATACATCCATTGTCTTAAGGAAAACAAAAATAATATAACCCAAAACAAGTCCTTGCCCTGTACTTCATCTTCTTCCTCAAGCTTGACCAGACATCCTGTAACTCTCTCATACTTCCATGAAAATGAAAACTCATAACATGAAAGTTGTAGTGTTTGAACTCACGATTCCAACCATATAGGTTATGTGAACTAACAATCAAAGGTCATAAAGAATTTTAATAGCCCAAAATTTAACCCTAATATTTTTATAAATTTCAAGTTCCAAATTCTCTCAACTCAAGTAAAATCAATGCAAGATAAAGATATGTACAATTTAATTAAGATGAGGACTACATTTTTTATTCACAAATCGTGGCCTATGGTTGCCTGTATAAGGAGATAGAGTTTGAGATTTACCTCCTTCAGTTGGAATCGTGGATGGAACTGGAGTGAGTTTGATGGAGGCCTGATGCTTGCTTGAGCTTCCTTGAACTTCCCTGAATCTATTCCAACCCTTGCCTTGCTCTGAAAGTATCTGAAACTCCTTGGCCAAGTTAAACTGCAAGCTCTGAAATCAACAATGGCAGATGATGAAAAAGTGATTACAGAACAGAGATGAAGGTCTGGATTGGTTTGATATCAAGTATGTAAGATGTTTGAATGATCAAAACTTGAAAAGCATGAGCCAAATGGAAGATGGGCATGCTTATGCCAAAACTGCAGGTTTGGACAGATTTCTGGGGTTTTTGTGCTTAGGAGTGTTTCAGGCCTTAACCAATCGTGTGCTAAGTTGTATTCTCTTTGTATATTAGTATGGAATTGGTTTTATGTCAACCCTCTAACAGCTGTGCTTGTCCTAGCCTTTTTGCAACTTTTCTTGAATTTGAAGTAAAGTGAAGGGACAATGCTTGCCATGCTTGTACTTGTTCTCTTAGGGTTGGTATCAGATTGTACAATTTGCCTTAGACCTGTGAGACTTGTATGTACAATGGAGACAGGTGCAAAGCTCAAGAATTGGAAAGTGGCAAAAGTTGTGCTTTTCCAAAATGGCAATGGTCACTTTATGCCATTTATGGAATTACAAGTTGGATAATGGTTCTAAGGCATGGATAAAATCTTTGTCAACTGAGTAAGCATTTAATTAAGGAGTGAGGAACAAGTTTGGGACCTGTAAAGCATGGATTAGGCAACATAGGTATTGATTGCAACTTTGTTCTTCATGAAATGGCTTGGACAAAAAGTGAGAAATTGCCAACTTCATCTCTTCGATTCTCCCTACTCAAAAATGATCTTGAGGAGTTCTTGGACATTATGGAAATCTTGAAATGTGATCTATAACTCATATTTGAAATGCATTTTGAGATACCTCTTGGAACTAGGTGAAAAGTTGCCATGAAGTTGGGTCCAAAACCTGTCTATATTAGGGGCAAAATTTCACTAAGTTATTTAGTTCATGACCATGTATTCATAAATTTATATCTTGATATCCAAGCATATTTATGGAAAAGTGTGTGAAGAAAAGTTTTAGATTTCATGTAGGTCTATAACTTTCATGTTTGGAACTTTCCTTGAATCATTATGCATCATGGTGAAAAACTGGCCTAAAGTTGAGAAAAATAAGAAATTTTCTATACTTAGAAAATTTTCTAAGTTAAGAAAAATTTCAAATTCAAACCCTAATCTTCAAACTTGGATTTCTTGATGAACAAGTTTCACATTTTGACATTTTTTGATGAATTATGACCCTTGGTACTTGATTTTGACCAAAAAGTCAAAGTTTGACTTTTCAGTGTACAGTTGACTTTTGATCAGTTGACTGCAAATTTCATCTATCAATTCAATGGAATTGAAATGTTTTGAACCATGCCATTAGGTCAAGATGATGCCATTGAATCCTTGAAATCATGCTTTAACTCAATTGGTCATTTGGCAAGTTAAAAATCAGAAATTTCCCTTCCTCAGTCAAAACCCTAATTTTGACCATTTTGCCCTTTTGGTGATTTGATCAAATTTCTTGAGGAATTATGATCCAAACTTAACCAAATGATACATATAAGTTTAAAGTGTTGATGTGGATAAAAAATTATGAAGTTTGACTGTAAATTGGCCATGGTTGACTTTTTCCCCAATACAGCTGATTTTTAGGTCAACTGCCCAATTGACTGATCAAAAAGGTGGTTCAAGGCTTGAAACTTGTCATGAGTGATCTTAGGGGTCCAAAATGATGTGCGAATGTCATATGAAGCATTGATAGTCCAAAAATCCTTGTGCAAACTCAAACCTTAATTTTGGGTTATCAGTGCAAGATGAGATGTCTTGAGCTGACCAAACCCTAATCCAGTCTTGAGTCAAAGAAATCTTGTGAGAAAAGTCTTGATAAATGAGAGGGAAAATTTTGGGGTACAACAATCAGAAACTCGGAGTTTGTTAGTGGAAGCTGTTGTACCCCAAATTTTGACCTAAGATACCATCTCCCATCTGCATCATTACATTGCAAGCGTTTTGATCTATTGATTTTAAAATTCATAACTTTTTCAAGTCGATAGCTGTTTATTTTTTGAACACTAAGTTTATTAATTGATCAGACAATGTTTATTAATTATTTATTATCTTAAATTTAAATAATTGGAATTTATTTTCAGTTATTATATAATTTAAAGATTTATAAATAATAAAGTAAATATTTGAAAAGAGGTATATTAATTGATCAGACAATGTTTATTAATTATTTATTATCTTAAATTTAAATAATTGGAATTTTCTTTTCAGTTATTATATAATTTAAATATTTATAAATAATAAAATAAATATTTGAAAAGAAGGTTATTAATTGATCAAACGATGTTATTTAATTATTTATTGTTCTAGGTTTAAATAATTGAAATTTTATTTTCAGTTATTATAATTTAGAAGAATTATAAATAATGAAATAATTAATTGAAGAGAAGTTAATTGGTCAATGATGTTTGTTTAATTATTTATCATTTTAAATTTAAATAATTGGAATTGATTTTTCAGTTATTATATAATTTAAAGAATTATAAATGATAAAACAAATAATTGCAAAGAAGAAAAGAATTAATTGGTAAAATATTGGAGTTTTATTCATTTTATTCTAATTGTTACAATTATTGTTTAAATACCGTATTTATTTACAATGTATTTACAATAATAATTTTTACAATGTTTAAAATGAAATAAAAGCTATCCTAATTTTTTTTCCTAAGTTCTAAATCTTCATCTTCTATCAAATGCTTCTTTGATGATCATTTAATTTTACCTGCAAAAGAATTAAAAGAAAAGTCAGAAATGAATATATAATTAAAAGCAGAAAATTAATTTTTAGCGTTCATCATTAAAAGCAAACGACTGGAATCAGTTTTTTACCCTTTTTGCAAATCACGGGATTTCTCCCGGTTCACAAAAAGGGATGAATTTTTATTGATAAAAATGAATGCACAAATTTAAATATGCACAAATTCACTTTTGGTCAAAATTGCATTTTAATTGTAAACTGCATAATCCAAAATCAATTGCACTTTTTCAAAAGCCCACTGCATATTTCAAATATGCATAAATTCAATATTTTGTCAAAACAGCATATGCATTTTCAACACAAGCATTCCAACGTAAACATGCCAAAGATGTAGGAAGAGGCCAAAACATAAGGCTCCTTACTGTTACATTGCAATTGACAAAGAGCATGCAGTTTAAAATCAAACTATGCAAGCAATGTATATTCCTTTTCTCATCATTTTCCAGCATTATACTTTTTCAGAACAAGTACAGTATACATCATTTTAATGTATCAAATTGTACTAAGAGAGAGAAGAGAGGAAGAGTGTGGTTTACAGGTTTTTGGCTTATGCAGAAAAAGGAATAGAAACAAATCAGCAGTAATACAATAAGAAAATGGGAAGCATGAAAGAGGAATATGGACAAAACTGATGTAGCAGCATAATGTGCAGAGAGAAGGCAGAAGTATAGTTAAAGTATACAACCTGTAACGTAAACCTCAAGGATAGGAAGCAAGAAAACTGTTATAACACAACAAACCCCTTTAAAAAATTCAAGAGTTCACAACCTGTCTCCAAGCTTCCAAAAACAAAGGAAAAACTGTAAAACAAAGCCATTTTCTCAAGCTCAAAGCAAAAACCAGTAGAACCTGCATTCAAGACAACCAAAACCTTATGGCCTAAAAACCAGTCAAACCTGTTGCCATAACCTGCTGTCTCAAGGCCATAAACCAGAAAAACTTCAACCATGGCCTAAACCACAAACCTATTCCCATAACCTGCAGAAAACCAGAAAAGCCTAAACAAATATGGCCTAAACCATACAACCTGCATTCAAAACACCATCAAACCTTTAACCACTGTCCCTCCATACAAAAGCCATGGCCTAAACCACAAAACCTGTTCAAACTGTCCAGCTCAACCGATAAACCAGAAAAGCCTCAACCATGGCCTAAAAGAAAACCAGTAATCACCAAAAACTTTAAACCATGCTCAAACACCAACTGCCAAGGCTTTAGAACCAGATTCAAAACAAAAATGTACAAGGCAACACAAAACCCTCAGAATTTCTCATCATTGGGCTACTAACACAAGGCGACCAGAAGAGAAGAAGAGAGAAAATCGAATGTATTCAGAAGCATTTCCAGCATATCATCATCAAAATCATCGAGTCAACATGAACTTTCAGATAGAAGCATCATAGGATAGCAAAAAAAACATCAAGCTAGTCAAAAATATTTCAACGATAGCATTCAAAGCGTCCAAGGCAACATAAGCGTGTAAAGGCAACAAAAGTAAGGAATAGGCCACAGAAGAAGTAAACAGAAACAACGTTCAAGGAAAACATCAAGGCAACAAAAAGGAGATAAAGATTACAGAGTACCAGAGTCACCAAAAAGCAAGCACAGCCTCATCAAACTTCCCTCACCGTCAAAGCCTCCATAACGCCTCTCCCTCCTCCATAAAGGTAGCCTCGTTTTTCCCTTTCCCTTTTTACCATCTCAACATAAATCATGTAAAAAAATGAAGTCAGAATCGAAATGAATAAAATAATAAACATGCAACAAAAATCATAAAAACTTAACGCGTTAATGGACGAATCGTCACCTTCGCTGTATCATTGAGAGACACTTGGGGAGAGGAGGCATTGGTGGCTCGGGCAAGGGAAGGAAAAGAAGGAGGCGTTTTCATGAGAGCAGTTCAGAAGACCTAGCGAAGAAGAACGCGAAAACGAAGAAGACAAGAGATGAGCGCCGCTTCGTCCCAAATGCCTAACCCTAATCTGTTTTCCACAACTAAAACAATGTTTAACCCTAAGAAAAACAATTATGAGGTGTTTGGACCTCACCCCTGTTTTACGCCTAAGCCCAACAAATTCCTTAACCCCCCCCCCCCATTTCAGCTTGTTTCCGTTTGGGCCCCCTTGAAAACTATTTGACCCATCTTTTTTACTTTCCTTTCATTTTGTTTTAACATTCATAAACTAATTTTAATTTACCTTTTTCTAACTTTAAATAATAAACCATTTCTTTTCATATTTAGTTTAATTAAGTATTTTACTCTTATTTATATTTATTACTAATGAACAATGCCTTGTTATATATTAATTAGGACCTTATATAAAAATTAGTTAAAATATTTAAATTAGCATAAGACATTAAGTCATTTTATAATATTAATACTAAAAACACATAAAAAATAAAATAATAGAAAACACAAAAAACATTTAAGAATTAAAACATTTTTATTTTTTTTAATTAATCCTCTTGCTTTATCCATATTAAAAAATACATATGATAAAAACTTAAAAAATATCTTACTTTCTTTAATTAATTCTCTTGCGTTATTAATATTAAACAAAAAATATAAAAAATGCATGTTCATATCATTTAATCTGTTATTTAATCATGGTTATGGCTGTATATCATTTATCTATCTAATTTTCTGTTTAATTATTTCATCTTTACATGATTGTTCTATTTACTTCTAAATCCAAGGGAAAAATGATTAAACTGGTTGACTTCATGTCCTCAAGTCCAATCACGCGAACATCTGCATTTCATTAAAACTTAAGATAATTTTTCCCCAAAATATTCGATCTTTTTCAAAGCTCATACCTTTTAAGCAAAAACTTCGACATTAGGTCGTCGTATCTTCAAAAACCCGTCCGTACCCCTTTTCGGCCAAAACAATTTATTTTTTAATCAAACGAACAATTTTATAAACAGATATTTCAAAAGGTTCCTATAGAGTACTATAGATACATTGGGTGCTAATACCTTCCCACTGTATAACCAACCCCCGAACCATAGATCTCTTTTCAAAAACGCCTTGTATTTTTATTACTTTTAAAAAAAGTATTATTTTACATTGCATATTTAGGGTTTTATTTCGCTCTTTTCCCTTTTCCCTTGGAAATAATAAAGCGCGGTGGTGACTCTTGCTTTTGTGAGACGAATTAATCAATAATTCGATATCCGATTTACCCCGCTACATTTTTTATCACTACAGAATTGGCGACTCTGCTGGGGACAGATTGACCTCTTGCTGGTCCATCCCTAAGTGGGTTAAGCCTAATTTGTCTTATCTGTTTTATTATTATTTGATTTGTTTGATTATGTGTTTAAATTTGGGGTTGTTTGGGTTTTTTGCAAAGGATGAATCCTATACCCGGATTAAGTTACACTTAAGGAATAGGACAGGCGGTACAATCATGTTAACTTTGAGGGAGTAATCCCGAAGAAGGAGGCATGAGATCCCCCACTCAATGGAAGGCCCTCTTGAACTTAATATTTGTTTACCGAGTAATCGGGAAGACATTATTATTTTCGACCTAGGAGCCAGAGAAATTGAGAACCGTAGAACCCTAACCCATCTTGGCCTTTTAGGTGTAGCGCGGAGACTATAACGGAGTAATTCGGAAGTAGTTGTTACGCGATGCTACGCTCGGATGAGTTTATCTTGAGAATATTGCTAATTATTGAGTAATCAAGACGTTGGCAATATCCGAAGGAGGAATGTAGACTCTGGGAACTCTTAGAACCTTGTCTTACAGGTGTGATTGAACCGTTAGTACATACCTTTGGGGGGCTTTACCCTTTGGCTCCATGCTGAAACGTTGAACCTTTGAACCCCATGTTTGTAAACTTGTGTGTAACTGTTGCATTATCATTCATTCATGCATTCATCAACATTTTTGTAAAAAAACTTGTTTTTCAAGGAGCTTAGAAGTGATTTTTGCAGACGTCTCAGGTACTATTATTATGGAATTTGGAAGGAGAAACACTCGAAGTTTTAGTTTTAAGGAGCCCGAGATTGAAGAACTGAAGAGTTTAATTCCTAAGATCAAGAACCCGACGGATTTTCAGAAAAAGTATGGGTCCATTATACCTCTCATGAAGCGCAAGATGAAGGAAGGCATCCTTAGTACGTTGGTCTAATTCTACGATCCTTTGTACCGATGTTTTACCTTTCCGGATTACCAGTTGATGCCCACCTTAGAAGAGTACTCCTACATACTTGGTTTGCCGATCACCGACTGTGTTCCTTTTTCCGGATTAGAAGAGGAGCCCAAATCTCACGAGATAGCAACCATCACCCACTTGAAGAAGTCAGAGATAGAGGAGAACATGACTACAAAAGGGGGAATCCGAGGTTTGTCTGCGCAATTTTTGTTGAGGAAAGCTCGTCATTTCGTTGAGATAGAAGATACTATTGCCTTTGAAGACGTCTCTGCTTTACTCGCTTATGGTTTATTCCTGTTCCCTAACGTTGATAAGTTTGTGGATATCAACGCCGTAAGAATTTTCTTGATTGGAAATCCGGTCCCTACGCTGCTCGGAGAAACCTACTACTCCATCCATCTTCGAAACTCTTATCAAGGAGGAATGATTATTTGTTGTGCACCGTTGCTGTATCAGTGGTATGTTTCTCATCTACCTAGGTCTGATGTTTTCTGGATCTCGAGAAGGAGCCGCGATGGGCGCCAAAAATTATGGCTCTCACTCATTTCGACATTGATTGGTATAATCGAGTTTACTATGACGTGAAGATCATCGATAGCTGTGGTGCTTTTCCTAACGTGCCTCTTCTTGGTACGAAAGGTGGAATTAACTATAACCCTGTTCTCGCGCGCCGTCAGTTTGGATACCCGATGAGGGACAAGCCGAACAACATCCATGTGAGTGGTTTCTTTCTACAAGAAGGACAAGATCACCAGGCAGCTAAGAGGGAGATCGAAGGAGCTTGGCGCCACATCCATAGGAAAGGGAGAGATATGTTAGGACATAGAGGTGCCGTTTCTTTGGAGCCTTACCTACAATGGGTCCGTGCTAGGGCTTGTGCTCTCAAGATGCCCTATAAACCTGAGAAACCTTTATTCCCTACCGTTGCATCATCATCTGTTGATATCCCTATCGAGAATATGGGAGAATACCAAGGAAATCTGGCTAGGATGAAGTCCGAGAGAGATGCTTGGAAAGAAAAGTACAATATGTCTGAATATGAGAATCGGGTCCTGGCTCGACAACTAAAGGAAAAGGAGGATTTGTTATTTATTCAAGACGGCTGGTTTATTGATCATGATGAGAAACTTCGTCAAAAGGATGCTTTATAGAAGAAGTATGCTAGTGAAAGGAAGAGAAAGAAGGAAGGTTCGGTAAGCGTTGCTCTTGTTCCTAATCCGCAAAAGGAAATCTTCGATCGACTGGTAGCTGAGAAGAAAGAAATGGAAGACTTTTATGAAGAGAAGATCAGGAAGCTCCGGTTACAGTTGGCATTTGGTCCTTCATCTGATGATTCTGAGTGATCTTTAGTTCTTAGTTTTATTTTGCTGATTTCATTTTGTAAAACTCTGTAAAAGGGCTTCATGTTCCGAAGTTGTAATTTACTGCTTTTATTATGGGCTTCATGTTCCAAAGTTGTAATTTACTGCTTTTATTATGGGCTTCATGTTCCAAAGTTGTAGTTTACTGCTTTTATTATTGGGTTGTTATCCCAAAGTGTATTTATTGTTTTGTTATCCCAAAGTTGTAAGTTGTAATTTACTGCTTTTGATTAATGGTTGAGTTTTTGTTGTTCCAAATTCCTTTACCATTGATGTGTGCAAAATTATTGAAGGTCCTTGAAAAACTATTAAAATGAATCATCATTTGCATCACATATCATGCATCATCCAACATTCCACTTCACATGTTTTATAGAGTCTTATCCCTGTTTCTTTCTCCCTCCTCCATAAAGGTTATCAAGCTGTCTCATCAATACGATACTCGAGCCAATCGTCAGAGGAAGATGGAAGATCTGGAACAAGAAAACCATGAGCTTCGTGAGGAGGTCGCTACCCTTCGTGTTGGTATGGAAAAGTTAACTGCGCTAGTGAAAAGTTTGATGGCTGCTCAGAATCAGCCATCGACTACAGCTGCTGAGATTCAGACTTCAACTACTATGGTTTCCGAGATTGTCACCGTTCCAATGTCTGTGACTCGAATCAGCTCTCCGCTTCAACATCAGAAGCCAAAAGGTTTTCCGTGGGGAATGCCTTACAACTTTGTGCCAGAGGGGTATCAGCCTGTCGTCCAACCTTTGTTTCAACCTGCCTTGTCTCTTCCTCAACCAGAGACAACTACCATGCCGCTGGTAATTCCGTCTGTGACACCTTTCCCGTAACCAGTAATGACAATTGTCGCTTTTGTGATTCACTCCGTGCAATACTTGAATGAACCTACTCATCCTGCCGAGCCTGCTGAAAGTTTGGGTCTTTTTGATAGAATGGAAGAATTTCAGGACCAATTCCAAGAAATGCAGAAGGAGCTCAGAGCATTAAAGGGGAAGGATTTGTTTGGGAAGAACACGCATGACCTTTGTTTAGTTCCGAATGTCAAGATTCCAGCAAAATTCAAAGTGCCAGACTTTGAGAGATATAAGGGTGATTCATGTCCTCGAAGTCATTTGACTATGTACGTGAGAAAGATGTCTACGTATTCTGATGATCATGACTTATTGATTCATTATTTTCAAGACAGTTTGACGGGTGCTGCTCTAAAGTGGTATATGGGTTTAGACAGTATTCGGATCCGCAACTTCAACAATCTTAGCGAAGCTTTTGTCCATCAGTATAAGTACAACGTTGACATGGCGCCGGACAGGGATCAACTCCGGGCGATGTCCCAGAGAGACAGAGAATCTTTTAAGGAATACGCACAGAGGTGGCGTGAAATTGCTGCTCAAATCTATCCACCTCTTGAGGAGAAAGAGATGATGAAGATATTTTTGAAGACTTTAGGTTCCTTTTACTATGAGAGAATGATCGCTAGCGCACCCAGTGACTTCACCGAAATGGTAAGCATGGGCATGCGGTTGGAGGAAGGGATTCGTGAAGGGCGTTTGGTTAAAGAAGGAAGTCCGTCTAGCAGTACTAAGAAGTTTGGAAGTGTTTTCCCAAAAAGAAAAGAGCAGGATGTCAGCGTAATCTTCCCAGGGAGACCAAGGAGAGGTTACTCACACGTTGCGGCAGTCACTCCGGCTGTCCGCCCAGCTTTGATGACCCCAGCTCATCAAACCCTACCAACTCAATAACGGCCGCTTCAGCAGCAGCCTCGACAACAGGCTTATCCATTCAACAACCAGAACCGTTCACCTAGAAAACCGCAATTCGATGCCATTCCTATGACTTATACTGAATTGTTCCCTGCTCTTATCAGAAAGAACCTCATAACGACAAAGCCTCCTCCTGTTGCACCGAATAGTACTTCTCCGTGGTATAAGGCGGATCAGTTTTGTGAATATCATCAAGGGTCGCCGGGGCACAACCTTGAAAGTTGTTTTGCTCTAAAGGCGGACGTGCAGAGGTTGATTAAGAATGGTATTTTGTCTTTCAAGGATGTTAACCCGAATGTTAGAGATAATCCTTTGCCTCGACATGGGGCAGCATCAGTGAATATGGTGGAAGGTTATCCGGGAAAGTTTCGAGTTTTTCAAGTTGAACACATAAGAGAGTCGTTAATCAGGTTACATCAGAGTTTAAGAAGACTTGCCTTTGTTAGGCATCAGCATGATTATGACGTTTGTGAATTTTGTTCAAGAGAGGTCGATTGCCCTATTGTGAAGGAGGATATTCAAAAGTTGTTAGACCAGAGGGTTATCACTATTACATATGACAGAGATCCGGAGGATGAAGTGAATGTTATAATACCACAATTCAATTTGCCTGAATCAGTAGAGATTGTTTACGACAGTCAGACTGCACCTGTTGATCCTTTGATCATTTACCCACATGGTCCTGTGCCTTACAACTCAGACCAAGCTATACCGTATAAGTATAATGCCACAATGATTGAGAATGGGGTAGAAGTCCCTATACCGACAAGGCCATCTTTTGTTAACATTGCTGATGTGAGTAGAGTTATGAGAAGTGGACGTGTCTTTGCAGCAGTACCTTTGAAGAGACCAGAAGTTCAAGTCAGGAGGCCCGTACCGGCAGAAATTCCAGTGAGAAATGTTGAACCAAGGGTTGAGATAGGCCGATCCAATGAACCTATCCCACATCCTGAGGATGATGAGATTCTGAAGCTTATCAAGAGAAGTGAATATAAGATTGTGGACCAACTTTTGCAAACTCCTTCCAAGATTTCTTTGCTTGCTTTACTGAGAGATTCTGGTGCCCATAGAGAAGCTTTGATGAAGGTCTTGGACCAGGCGTTCGTGGATCATGATGTGACGGTTGACCAATTTGATGGAATTGTGGGAAATATTACTTCGTGTAACAATCTTGGTTTCAGTGATGAAGAGCTTCCGGAGGAGGGAAGAAACCATAATATGGCTTTGCATATCTCAGTAAGTTGTGGAAATGATAATTTATCAAGTGTGTTGGTAGATACAGGTTCGTCGTTAAATGTAATGCCCAAAACTACATTATCTCGACTCTCATATCCAGGTGCTCCCATGAGACCTAGTGGAGTAATTGTCAAAGCGTTTGATGGTTCTAGGAAGACTGCCATTGGTGAAGTGGATCTTCCTATAGTAATTGGTCCTCATACTTTTCAGATCACTTTTCAAGTAATGGATATTCGTGCTGCCTACAGTTGCTTATTGGGTCGTCCATGGATCTATGATGCAGGGGCAGTCACTTCCACGCTCCATCAGAGATTGAAGTTTGTAAGGCATGGAAAGCTGGTAATGATTGGTGGAGAGCAGGCTATGGTGGTAAGCCATTTGTCATCTTTCTCTTTTATTGATGCTGATGAGGATGTTGGAACCCAATTCCAAGCTCTATCTGTTGCTAATAATGAAGTGAAGAAGCAAGGGACATCTATTTCTTCTTTTGAGGATGCGCGACGAGTGGTTGAAAGTGGTTCGGCTGAAGGTTGGGGCCAGGTGTTGACTTTGCCCGAGAACAAGTCTGGAGAAGGTCTTGGTTTTCATCCCGTGTCTACAAGAGTCAAGCAGGAAGTGGTTACTCGTCCGATTCAAGAGGTTTTCCGAAGCGCAGGTTTCATCCATCCGACTCCTCCTGAAGTTGATGCTATAATAGGAGACGATTCTGAAGAAGATTTACCCGATTTTGTAACGCACAGAGTGGTTTGCCAGAACTGGATTGCTGTTGATGTTCCTGTTGTGATCACATTTCTGAGTAATGTTTTGTTTTTGAAAAAAAATTTCGCTCTGCCCAAGGAGAAAAGTATTTGTGTCGGGCTATGTTGAAAATAAATCCTTTTGCTCTGCCCAAGGCAAAATAGAAAATGTCTGGGCTCTTTGTTTCAAGTATTTCCCTTCATAAATAAAAATGTTATTTTGTCCACTACTGTTTTATTTTTCACATTTTTCTGGGAAATAGTAATGAAAATTAATTGGTAGTAATAGGAAAATATAATAATATTTTGTTTCATTTGTACAACATTCATATCGATTTCTAAAATAAAGCATAATCATATGTGCAGATTAATCCATGACTTAACCATTGAAAACAATGATCCTATGCCCTCTCCCAACTTTGAATTCCCTGTGTTCAGAGCCGAAGAAGAGGATAGTGAAGAGATTCCTGTTGAAATTTCCCGTTTGCTTGAGCATGATGAAAAGATTATTCAGCCGTTTGAAGAACCTTTAGAGTTGATCAATTTGGGTGATGAAGAAGATAAAAAGGAAGTCAAGGTCGGAGCATTGCTTATCCCAGAGGTCAAAGAGAAAATGTTGGAGCTTCTCAAAGAGTATGTTGATGTGTTTGCTTGGTCCTACCAAGATATGCCAGGTTTGGACAACAATATTGTGGAGCATCGTTTACCGTTGAGACCTGAATGTCCGCCGATTAAGCAAAAGTTGAGAAGGACTCGTCCCGATATGGCTGACAAGATCAAAGAAGAAGTTCAAAAACAAATTAATGCAGGTTTCCTGGTTACATCGGTCTATCCTCAATGGTTAGCCAATATAGTGCCTGTTGCTAAGAAAGATGGCAAAGTTCGAATGTGTGTAGACTATAGAGATCTGAATAGAGCTAGCCCAAAGGATGACTTCCCATTACCGCACATTGACATATTGGTCGACAGTACCGCAAAGTTCAAAGTCTTTTCTTTCATGGATGGTTTCTCTGGTTACAATAAAATCAAGATGGCACCAGAAGATATGGAGAAGACATCTTTCATTACACCTTGGGGAACATTTTGTTATCGGGTTATGCCGTTTGGTTTGAGGAATGCTTGTGCAACGTACCAAAGAGCCATGACTGCTTTGTTCCATGACATGATGCATAAAGAGATAGAAGTGTATGTAGATGACATGATTGCCAAATCACAGACTGAAGAAGATCATTTGGAACATTTATTGAAGTTATTCCAGCGTTTGAGAAAGTATAAACTCCGTCTGAATCCCAACAAGTGCACTTTTGGTGTTCGTTCTGGAAGACTTCTGGGTTTCATTGTCAGTCAGAAAGGTATTGAGGTAGATCCTGATAAAGTCAAAGCTATTCGGGAAATGCCCGCACCCAAGACGGAAAAACAAGTAAGAGGATTCCTTGGGAGATTGAACTATATTTCTAGATTTATATCTCATATGACTGCTACCTGTGGGCCGATTTTCAAGCTTTTCCGAAAGAACCAAGGATGTGTGTAGATAGAAGATTGTCAGAGAGCTTTTGATAGCATCAAATAATATTTGCTTGAACCTCCCATTTTGATTTCTCCAGTGGAAGGAAGAACTTTGATTATGTACCTGACTATATTGGAAGATTCCATGGGATGTGTGCTTGGTCAACAAGATGAGACTGGAAGAAAGGAACATGCCGTATATTATTTGAGTAAGAAATTCACAGATTGTGAGTCTCGATACTCATTGCTTGAGAAAACCTGTTGTGCTTTAGCTTGGGCTGCTCGCCGTCTGCGCCAGTATATGATTAACCACACCACTTGGTTGATCTCCAAAATGGATCCGATCAAGTATATCTTTGAGAAACCCGCCTTATCTGGAAGAATAGCCTGTTGGCAGATGTTGTTATCTGAATATGACATTGAGTATCACACTCAGAAAGCAATCAAAGGGAGTATTTTAGCTGATCATTTGGCTCACCAACCCATTGACGATTATCAATCCATCAAGTTTGATTTCCCAGATGAAGATGTTATGTACTTGAAAGCTAAAGATTGTGAAGAGCCGTTACCTGAAGAAGGACTTGATCCTGAATCCCATTGGGGTTTAATTTTTGACGGAGCTGTGAACTCTTACGGAAATGGAATTGGGGCAATCATCGTCACCCCCCGAGGTACTCATATCCCGTTCACGGCGAGATTGAAGTTTGACTGCACGAACAACATGGCTGAGTATGAGGCATGTATTATGGGTCTCGAAGAAGCAGTGGATCTAAGGATTAAGATTCTTGATATTTACGGAGATTCGGCATTGGTAATTAATCAAATCAAAGGAGAATGGGAGACTCGTCATCCTGGTTTGATCCCTTACAGAGACTATGCTAGAAGATTGTTAACTTTCTTCAACAAAGTGGAATTACATCATATCCCTAGAGATGAAAACCAAATGGCTGATGCTTTAGCTACTTTGTCTTCAATGTTTCAAGTGAATGATTGGAACGACGTGCCTACAATCCGGGTTATGCGCCTTGACAGACCTGCTCATGTGTTCTCAGTAGAAGAGGTTACCGACGACAAACTGTGGTTCTATGACATTAAACGTGTTCTTCAAACTCAAGAGTATCCGCCTGGGGCATCCAGTAAAGATAGGAAGACGTTGAGAAGATTAGCAAGCAGTTTCTTCCTCAATGAAGAAGTTTTGTATAAGAGGAATCACGACATGGTCTTGCTCAGATGTGTAGACAGACGTGAAGCAGACATGCTGATGCAAGAAGTACATGAAGGATCCTTTGGCACTCATGCCAACGGACACGCGATGGCTAAAAAGATGTTGAGAGCTGGTTACTATTGGATGACAATGGAATCTGATTGCTGCAAATATGTGAAGAAATGTCATAAATGCCAGATTTATGCAGACAAGATGCATGTGCCACCGACCCTCCTCAACGTTATCTCTTCACCTTGGCCTTTCTCTATGTGGGGCATTGATATGATTGGAATGATTGAACCCAAAGCTTCAAATGGTCATCGTTTCATCTTGGTAGTGATCGATTATTTTACTAAATGGGTGGAAGCAGCATCTTATGCTAATGTAACCAGACAGGTGGTAGTCAGATTTATCAAGAATCAGATCATTTGTCGATACGGTATCCCGAGCAAGATTATCACTGATAATGGTTCGAATTTGAATAACAAGATGATGAGAGAGCTTTGTGAAGAGTTCAAAATCGAACATCATAATTCTTCTCCTTACAGACCGAAGATGAATGGGGCTGTTGAAGCTGCTAACAAGAACATCAAGAAGATTGTCCAGAAGATGGTGGTAACTTATAAAGATTGGCATGAAATGCTTCCGTTTGCTTTACATGGATACCGTACTTCAGTTCGAACTTCAACAGGCGCAACCCCATTTTCCCTAGTTTACGGTATGGAAGCCGTACTCCCTGTGGAGGTTGAGATTCCGTCTCTGAGAGTGTTGATGGAAGCTAAACTTTCTGAGGCTGAATGGTGTCAAAGTAGATATGATCAGTTGAATTTAATCGAAGAGAAGAGATTGACAGCTTTGTGTCACGGTCGATTATATCAGCAGAGAATGAAGAAGGCTTTTGATAAGAAGGTTCGACCACGCGAGTTCAGAGAAGGTGACCTTGTGCTCAAGAAGATATTATCTTTCCAACCTGATTCTAGGGGCAAGTGGGCTCCGAATTATGAAGGACCGTATGTCGTTAAGAAAGTTTTCTCTGGAGGCGCTTTGATTCTCACCAATATGGACGGTGAAGAGCTCCCGCGCTCCATGAACGCCGATGCAGTCAAGAAGTATTTCGCTTAGGTTTGAGTTAATAGTTTGCTAAGTTGAAAACCCGAAGAGGCGGCTTAGGCAAGCTTTTGGTCAGACGGGTCTTGGCATTTGAGCACATTTCGGAATTCGAAGTTGTTAGGGAGAATAATCATCATTGTTTTTGTGTAATCCTTTCTTTCATGTACTATTTCCCAAACTTTTGTAAACCGTTGGAGTCGCGTTGTTAGCGGACTACCGTCTTATTAATGAAATTTGAGCCTTTACCGTTTGTGGACAAAATTTTAATTTTTACGGAAATATTTGAAACAAAGTTATTTAAAGTATTCTTATTTTAAAAATGTGTCGTGAATAATGAAAGGAATATTAACAGTTGTTCCGAGGATGGTCAAGCCATGAAATGCGAAACAGTACAGTAATTTATCCTTGCATGATGAACATGTTTCGTTTCAAAATCGTCACGAGGTGTTGGTTGTGTAAGCTTGCGTTTCTCGTGGTACTAAGTTTGGTGATTCCCCAGTTGTTCCAGTTAAGCGTTGTTTGGTTACCTTTATTTGGGAGATTTCTGAAGTGTGGCACGCTTTGCCTCATGCCAGTGGTCTATTGGTATTAGAAGATTGGATTTGGATGCTTTTCTCCTCAGAATACTTGAGCCTTGTGGCGTGTTACGCTCCGACGTTGCTTTGTGTTTCCAGTTCCAGTTATTTTCCGTCTTTTTTTAAGATTGGCCGAGTATCTATCTTGTCGTGACATCTTATCGTCTTCAAGATATTCCATCTATTCGTTTTGTCAGCATAACGTTCATTTACTCATTTACACTTACATCAGCATGCATATTCACATTTGCCGTTGATTTTGGTTGTACTCTGTTTATTCAAACAACGTACATGTTTCTTTCCAAGTAGAAGGTTAGCTTAGGCAGAAAATGTGCTTCCTTTCTAAATTCCCCAACTGAGCTAATCCTCGTGGATGATTTTTGATTTAGCCTACCTTGTCCGTTTCTGGATAGGATGAATTCCCCAATCGAGTTACTTTCTCATTGGGTGAAGTCTTGTTTGACTGTTTTCTCTCTAGTTTATCCTTGGATGAAGTTGTTGTCTCTTGCATAGGCTATCTCATGATTTTCCCTAGTGAAATCGCGACCTAGACGAATGGTGCATTTATTTTGCACATTTAAGTATGTGATCTCCTCGGGAAGGATTGATTCATGATTCTCTTTGATGAAGATTTTATTCTCTGCCAGTGTCATCGCAATTTCCTTATGAATTATTTTATTGGAAAACGACAAGCGGCGGTCTCTTCATGAGCAACTTGTACGTTATAGACATCGTTGGAAAACGACAAGCGGCAGCTCTTCACGAGCAACTTGTGCGTTATTATTATTTTTGGAAAACGACAAGCGGCAGCTCTTCACGAGCAACTTGTACGTTATTATCTTTTGGAAAACGACAAGCGGCAGCTCTTCACGAGCAACTTGTGCGTTATTATTATCTTTGGAAAACGACAAGCGGCAGCTCTTCACGAGCAACTTGTACGTTATTATCTTTTGGAAAACGACAAGTGGCAGCTCTTCACGAGCAACTTGTGCGTTATTATTATTTTTGGAAAATGACAAGCGGCAGCTCTTCACGAGCAACTTGTACGTTATTATCTTTTGGAAAACGACAAGCGGCGGTCTCTTCACGAGCAACTTGTGCGTTATTATGATTTTCGGAAAACGACAAGCGGCAGCTCTTCACGAGCAACTTGTACGTTATTATTTGGGAAAACGACAAGCGGCGGTCTCTTCATGAGCAACTTGTACGTTATAGACATCGTTGGAAAATGACAAGCGGAAGCTCTTCACGAGCAACTTGTGCGTTATTATTATTTTCGGAAAACGACAAGCGGCAGCTCTTCACGAGCAACTTGTACGTTATTATTTGGGAAAACGACAAGCGGCAGTCTCTTCATGAGCAACTTGTACGTTATAGACATCGTTGGAAAACGACAAGCGGCAGCTCTTCACGAGCAACTTGTGCGTTATTATTATTTTCGGAAAACGACAAGCGGCAGCTCTTCACGAGCAACTTGTATGTTATTATTTGGGAAAACGACAAGCGGCGGTCTCTTCATGAGCAACTTGTACGTTATAGACATCGTTGGAAAACGACAAGCGACAGCTCTTCACGAGCAACTTGTGCGTTATTATTATTTTTGGAAAACGACAAGCGGCATCTCTTCACGAGCAACTTGTACGTTATTATCTTTTGGAAAACGACAAGCGGCGGTCTCTTCATGAGCAACTTGTGCGTTATTATTATTTTGGAAAACGGCAAGCGGCAGTCTCTTTATTTGAGCAACTTGTACGTTATTATTTTTCTGGAATACAGCAAGTGGCAGCTTCTTTATTTGAGCAGCTTGTATGTTATTGGTATTTTTTTGGAAGACAACAAGTGGAGGCTTCTTTATTTTGAGCAGCTTGTATGTCATTGACATCCCTGGACGACGACAAGTGGCAGCTTCTTTATTTGAGCAGCTTGTATGTCATAATATTTTTGGGAAGATAGCAAGTGGCAGCTTCTTTATTTGAGGCAACTTGTGTATCTACAATCTTATTATTATTTCAGCATTAATTAGTATATCTCTGGAAATCTCGCAGAGAAGTTTGTCATGAATCTTTGCCCTCATAAGTGGTAGTCCATCATCAGCAGAAGTGATACTTTTTGTCTATCTTTGACCTCGAGTTGTAAACTCACTGTTTTCGGGTCAATAATCTGTTTTTATGGCCTATGCAAGATGCCTTCTTTGTTAGGGTCAGAGGTCGTATTCCCTCAATTTTATTCGCCGTCAAGAGTCTGTCATTTGAAGTCGATGGCTCGCTTCCCCAGTAGTGTATAATCCATGTCTCTGTGTTTTGTTTGTGTTTGATTTCTCCAGCATTGTCTTGTTTCATACAATATCTTTCTCTGCGAATTCAATCACTGCATTCATATCAAACGTAATGGCGGTATCTTAGGGCAAAAATTTGCGTATTATGTATTTAAGTACCTTCAATCTCGTCGAAACGAAGATTTTAATCTTCATATCTTCGGATAGAAGAAACTTAAATAGGGGCAGCTGTTGTACCCCAAATTTTGACCTAAGATACCATCTCCCATCTGCATCATTACATTGCAAGCGTTTTGATCTATTGATTTTAAAATTCATAACTTTTTCAAGTCGAGAGCTGTTTATTTTTTGAACGCTAAGTTTATTAATTGATCAGACAATGTTTATTAATTATTTATTATCTTAAATTTAAATAATTGGAATTTATTTTCAGTTATTATATAATTTAAAGATTTATAAATAATAAAGTAAATATTTGAAAAGAGGTATATTAATTGATCAGACAATGTTTATTAATTATTTATTATCTTAAATTTAAATAATTGGAATTTTCTTTTCAGTTATTATATAATTTAAAGATTTATAAATAATAAAATAAATATTTGAAAAGAAGGTTATTAATTGATCAAACGATGTTATTTAATTATTTATTGTTCTAGGTTTAAATAATTGAAATTTTATTTTCAGTTATTATAATTTAGAAGAATTATAAATAATGAAATAATTAATTGAAGAGAAGTTAATTGGTCAATGATGTTTGTTTAATTATTTATCATTTTAAATTTAAATAATTGGAATTGATTTTTCAGTTATTATATAATTTAAAGAATTATAAATGATAAAACAAATAATTGCAAAGAAGAAAAGAATTAATTGGTAAAATATTGGAGTTTTATTCATTTTATTCTAATTGTTACAATTATTGTTTAAATACCGTATTTATTTACAACGTATTTACAATGATAATTTTTACAATGTTTAAAATGAAATAAAAGCTATCCTAATTTTTTCTTCCTAAGTTCTAAATCTTCATCTTCTATCCAATGCTTCTTTGATGATCATTTAATTTTACCTGCAAAAGAATTAAAAGAAAAGTCAGAAATGAATATATAATTAAAAGCAGAAAATTAATTTTTACCGTTCATCATTAAAAGCAAACGGCTGGAATCGGTTTTTTACCCTTTTTGCAAATCACGGGATTTCTCCCGGTTCACAAAAAGGGATGAATTTTTATTGATAAAAATGAATGCACAAATTTAAATATGCACAAATTCACTTTTGGTCAAAATTGCATTTTAATTGTAAACTGCATAATCCAAAATCAATTGCACTTTTTCAAAAGCCAACTGCATATTTCAAATATGCATAAATTCAATATTTTGTCAAAACAGCATATGCATTTTCAACACAAGCATTCCAACATAAACATGCCAAAGATGTAGGAAGAGGCCAAAACATAAGGCTCCTTACTGTTACATTGCAATTGACAAAGAGCATGCAGTTTAAAATCAAACTATGCAAGCAATGTATATTCCTTTTCTCATCATTTTCCAGCATTATACTTTTTCAGAACAAGTACAATATACATCATTTTAATGTATCAAATTGTACTAAGAGAGAGAAGAGAGGAAGAGTGTGGTTTACAGGTTTTTGGCTTAGGCAGAAAAAAGGAATAGAAACAAATCAACAGTAATACAATAAGAAAATGGGAAGCATGAAAGAGGAATATGGACAAAACTGATGTAGCAGCATAATGTGCAGAGAGAAGGCAGAAGTATAGTTAAAGTATACAACCTGTAACGTAAACCTCAAGGATATGAAGCAAGAAAACTATTATAACACAACAAACCCCTTTAAAAAATACAAGAGTTCACAACCTGTCTCCAAGCTTCCAAAAACAAAGGAAAAACTGTAAAACAAAGCCATTTTCTCAAGCTCAAAGCAAAAACCAGTAGAACCTGCATTCAAGACAACCAAAACCTTATGGCCTAAAAACCAGTCAAACCTGTTGCCATAACCTGCTGTCTCAAGGCCATAAACCAGAAAAACTTCAACCATGGCCTAAACCACAAACCTATTCCCATAACCTGCAGAAAACCAGAAAAGCCTAAACAAATATGGCCTAAACCATACAACCTGCATTCAAAACACCATCAAACCTTTAACCACTGTCCCTCCATACAAAAGCCATGGCCTAAACCACAAAACCTGTTCAAACTGTCCAGCTCAACCGATAAACTAGAAAAGCCTCAACCATGGCCTAAAAGAAAACCAGTAATCACCAAAAACTTTAAACCATGCTCAAACACCAACTGCCAAGGCTTTAGAACCAGATTCAAAACAAAAATGTACAAGGCAACACAAAACCCTCAGAATTTCTCATCATTGGGCTACTAACACAAGGCGACCAGAAGAGAAGAAGAGAGAAAATCGAATGTATTCAGAAGCATTTCCAGCATATCATCATCAAAATCATCGAGTCAACATGAACTTTCAGATAGAAGCATCATAGGATAGCAAAAAAAACATCAAGCTAGTCAAAAATATTTCAACGATAGCATTCAAAGCGTCCAAGGCAACATAAGCGTGTAAAGGCAACAAAAGTAAGGAATAGGCCACAGAAGAAGTAAACAGAAACAACGTTCAAGGAAAACATCAAGGCAACAAAAAGGAGATAAAGATTACAGAGTACCAGAGTCACCAAAAAGCAAGCACAGCCTCATCAAACTTCCCTCACCGTCAAAGCCTCCATAACGCCTCTCCCTCCTCCATAAAGGTAGCCTCGTTTTTCCCTTTCCCTTTTTACCATCTCAACAGAAATCATGTAAAAAAATGAAGTCAGAATCGAAATGAACAAAATCATAAACATGCAACAAAAATCATAAAAACTTAACGCGTTAATGGACGAATCGTCACCTTCGCTGTATCATTGAGAGACACTTGGGGAGAGGAGGCATTGGTGGCTCGGGCAAGGGAAGGCAAAGAAGGAGGCGTTTTCATGAGAGCAGTTCAGAAGACCTAGCGAAGAAGATGAGCGCCGCTTCGTCCCAAATGCCTAACCCTAATCTGTTTTCCCCAACTAAAACAATGTTTAACCCTAAGAAAAACAATTATGAGGTGTTTGGACCTCACCCCTGTTTTGCGCCTAAGCCCAACAAATTCCTTAAACCCCCCCCCCCCCCCCATTTCTGCTTGTTTCCGTTTGGGCCCCCTTGAAAACTATTTGACCCATCTTTTTTGCTTTCCTTTCATTTTGTTTTAACATTCATAAACTAATTTTAATTTACCTTTTTCTAACTTTAAATAATAAACCATTTCTTTTCATATTTAGTTTAATTAAGTATTTTACTCTTATTTATATTGATTACTAATGAACAATGCCTTGTTATATATTAATTAGGACCTTATATAAAAATTAGTTAAAATATTTAAATTAGCATAAGACATTAAGTCATTTTATAATATTAATACTAAAAACACATAAAAAATAAAATAATAGAAAACAGAAAAAACATTTAAGAATTAAAACATTTTTATTTTTTTTAATTAATCCTCTTGCTTTATCCATATTAAAAAATACATATGATAAAAACTTAAAAAATATCTTACTTTCTTTAATTAATTCTCTTGCGTTATTAATATTAAACAAAAAATATAAAAAATGCATGTTCATATCATTTAATCTGTTATTTAATCATGGTTATGGCTGTATATCATTTATCTATCTAATTTTCTGTTTAATTATTTCATCTTTACATGATTGTTCTGTTTACTTCTAAATCCAAGGGAAAAATGATTAAACTGGTTGACTTCATGTCCTCAAGTCCAATCACGCGAACATCTGCATTTCATTAAAACTTAAAATAATTTTTCCCCAAAATATTCGATCTTTTTCAAAGCTCATACCTTTTAAGCAAAAACTTCGACATTAGGTTGTCGTATCTTCAAAAACCCGTCCGTACCCCTTTTCGGCCAAAACAATTTATTTTTTAATCAAACAAACAATTTTATAAACAGATATTTCAAAAGGTTCCTATAGAGTACTATAGATACATTGGGTGCTAATACCTTCCCACTGTATAACCAACCCCCGAACCATAGATCTCTTTTAAAAAACGCCTTGTATTTTTATTACTTTTAAAAAAAAGTATTATTTTACATTGCATATTAAGGGTTTTATTTCGCTCTTTTCCCTTTTCCCTTGGAAATAATAAAGCGCGGTGGCGACTCTTGCTTTTGTGAGACGAATTAATCAATAATTCGATCTCCGATTTACCCCGCTACATTTTTTATCGCTACAGAAGCCAAAGTTTGTCCATAAAGTGATCCAACTAGACATAGTCATACGCTTTAATCCCCTAACTTTTGCCTAGACCGCCCTTTTGGGTTTTCAGTCCACCGGGAAACCCTTTTTTGCCGAAGTTGCCCTTTCGGGTTTTCAACTTGCCGGATGTACATATTTTTTGTTTTATCCCTAAATTTTTCCCGAACCTTTTGGTTCGTCGGGATGCCCTTGTTTTGCCTAGGTATGTCAACCTAGTGGGTCTCTTATGTGTAGTATATTTTGACTATGTCCGCGTTTATAGGGTGTGGCAGGTCGTCGCCATCCATGGTAGTCAAGATCATTTCCCCACATGAGAAGATGTTTTTGATTATAAATGGTCCTTCATAGGTAGGAGTCCATTTACCCCTGGGATCACCTTGTGGAAAGATGATACGTTTGATCACTAGATCCCCAACTTGATACACTTGGCATTTGACTTTCTTGTTGAAAGCCTTGATCATCCGTTTTTGATACATTTGACCATGGAAAACAAAAGTAAGTCTCTTTTCATCAATCAAGTTTATTTGATCAAGTCGAGTCTGGATCCAATCGTCTTCGTTCAACCCTGCATCTTTCATAATCCTTAGAGAGGGAATCTGAACCTCGATAGGCAAGAAAGCTTCCATGCCGTAAACCAAAGAATAGGGTGTTTCCCCGGTTGATGTGCGAGCCGTGGTACGATATCCGTAGAGAGCGAATGGTAACACCTCATGCTAGTCTTTGTATGTGACTGTCATTTTCTGTATGATCTTTTTAATGTTTTTATTTGCAGCTTCGACAACACCATTCATCTTTGGCCGATAGGGAGAAGAATTGTGATGCTGAATCTTGAATTGCTGGCACAATGCGGTGATCATAATATTGTTGAGATTTGTACCGTTGTCAGTGATGATCCTTTCTGGGATACCGTACCGGCAAATAAGGTTTTGTTTGATGAAATGGGCAACAACATTCTTGGTAACGGAAGCGAAGGAAGCTGCCTCCACCCATTTTGTAAAATAGTCAATGGCCACTAGGATGAAGCGGTGTCCATTGGAGGCCGCCGGCTTGATTTCCCCAGTCATATCTATTCCCCACATAGCAAAGGGCCAAGGAGCCGTCAAGACATTCAGAGGAACCGAAGGTACGTGCACCTTGTCAGCATAAATCTGGAATTTATGGCAGGTTTGAGAGTGTTGATAGCAGTCTGCTTCCATGGTAGACCAACAATAGCCTGCCCTTACGATTTTCTTTGCCATCGTATGCCCACTGGAGTGGGTGCCAAAAGTGCCTTCATGCAATTCAGCCATGATCCTTTCAGCTTCAATCTTATCTACGCACCTAAGTAACATAGAGTCATGATTGAGTTTATACAGGATGCCATTAATAAGGAAGAACTTAGTAGAAAATCTGCTTAAGAACTTATTATCATTGATTGAAGCTCCTTCTGGATATTCTTGAGCCTCGAGATACCTCTTGACTTCGTGAAACCAAGGTTGGTCCACTACTTCTTCAGTATTAATCTCGTGACAGTGTGCTGGTTCATCCATTCGTTCGATGGTGATCTGGGGAGCCTCGTTATCCCAATTAAGTTTAAACCTAGATGACATTGTGGCTAGTGCGTATGCTATCTGATTTTCTTCTCGTGGGAAATGTTCGAAGGTAATCTTCTCAAAGTGTGGTAGCAATGTCAAAACATGTTCTTTATAAGGGATAAGGTTAGGGTGTTTGGTGTCCCATTCACCTTTGATCAGACATATGATCAAGGCTGAATCTCCAAACACATATAAGGATTTGATCCCCAAATCTATGGCAGCTCTGAGACCGAAGATGCACGCTTCATATTCCGCCATGTTGTTTGTACAATTGAAGCAAAGTCTGGAAGTAAAGGGAGTATGACAACCTTCTAGAGAAATGAGTACAACACCGATACCATTGCCGAGTGCATTAGATACCCCATCAAAGAATAGAGTCCATCGGGATCCTTGTTCAGGTCCGTCATATGGCCTGAATCCTTCACAGTTGTCTAATGTCATGATGTCTTCATCCGGGAATTCGAACTTCATGGACTGGTAGTCTTCTACAACTTGGTGAGCAAGGTGATCGGCTAGTACACTGCCCTTTATAGCTTTCTGGGTAGTATACTGTATGTCATATTCTGTCAGGATCATCTGCCATCTCGCTATTCTCCCAGAAAGAGAAGGCTTCTCGAAGATGTATTTTATCAGATCCATCTTAGATATCAACAAGGTAGTATGAGTCAGCATATACTATCTTAGCCGGCGAGCTTCCCATGCCAGAGCGCATCAAGTTTTCTCGAGCAGTGAATATCTGGTTTCACAGTCGGTAAACTTTTTGCTCAGGTAGTAAATAGCGTGCTCTTTTCGGCCAGACTCGTCATGCTGCCCAAATACACACCCCATTGAGTTTTCTAAAACAGTCAGATACATGATCAACGGTCTTCCCTCGACTGATGGCATCAACACAAGAGGCTCTTGTAAGTATTATTTAATTTTTTCAAAAGCAACTTGGCATTCATCATTCCATTTGACTACTTGATCTTTCTTCAATAGTTTGAAGATTGGCTCACAAGTAGCTGTCAGGTGAGAAATGAATCTGGCGATATAGTTCAAACGTCCCAAGAATCCTATGACTTCCTTCTCAGTACGAGGAGCAAGCATCTCTTGTATTGCTTTAACTTTGGCAGGATTGACCTTAATACCTTTGTTACTGACGACAAAGCCTAGGAGCATACCGAACCGTACCCCAAATGTGCACTTGTTTGGATTCAACCTCAGCTTGTACTTCTTCAGTCTCTCAAACAGTTTTTGTAAGTGATCAAGCTGCTCCTCTTCTGTTTGTGATCTGGCTATCATATCGTCTACGTAGACCTCTATTTCGTGATGTATCATGTCATGAAATAAAGCTACCATGGCGCGTTGATAGGTTACCCTTGCATTCTTCAATCCGAATGACATCATTTTGTAGTAGAATGTGCCCCACTGTGTGACAAATGTTGTTTTCTCCATTTCCTCAGGTGCCATTTTGATTTGGTTATAACCTGAGAATCCGTCCATGAAGGAAAACACTTTGTGTTGTACCGTATTGACAACTAGGATATCAATGTGGGTGGTGCGATAGAAATGTTCAAGACTAAGCCATTGGATTGACTAGCCTTTATACAAATCAAAATAAAAATCGCCACCGCGCTTTATTGTTTCCAAAGGAATGGGAAAAGAGCGAATAACCCAAAAAAGGGGAAATATTCAAGGTAAGGGGGTTGGTTATGCAAAGGGAAGGTATTATAACCCTAAACATCTACGGTACTCCGCAGGAACCTCTTTGTAAAATCTGTATATTTTGGCTATAAAAATGTGTTGTATATAAAATGGATAGTGGAGGTGAGAAAAGAAGTATTTTTTTAATGATTTTTGCACCCGCCGCGGTTGCGAACCTTTAGTGCCTATGTACCACCTTTCGTGCAATAGGGGATCAGGGTACACATAGTTCCTCTTTTAAAAATTTGAAACACAAGTGTGTTGGTTGATTTTAAGAGATAAGACATCATCGTCATTGTCCGTGTGGAAAACATACTTACTACCCACAATCATGAGAAAGGAGAATTTGCATCATCTTACAGTGGAGGATATGGATTGGATTTTAAAATCAATAATGCCTCACTCAACACCCAAGTGGAAAATATCTCACTTCACTACATATTGTAGAAGTATAGTTGTTTGCATCACTACAAGGATTGACAAGAGTCTAACCTTTTTAGAAAAGTTTTAAAGATAAAAGCCAAAGTGGAAAAATGGTTTGAAATGAGATTGGTTAACTTTTCGTCTTCTCACAAAAAGTGCCAAAGTATTATTAAATTGATTGAAGTTTATTTATGAAAAGATTTTTGAAAATGCATGGACCTAAGTCCAAGTTTATTATGAAAGTGTTTAAGTTTCAAAACAAGAAGGGTTTTCAAAAGGAGGGAGAAATTTTTTGAAATTAAAGAAGATGGGAGGAGAAGAAGAGGCTATCCTAAAGCATAAGGCAAAAGTTTAGGATAAGGACCATCTAACCAACAAGAAGTCAAAACATGACATTATGAGTCAAGATAGAATTCCTATTCTTTAGTTTGAAACCAAGCAAGCAAAGATACTAGACCTCTTGATAGAACCAAACTTCAAGTGTATTAAGTCTTCACAAAAATTGGGCAGAGTAACGGCTGTATACGGGTGAATTCCTGATTAGAAACAAGGAGTGTAATCACCAAAAACCTGCACACAAAAACAAACAAGCAACCCAATGTCTTGAGGTAAACCTCAAGAGCTTCAGACAAATTAATCAGATAAGATCACAAGGTATCCAAGATAGGCCAAGGTTTCTAATCCTAAGTCCAAGAAAAAGTCCCATGCTCCATAATGCCAAGGATAGTAACCAAATAGTCCAAGTGCCATTAAAGAGTTTTTTAGGGTTTAAGTTGGTTCTTAAGTATCTTAGGAAAAGGAAAAAGAAAAGCTCAAGTGAGCAAGGTAAAAATGACAAGAAAATAAATGCTCCAATGAGTAAAGATGAAAATGGCATGAAATGTAAAATGCTAAAAAATAAATAATGCATAAAGCATAAAAAATAAAAGCATAAAATAAAACAAGTCAATAATTAGTTGTTAGTTGGATGACCATCTTTAAACTTGCATTTGGAACTCATTAGAAAATTGGTAGAACCAAAGCCTCCACACAACAAGTTGCATTTTCTTTTTGTCAAGTATATCATCCATTTGGAATTCTCACAAGTATCATTTAATGATCAACGGTGTTTAAGTGATCTGCATTGACCAAAGGTGTTGTAGATCCATTAGAGGATTGGTAGAACCAAAGCCTCCACACAATGAATCTCAAGGTTATTAGATCAAAGATATCAAATTAACATACTTGGGCTTGCAATCATAAGTTTGGGCCACGAATGATCATTTATTCGAATCGGGACAAAATTTAGCGCTATGTTAAGCAATCGTAAGT
The DNA here is from genome assembly GCA_948472305.1 of Vicia faba. Taxonomy (NCBI): domain Eukaryota; kingdom Viridiplantae; phylum Streptophyta; class Magnoliopsida; order Fabales; family Fabaceae; genus Vicia; species Vicia faba. The sequence continues at coordinate 206,194,305 of OX451737.1, read as the reverse complement.
GGACTTATATAGAAGTCGCACCTATTTTGAGGCCGGTCAATAGCAATCTATGCACCATTTGTTTTGAGACATGATATAAAGATCATGCTCCAACAACATTTAGTGCAATGAGAAGGGGATGAGATGAAGGGGATTTAGGGTAAAAAGAAAAAACCATATTTGAATTAATATTTAATCAAACTATTATTAAAATTATTCATCCATTTTTTGTGGAGTTAAACTCAACACCATGGATCCAATGATGTTAATAAAACCATGACAAAAAAATCAACCCAAGACAGCCAGCAAATATTCACAAAATGATATAACATTTAATATATATATTAAAGGATTAAAAATGTTCAAATAAACTAGAAAATAATGAGGAAAATATCAATTATGTTCAAATTATTCAAGAAATGAAAAATTAAGCCATAGAAAAATCAGAAATGGATCCAAATATTTTTATAAAAATTTTAGTAATTTTTAAAAGTCAGAAACTATTTTTAAACCATTTAAAATTGCTAAACAAACATAAAATAGATCAAAAATAGTAAACCTCAACATAAAATTCCATAAAATTTTCAGAAAGTCAAAAAATATGCAAAATAATATTTAAGAATTTTTCAGAATTAAAAAATGTTAGAAAGTATTTTTTAAGTAATTAAAAGAAAGTAAATAATACAAAAAATATTAAAATACCAAATGTTAAAATAAAAATGTAAAAAAATATTCATGAGATCAGAAATAATTCAAAGTATTTTTTATGAATTTATCATAATTTTTGGATAAAAAATAAAAGAGTTATGAATCTTTGAAAATTTAATCAAATAAAATATAAAATCAGAAAATAAAATAAAACCAAAAAGATGTGGACCATCAGATCAAAGTCAAAACGCATTAGTAAGCTAATCCAATGGACCAAACACACTGTGCTTGATATGGACCTTAGTGAAACACACACGTGATTAGAAAAAGGGCAACCAATGAAATTAAAACGCTTGGCACATTATCATTGGCTTAGACGAGACATGTCATCATCTTCAACCTCCAGACACCCTACAATAGGGATTTTGTGTGATCCTTCAAATGGAAAAATTAGGATCCCTGGCTAGTATCATTGAACTCGTCTCTTCAAGACGATTCTAACACAACCATCGCGCCAAATTTATGTAAAGTATGGAGAGAGATATGAATCAAAACACAAAAATAGAGAGCACCTTCAGTTTGAGATTTCTCTCTCAATTCTCAATGGATTTAAAAATTGTAAGCAACATTAGAATCAGACAAAGGAGTAGAAAAAATTAGTGTTTGATTTGGATCCAATTGGTGGAGAATTCTACCTTTTCAAAGTTCAAGTAAGAAGCTCTGAAACTGGAATTCTGTAGCTTGGATTATGGGTCATTTTGATTGATTTAAGTGCTGGAGAGTTTGTATGAAGTTCAAGGATGATGAATGCGCAAATAATTTTGGAAAAAGGAAGCTTAAATTTCAAAAACTGAATTCAACAAAAGTGGGTTCGTGTGAAGTTTTGGCAGGGTGTTCTTGGCTCTCTAAGCTTGGGAAATTGAATGGGGGATGACCCTCTATTTATAGGGAAGCAAATGGGATCAAAAGGAATAGCAAATGATGCATTTTGGAGGGAATTCGTGTGGGTCTGCATCATGAAGAAAGTGTGACTCAAACTTGATCAAAACTCAACCAAATCGTGCGTTTCATGATGCTAATCACTTCTGGCAAGTTGCTAAACATGATTAGAAACGAAAATGTGTGGAAATCCTGTGATTAGAAGCCAAAACAAAGATTTCAAAATTCTGACTTTGTGCAAAATTCAGCTTCAGACTACCAAATTGAAATCTATGGCATTTCCACCTCAAGGGGTCTTAGGGCATAATTCTTAGTGCTTTAGAAAGATGAGGTTACAAGCTTTGCAATGGAAAAAGAATGGAATCAAATGGATGCTTGAGCTAAAAGTTACATGGAGTTAAAATTGAAGAAAAAAAGTTGACTTTCCATACTTAGAAAAATTTTAAACTCTTCTTTAAAAATGACCTATAATCTCTTGCATCCAAACATGGACTTCCACTTAGAATTTGCTCTTGACTAAAAAATATGGAAAGAAGTAGATCTTTTTAATGACATTTTTCAATTTTAACCACTCAAAATCTCCAAAAATTGAGCAAGTTATGACTTGTTGAAGTTGGCCAAAAATCATGAAATGACCTATAATCTCTTGCATTCTTAAGGAAACTTCCATCCATTTTCTTACTTTGCACATAAAAGAAGGCATGAAGTACACATCCTTAGGGTCATCATGAAAAAATAATGGGATCAAGGTGATAAAAATTGACCAAGTTATGATCATTTGAAATCACATATGAAAAATGGGGGATTCATCTGGATGACTTGTAATCTTTCTTCTTCACCAAGTTCCTTCCACATGAAAAATCCTTGGAACTTTTGAAGTGATTTGTTGGTAACTCGTTTAAGAGAAGAATGTTTTTGGAATCAATCAAAAATACCAAAATATGAGCAAGATATGCCCCTTTGAAGTCCAAAACCCTAGCCTCTAGATCAAGAGAATGCTTGGTGGAACTTTGCCAAGTTTGAACAAACTTTTTGTGCCAATATTATTCCTTTGTGAATAAGATTTGTTGAGGATGATGATGAGGACTCATGGCCACCAAAAATACTTCCATACCAACTTTAAAACAACTTCAATGGTAAGGTTTGGATCTCTCAAGCTTTTGACTAGGGCATGGAAATAAACTCATGAACCCATGATGTAACTTGCTAAACCTCATTGCCTTCACCTACATTATTAACAAGTAAGACAAACCAATATTGTATTTGTTAATTTAGAAAGAGAATCAAAGCAAAATATCCATGATCACCAAAGAAAACAAGTCAAGGTGCTTGGTAACTCCTCAAATAGCAAAGCTAAAAATAGGGAGAAGAACCAAAAGCCCTAATGTGATTTTGTGGTGATTGAAACAATATGGTATGCTGAAGGGATCTTAGGGGTAACAATTGGGGTAAAACAGTTGCCCTTATTTAAGTTTCTTCTATCCGGAGATACGAAGGTTAAAAATCTTCGTGTTGACGTGATTGAAGACACTTAAATATAAAACAAACCCTGTTTTTGGCCCTAAGATGCCATGCAAACATTTATGCATATGAATGCATATGAATGGAACAAAAGAGACGCAAAGTAGCATTGGGGATGTAACATGAAATACAGAAACAAAAGAGCAATCCTACCAGGAAAATAATTCACTGGTAAACCACAAGAAAAGAATCAGAGAGGAGGATAACAAGCATCGACGTTCACTGCCGATGTACTACCAACGTTCACTGAACGTAGAAAGAGAAAATATATCGTATCACCACCGTTCACTGACGATGAACTATCAACATTCACCGAAGATAGCAAAAAGATAACAAACACCAACGTTCATTGCCGATGTACTACCAACGTTCACTGAAGGTAGCAAAAGAAAATATATCATATCACCACCGTTCACTGACGATGAACTATCAACGTTCACTGAAGATAGCAAAAAGATAACAAACACCTACGTTCACTGCCGATGTACTACTAACATTCACTGAAGGTAGCAAAAGAAAATATATCATATCACCACCGTTCACTGACGATGAACTATCAACGTTCACTGAAGATAGCAAAAAGATAACAAACACCAACGTTCACTGCCGATGTACTACCAACGTTCACTGAAGGTAGAAAGAGAAAATATATCATACCACCGTCGTTCACTGACGATGAACTATTAATTCACTGATGATAGCAAAAAGATAACAAACATCGACGTTCACTGCCGATGTACTACCAACGTTCACTGAAGGTAGCAAAACAAAATATATCATGTCACCGCCGTTCACTGACGATGAACTATCAATGTTCACTGAAGATAGCAAAAAGATAACAAACACCGACGTTCACTGTCGATGTACTACCAACGTTCACTGAAGGTAGAAAGAGAAAATATATGATACCACCGCCGTTCACTAACGATGAACTATCAACGTTCACCGAAGATAGAAAAAAGATAACAAACACCGACGTTCACTGCCGATGTACTACCAACGTTCAATGAAGGTAGAAAGAGAAAATATATCATACCACCGCCGTTCACTAAAGATAGAAAAAAGATAACAAACACCGACATTCACTGCCGATGTACTACCAACGTTAACTGAAGGTAGAAAGAGAAAATATATCAAGTTTCCCCAAGATTCTGGTGTTTTTCCAAGAACGGGTCTCAACTTCTTCTTTAACCAAGGAAATCTGCCTGGAAAGGGTAATACGTAATCTGTCTCAAATAAAGAGACTTCCACTTATTGTCAAAGGGATTTGCAAAGAGAAATGACTTTCTAGGGATGGAAATATGATTTCCCGGGAAAGTGCCACGATATTCCTGCTGAGGAGATAAAGTCTTCCTATGCAAAATAAATGCACAAACCAAAACCCAAAGTTTTCAGAAAACCATAAATCCAATTCAGAAATAAACTAGAGCAAGACGACCAATGCAAATTCATCCTTTGAGAAATAAACTCAAGAGGGAAAACCAAATTCAACTAAGCAAAGAGCGTTGCAGGAAAAGTCAGAACAATATATCAATGAACGATGATTTTTAGCAATGCATGATGTATGTATGAATGTATGAGTGATATCATGCATATGCTGGTAAAAGGATACATGATCAGTACAAACACACCAAACCGCCTCAGGTATTAACAACATTGGGCTAAACTTTAACCAGAAAGATCAATCCAGGAAAGGTAAAAGCAACTGCAGAAACCAAACCTATTGCTTGCCTTAACTTTACTGAGGAGAAACATAATCCGGATGTAGCCGAATCACACAAATAACGGGATAGAACATCCTTCTTCCGGTTTTCATCGGAGAAAACAGTTTTCCAAAAGCAACATGCCTACTGGAGTTTGTGAGACCATCTTCAAATAAAGCAGACTGACGCTGACACAATCAAACCTCATTGGGGTATTCAAGCCTACCTCCCTAGAGAAAACTTTCATCACGAATACTCATTCCAAAAAAGAGATGCCCTGGGATAACCTTCCTGGGAAATTAAGAAGTCGATATTAATGCCAAAACTTTCATCATATGTGGGAAAACCTGCTGGGGAATCTGAGACGGAGACTTATGACCATGCAAACCCCAAAAAACGAATCAAGACCTGACTGGTGATAATGGGATCATAAACCAAATACCGTACCTTGCACCCACTGATGTTGTCTTTAACTATTTGAGAAAAACACAAAGATTGCTCACCTACCAGCAAAATGACCTGAGAAAACTTTCATGAAGGGAGTAAATCTTCTTAAAACAATCGGAGTTTGTTCATTATTGGGATCACCATTCTTGTTGTCATTGTTTCATCACAAATCCCAAAGTAAATTGAATTGTAAAGATCTCTCTTCCTTTTGAAAAGTTAATTTTTCTTTTTAATCCTTTTGTTTTAACATTTATTATCAGTAATAAATGATGTCTTTGCAAACTAAATAAAAAATAAGAACGCAAAAAGGTTGGGAAAAAGCTCGAATTTCATTAATAGAATGGTATTCTGCAAATGGTGAGACTCCATGGATGATTACAAAGTTTGGGAAATGGTAATACATAATGGAAAAGATACATTGAGATACAATGACCACTATCCCCCTTAACAACTTTTGAATTCCTGAGCAGCAGTTTTTGTTGAAGTATGGTGAGGATCTGAGAAGATTGTTGCTTCAACGATCAAGTCTCGTCTGACATAGTTACTTTCCAAGAAAGTCCCTAACTTTTACCTAAGCTTCCCTTGCGGGTTTTCAACTTAGCGGGAAATTTATTCTGTTTATGTATCTAATTTTTGCCTAGACCTCCCTTTCAGGTTTTCAACTTAGCGAGCTGTTCTTTTATTTCTTTAGGCAAAGTATTTCTTGACTGCGTCAGCATTCATAGGACGTGGGAACTCCTCGCCATCCATAGTTTCAAGAATTAATGCACCACCAGAGAAGGCTTTCTTGACAACATACGGGCCTTCAAAATTGGGATTCCACTTTCCCCTAGAATCAGTGTTGAAAGACATGATCTTCCTGAGCACGAGGTCGCCTTCTCTGAATTCACGAGGTTTGACCTTTTTGTCAAATGCTTTCTTCATTCTTTTCTGATATAATTGCCCATGACATAAAGCTGTCATTCTCTTCTCTTCAATCAAATTCAATTGGTCAAACCTGTTTGGAACCCATTCAGCCTCTGTCAATTTGGCTTCCATTATCACACGCAATGAGGGAATCTCTACCTCAACAGTGAGTACAACTTCCATTCCATACACTAGAGAAAATGGGGTTGCTCCTGTTGAAGTGCGAACAGATGTTCGATATCCATGTATAGCAAAAGGGAGCATTTCATGCCAATCCTTATAAGTAACAACCATTTTCTGGATAATCTTCTTGATATTCTTATTAGCAGCTTCAACATCCCCATTCATCTTTGGCCGGTATGGAGATGAATTATGATGGACAATCTTGAATTCTTCGCACAGTTCAGTCATCATCTTGTTGTTAAAATTCAAGCCATTGTCAGTGATGATTCTGTTCGGCACACCATACCGACATATAAGGTTATTCCTAATGAAGCGCACCACCACCTGCTTAGTAACATTGGCATATGAAGCAGCCTCTACCCATTTGGTAAATTAATCAATTCCTACCAAGATGAAACAATGTCCATTTGAAGCTTTGGGTTCTATCACCCCGATCATGTCAATACCCCCACATAGAGAAAGGCCATGGGGAGGAAATCACATTGAGAAGTGTCGGGGGTACATGGATATTATTTGCGTAAATCTGCCATTTATGGCACTTCTTTGCAAATTTGTAACAATCAGATTCCATTGTCAAACAATAATAACCTGCCCTTAGAATCCTTTTAGCCATTGAATGTCCATTAGCATGAGTGCCAAATGAACCTTCATGAATCTCATGCATCAACATGTCTGCTTCTTGTCTATCCGCGCATCTGAGCAAGACCATGTCATAATTCCTCTTGTATAACACATTTTCACCGAGGAAGAAACTGCCTACCAATATTCTCAATGTCTTTCTATCTTTCTTTGACGCACCAAAAGGGTATTCCTGAGTCTGAAGAAACTGCTTGATATCATAATACCAAGGTTTTTCATCTACTACCTCCTTTATCGCAAACACATGAGCGGGCCTATCCAGCCATCGGACCGTAATTCGGGGTATATCATTCCAAGTATTCACTTGGTACATGGAAGCCAGAGTTGCCAGAGCATCCGCCATTTGATTTTCATCTCTAGGAATGTGATGGAATTCAACTTTATTGAAGAAGGGTAGTAATCTTCTAGCATAATCTTTGTAAGGGATCAAGCCAGGGTGACGAGTGTCCCATTCTCCTTTAATCTGATTTATTACCAAAGATGAATCTCCATAAACATCTAAAATTTTGATTCTGAGATCAATATCTTCCTCAAGACCCATGATGCAAGCCTCATATTCCGCCATATTATTAGTGCAATCAAATGTTAACCTTGTAGTAAAAGGAATGTGCGATCCATGAGGAGTAACAATCACAACACCAATTCCTTTACCATAAGAATTCATAGCTCCATCAAATATCATACTCCAACGAGATTCAGGGTCGGGGCCCTCCACAGGCAATGGTTCATCACAATCTTTCACTTTCAATAACATCACATCTTCATCGGGGAATTCATACTCTGCAGACTGATGATCCTCCACCGGCTGCTGGGCAAGGTAATCTGCCAACACAGTACTTTTAATAGCCTTTTGAGTGCGGTACTTGATATCATATTCAGATGACAACATCTGCCAGTGGGCAATTCTCCCAGTAATAGTAGGCTTTTCAAAAATATACTTGATTGGATCCATTTTGGAGATCAACCAAGTAGTATGATTCAACATATACTGCCGCAAACGCTTTTCCGCCCAGGCCAATACACAACATGTTTTCTCTAGCATAGAATACCGTGATTCACAATCAGTGAACTTTTTGTTGAGATAATAAATGGCGAACTCTTTCTTTCCTGTTTCATCCTGTTGTCCCAAAATACAACCCACGGATTTATCCAACACTGTTAGATACATAATCAACGGTCTTCCTTCTACGAGAGGGAGCAAGATATGAGGTTCAAGCAGATATTCTTTAATACTTTCAAATGCCCTTTGGCAATCATCTATCCACACACAACCTTGATCTTTCTTTAACAACTTAAAGATCAGTTCACACATTGCAGTCATGTGGGAGATAAATCTGGAGATATAATTCAAACGCCCGAGGAAACCCATGACTTGCTTTTCTGTTCTTGGTGCTGGCATTTCTTGAATTTCTTTGACTTTATCAGGGTTAACTTCAATTCCTTTCTTGCTAACAATAAAACCCAATAATTTCCCCGATCTAACTCCGAAGGTGCATTTATTTGGATTCAAGCGGAGACGATACTTCCTCAAACGCTGAAACAACTTCAACAAATCTTCTATATGCCCTTCTTTAGTTTGGGATTTGGCAATCATATAATCAACATATACTTCGATATCTTTGTGAATCAGATCATGGAATAGGGTTGCCATAGCCCTCTGGTACGTTGCACCAGCGTTCTTCAACCCGAAGGGCATCACTCTGTAACAGAATGTTCCCCAAGGTGTGATAAACGTTTTTTTTTCCATGTCCTCTTGAGCCATTCTTATTTGATTATACCCAGAAAATCCGTCCATGATCGAGAATACTTTGAATTTTGCTGTCTATCCACTAACATGTCAATGTGAGGCAATGGAAAATCATCTTTTGGACTAGCTTTATTTAGATCTCTGTAATCTACGCACATGCAGATTTTTCGTCTTTTTTCGGTACTGGGACAATATTGGCAATCCACTGAGGATACACTGACGTCACAAGAAAATCAACATTAATCTGCTTTAGGACCTTCTCTTTGATCTTTACTGCCATATCCGAGTGGGTTCTTCTCAACTTTTGTTTAACTGGCGGACACTCTGACTTTAATGGAAAACGATGTTCGACAATGTCTGTATCTAGACCAGGCATATCTTGATAAGACCAAGCAAAAATATCCATATATTCTTTCAACAGCTCAATCAACCCGCTCTTTACATCAGGATGCAACAATGCTCCAATCTTGACCTCCTCCAGATCTTCTTCTGAATCCAAATTAACCACTTCCAAAGGTTCTTTATATGGCTGAATAGTATTTTCCTCGTGCTCAAGCAACCGTGAGACCTCTTCTGGAATCTCATCATAATCTTCTTCTTCAGCCCCAAACACAGGACATTCAAAGTTGGGAGAGAGTGCAGGGTCATTGTATTCAACGGGTTTTTTAATTAATCTGCACATATGATTTATGATTGTTTTTAGAAACTGACACATATAACAAGTGATCATGTAGATTAATTTTCAGTTGTTATTTATTTTGAAAGGGTTTTTTTATTACCATTTCCCAAGAAAAAAGCAGAAAATAAAAGACATAATTTTGGAAGCAAAGACAACTTTTATTAATGATCTTAAAAGTTATAGAAAACAGATAAGCCCTACAACATTAATACTTCCCACCTTGGGCAGAGTGAAATCTTTTCAAAAGAAGGAAACAAATTAGCAAAACAAATTACTTTGAAACATGTATGAAAGAAGGAATATCAATGGTGACCTAATTCTGAACTTGGACTTCATGTGTCACATAATTCAGTACTTCCTTCTCTGCTTCATCTTCTTCAAAAGCATTAATTTCATAACCAATCAGATAGAGGTAGCCTCCGCTGCGAAAAACATCATGATAACTGTTCATAGAAGACTTTGACTTCAAACTTTCGCCTTCGCCATTCCTCGAAGAGAAATCCAAGCCAGTTCTGTTCTTGTTCATGGGTGGATCCACAAGTCATCCCCACACTGCATTATGACCATTGCGCACAACCTGCTGCGCGTCCTTCATGGAAACCACAAAATTCTCATTCTTCCTTATGTTGTCAATGGATAGGGCTTGGAACTGGGTTCCAACAGCAACCTCATCCTCTTCTATAATACTGAAAGAGGATAAATGGGATATCAACAATGCCTGCTCCCCATTTATGATCACTACCTTCCCTTCACGCATAAATTTTAGCTTCTAATGCAGATTTGAAGTGACAGCCCCTGCTTCGTGTATCTATGGCCGTCCTAGAAAATAGCTATACGCGGGAAAAATGTCCATTACCTGGAAGGTTATCAAGAACAAATGTGGTCCTATATGGATGGGCAAGTCCATTTCACCGATGATAGATTTCCTCGACCCATCGAAAGCCTTCACAATGATGTCACTCGGGCGCATAAGTGTTCCCTGATACTATAAGTTCACGAGGGTACTTCTTGGTATAACATTCAATGCGGATCCGTTATCAATTAGTACATTGGATAGCGAATCATTCTTGCAGTTCATAGATATGTGGAGGGCCAGGTTGTGATTCCTCCCTTCATCTGGTAACTCATCATCGCAGAAACTTAAGTTGTTACATGACGTAATGTTTCTAATTACGCTGCTGAATTGATCTAACAGCATGTCATTCTCTACAAAAGCTTGGTCTAGTACTCTCATCAGTGATTCTCTATGAGCGGAGGAATTCATCAATAAAGCTAGGATGGATATCTTTGAAGGAGTCTGCAATAGCTGGTCCATAATTTTTTAGTCGCTCATTTTAATTATCTTCAAGATATCATCCACTTCTTTCTCCAATGTAGCTCCACTAGTCTCTCCTGCTGCCTTCTTAGGCTCAATGTTCTCAGCAATTTTCTTTCCAGCAACAATGTCTCTTTGAATAACCGGGGCAAACAAACGACCACTACGGGTCACCCTGCTATTATCAGCTATATTTCCAACATCTGGCATTGGCTGGATGGGAACTTCCACCCCATCTTCCAAGATTGTAGCGTTGTATTTGTAAGTCACATCCTTATCTGATTTATAGGGAACGGGTCCTGGCAGACTAATTACCAATGGAGTAACAACTGGTTTGCTATGGTACTCCACCTCAAGGTGAGCGGGTGCACCAAAACAAGGTACAATGACATTTACACCTTCCTTGACACAATCATCCCTCAAAAGACAATTTCTGGCAAACAAATCTTCATCTGAAGAGAAATACTCATCCACGGAGGCATATTCTTCTTCTGACTATTCTCCCATCAAACAAACTTCAACCATGTCAACCTCGTGATAATCATCTCTCTGACCTGTGATCTTGATAGTTCCATTGTCTAACAGCAATTGAACACCCTCTCGCACAATAGCACATCCTCGGGGGTTTCGACAGCAAACTATGCAAGATCCATATTGGTGTTCCACCTGACCAGTAGTACGACAGAAAGTAGCATGCAACTGCACGATATCTTCATTCAAATACTCCATATCAAAAATTCTGAATTCACCCAGACATGCAGAAACCATATTAACTTCCTCTTCATATTCTGCCCTAGGCCTGATTATATGAATTAGACCTTCATCCATCATCTCCTATAAATCAACCTTTATCTTCTCACAACCTTGTATGTTTATACTGCAAATAACACAACCGGCATGGTCATGCGTATAATAAATGAATTCACAGAGGTCTGTGTGCATCCTTACCAAATCCCCTCTAACCAAATTAATGTCAAAAATCCAGAAGTCACCTGGACAACCGGCCACCATATTCACAACATTCACTCCCCCATGCTTGGGCAAAGGATTGTCTTTCACATTAGGTCCCATGTCTTTGAAAGATAAAATTCCGGACTTCACCAACCTTTGCACTTCAGTCCTCAAAGGATAACAATTTTCAACACTATGCCCTGGTGCTCCCTGATGAAAGGCACATGTCTGGTCTGCTTTGTAATACTAAGGCAATGGTGATGGTATTGCTGGAGGTGGTCGTGTTTGGACCAACTTTTTCTGAATCAATGCTGGTAGTAGCTCTGCATAACTCATGGGAATAGGGTCATAGTTCTCCCTTCTCTGATTATTCCCTTGGTTCCTCTGCTGGGACTGTCTTTGATAAGTAACGGTAGTCGAAGCGACATTCATAACAGAAGTCACTGAAGCAACTTGCTGGTGACGCTGATAATTCCTTCTAGGAGCATTTATTCTTTTCTCTTGTATGACAGCATTTGTATCCCCCTCTTTCTTCTTTATGAACCCATAAGCTGGCTTTTTCACACCTCTGGATCCTTCACCCTTTGCAAAACGGCCTTCTCTTACTGCCTCTTCTAGGCGGACACCCATTCCTACCATCTCTATAAAATCACTTGGGGAACTTGCTACAATTCTTTCGTAGTAGAAAGCACCTAGCGTCTTCAGAAAATTTTTAGTCATTTCCTTCTCCTCCATGGGAGGAATCACTTGTGCAGCCACTTCGCGCCATCTCTGCGCGTACTCTTTGAACGATTCTCTGTCTTTCTGAACCATGGCTCTAAGCTGGTCACGATCGGGCGCCATGTCCACATTGTACTTTTATTGTTTTATGAATGCTTATCCCAAATCATTAAAGGTATGGATGTTGGCGTTGTCTAAACTCATGTACCATTTCAACGCTGCGCCGGTCAGACTATCCTGGAAAAAGTGAATCAGCAGACACTGATCATCGATGTGGGTAGACATTCTCCTTACATACATCACCAAGTGAGCACGAGGGCAAGTGTTGCCCTTGTACTTCTCAAACTCCGGGACCTTGAGCAGGCACTTTAACATTCGGGACCAAACACAACTCATTCACATTCCGCCTAAATAACTCTTTTCCCCTAAGAGCCTTCATCTCTCTTTGCATTCTATCAAACTGCTCTTGGAAATCATCCATTCTGTCATAAAGACCCAAGTCTTCACTCGGCGGAGGGAAAGAACGACACACATATTCATTAACAAACGAAACCAAATTCACCAAAGGAGGTGCAGCAGGAACAATATGCACCACAAGAGGTGCTGGAGTAAAAACATTTGGAACCACTAGAGCATCTTGGGGGCCCAAATTGAAACCTTTAGGTGCAAAATTCTCCGGCATTCCCCACGGATAACCCTGAGGCATACGGTTTTGAACAACAGTCGGAGTAGCGGATGCAGGAACAACAGGAACTTCAGCATTTGCCCTTGTTGGTTGAGGTTGAACACTCGGTGGCTGATTTTGAGCAACCACCAGAGCTTCCATCAGAGTAGTCAAATTGGCCAAGCCAGCCTTCAAAGCAGACACTTCTTCGCGTAGCTCGCGATTCTCTTGTTCCAAGTTGTCCATCCTCTTTTTGAAGTTAGCCCGAGTGTTGTAGTGATGAGTCAGCTTGCTGAACGAAGCAAAAAGCTGGGTAAGGCACCTGGATATGCATAGTAAATGTAAGAAATATGTGCAATATGATGCATGATATGCAATGCATATGATTATTTTTTACTTTATCATTTAATATTTTAAGGGATTTAATGTTTATAGACATATTGCAAACATAAAAATAATAACGCATTTGGAATACTGAAAAACTTTTATTATAATAACTTCAAAATGGGTTACAAGTTTCAATGATCCGAAGTACAAGATGAAAATACAATCTAAAAATCCTGAGAGAAAGAAACTGATAGAGATCAATTTATACGTTGGCGCTTCCCTGTGAGCCTGGCAATCTGAGCCCTCAACCTCTGGTTTTCTTCCAAATGTCTGATGGCAACCTCTTTCCAATCATCTGAAGTAGGAAGTGAGCAATCAACACCTGTTTGAGGCTTAGGAGAAAATAAATCCCCTTGCCTCTCCATAGACTCTACTGCTCGACTCTCAAGGATCTCGATCAAATCATCTTTCTCCTTCAAGTCTGCCCTGTAGGAATTCTCTAAAGTTTGGAACTTGTTCTTCCATGCATCTCTTTCCTGTTGCATCCTAACTAAAATAAGCTGCAACTCTTCTAGATCATCTAATAAAGGAGGAGTGGTCTTCAGAAACAGATCAGGCATGAGTATCTCATGAGTATACGACATCTTTAACTGGATGGCTCTCGATCGGACCCACTAAAGATATGGCTCCAAAGAAACAACACCCCTAGGTCCCAAATCTTTCCTACTTTTCTTATGAATGTGATGCCAGGCCTTCGCAATCTGCTCCCTAGCTTCCCCGTGGTCTTATCCTTCCTTCAGAAAGAAGCTACTCAAATGAATACTGTTTAGTTTATCCCTCATCGGATAACCAAGATGTCGCCGTGCAAGAACAGGGTTATAATTAATTCCTCCTTTTGTACCAAGAAGAGGTACATTGGGGAAACTATCACAACCGTCAATAATCTCTACATCCTGATAAGCTCGATGATACCAATCAATATCCGAGTGAGTGAGTGCCATGATCTTAGGAGCCCAACGAGGTTCCTTCTTGACATCCCAAAAAGCATCAAACTGAGGCATATGAGAGATGAACCACTGGTACAACAAAGGCGTGCTACAGATAATCATTCTCCCATGATAAGAACTCCGAAGATGAACAGAGTAATAAGCGTCACCCAACAGTGCAGGAACTGGGTTTCCAATCATGAAAATCCTGATAGCGTTAATGTCGACAAACTTGTCCACATTAGGAAATAAGAATAATCCATAAGCAAGTAAAGCAAAGATGGCCTTAAAAGCAACCGTACTCTTCATTCTGGCAAAGTAATGAGCTTTCTCCAATAAGAACTGGGCTGGTAATCCTCTAATCCCTCCTTTGGTAGTTATATGGGATTCCACCTCAGACTTCCCCAGATGAATCAAAGCAGCAATCTCATGTGGTTTTGGCTCACCCTCCAAAGTAGTAAAAGGAACATGATCAGTAACGGGTAAATCCAATAGATAGGAATACTCCTCCAGTGTAGGCATCAACTGATAATCGGGAAAAGTAAAGCAGTGATACACCGGATCATAGAACTGGACCAAGGTCGAGAGAATACCCTCCTTCATCTTCAACTTCATGAGAGGAATAATGGATCCATACTTCTTCCGAAAGTCTACAGGACACTCAATCTCTGGAATTAGACTGACCAACTCATAAATCTTGGGATCCTTGAAACTGTATTTCCCGGTCTTTCTCTTTCCAAAATACATGGTTAAAAGTACCTGAGATATTCACGAATAGTCAACCTTTAAATCCCTTGAAATATTATTTTCTTCAAAAGATGCTTATGAGTGCATGGATGCATGATGCAACAATCACACACAAGATCACACATATAGAGTTCATAGGTTCAACGTCACGAGCATGAGGTCGAAGGTACTACCCATAAGGTATTGGTCTAAAAAGTTATCACCTGCCGAGCAAGGTTCTAAAGGTTCCCAGAGTCTACATCCTTCCTTCAGACATTACCAACTTCCCGATTAACTCGGTAATTAGTAATATTCTCAAGAAAGACTCGTCCGAGCGTAGTATCGCGTGACAACTATTTCCGGATTACTCCATCATAGCTTCTGCACTACACCTAAAAGGCCAATATGGGTTTAGTATTCTACGGTCCTCAGTTTCAGCAGGCTCCCAGGTCAAAAGCAGTACGTCTTCCCGATTACTCGGTAAACGACACTACAGTCAAAGGGGCATCCACTGAGTGGGGGATCTCATGCCTCCTTTTTTGGTATTTCTCCCTCAAAGTTAACATGACTATATCGCCCGTCCTATCTTAAAGTTTGCCCAAGTCCGGGTATAGGACTTATGAGTAATCAACAAGCACCCTGAAAACCAGGAAAATCCAAACAAACATATATACAAAATATAACACATAAACACAACAACACATATATAGATAATAAACAAAGATAGGCTCAACCCACTTAGGGATGGACCAGCAAGAGGTCAATTTGTCCCCAGTGAAGTCGCCATTTTTCTGTAGCGATAGAAATGTTCAACACTAAGCCATTGGATTGACTAGCCTTTATACAAATCAAAATAAAAATTGCCAATGTGCTTTATTGTTTCCAAAGGAATGGGAAAAGAGAGAATAACCCAAAAAAAGGGAAAGATTCAAGGTAAGGGGGTTGGTTATGCAAAGGAAAGGTATTAGCACCTTAAACATCTACGGTACTCCGCAGGAACCTCTTTGTAAAATCTGTATATTTTAGCTATAAAAATGTGTTGTATATAAAATGGATAGTGGAGGTGAGAAAAGAAGTATTTTTTTATGATTTTTGCACCCTCCGCGGTTGTAAACCTTTAGTGCCTACGTACCACCTTTCGTGCAATAGGGGATCAGGGTACACGTAGTTCTCTTTTAAAAATTTTAAACACAAGTGTGTTGGTTGATTTTAAGAGATAAGACATCATCTTCATTGTTCGTGTGGAAAACATACTTACTACCCACAATCACGAGAAAGGAGAATTTGCATCATCTCAAAGTGGAGGATATGACTTGGATTTAAAAATCAACAATGCCTCACTCAACACCCAAGTGAAAAATATCTCACTTCACTACATATTGTAGAAGTATAGTTGTTTGCATCACTACAAGGATTGATAAGAGTCTAACATTTTTAGAAAAGTTTTAAAGGTAAAAGCCAAAGTGGAAAAATGGTTTGAAATGAGATTGGTTGACTTTTAGTCTTCTTACAAAAAGTGCCAAAGTATTATTAAATTGATTGAAGTTTATTTATGAAACTATTTTTGAAAATGCATGGACCTAAGTCCAAGTTTATTATGAAAGTGTTTAAGTTTCAAAACAAGAAGGGTTTTCAAAAGGAGGGAGAATATTTTTGAAATTAAAGAAGATGGGAGGAGAAGAAGAGGCTATCCTAAAGCATAAGATAAAAGTTAATGATAAGGACCATCTAACCAACAAGAAGCCAAAACTTAACATTATGAGTCAAGATAGAATTCTCATTCTTTGGATTGAAACCAAGCAAGCAAAGATACTAGACCTCTTAAGAGAACCAAACTTCAAGTGTATTAAGTCTTCACAAAAATTGGGCAGAGTAACGGCTGTATACGGATGAATTCTTGATTTCAAACAAGGAGTGTAATCACCAAAAACCTACACACAAAAACAAACAAGAAACCCAATGTCTTGAGGTAAACCTCAAGAGCTCCAGACAAAATAATCAGATAAGATCACAAGGTATCCAATATAGGCCAAGGTTTCTAATCCTAAGTCCAAGAAAAAGTCTCATGCTCCATAATACCAAGGATAGTAACCAAATATTCCAAGTGCCATTAAAGAGTTTTTTAGGGTTTAAGTTGGTTATTAAGTATCTTGGGAAAAGGAAAAAGAAAAGCTCAAGTGAGCAAGGTAAAAATGATAAGAAAATAAATGCTCAAATGAGCAAAGATGAAAATGGCATGAAATGTAAAATTCTAAAAAATAAATAGTACATAAAGCATAAAAAATAAAAGCATAAAATAAAACAAGTCAATAATTAGTGGTTAGTTGGATGACCATCTTGAAACTTGCATTTGGAACTCATTAGAGGATTGGTAGAACCAAAGCCTCCACACAACAAGTTGCATTTGCTTTTTGTCAAGTATATCATCCATTTGGAATTCTCACAAGTATCATTTAAAGATCAACGATGTTTAAGTGATCCGCATTGACTAAAGGTGTTGTAGATCCATTAGAGGATTGGTAGAACCAAAGCCTCCACACAATGAATCTCAAGGTTATTGGATCAAAGAGATCAAATTAACATACTTGGGCTTGCAATCATAATTTTGGGCCACGAATGATCATTTATTCGAATCGGGACAAAATTTAGCGCTATGTTAAGCAATCGTAAGTGGACTTATATAGAAGTCACACCTATTTTGAGGCCGGTCAATAACAATCTATGCACCATTTGTTTTGAGACATGATATAGAGATCATGCTCCAACAACATTTAGTGCAATGAGAAGGGGATGAGATGAAGGGGATTTAGGGTAAAAAGAAAAAACCATATTTGAATTAATATTTAATCAAACTATTATTAAAATTATTCATCCATTTTTTGTGGAGTGAAACTCAACACCATGGATCCAATGATGTTAATAAAGCCATGACCAAAAAATCAACCCAAGACAGCCAGAAAATATTCACAAAATGATATAACATTTAATATATATATATTAAAGGATTAAAAATGTTCAAATAAACTAGAAAATAATGAGGAAAATATCAATTATATTCAAATTATTCAAGAAATGAAAAATTAAGCCATAGAAAAATCAGAAATGGATCCAAATATTTTAATAAAATTTTTAGTAATTTTTAAAAGTAAGAAACTATTTTTAAACCATTTAAAATTGCTTAACATACATAAAATAGATCAAAAATAGTAAACCTCAACATAAAATTCCATAAAATTTTCAGAAAGTAAAAAAATATGCAAAATAATATTTAAGAATTTTTCAGAATTAAAAAATGTTAGAAAGTATTTTTTAAGTAATTAAAAGAAAGCAAATAATACAAAAAATATAAAAAATACCAAATGTTAAAATAAAAATGTAAAAAAATATTCATGAGATCAGAAATAATTCAAAGTATTTTTTGTGAATTTTTCATAATTTTTGGATAAAAAATAAAAGAGTTATGAATTTTTGAAAATTTAATCAAATAAAATATAAAATCAGAAAGTTAAATAAAACCAAAAGGATGTGGACCATCAGATCAAAGTCAAAACGCGTTAGTAAGCTAATCCAATAGACCAGACGCGCTGTGCTTGATATAGACCTTAGTGAAACACACGTGTGACCAGAAAAAGGGCAACCAATGAAATTAAAACGCTTGGCACGTTATCGTTGGCTGAGACGAGACATGTCATCATCTTCAACCTCTAGACACCTTGCAATGGGGATTTTGTGAGATCCTTCAAAAGGAAAAATTAGGATCCCTGGCTAGCATCATTGAACTTGTCTCTTCAAGACGATTCTAACACAACCATCGCCCCAAATTTATGTAAAGTATGGAGAGAGATATGAATCAAAACACAAAAATAGAGAGCACCTTCAGTTTGAGATTTCTCTCTCAATTCTCAATGGATTTAAAAATTGTAAGCAACATTAGAATCAGACAAAGCAGTAGAAAAAATTAGTGTTTGATTTGGATCCAATTGGTGGAGAATTCTACCTTTTCAAAGTTCAAGTAAGAAGCTCTGAAACTGGAATTCTGTAGCTTGGATTATGGGTCATTTTGATTGATTTAAGTGCTGGAGAGTTTGTATGAAGTTCAAGGATGATGAATGCGCAAAGAATTTTGGAAAAAGGAAGCTTAAATTTCAAAAACTGAATTCAACAAAAGTGGGTTCGTGTGAAGTTTTGGCAGGGTGTTCTTGGCTCTCTAAGCTTGGGAAATTGAATGGGGGATGACCCTCTATTTATAGGGAAGCAAATGGGATCAAAAGGAATAACAAATGATGTGTTTTTGGAGGGAATTCGTGTGGGTCTGCATCATGAAGAAAGTGTGACTCAAACTTGATCAAAACTCAGCCAAATCGTGCGTTTCATGATGCTAATCACTTCTGGCAAGTTGATAAACATGATTAGAAACGAAAACGCGTGGAACTCCTGTGATTAGAAGCCAAAACAAAGATTTCAAAATTCTGACTTTGTGCAAAATTCAGCTTCAAACTACCAAATTCAAATCTATGGCATTTCCACCTCAAGGGGTCTTAGGGCATAATTCTTGATGCTTTGGAAAGATGAGGTTACAAGCTTTGCAATGGGAAAAGAATTGAATCAAATGGATGCTTGAGCTGAAAGTTACATGGAGTCAAAATTGAAGAAAAAGAGTTGACTTTCCATACTTAGAAAAATTTCAAACTCTTCTTTAAAAATGACCTATAATCTCTTGCATCCAAACATGGCCTTCCACTTAGAATTTTCTCTTGACCAAAAAAGATGGAATGAAGTAGACCTTTTGAATGACATTTTTCAATTTGAACCACTCAAAATCTCCAAAAATTGAGCAAGTTATGACTTGTTGAAGTTGTCCAAAAATCATGAAATGACCTATAATCTCTTGCATTCTTAAGGCAACTTCCATCCATTTTCTTACTTTGAACATAAAATAAGGCATGAAGTAAACATCCTTAAGGTCATCATGAAAAAAGAATGGGCTCAAGGTGATAAAAATTGACCAAGTTATGATCATTTGAAATCACATATGAAAAATGAGGGATTCATCTGGATGACTTGTAATCTTCTTCACCAAGTTCCTTCCACATGAAAACCCCTTGGAAATTTTGAAGTTATTTGTTGGTAACTATTTGAAGAGAAGAATGTTTTTGGAATCACTCAAAAATACCAAAAGATGAGCAAGATATGCCCCTTTGAAGTCCAAAACCCTAGCCTCTAGATCAAGAGAATGCTTGGTGGAACTTTGCCAAGTTTGAACAAACTTTTTGTGCCAATATTCTTCCTTTGTGAATAGGATTTGTTGAGGATGATGATGAGGACTCATGGCCACTAAAACTACTTCCATACCAACTTTAAAACAACTTCAATGGTGAGGTTTGGATCTCTCAAGCTTTTGACTAGGGCATGGAAATAAACTCATGAACCCATGATGTAACTTGATAAACCTCATTGCCTTCACCTACATTATTAACAAGTAAGAAAAACCAATATTGTATTTGTTAATTTAGAAATAGAATCAAAGCAAAATATCCATGATCACCAAAGAAAAAAAGTCAAGGTGCTTGGTAACTCCTCAAAGAGCAAAGCTGAAAAGATAGGGAGAAGAACCAAAAGCCCTAATGTGATTTTGTGGTGATTGAAACAATATGGTATGATGAAGGGATCTTAGGGGGGGAAATTGGGGTACAATAGTGGGGGAGTGGGAAATCATCCTTAGGGATTTCCCTATCCAAATCTCTGTAGTCCACACACATTCGCACCTTGCCGTCCTTTTTGGGCACGGAAACAACATTGGCAACCCATTGGAGATAAGAGGTGACAACCAAGAATCCCGCGTTGAATTGCTTCATGACTTCTGCTTTAATATTTTCTGACATATTCCGCCTCATTCGACGAACCTTTTGCTTTACTAGCGGACAATCCTCTCTTGTAGGCAGACAGTGTGCCACAATATCTTCATAAAGTCCTGGCATGTCTTCATATGACCAGGCAAAGACTTCGACGTAATTGTGTAACAACTAAATCAGACGCTTCTTGATACTGGGTTCCAGATTGACACCCACTTTGACCTCTTTTTTATCCTCTTTGGTACCTAGGTTGATTGTATCCACGGGTTCCTCGTGAGGCTGAATGGTTCTCTCCTCCTGTTGTAGTAGTCAGGCAAGTTCCCCTAGTACTTCACAATCTTCCTCACCTTTGTCTTCGACTTGGTAGATCAGATTCTCAGAATCACAAAAGGCCATAGCAGTATCATTACCCATGGAATCCAGAATGGATGTATACCTGCATTGTGAGTGTGGGTATGTGTAAGGGTATAACTATCTTTGAAAGAAAGTAAAATGTAAAAGAAAAACAATGAGCACAAAAGTTTGAATGTGAAAACGTCCATGATTCATTGATGTCACATAAAAAATGAGATGATAACCCTTACAAATGGACCATTGTGCCTCGGGTAAGACACAAGGTTTTAGGAGTGCGAATTGTTTTGAATATTACAGATCCAACAAAATGTAAAGATAAATTATTGAGGGATGAAAGTGATTAGGATGAAGTCTCTGGCCTCCCAAGTGCTGAGCCCTCCATTAACAGTCTGAAAGATTCATTCCTCCAGGTAGCAACCATCCTCACCATCTTCTACCGCGTTGACCTCACGGTTGCTGATCTTCAAGGGTAGCCCTCCAGCACAGGCACAACTAACAGCCTTTTGAGCAATTAAAGTGAAACCTAAGCCAAACTTGTCAGATTTATACGGGATATCTGGGTTTTTTCCCTAGATAGTGCATCCACCTTCTTCCACCACTGCTTTGGCATCCTTCAGAGATGACATCCAGAGTGGAGGCCTTGTAATCTTTGGAGCAGCCTTGGTCACTGCCACCTCTTGGGGGACCTCTTAAAAGTGTTGAAAAGGAGTTTCAATGAATTCGCCGTCTAATTCCACATATCTGAAGGAATTGAGATGGCTGATCATGTATTCTTCCTCTCCATGTACGGTGATAATCTTCCCTTAAACCGGGTACTTCAGCATCTGGTGCAATGTAGAGGTAACAGCGCCAACATTGTGGATCCATGGCCGGCCTAGCAAGCAGGAATATGAAGGGCGGATGTCCATCACATAAAAAGTTGAATTGAAGGTTTGGGTTCCAACCTTTATGGGAATGTCCACCTCCCCATGTACCATCCTCTTCGAGCCGTCAAAAGCCCTTACCACTATGTTGCTAGGCTTCAAAGTCAACCCCTCATAGTCAAGTCTATCAAGAGCTTTTTTGGGTAATACATTCAGAGATGAGCCAGTATCCACCAAAACATGTGCCATAGTGGTGCCCCTACATTCCACTGAGACATGCAACACCTCATTATGCTTTCTTCCCCTCGGCGTCAGATCAGCATCTGAAAAACCTAAACCATTGTCTGCAGTTAGGCTGGCCATGCAGTCTTGAAATTGATCAGCAGATGTCTCTTGCGGTACATGGGCTGTTTTTAAGAACTTCACCAAGGCTTTCGCATGTGCCTCAGAACACAGTAGTAATGCCAGCATGGTGATTTTGGAGGGAGTTTTCCCCAATTGTTCAACTATATCATAGTCGCTCCTCTTTATAATTTTTAAGATCTCCTCCATTTCTTTCTTGGATGTCTCAGGGATAGTCAATGATTGAGCCTTCGTCCGGACAAGCTCCACTTGAATACTCTTTCCTCGAGTCTCAGCAGCAGGAGTGTTGGTAGGAATGATAACAGGGGTTGTAACGACTTTGTCAATGGGAGTACTTGCAGAGATGATTATGGGTAAGGAAGTAACCTTTGAAGCAGCTGCATAGATGATCACGGGTCCAGAAAACTGCTTTTGCGGGTGTAATTTCTGGAGGAAAGATCCTACCGTTTCGAGTAATTTTGCTAGTTCCGGCAATATTGCTGATGTCAGAATTTTCTTCTTCAGAGTTTATCTCTTTGGCGGCCGGCCAGTCTTGCTTGACGCAATGGTAGTAAATGTCCCCTCCGTAATTCCATGGCACGATCTTGTCTGATTCACATGGGACTGGCCCAAGCATTGTGATTATTAAAGGAGCTGCTTTCGGAACTGATGTAATTCTAACGGGTCTTTTGGTGGGGACCCTGGAAGAATTGGCGGAAATGGTAATGATCAAAACATCTTCAACAGGAATAGGTGAACAGGAGTCTTTTCAAACAAAATCTCTTTGTTACCTATCAGGCACTGAATGTCTGCCTTCAACAAAGGACAGCCAAATGGTTAGGATAAGCAGAGATGGCAAACTTTATTACAGCCCGTGAACACACCGGCTTTCAACAATTTTATCTTAATTGTTAGAAGTGGGGTCATGAGTTCATCAACTGCGGTAACAAACAAATCTTCTTCAACGGCATTGGTATTGTGACCATGTCTGGGCATAGGAGCAGAAATGACATTTGGCTTCTCGGGCGCATCAAACTCAATTTCCTTTGCTTCAATGAGGTCTTGTATTTTGTTCTTCAAGGCCCAACAATTATTAGTATCGTGACCAGGACTTTCAGAGGGATATGTGCAACGGGCATTGGGATGATAATGAGGGGATGTTGTATTGGGGGTTTTCAGAGCTTCTTTCAAGGTCACCAAGTTGGATCTTAGCAGATAAGGTAATACTTGAGACGGAGTCATGTTGATTCTGGTAAACTGCCTGACTGGCCTTTCTACCCTTGGTTGATTATTTCTTTGTTGATCAGATGTAGGCTTTGGGATCATAACAGCCCCCCACCATTGGTCGGTGTTCAGCTCTATCTTAGTTTCTTTGCGGATATACAACAACTATTTATTTCTTCCCGATGAAAGGCTTCCTTACAGCTGTTGAAGAAGATGTGTCTTTCTAGATCTTTCCATTCTTAATACCGGCTTCTATCCTCTCTCCGATTAATATTAGTTCAATGAAGCAAACATATGAACTTCCGATTAAAGGATTGAAGAAGGGACCACACAAGGTGCCTAAGAACATGTCTACCAACTCTCTCTCAGATAGAGGGGGTTAAACTCTTCCAGCCAAATCTCTCCATATTTGTGCATAGTCCTTGAAACCTTCATTGGACACCGTGGCCATACTCTGGAGTTGAGTACGGGTAGGTGCCAAATCAGCATTGTATTGGTATTACTTGTAGAAAGCTACATCAAGATCTTCCCAATTGTGGACGTTGGCTCTTTCTAGTTGGTAAAACCAGTCGAGTTGTGTCCCAGACAGACTGTCTTGGAAAAAGTGCACCCATAAGTCTTTATCAGCGGTATGGGGTTGGATTTTCCTCACATATGATCAGAGATGCATTTTAGGGCATGACACTTCATCATATTTGGAAAATATAGGCACTTTAAATTTCGGAGGAATCACAATCCCCGACACTAGTCCCAATTCCTCAAAGTCCCGACTTGGCACCTTTTGGATTTCCATTGCGCTCAACCGCTCTTCAAGAAGTTTATACTTATCATCTGCTGGAGGGTACTGTCCTCAGAGTAGTCTTCTTCTTCTTCCTCTTCTTCCGATTCTGATAGGACAACTGTTTCCTTTCCCCTCTCCTTCACCGGATGTTGTTGCCAAGTCCAAAGTCATTCTTGTCTGCCCATGAAATCTTCTTCCCATGTTTAAGATTTTGGTCACCTTCTTTGTTTTCTTCTTTCTCTCTTCAGCCAGCAGAGTCTTCAACTCTTCTTGCCCTTTGGCTAGGGTCATGAGCAACTGTTGAAACTGCGTATTCTGAGCTTGGAGATCTTTCACTGTTTGCTTGAGATCCATCTTACTGAAATAAATAGTAGAGAGATGAGGAGACCTATTGCAAAAGACTTGTTTATGTTATGATGAATGATATATGCATATGCAATGTTTTCAAGGATTTCAAAGATTCAAATTCGCTTTAGACAAAAAAGGAAACACACGTTATATTAATAAGATAAAGTTTGAGTACATCAATACCCCTTGGGCAAAATAATACAAAACTCTAAGATAGAAAAGTAGTACGCATCCTCTTTGGTGCAATGTAGGCATTCAGAGTCTGCTCCTCATGAAGTAGCCTAGTGAGTTCCAAAACCTTCTTCTCGCTTGCGTAGAATTGGGCTTCGAAATTATCTTGCTCTCATTTGAGTTGTATCCAATCCCTTTGGAGATCTTCAAGAGATGTGGGCATGTCAGGATGTAGGATAGTGTATGGAATGTCTCCCTCCATGACAAGCTCAATGATTACCGGGAGAACGGAGGGGTAAGGCATTATAAGACTCTGAGCGCGACTTCGTACCCATTTGAGGTAAGGCTCAAGAGGGATGGAATTCTTGTGTCCCAAAGTCTTGCTATCCACCTTGTTTAGCATCCTCCAAGCTCGGATAAATCTTTGGCGAAGACCTTGATCGTCGTTGTCGTAGTCGAATACCAAACCTTGAATCAGCATCTCGTGCGGGCCATACCTTTGGGAATAACCAAACTTCCTTAAGGCTAAGCATGGGTTGTAAGTGATTCCTCCCCTAATGCCAAGTAAAGGTACATTAGGAAAATCTCCACAACGGTCAACAATGATAACATTCTCTTTGGAACGAGAGCACCGATGAATGTCCGAATGTTTGAGAGTCATCAACCTTTCTAACCACCTTGAACCTTGCTCATTCTTTAAGACTGGTTGGGGAAGATGAGAAATAAACCATATTTCCAAGAGAGGAGTGCAACATATAAGGACACCTCTTTTCCTCATTGTGCGAGTGTGAAAAAAGTGTAGGATATCCCCTAGCAATGTAGGCACCGGGTTGCGTGATATGAAGATTTTGACAGCGTTGACATCTATGAGTTGGTCAGGATTAGAAAAAAAAACCATCCCATAGATGAGGAGAGCCAAAATATCCCCAAAGGCTTGCAAGTCTAAGGAATTCCAACAGCTTTGGGCTTCCTCAAACAGAAACTTTGCTAAGAAACCTTTGACACCACTCCTAGTTTCCCAATGAGTTGTGACATCAGATAAGTGCAAGTATAGAGCATGAGCAATCTCGTCTGGCTTTGGATCTCTTTCCGTACCGTTGAAAGGTAGTTGATTGAGAATGGGAATCCTCAAGAGTTGGGAGAATTCTTCCAAAGTAGGCACAAGTTGATAGTCGGGAAATGTGAAGCAATGGTGCAAAGGATCAAAGAACTAAAAGAGCACCTGCATCATATTCTCATCTGTGTTGGAGGTGACCAAGTTGAGTAGACGACCATGTCTCTCGGTGAATGGAGAGTTCTCAGGAATCCTTGAAACTAGCTCCTTAAGCTGTGGGGGGGTCCTCACAAGGTTGACTTGAATATTTTTCCTGTGAAGTGAATCCATATCCTACAAAATAAGAACAAAGATGAATCCAAAAATCCTTGAAATGGTTAGTGGATGTATATGATGTTCATGATGTCCATGATGTTATGTACAAGTATGCATATACAAACAAAGAAAACAAGTCCTAGGTTTAGGCTTGCATGGAGTTTTTTAGGTAAGTACCCTCTTGAAGTTTAGTCGGCTTAAACCTGTCCTAGTAATAGTAACCTGGTTCTAAGGAGCTCAATATCACTGGATTGTTTCCTTGGTCATTGTTTCAACTCAAGCCTCTTTAATGGCGACCGAAATATCCCAAGAAACCAAACCTCAATGAGTGTAGTATCGAGTATCTACCAACTTCGGACTGCACCAAAGTTGGTCATCTCACTACATCCTAAAGGCCAAGTTGGTCAAGTAAAGGTTCTAGAAGTTCATTAGTGCTTCATGACATCACTCAACGGCCCCGTATTCTCTTTGATTAACTCAAAGGCTACCGGTACCCACAAATATATTGCACTAACATAGCTATTTGCTTAGATCATGTCGGTATACCCCGCACAGTTTCTACAACCTATTGCTACTTACCTATAATGTATCCCAAATCCGGGTAGAGGATTCAAACCCAAATAAAGAACCATAATGTAAAGCATACAAGTCAAACAATGTAAGCGAGTAAATGTGATCTAAACCCTAAGGTAACCCCACTTTTAGAATAATCCCCAGCAGAGTCTCCAGTTCTGTGATACGGTGGGAGAACTGACTTGGTTGTTTTGCGTTTTATCGCAAATATTGCGGTTAGTAAGAGTCGCCACCGACTTTTCTTTTATCTAAAAGGAATGGTAAAAAATCACAGGAAAGACCTTTGAGATTGTTTCTTGAGTTCCGGGGGTAGATTATGAAAAGGGAAGGTATTAGTAACCTCTTCATCCATGGTTTTCCATGGGCTCTTAGCTACTTGTTAGATCACTTGCTTTTTGTTTGAAATTGTGTTTTGTGTGGTTTTGAAAGTATTTTTTATAAGAGGTCATTGTTTAGGAAATCTTTGTAATGATTCTCGTTTGTAAGAATGTATACAAAGATGTTTGATCTTTTTGAAAATGTTTTCAATTTTGTAAGATGTCTGGAAATGTGTGTGTTTATTTTGAAAATTTCAAGGATATTTGTTTTGAAATGGAGCAAGTAACTAAAAGTAATCTACCTACTCAAATGTCTTTCTTGTTCATTTTCTTTTCCTTTGATATTGTTGTCTTACCATTGATTTGGTAAGCAACCCTATCTTTGGATGTAAACGGGACGGGCATGGGTCATCGTATAACCATGATTAGCAATGTTGCAAAGTATCTTAGCATTTTTGAGGGACTAATATCATTTTTGTAAGGCAACTTTGAATAGCGTCATCGAGGGACTATGATCTTGTATTTGTTTTTTTTTTTTGCTAAGACACTTTACATGCGTAATATGGCCATTTTTGTAAGGCAACCAAGTGGGATAACCCTAGGGGTGTTTTGTTTGCAAGTGTGTCATTTTCATGCTTGATTTTGTCTTGAATTAGGGTTTTCTATTTGATTGATTTTATCTTGCCATACAAACCCTAATTACTAGCATGTTATATAAAAGCGATAAATTGCAAAATTTAAACGTCCTACGCTATTACAATATTTGTGGGAGGGGGGAATACAATTTATGAATGGGAATTTGCAATAATATAAACCTAATCAAGCTATTACAACCAAATTGAATATGTACAAATATTGGAATAAATAATGTACAAGATAATTTAAATATGCAAAGATATGTAAATGCAAAAGAAGATTTTGTTTGGTTTTTTCATGTGAAAAAGTTTTAAACTAAACCTAATAAACGAATCAAGATTATCTCAAATTAATTAAGAAAAGAAATTATTTTTAGAGAAGGTTTTTAATAAACCCTAATTCTAATTTATCAAAAGGAAATAAATTTCTTTAAGAAAAGTATGTATTTTTGTATTTTTTTTTTGTTTTGAAAAATAATATATGGTATTTATGAGGTATTTTGGTCTTTTGTATTAAAAATAATATGCTTAATGAGTGTGAAGAAAAAATAAATATTAAATTTAATTTACAAGTTTATTATAAAAATATATATGATATGTAACTAAAAATAAAATATTTTCTATGAGAAAAATAAAATAAAATGAACCAAAATATAAATCTAGCATTTTTACATTTTTTATGATTTTTAATATTAAGGAAAATATATTTAATAAAATAGAAATGAAAATAAAATGAATAATAAAAATATATGGGCCAGGGGTGCTGCAAGCAAACAGGGGTAGGAAGTTAGAAAAAAAACAAAGCCCAAAGTTCCAGAAGCCCACAATTCCAAACAAAAAAATAAAACTGGAAAAAATATGAAAAATTGCAAAAGGCAGCGCCAAGGCTCGAACCCATGTATCTTTCTGATTTCTCCATGAAAATGGAAAGTCCAAACATGAAAATTACAGTGTTCCTTCCCACGATTTCAACCATATAATTCATGTAAACTAAAATTCAAAGATCAAAGTTAATTTTGCTTTCCCTAATTTAAAACCTAATTCTTACAGAAAATTCAAATCCAAAATTCTATATGCACAGTTAATATAAATGAAAACTATGAACATGGTTAGATTTAATGCAAGGATATCTACATTTTTCTTTCACAAATCAGGACCAAAGGATGCTTGTATGAAGAGATAGAAGTTTGAGTTCTTACCTCTTTCAGTTGAGATCGTGAATGGAGTTTGGACAAGTTTTGAGAAGGCCTGAGGATCTGTTTAGCTTGCCTGGACCTCCCTGAGTGTGTTCCAATCCTTACTTTGCCTTGAAGGTTCCTGAATCTCCCTACTCAAGTCAACCTGCAAGCTTGAAATGTAAAAATGGCAGATGGAGAAGTCAGAGTTACAGTGAGGGAACCAAGGTCTGGAACACTTAGAGATGATGTATATTAAGTGTTTAGATGGTTAGAACTCAAAACGCACGAGTGGTTTTTGAGATTGCTATGTAAGGTGCCAAAACTGTAAGTTATGGAGGATTTTTAGTGATAGAGTGTTTGGGAGAGTTTATGAGCTTT
The DNA here is from genome assembly GCA_948472305.1 of Vicia faba. Taxonomy (NCBI): domain Eukaryota; kingdom Viridiplantae; phylum Streptophyta; class Magnoliopsida; order Fabales; family Fabaceae; genus Vicia; species Vicia faba. The sequence goes on along the minus strand of OX451737.1, from coordinate 206,164,840 downwards.
AACAATCGTGTTATAGGTTGTAATGTATTTGTGTATAAGTATAGAAAAGGTTTTGGATCAATTCCACACCAGGCTTTTGAGTTATAGCCTTTTGGCTCTATAACTTGCTTTTGAAGCAAAGTGAGGAGACAAGTCCATAAGTGTTGTACAAGCATGGTCTGGTTTGGTAGAGGTTTCAGGAAAGTTGCTCTTTGTTGTGGATTTGCTTATGTGCAGAGAAAACAGGTGCAAGGCTCAAGGAGTGGAAAGTTGCAAAAGTAGTGCTTTATCAAAATTGAAATGGCACCTTTGTGCCAAAAATGGAATTGTTCTTGTACAATGCATTTAATGTTTGGCTTAAAGCTTCCAACATCTGTGAAAATAATTAATTAAGTAGTGAAATTCAAGTTAGGAGCCTACAAAGTAAGATTTGTTCAGCAAGCTTGAGGATTTGAATTTTGTTCTTCATGATATGGCTTGAAATCAAAGTGAGGAATTGCCAACTTCATCTCTTCGATTATCCCTACTGAAGAATGATCTCAAGGAGTTCTTGGACATTTTGGAAAGCTTGAAATGTGATCTACAACTCATATTTGAATTACTTTCAAAGATTCCCCTTGGAACTATGTGAAAAATTGGCATGAAGTTAGGTCAAAAACCTGCCTAACTAGGGAAGTTATTTTAGTTCATGAGCATGTATTCACAAAATTATATCTTGAGATCCAAGCATCTTTAGGAGAAATTGTGTGAATAAAAGTTGTAGATTTCATGGAGATATATAACTTTCATGTTGGGAACTTGCTTTGTATCATCTTGTATCATGGTGATAATTTGGCTTAAAGTTGAGAAAAAAAAAAGAAATTTTCTATACTTAGAAAATTTTCTAAGTTAGAATTTTTCAACTTTTCAAATCCAAATCTTAAATATTTGGTTTCTTGATGAACAAGTTTCACATTTTTACATGTTTTGATGAATTGTGATCCTTCTTGAATTTGACCAAAAAGTCAAAGTTTGACTTTTCAGCATATAATTGACTGAAAAATTCATCTATCAATCCAATGGATTTGCAATATTTTAAACCATGTCATTAGGTCAAGATGAAGCAATTGAACTATTGAGAACATGCTTTAAACCAATTGACCATTTGCTAAGTCAAAAATCAGAAATTGCCTTTTCTCAATCAAAACCCTAATTTTGACCATTTTGCCCTTTTGATGATTTGATCAAATTTCTTGAGGAATTATGGTCCAAACTTGATCAAATGATACATATGAGTCTAAGATGTTGATGTGGATAAAAAATTATGAAGTTTGACTGTAAATTGGCCATGGTTGACTTTTTCCCCAATACAACTGATTTTTAGGTCAACTATCCAATTAACTGATCAAAAATGTGATTCAAGGCTTGAAACTTGACATGAGTATTCTTGGGGGTCCATGATGATCCTTGAAAGCCACGTGAAGCATTGATAGTTCAAAAATCCTTGTGCAAACTCAAACCCCAATTTTGGTCATCAGTGCATGAGGAGGTGTCTTGAGCTGGTCAAACCCTAATCCAGTCTTGAGTCAAAGAGATCTTGTAAGGAAATTCTTGATAAGTGAGAGGGCAAATTTTGGGGTACAACAGCATCGACCCAAGATGTTACGCGTCGATCCATGTAGTCTGGTTTTTGACAGAATCTTTTTGAAAAGGCTCTAACTTGGGTTTTCGGACTCCGTTTGAGGTTCCGTTCGAAGCGTTCAATAGCTAACGCGATGAACTACATTCTTAATGATTAAAATGAAGAATAGGAAGAATAATCCTAGTATCCAAATTAGGACTAGATTTAGTTCCCGCGTTAATTGCTATGTTGATTTTTGTGAAGAATGATGAGGATGAGATGATTATAGATTTCTGTTTGGTTCATAACAGCAAGATTAATGAGGATAATAATGGAGTATTAAAGAATGAATGATATGTAGAGGTTTGGTAATTAGAAGTAAGCCTTAGATGATTAATTAATTATAGGAGATATCACGTTGTAGGCCTATGGTCAACGTTGCAAGATTGACGATTTACTATTGTATTATTGTATGGCTGAGTTGTTGATGATAAACAATGTTTGATGAATTGTGATGTATAAATGATGTTTGATGGATTATGATGATAAATGATGTTGATGAATGATGTTTATGAAAGATGTTGAGATGCCTCTACTAAGTGGCAGCTATTGATAGGTAGGCTTCTGGCACACGATGATGTTGTGTCTAGATGTTGTTGATTATTGTGTTGTCATTACATTCATGATTGTGTCGCATACATTGAATTTCAAGATGGAGCTGATGCTCGTTAAGATGGCATGTATTGGTGAATATTAAGATGAAGGCTTATGCCTTGTTGATGCTTCTATTTATTGGATATTATTTTGAGATGAGAGTTCTGCTTCAATGGTACCACATGTATTTGCATAGTATTGAGTCGCATTATATGATTGCATAAAGAAGTTGTGTATTGATGTGGTGAATGTGTATTATTGTTGGTATTTTGTTGCAACTATTGTTGTTTATGAGATGATAAGTGGTGATTTTATGTGATCTAATATAATATATTAATTATCAATACGTTTTATTATATTGTTAGATATCTCACCCCTTCTGTTTAAATGTTACCCTTACGTTGGTAACGTGCAGGTAATCCAGAGTGAAGGTTGTATACCTTCAGTAGTTCGAGTCGGTGTCATTGCTCTGATACGTAACACTCGGGGGGGGGGGGGGGGGGGGGGGATGAACGCCTGTTGCTTTTAATCATTGATTATTTCAGTTGTTTAACCTTAGTTTGATTGTTGTTAAGTACGTGTTGCTTTGAAGTTCTTGTAACGATGGATAAAGATGTTATTAAGAATTTCGCTGCGTAGATGTTTAAGTTGTTGAATGATTTAATTAAATTATTATGTCGATAGTTCATCCGAAGTTTTAAAGTGTTATGTATCCATGTTGAATACAATGTGTTTTTAAAGTTGAATTTATGGCATCCTGACTTAGTTGTATGAATTTTATGACTCTGACTTGCATATATAATTGTCGGGTAGAATTGGGGTGTTACAAAGTTGGTATTAGAGCAAAGGTTGGTCTGTCTGACCTAGTTATCGAGTCGTAGTTGTCTAATAATCGAGTATTGTTAATTTGAGTTCTAACCATTGTTTATATTGTAGTGATAAGTTGAGATGGCTGGAAGGAATGATGCCGCACTTGCTGCTGCTTTAGAAGCAATGGATCATGCGATGGAGAATCAGCCGAATGCTGACGGGAATGCTGGATCTCGTAGCTTGGAGACTTTCCAGAGAGAGAATCTGCCTACCTTCAAAGGAAAGTATGATCCTGACGGAGCATTGTATTCGGTTGAAAGAGATTGAGAGAATCTTTCGTGTGATGGAATGCACTCCAGCGCAGAAGGTTCTATATGGTACTCATATGCTAGCAGTCAAGGCTGATGACTGGTGGCTAGAGACTTGTCAGAAATTGGAAGTTGCAGGTGAGAAGGTCACTTGGGTTGTGTTCCGTAGGGAATTTCTGAGGAAGTACTCTCCGGAAGATGTTATGGTAAGAAAGAAATTGAGTTCCTTGAGCTGAAGCAAGGGAGTATGTTGGTTGTTGAGTATGCTGCAAAGTTTGCTGAGTTGGCTAAGTTTTATCCGCACTATATTGAGGAAGATGCTGAGTTTTAAAAGTGTACCAAGTTTGAGAACGGGTTGCACCCAGAGATCAAAAAGGCAGTTGGATACCAGAAGATCTGTGTCTTTGCTGATTTAATTGACAGTTGCAGGATTTATAAGGAGGATAATAATGCTCATTACAAGATTATCAGTGAGAAGAGGGGTAAGCTCCAAAAGAATCGTGGTACGCCTTATGATACCCCAGCTGGTAAAGGTAAACAGAAAGTTGCTCAGGGTCAGAGGACTAGTGGAGGAGATGCTTCTGCTGGTGTGGTTTGTTTTAAATGTGGGGAACATGGGCATAAGAGTAATGTGTGTACTACTGAAGTAAAGAGGTGTTTCCGTTGTGGTAAGAACAAACATGTTGTATCTGAGTGCAAGCATAAGGATGTGATTTGTTTCAATTGTAGTGAAGAAGGGCACATTGGCAGTCAGTGTCAGAAACCAAAGAGGGCGCATACAAGTGGTAAAGTGTTTGCTTTGATTGAGGATTAGACAACTGTTAAGGACAGACTTATCAGAGGTACATGTTTCATTAATAGTACTCCTTTAATTATTATTATTGATACCGGTGCTACTAATTGTTTTATTGCTGCTGATTGTGTAGAAAGATTAGGTCTTATGTTGTCTTCTTTGGATGGAGAAATGGTCGTCGATACTCCAGCCAAGGGGTCGGTGACTACTTATTTTGTGTGTTTAAAGTGTCCCATGTTGATCTTCGACAGAGACTTTGCTGTTGATTTGGTTTGTTTACCGTTAAGAGGTTTGGATGTGATTTTGGGTATGAACTGGTTAGAGCATAACTATGTTCATATTAACTGTTATGACAAGTATGCGAGGTTTTCTACTCCTGAAGAAGAGGAAGATAGTATGTTGTCTGCTAGACAATTGAGGAAGTTGATGCAAGAAGAAGAGCAAATGTTATCGTTGATGGCGTCGCTATCTGTAGAGACTCAAGCTGTAATTGAGGAATTGCAGGTGGTGTGTGAATTTCCTGAAGTTTCCCCTGATGAAATTTATGATGTACCGCTAGAGAGGGAAGTTGAATTTGCTATTGATCTTGTACCTGGTACCAGACCTGTGTCTATGGCACCATACATGATGTCTGCATCTGAATTGTCAGAGTTAAAGAAGCAATTAGAAGAGTTACTTGAAAAGAAGTTTGTAAGACCAATTGTATCGTCGTAGGGTGCTCCAGTGTTGTTAGTAAAGAAGAAATATGGAAGTATGAGGCTTTGTGTTGATTATAGACAGTTGAATAAAGTGACAATTAAGAACAAGTATCCGCTTCCAAGAATAGATGACTTGATGAATCAATTGGTGGATGCTCGTGTGTTTAGTAAGATTGATTTGAGGTCGGGTTACCATCAAAATAAAGTGAAGGATGAAGATATCCAGAAGACGGCTTTCAGAACGCGTTATGGACATTATGAGTATTCGGTGATGCCTTTCGGTGTTACTAATGCGCCAGGAGTATTCATGGAATATATAAATCGTATCTTTTATACTTATTTGGATCGGTTCGTAGTGGTGTTTATTGATGATATTTTGATTTACTCTAAGTCAGAAGAAGAGCATGGAGAACACTTAAGGGTAGTTGTAATACCCCAAATTTGTCCTACCCTTTTACTTCCTATCTGGCTTACGCACTTTTGCATTTTTCTCACATTTGGTCATCTAACACATCATGCATCATTAATCAATAAATTGGCATGAGATCATGGATTTCGAGGAATAAGGGTTGGTGTATGGCTTTAAGGCTCCCATCTTCGCACAAGCTTGTTTCGGTTGATTTCTCCATTAATAATCTGTTTGAAGCTAGGTTTTCATTTCATGGACCTTATCATCATCAAGCTACGATGCTATTCTTTTCTTCTCAATGTCAAGTTGCAAGGTTTTATGAGACGAAGCTAAAAATCAGGGTTTATACATTTTCATATTTGAGCTTGTCAGCATTCTACTTGAGGTTCATTCCATATCAAGGTATTCGCATGTCTCATCTTTCATATTCATCTGCAAAGAATCCCTCAGGGCATAGTCATTATCATCTATTGAGAAGGGGTCCAAGACGTCGTTATTCTAGTGCTCATATAATCGGGACATGGTACAAGATGTTGATTGTGATCAAGGTGTCGTTATTTCAAATGTTTATTGCTTGACACGCAAATTTGGTTTAGATCGGAAAATTGAATTGAATTAGGGGTTCACTGAAGCTGTGGTTTGATTAGAATTCATTCATCAATATTTGAAGTGGATTTGGAGAAAATCAAAGTTCTTAAATATTTGCGTAGCTTTTCTTGGAATTCAAACCACAAGTATGAAAAAGCATGCATCAAATTCATCCAACCATCAAAATATCGTCCAAATAGCCTCTCTTGAATTCATTCAAGATTCATGTCTCTTTTGGATACCTTGCAAATATTTTGGATTCATACCATTTATTTGAATTCATACAAAGGCCATTTCATTATGTGGAAATAAAGTCAACATACATTACAATTATTCAAATACATACAAGTCCAAATTCCATTACAATTATACATAACATCTATACATTTTTACCAAAACCTATCCTAATTTTCAATCATTCTCCGTGTTTCAAACTTCAAGCTTCCAAAACTTCGCGTTATGCGCCTTTGTTCCAACTTCACATCATCTTGATATGAACCAAACCTGCAAAATATTGGATAAACTGTCATAAGCATGAACCGCATACACTACACTTCCATTTGCCAAAACCAATTCCCTAACCATTCTCTAAGGGCAGCCCTGCACATAAATTACTGCAACAGAAAACAACAAACTAACAGCTTCATAACTAACTTTTTCCTAACTTCTAACTATAACTAATTTTCCATTTCCCAAACCATAACTAACTTAACAAACCATAAACAGCATAAATAACAATAACCAAAACTGATATAACAAAAAACTGCATCTTAACTTCCAAAACAAAATTTCTGTTAACCACTCTCAAACCAATTACCGAAAATTCCTAACTGTATCCAACCTTCTAACCAACTGCCACATAAACCTCTCAACAGGTTTCTAACCCTCCTCTAACTAACTTCTAACCAACTGTAACTGTATCTACCCTTAACCAACTTCCAATTGTCAAAAACCAAATTAACAGAATTTTTGTTGACCACCCTGCTAACCTCCTAACTGAAAAAAAAACAAATTAATTGAAACAGCTCCAAAAGAACTTCATAACCAATTTTTGGTAACCATATATAGAATCATTTTCACAAAAGAGAGCTAGAGGATGATTTTTAGAAACCACAAAAATCTCAGAGATCACAAATAGAAAAAGAGGGCAGAGGGGGATTCATTCTGAAAAAACTCACGAAAACTCTCACAAAAATGAGGAGATTACCTCTACTTTCTCTTTGCTTCGTCTTCTCCAATAATCACTTCATTCAATCTGCTGTAGCCTCAACTTCTCTGGATTCTTGCTGCATCTGTAACCGAATCTTTATCGTCTTCAATTCGCTTCAACCTTCAACTTTCACACAAGTTTCTCCAACTGCATCACTACAAGATCTCTGAAACGGCATCAGCATAAATTTCATTCTCATCGCAACGCATCGAAGCACAGATCAACACAACACATCACTCTATAAACCTTCACGCCCAAGATTGAAACACAAAGATAGAGCGAATAATCGAAATAAAAGAAGAATGAGGAGAAGAAAAGAGATCCTTACCTGAAGGTGGATTACCGGCGAGAGCGGACCACCTCAACGACATACCAAGGAAATTCGTAATAGCAACAATCGGCTCCTTCGCCAAATCGGTGGCATCTTTTATCAACCTCCATCATCATCTCCGAACATCACTGCATCTACAACAACAACACTTTGTTGCATCACTGAATGAATTGAAGATGAACGAAGACTTGGAGACGCGGAGACGATTACTCACGGTCGTGTGCGACAAATCTGAGAAGGAATCGGAGAAAACGAGGAAGTGACGACATTTACGGCGGAGATGGAATCGGAAGCCAGCATCGGAGCACCGTTGATGGACGAAGAAGAAAACTCAAGGAAGGCGGAGGCGCCGCCGCTGTTCCGTTCGTGAAGGAGAGGACGAAGCATAGTTCTCAAAAAACCCTATTCCCTTTTCAATTTTCATATACTTTTTTTTCATTTAGTTTTGACTGTTTTATTATTCTATGTTTTATTTACTTAAATCAAATTAATAATAATTATAATTAAGAAAATAATAAATAAAATGTTAAAAATCTTTTTGGGCAAATTACTTCAACACCCACATTTCTAGACTTCATACCCCCTAACTCTTCTATTTTTTCCTTTTTTTTTATTATTTTAATTTTTCTCTTTTAGTTTAATTTTTTTCCCTCTCAATTGACAATAAAAATAATAGAATGTTTTAGAATAGAATTTATTTTTTAGAATTTCGATTAGAATTTTTTTATTTTATTTTTCATATTCGATAATCATTTTTATTGCCATTTTCTAGTCAAGATTTTTGTAGCATCGACATAACTCTTGCAATGTGGAATGCCCGGGGTGAATTCTTCAATCACTTGCCCAAGGGAACTTTGATAGAATTTTCTTACCGCTTGCACAATTTTGAAGAGGCAACGGACCTTCTCCGTTCGGTATTGTCGCAAATCTATTTTATTCTCCATTTTCGTATTTTATCGCAATCCATATGCATACTAACATCAGGTAGAAATTTCCCCTTTAACCTAAGTCTTATGGCTACTAACGCATAATAACATTAGGTTTAGAAATAGGCTAATTCCCCTTTAACTTTTCTTTCCCTTTCGCATACGCATCCAAAACTAAAACTTCTTTTCTTTCAAAATTCAAAACACTTTAAAACTATTGATGAGAATCATGTTTTTTATTAGTACGAGAAATGATAAGCGGGTCTCTTCTCGATCTTATTGTTCTTCATCTCAAGCATAGGTGTGGTTCAATTCTCAAAAACTCCTTTCATGACTAAGTAGAAAAATGGCTAATATCTCTCTCTTGAGGTCAATCAGTCATCATCTATAACAAAATACAAAAAAACCAAAATCAAATCTTTTGTGTGCTCGAGCACTTTTCTTTTAAACCCCTTTCAGATAAGGACACGATTAATTTACTTTTGTGCCAACGCGTAAGTCTCCAAAGGTCGAGCTGCGACAGAAGGCGGAATTAACTTCGTCCATAAAAAACACAAAACAAATAAAAACATATGAGCCGAACTACGGTAGCTCTGATTCCTTAAAAAGGATACGTAGGCATTGGGGTAGGGCCCAGGCGAGCACAATTTTATTTTCACTACATTCTTTTCCCCTTTCTTTTGCATGCATTCCCTTCAGTAGTATAGTAAACAGTAAGCATAGATTAAACACACCCATAAGATAGATAGCAAGAGTGGATACCGTAGAGTACTACGGGCGTGTGGGGTGCTAATACCTTCCCCTCGCGTAACAGACTCCCTTACTCGATCTCTCAGTCGCAAGACCGTGACTTCTCCCTTCTCAGGTTTTCTCGATGTTTACCTTTCCCTACATGTGGGATAAAAGACGTTCGATGGCGACTTCATTGTTTTGATGATTTTCAGCCGGTTGTTTTAGCTGGCGACTTCACTGGGGACTAGGTCGACAAAATGCTGGTCCATCCCGGAGTCGCTCCTAGCTCTTGTTTTCTTTCCTTAGGGTGTTTATTTTTATGCTTTCAGTTTACTCATTTGTACATGTTTGCATTGCATTTTATGGCTTTCCATAATCTGTTATCTATTATGATGAACTATGTTCTCTATGTTGGGTTGGGATGTCACTTTTGAGGTAAAAGGCCCAGTACCCAGGCCAGAGTGCACTAGGACACCTAGGAATAGAGTGGGGGCATGACGGCTATAGGACGTGGTCCGATTAGTGCAGTCATGTCATATACCACGCTCGGATGAGGTTCAAATGAATTACTATCGGCACCCACGTCTGTGGGCAAGCCCATAGCACTTTCAGGCGAACCCGTGATTTTCGAGTTACCATTATCTTACCCTGACCTAGTTTTCACCCGTGAGTGGGGAGGGAATTTCTATCACATGTACAGATGGTGACTATGTGCAGATGGTTACTCGTGCTTAGATGGTAACTATGCTCAGGCAGTGACTATTGGCTATGATCCGGATTTCTGTTCTGACTTTATGCAGATGCTATATCTTGTTGGTGACCGTATGGTTCTCAGATTTATTTTCTGAGATCCTGACTTGTTTACCTGGAGGTTCATTCAAACCTTCAATCTTGGTATTCCCAGCATGTTCAGAAATGCTCAACAGTATCCAATGTTCCAGAAGCCTCGACCCCGTACAATGGGAGATCCACAGGGTACTTGGTTTTTATATATGCAGAAGTTATGTCGGACCTCTGATCTGATGATACTCACATGATCCAGAGCAGTGCAGCAACCTTATTCAGGAACGATGGAACCATGATCCTCTTTGATCTCATGCCTTTGCATACATAACATGGCTAACTGCATTCTTAACATACATGTTCTGTTATTTTCAAGGAATCATATTTGCAAGTCTTGTGCCAAAATTCTTCCATCCCTTACTTGCGCAAAAACAAAATCAAAGCACGCAAATTCCTTGGAAATGACAAAACATGACATGGCATTCATTCATACACTCCATGTATATTCATGCATTCATTACAGGTATCCGAAGATTGGGGATTCTTATTCAGACCTGGGGTTCTCTTCAAAGGCTCAACTTGGTTTCTCACCGCACGTGTTCAGGGACCAGCTATGGAATGACTCTGAGTGGTACATGCAAGCTTTGGCTCGTAGTGAGAAACTTCTTCAAGCAAAAAGATAATGGATTAAATACTCAGATAAGCCAGGTCATGGAAACTCTGATGATGATGTCTATTATTTCTTTAAGACGTGATATGCTTGGTGATGCATATTATACTGGGGCACCTGGCCAATCGATTGAAGACAGTATGTCATCCAAAGACAATGTCCAAGACAGGCTCAATCCAGAGACTACTTTGTTCACATCAAATCTAAAGGGGAATTCTCTCGCACACTCGAGCATCAAGACTACAGAAAGTCGTCAAGATCAGCAAGTCCATACGGAGTCAAGTCTCCTCAACAGTGGCAATCATTGGTTTCTTTACTGCATTTTCATTTGCATTCTTGCTTGTTTGTTTAAACATTGCTTGTATATAGAAACTTGTCTATTTTTGAACGAAAATCTTAATGCAATAAGTATGCTCGTCTTGAAGTGTTCCTTTCACTTTTACTCATCCATTTGTTATCACTCTTTAAATGTTTTGCTTGCATATTGATGCCAGATTTCCTAGTCTTATGCTTAGATAAAGATTCAAAGGAGGATGACGACAATCTGAAAACGCAAAATCTTTGGTTGGTACGCTTTTGAGTAAGACCCTGCTGACGATGTACATGCCTTGTTTCAATCCCCAAACACCGGAGATATAAGGGAGATAGACCCTCGTCAACCCCTATGAGCCTTCGAAGTAGGCGTTTCCTTTCTGTTCAGAAAAAAACCCTCATTTCAACCCTGGGGCGGGTAGTGTTCAGCTAATCTGTTCAAGCATTCAGAACTCATCAAGAGTGTGCATCCAAGGATACGACAATGGTTATCCATCAAAGGATTGAGAAAAGTCAAAACCACAATGGTTCACCCTCATCTAACAACAACGTGCATCAATTAACAATATCCCAATGGATATCTCTCGCACATCAGGAGGTCGACAGATGACAATACAACAATGACTATCCCTTGTCTATCAAAGACTCAGGCAGTCACGATCACTTCCAACAAATCAAAGACAACGCAAAGATCAACGACTTGTTCAAAATGAAAAAATACGGATAAGAAAGAAACAAATATCCCCGCCAAGTCGAAACTTGAAAACAAGTCGCTTAGGCAAAAATTGGGGCATCCCGCTGGACTTCCAAATCAAAATTCAAAAAAAATTGTCCAGGCAAAAATTAGGGAAAGCAAGAAGAAATTGAAAAGCCTAAAAGGCGAGAAAAGGATTACCAATGAAAATCCTCATCAAAGAACAAAGTCGTTTGATCAGACACCAAAGGCAAAGAAGTTAGTGACTATCGTGTCCAAGAAACCTCAGTGGTTCCTCAATCATCACAAACTCTTCTCGAGAGATGAATGCTTGTATCGGGTCAACTGAACATAGGAATGGAGAACATCATGGAGAAGGGGTGGGCACCAAATAATTTTGAGCCTAAAATCTTTTTTTCTAAAAACCGTGAACCAGGCCACGTTACAACCCATAAAAGTCCTAACTGAAGCATGGGTCAATTCGAAAGCGTGCTACAACGAGATAGCGTTTAACTGACTCCTAAGAGGTACGTCTCAACATCTGTTTTGGCATCATATGCTTGCATTATCTTTCAAAAAAAAATTGTTTCTCTCTAGCTAGTGACTCGTTCACAACAGACTCATGACGTTATTTCATTCAAAGTTTTTTTTTAAACTTCAAGACTTTCATATGTGTTGCATTAGGATTATCATTCTCATAATAAACATTCTTCTGCATACAAAACAACTGATTGACATCAAGCAAGTTTGCACAATGAACAATCGGTAAAGAGCTCAATCTTGTCAGAGAAGAGAGGCTTGAATACCCCGTTGAAGCAAGAATCAGCTGCCACAAGAGAAATGACTTATCCAGCAGCATGTTAAACCAGAGATTCTGTCAAGAGAAATCATCTTGGTACTTCACAGTTTGAGTACAATTCAGGGATGAAGTCAGCAGAGCCTGCCAATCTGGGGCAATCAAGTCGAGAATCAATCTCTCCAAGCTCAGCCAAATCTGGGGCACTCCCTTTAAACTGCCAATCTGGGGCAATCAAGTCGAGAATCGATCTCTCTAAGTTCAGCCAAATCTGGGACATTCCCTCAAAGTGATCAATCAAAGGCTATCACGTCGATAAATCTCTTCAAGCTCAATCAATCAGTGGTTATCACATTGAGGAATCTATTCAGAATTCAGTCAACCTGGGCAGTTACGTCGAGATTCGACAAATCTCTCCAAGAAAGCTGTAATCAAGAGCAGTTTTTTCGTGGCTCAAGACATTGGGGCAGGCCACCTCATATCGTATTATGGCACGAATATTCTGATCTCCTATTCAACATAGATATTCTCAGAGACCCTCTAGACAGGGGCATTCCTCATCCGTACTTAGTTGTTCGAGTCAATTATGTTGTACGAAACTACGATCAAGCTAAAAGCATCATGACAATCAACCTGACTTGACCAGCGCACAAAGCTGCCTTCATCTACCACATGCAATTTCAAATCTGATTCCCCAAGTGAATTCAGAAAATCTAGAATCGTCTTTTGACTCAGCACGCGTAAGTGCATCCTCAGTGGAGTTAATCAAGAGCATCCCCAGTAAAGCTAAACTGGGGCATTCGTAGAGCTAAACCGGGGAATTCGCAAAGCTAGACCAGGGAATTCGCAAAGCTAAACCGGGGCATTCGCAGAGTTCAACCGGGGCACTCGTAGGCGTCCATGCCCATCTCTTATCCCCAAGTGATTCAAGAGATAATTCCCCAGTGTGCGTAAACTTGGGACATGTATTCAGAGAGATCCACATGATGTTCAATATCCATTCTTCGGCATATTCACTTCTATCACTCCCCCAATAGTTCAGGATGTTTGGAAGTCTGGCCGGGTTATCTCTTCCCAACGGTATGATTCAGAATCCAGCATCATACTTGAAGACTCGTTTCATCGGCAACTTAATCTCCAGAAGAGTCATCAACAATCTTAGGTCTTCAAAGAGCTCCCCAGTGCGTACTCTTATCAGCATCCCCAGCAACCTTTGATACTACAGGCTTCCAGCGTCAATATACTGACATCCCCAATGATGAGCAATGGCTCCCAGCAAGCTTTCACTTATCCCCATGAAGTTTATTTCTTCGCATTGCATATAGTTATCATTACATAACATTGCACCCTCAAAAGCGCGTAGCTGATCCATCAGAGTGGATCTTTGCGTCAAAAGAAATTCAAACATGCATACAAAGCATAAGCCAGATCAGGTACCTTACACAAAGACCTGAATTATTCAAGGACAACAATACGTCCCTACAGGAGGGTATCATGCCCAAAGTCCCTAGTCGGTGACCTTCACCTTTTCAATGCCAAACAAAATCAATACACTTTGTCATTCTAAACCCAGTTCTTGTCTGGTAGTCGGTTCCCTAAACACCCGTCCGTGTCCATTCCCTAAACACTCGTCCGTGTCCATTCCCAAACACTCGTCCGTGTCCATTCCTAAGCACTCGTATGTGTCAAGTTTCCTAAACACCCACTCGGGTCAGTTATTCAAACACTCGTCCGTGTTTAACTTTTGATACTCGTCCGTATCTTCTTTTAATACTCGTCCGTATTGGTTCAAGCACTCGTCCGTGTTTATACTTTTGATACTCGTCCGTATCTTCTTTAAATACTCGTCCGTATTGAATCAAACACTCGTCCGTGTTTAACTTTTTGATACTCACCTGTATCTTCTTTCAATACTCGTCCGTATTGAATCAAACACTCGTCCGTGTTTATACCTTTTGATACGCGCCTGTATCTTCTTTCAATACTCGTCCGTATTGAATCAAACACTCGTCCGTGTTTATACTTTTGATACTCGTCCGTATCTTCTTCCAATACTCGTCCGTATTGAATCAAACACTCGTCCGTGTTTAACTTTTTGATACTCGTCCGTATCTTCTTTCAATACTCGTCCGTATTGAATCAAACACTCGTCCGTGTTTAACCTTGGATACTCGTCCGTATCTTCTTTCAATACTCGTCTGTATTAAATCAAACACTCGTCCGTGTTTAACTTTCTTGATGCTCATCTGTGTCGCTTATCTAAACAATCATCATGTCGTAACCCATGTTTCCTTCGTCGAACCTGAGATCGCCTCTTGGCTAGGTTCTTCCTTCAAATCATTGTCGAACCTGAGATAGCCTCTTGGCTAGGTTCTTCCTTCAAATCATCGTCGAACCTGAGATCGCCTCTTGGCTAGGTTCTTCCCTGAAATCATCGTCGAACATGAGGTCGCCTCTTGGCTAGGTTCTTCCTTCAAATCATCGTCGAACCTGAGATCGCCTCTTGGCTAGGTTCTTCCTTCAAATCACCGTCGAACTTGAGATTGCCTCTTGGCTAGGTTCTTCCTTCAAATCATCGTCGAACCTGAGATCGCCTCTTGGCTAGGTTCTTCCTTCAAATCATCGACGAACCTGAGATCGCCTCTTGGCTAGGTTCTTCCTTCAAACCTTCGTCGAACCTGAGATCGCCCTTTGGCTAGGTTCTATATCAAATCACTCTCATGTGTCGCCTTAGGATTATAGGTCGCCCGTAGACCTCATCCGTTGTCTTTTCATACCAACCATTTGTCTTGTATTGGCATCACGCCACGTTACAAGTCCAATCTCTGTCTCTTCACTGAAAAAAAAAAACAAGCAAATTTCCTTTCCCCAGCAGATCACAAAATAAATAAATAAAGAAAACACTTACACTATCTCCCAGAACAAATTTTTGGCATTGGTATTTAATCATCTTCAACCTTGAACTTCCGAAAGGCACGCGCCAATCGTACTTTCAGGTTTAAGACGATTAAATAGGGGCAGCTGTAATACCCCAAATTTGTCCTACCCTTTTACTTCCTATCTGGCTTACGCACTTTTGCATTTTTCTCACATTTGGTCATCTAACACATCATGCATCATTAATCAATAAATTGGCATGAGATCATGGATTTCAAAGAATAAGGGTTGGTGTATAGCTTTAAGGCTCCCATCTTCGCACAAGCTTGTTTCGGTTGATTTCTCCATTAATAATCAGTTTGAAGCTAAGTTTTCATTTCATGGACCTTATCATCATCAAGCTACGATGCTATTCTTTTCTTCTCAATGTCAAGTTGCAAGGTTTTATGAGACGAAGCTAAAAATCAGGGTTTATACATTTTCATATTTGAGCTTGTCAGCATTCTACTTGAGGTTCATTCCATATCAAGGTATTCGCATGTCTCATCTTTCATATTCATCTGCAAAGAATCCCTCAGGGCATAGTCATTATCATCTATTGAGAAGAGGTCCAAGACGTCGTTATTCTAGTGCTCATATAATCGGGACATGGTACAAGATGTTGATTGTGATCAAGGTGTCGTTATTTCAAATGTTTATTGCTTGACACGCAAATTTGGTTTAGATCGGAAAATTGAATTGAATAGGGGTTCACTGAAGCTGTGGTTTTATTAGAATTCATTCATCAATATTTGAAGTGGATTTGGAGAAAATCAAAGTTCTTAAATATTTGCGTAGCTTTTCTTGGAATTCAAACCACAAGTATGAAAAAGCATGCATCAAATTCATCCAACCATCAAAATATCGTCCAAATAGCCTCTCTTGGATTCATTCAAGATTCATGTCTCTTTTGGATACCTTGCAAATATTTTGGATTCATACCATTTATTTGAATTCATACAAAGGCCATTTCATTATGTGGAAATAAAGTCAACATACATTACAATTATTCAAATACATACAAGTCCAAATTCCATTACAATTATACATAACATCTATACATTTTTACCAAAACCTATCCTAATTTTCAATCATTCTCCATGTTTCAAACTTCAAGCTTCCAAAACTTCGCGTTATGCGCCTTTGTTCCAACTTCACATCATCTTGATATGAACCAAACCTGCAAAATATTGGATAAACTGTCATAAGCATGAACCGCATACACTACACTTCCATTTGCCAAAACCAATTCCCTAACCATTCTCTAAGGGCAGCCCTGCACATAAATTACTGCAACAGAAAACAACAAACTAACAGCTTCATAACTAACTTTTTCCTAACTTCTAACTATAACTAATTTTCCATTTCCCAAACCATAACTAACTTAACAAACCATAAACAACATAAATAACAACAACCAAAACTGATATAACAAAAAACTGCATCTTAACTTCCAAAACAGAATTTCTGTTAACCACTCTCAAACCAATTACCGAAAATTCCTAACTGTATCCAACCTCCTAACCAACTGCCACATAAACCTCTCAACAGGTTTCTAACCCTCCTCTAACTAACTTCTAACCAACTGTAACTGTATCTACCCTTAACCAACTTCCAATTGTCAAAAACCAAACTAACAGAATTTTTGTTGACCACCCTGCTAACCTCCTAACTGAAAAAAAAACAAATTAATTGAAACAGCTCAAAATAACTTCATAACCAATTTTTGGTAACCATATATAGAATCATTTTCAAAAAAGAGAGCTAGAGGATGATTTTTAGAAACCACAGAAAAATCTCAGAGATCACAAATAGAAAAAGAGGGAAGAGGGGGATTCATTCTGAAAAAACTCACGAAAACTCTCACAAAAATGAGGAGATTACCTCTACTTTCTCTTTGCTTCGTCTTCTCCAATAATCACTTCATTCAATCTACTGTAGCCTCAACTTCTCTGGATTCTTGCTGCATCTGTAACCGAATCTTTATCGTCTTCAATTCGCTTCAACCTTCAACTTTCACACAAGTTTCTCCAACTGCATCACTACAAGATCTCTGAAACGGCATCAGCATAAATTTCATTCTCATCGCAACGCATCGAAGCACAGATCAACACAACACATCGCTCTATAAACCTTCACGCCCAAGATTGAAACACAAAGATAGAGCGAATAATCGAAATAAAAGAAGAATGAGGAGAAGAAAAGTGATCCTTACCTGAAGGTGGATTACCGGCGAGAGCGGACCACCTCAACGGCATACCAAGGAAATTCGTAATAGCAACAATCGGCTCCTTCGCCAAATCGGTGGCATCTCTCATCAACCTCCATCATCATCTCCGAACATCACTGCATCTACAACAACAACACTTTGTTGCATCACTGAATGAATTGAAGATGAACGAAGACTTGGAGACGCGGAGACGATTACTCACGGTCGTGTGCGACAAATCTGAGAAGGAATCGGAGAAAACGAGGAAGTGACGGCATTTACGGCGGAGATGGAATCGGAAGCCAGCATCGGAGCACCGTTGATGGACGAAGAAGAAAACGCAAGGAAGGCGGAGGCGCCGCCGCTGTTCCGTTCGTGAAGGAGAGGACGAAGCATAGTTCTCAAAAAACCCTATTCCCTTTTCAATTTTCATATACTTTTTTTTCATTTAGTTTTGACTGTTTTATTATTCTATGTTTTATTTACTTAAATCAAATTAATAATAATTATAATTAAGCAAATAATAAATAAAATGTTAAAAATCTTTTTGGGCAAATTACTTCAACACCCACATTTCTAGACTTCATACCCCCTAACTCTTCTATTTTTTCCTTTTTTTTATTATTTTAATTTTTCTCTTTTAGTTTAATTTTTTTCCCTCTCAATTGACAATAAAAATAATAGAATGTTTTAGAATAGAATTTATTTTTTAGAATTTCGATTAGAATTTTTTTATTTTATTTTTCATATTCGATAATCATTTTTATTGCCATTTTCTAGTCAAGATTTTTGTAGCATCGACATAACTCTTGCAATGTGGAATGCCCGGGGTGAATTCTTCAATCACTTGCCCAAGGGAACTTTGATAGAATTTTCTTACCGCTTGCACAATTTTGAAGAGGCAACGGACCTTCTCTGTTCGGTATTGTCGCAAATCTATTTTATTCTTCATTTTCGTATTTTATCGCAATCCATATGCATACTAACATCAGGTAGAAATTTCCCCTTTAACCTAAATCTTATGGCTACTAACGCATAATAACATTAGGTTTAGAAATAGGCTAATTCCCCTTTAACTTTTCTTTCCCTTTCGCATACGCATCCAAAACTAAAACTTCTTTTCTTTCAAAATTCAAAACACTTTAAAACTATTGATGAGAATCATGCTTTTTCTTAGTACGAGAAATGATAAGCGGGTCTCTTCTCGATCTTATTGTTCTTCATCTCAAGCATAGGTGTGGTTCAATTCTCAAAAACTCCTTTCATGACTAAGTATAAAAATGGCTAATATCTCTCTCTTGAGGTCAATCAGTCATCATCTATAACAAAATACAAAAAAACCAAAATCAAATCTTTTGTGCGCTCGAGCACTTTTCTTTTAAACCCCTTTCAGATAAGGACACGATTAATTTACTTTTGTGCCAACGCGTAAGTCTCAAAAGGTCGAGCTGCGGCAGAAGGCGGAATTAACTTCGTCCATAAAAAACACAAAACAAATAAAAACATATGAGCCGAACTACGGTAGCTCTGATTCCTTAAAAAGGATACGTAGGCATTGGGGTAGGGCCCAGGCGAGCACAATTTTATTTTCCCTACATTCTTTTACCCTTTCTTTTGCATGCATTCCCTTCAGTAGTATAGTAAACAGTAAGCATAGATTAAACACACCCATAAGATAGATAGCAAGAGTGGATACCGTAGAGTACTACGGGCGTGTGGGGTGCTAATACCTTCCCCTCGCGTAACAGACTCCTTTACCCGATCTCTCAGTCGCAAGACCGTGACTTCTCCCTTCTCAGGTTTTCTCGATGTTTACCTTTCCCTACATGTGGGATAAAAGACGTTCGATGGCGACTTCATTGTTTTGATGATTTTCAGCCGGTTGTTTCAGTAGTATTGCAAGTTTTGAAAGAGAAGCAGTTGTACACAAAGCTGTCCAAGTGTGAATTCTGGTCAAAGGAGATTAGTTTTCTTGGTCATGTGATCTCAGGTAGTGGCATTGATATAGATCCATCGAAGGTTGATGATATGTTGCAATGGGAAACTATGAGGTTAGCTACTGAGATTAGAAGCTTTTTGGGATTAGCTGGTTACTATAGAAGGTTTATCAAAGGTTTTTCTAAGTTGGCACTTCCGTTGACTAAGTTGACTTGTAAAGTTAGAGCTTTTGTATGGGATGTTCAGTGTGAAGAAAGTTTTAAGGAATTGAAGAAGAGGTTGACGTCGGCTCCGATTTTGAGGTTGCCTAACCCAGGAGAGCCTTTTGTTGTATATTGTGATGCTTTTAAGATGGGTTTAGGAGGTGTGCTTATGCATAATGATAAGGTAGTTGCTTATGCGTCAAGGCAATTAAGGACTTATGAGAAGAACTATCCTACACATGATTTAGAGCTTGCTGCAGTTGTTTTTGTGTTGAAGATTTGGAGGCATTATCTTTATGGTTCTAGATTTGAAGTGTTTAGTGACCATAAGAGCTTAAAGTATTTATTCGATCAGAAGGAGTTGAATATGAGGCAACAAAGATGGTTGGAATTTTTAAAGGATTATGATTTCGGTTTGAATTATCATCCAGGAAAAGCGAATGTGGTAGTCGATGCGTTGAGTCGAAAGACTTTACATATGTCGGAAATGATGGTTAAAGAGTTGGAATTAATTGAACAATTCAGAGATATGAGCTTAGTTTGCGAGGTTACACCGCAGAGTGTTATGTTAGGTATGCTGGAGATTAATAATGAGTTTCTAGACAGTATCAGAGAAGCTCAGAAGTTGGATGTGAAACTGGTAGATTTAATGGTTGGAATCGATCAGTCTGAGAATAATGATTTTAAGATAGATGTGAAGTAGTGAAAAACACAAGAAGGGGGAGTTGAATTGTAAAAAACTGAAAATCAATGCAATGAACAAGATATTTTTATCCTGGTTCGTTTGATCTCAAACTACTCCAGTCCACCCGTCAAGGTGATTTCGCCTCTCTCCAACGAGGTCTTAATTCACTATATTCAACTGAATATTACAGACTGCTTTAACAACTGCTAAAGCCTTCTTGATGCAAACCACAATCCGGTTTGTCAAGGAAACACTTTCTTACAAAAAGGATAAATCTAAGTGTGTGAATGTTTTCTACAAAACTGTATCACAACTGTGATGTATACACAACTTAAAGCTTAGAACCTAGATTGCTAAACAATGATTGAATATGAGAATGTGTAGTGTTTAGCAAACTGAGAGAAAGAAGATTTTGATCAGCTTTTATGCGTGTAAAGATTTGGAGAGCATTAGCCAATTCAATCTTCAAAGTCTTATTTATATAGCACTGAGATGTTGAACGTTGGAGCAATATTCTTGATTCAATGCTATTAACAAACTTTCCTTATCAAGCAGATCTTGTCTGGAATGAGGCCGTTGGTATTAATTTGCTTTCAATGCACAGTACCGTTGCTTACTTAATGCAAGTTCTGGCTTGGCTCATTCTGACTCTGCTTAGCTGCTGATGAACTGTTGTGTTTCTTTATCAGAGTGTTGAACGCAGTTCTGTTCATCAGACTTCAGCATATACGTGAGTTAATCTTCTGATTCTGACATTCTGATATGGCAACTTCTGATGCTGATGTCAGGAACCAAATTTCTGATGCTGATTAGGTGTGATCTTGCTTATATCAATCAGAGTATCTGCAAATCAGAACGTAATACTTTAGGCAGCAGATAGTTCATACATGAATCATATAAATAATATATCTTTTCACTTTGTTATCATCAAAACTTAAACATAGGGTAGTAGATTCAAACTTTGTTCTAACAATCTCCCCCTTTTTGATGATGACAAAAACTAGATATTTTTAAATGAAAATAACGTGAAAAGGTATCAGAGAGATGCATCAGAGTAAGATGTTTATCAAAGATAAGGGATAAAAGGATATCAGAGTTGAGAGATACTCCCCATGAGTTTATTACTTCCCTTTTTGATTACAAGTGTTCTTCAGGATCAGATCTTTTTGCCTTTCTTTGAATATCAGAGTATCAGAGTCTTTGACTGTCAGAAGCTTTGGATCAGCATATCAGAGCAGAGCTTCAGATCAGCGTATCAGAGCTTTTCTTGTCAGAGCTTTGCTTTGGATCAGAGTATCAGAGCGGATCAGAGCTTCATAGCTTTTAGTCTTCAGAGTGTCCAGGAGCTTCCTTGTACCTGTAGACTTTAAGCAAAACAAAAAAAACATTTTCAAGTATAATAGAGTTAGAATGTTTGAGAATTTCTGTCTTAGTAGACCGTTATTGTTTAAAATATCATTCTTGTTCTCCCCCTTTTTGTCAGCAATCAAAAAGTGTAGGTGAGTAATAAAAACAATTAAGATCAGAAAAACTTGTCATATTAAAAGGGTTCAGAATCAAACAAAACATATTCAAATAGTACATCAGAAAATCAAAGAAAACATGAAAAAGACATGAATGAAAAAACTAAGGTTGGGGAGGAAAGCGTGTGAACAGGTTCTCCAGCATGGCTTTGATCTGATCAGCAGTCTCATTCTGCTTGTGCACCATGCTGACAACAGTGTCAATCTTGCTATCCTGCACATCCATTCTTTCTTTCATCTTCTGGTCGTTTTCATCCATCCTCTACTGCAGACGCATGTCATTCAGCTTCAGTTCTTCCAGAGTCTGCATGTCCAAGGAAGCTTGAGAAGCATCAGAAGCAGGAAGCTTCTGAGAGCTTTCTGCAACATCTTCTTCTTGACTTGCTTCAGCTTGAATGATCTTGTCTTCTTCTGGTTGCACCTTTGAAGCTAGCTGTTTCTCAGACCAAGGTTCACTATCCAGAGGGAGCACAGCTTCCTGAGGCAGCAGACCGTCGACTTCCTTCAGCAGCTTGCTGAAGTTCTGTTGTGCCAGCTCATAGTTGATATCCTGCAACTTGAGGGCTTCAGCACGTACCCAAAGTCTGAATTGTGACCAGAGCTGGTCAGAAGCAGCTGGGTCAATCATTCCAGAACAGACTTGCTTCAAAGAAGCAATCCATTGCTGCACACCTGTTTCAAAATTCATAATACCAGAGCCAACATCTGGTTGTTTTGGTTTAGGGATGGCTATTTTATGTTTCAGATCAGCAAGACGGTCAAGGCTGGTTAAGTCTATGAATGTCCTGTTGGGGTTTTCGGTGGTTTGCTTGCCAGCTGTTTGTTTTGGAGATGGAGTGGGAGAATCAGAGATTATGATTGGACTGCTTGGTGTTTTGGGAGTATTGGGTGGTATTGATTCTGGTAAGGACGGCAACTGTGCCAAGGTGATTGTTGTTCCACCTGGCAGCTGGATTGCCAGAGGTGATGGTTGTGGTGAATGAGGTTCAGATGGTTGAGGAGAAGGAGTTTCAAAGTGATGAAACTCAGGTTGAGGTGATGGTGGATGAATTTCTGGTTGAGGAGAGGGAGACAGAATTGCTGGTTGAGGAGAAGTTTTTGGAATTTCTGGTTGTTCAGGGATAAGGGGTTCTTCTAGAATTGATGAGAGTGGTTGTTGTTGTTGTTCTTCAGCAGATTGTTGTTGTTCTGGTTCTGGAGGAGGGACAATTTGTGGTTCAGAGTTTGGATTGGTGGAGTGATCAGAAGTGTGTTGATCAATGTCAGACAACACTTTATCAATTGCTGATGTTGTTGAGATTGGTTTGGGATGTTTGGTTCTGGGTCTTCTGAGTTTTAATGCCTCAGAAGGGTCATCTTCTGGTTCAGTTTCATCTATTGTTGGGATGGGGATTGAGATTCTATGAGAGGTTGGAGGAGGAATAGATGCTGGAATAGTAGAAGAATTTAAAACAAAAGCAGTAGATAAATTACCTCTTTTCTTGGGTGTCTGCTGGGATGATCCTTCTGAAGGTGCCTTCCTCTTCTTCGTCTTCTTCAGAGTCACTTCTTGTTGAGGTTGATGCAGAGCTTTGATAATCAGATTTGGATCTGTACCATCTGCCTTGCACGCATCTAAGTATCTGAGAACCACCTCTGGTTTAGATTCTATCTCAGAAAATAAAGGAAAGTCACTCAGTGGGACTCTTCTGCTGGTGATATCAGCAATAGGAGTAGCTCTGGGTTCCTTTTTGATATTCTCTATCAACTTCATTTTCTTCAAGTTCTTCGCGTTCAGAGGCTTCCCAACTGTTGGTTTAATGGTGCTTAACTCTTGAGCTTCTATCAGATGCTCTATCAGCCTATTCTCTGTCAGAATATCTGATATCAACCTTCCAAAGGGTATCCAATCCCTCTTTGTTCTTTCTTCTTCCCTGGTTTCCTTCACACTTGTTCTGAGGTGGTTGAACAGAAGATGAGCCAAGTTGATTTTTACCTTCTGATCAATAAAGTAGATCAGAAACTGCTGATCCACATTTATGTAATCAGGTGAACTGGTTGACTTCCTCTGGTTGAAGCACCCCAGAATTATCTTAGCCCAAACTCTGTGATGATCCTTCAGATCTTTGATCTTGCTGCTGGGCACCCCATGGGTGAAAATCCTTGCAGCTATCACGCCCACGTCAGCACATCTCTCAGCCATATCAACACAGCGGACGCCACCGCCACTGTAACCGATTAACCTTGCTATGTGATCCTCAGTGATCACAATCTTCTTCCCCATAACGAAGGAGGTGACTAGATGCGTTGAAGCCTTGGCATGAATCCAGAATTCCTTGACTAACATAGGGAATGTTGGTCCAACCAATCTGTCAAAATACCTTTCCCATTTCTGTGCCCTAACTTCTTCTGTTAGGTCAAAACCGTTCTCCTTCAAGCTTCCAAAATCAATGATCAATTCAGATAACACTTCAAGATTCTTCACAGGAGTGAGGTGTGTTCTGAATGGCACTTGATACTGTTCAGATGATGCTTTCTTCTGAGGACCTGCAGAAGCACTGCTGGAGGTTGCCATGTTCACACTAAAAGATTTTGAGAAGAAACTGGAAAAAGGGTTTTGCAAGAGATGAACACAGAAAAATGCAGAGAATGCTTGAGTATTAGTGAGAAACTGTAAAGAATTAGAATGAGAGATTAATGTGTTTAAATAGAGTTTCAGAATATTTTGAAAAAATAAACGTTTTTAAGAAAGAGAAAAATCATGATTGCATTTTAAAGGCATGATTACTTTTTATTAAATGCTTGCTGATTTTGGGGGATTTGAGAAAGATACTTAAAAACGGTTACCAGACATGTGTCTCAATGCATCCAATCAGCGCTTTGCCTTCTCAGAAGCGTGCACGCGTTCTGCTTCAGGGATTTGCTGATGATTGGATGACACTTGTTTGATGTAGTGATCAGCACGTCTGTCTTTGAGCTTAGACTCTCAGATATTTAGACTTGCATCTGATACAATCTGCATGTTCTATCTTTCTGAAAGAAGATTGATCAGAAGTTCACAGTAAAACAATTACATTCTGAAGGTAAATATATGGAATTAAAACATTTTCACTCTGGGCAGACTTTCATGCTGAGATGTTTCAGAATGAAATTAAACCTATCTTCTGAAAGGGGTTTAGTAAAGATATCAGCCCATTGATGGTCTGTATCTATAAATTTTAAGTTCAAAATTCCTTTCTGAATATAGTCCCTAATGAAGTGATGTTTTATTTCTATATGCTTAGCTCTAGAATGTAAAATGGGATTCTTACTTAAGCAAGTAGCAGAAGTATTATCACAGAGTATAAGAATGTTACTCTCAAAAATCTGGAAGTCTTCAAGCTGACTTTTCATCCAGAGCATTTGTGTGCTACATCCTGCTGCTGCTATGTACTCAGCTTCTGCTGTTGATAGCGCAATTGTTGATTGCCTTTTGCTGGACCAAGAGATCAGATTTTCTCCCAGAAACTGGAAGCTTCCAGAAGTACTTTTACGTTCCACTCTGTCTCCAGCAAAATCAGCATCGCAGTAGCCTACTAAGCTGTAATCACTAGATTTTCTATAAAACAAACCCAGATTAGTAGTACCTTTCAGATACTTGAAAATTCGCTTAACAGCTGTTAAGTGAGATTCTCTAGGATCTGATTGGAATCTAGCACAGATACAAACAATGAATAATATGTCAGGTCTTGAAGCAGTCAGATAGAGGAGATAACCAATCATACCTCTGTAGACTTTCTGTTCTACATTTTTGCTTACCTCTTCTCTTTCCAGAATGCACGTGGGATGCATTGGAATCTTTGATGGCTTACATTCTGAGAGGTCAAATTTCTTCAGAAGATCTCTGATGTATTTGCTCTGATGAATGTAAGTTCCCTCTGGAGTTTGATTGATCTGAATTCCTAGAAAGAATTTCAGTTCCCCCATGAGGCTCATCTCAAATTCTGCCTGCATACACTTAGCAAATTTTCTTCCAAGAGAAGGATTAGTAGAACCAAAAATAATATCATCAACATAAATTTGACAAACTAAGATGTCATTCTTAACTGATTTACAGAATAGAGTAGTGTCCACTTTCCCTCTGGTGAATTCATTTTCTAATAGAAAGTTACTTAGCCTTTCATACCAAGCTCCGGGAGCTTGTTTCAGACCATATAGTGACTTCTTTAGTTTGAAAACATGTTCTGGATGTTTTGTATTTTCAAAACCAGGGGGTTGGTGTACATAGAATTCTTCTTCTATATAACCATTTAAGAATGCACTTTTGACATCCATCTGATACAGAGTGATGCCTCTATTAACAGCAAATGAAATTAAAAGTCTGATAGATTCTAACCTGGCGACTGGGGTAAAGGTTTCTGTATAGTCTATCCCCTCTTGCTGACTATAACCTTGTGCAACCAGTCGTGCCTTGTTTCTGATGACTTCACCTTGTTCATTTAGCTTGTTTCTGAACACCCATCTTGTTCCACTGACGTTGAATCCTTTTGGTCTGGGAACGAAATCCCATACGTCGTTTCTGGTGAATTGATTCAGCTCTTCTTGCATTGCCAGAATCCAGTCATTATCCAGAAGTGCTTCATCAATAGAAGAAGGTTCAATCAGAGACACAAGTCCCATAAGATTTTCTTCAGAGTTTCTGAAGCTTGCTCTTGTTCTGATTGGATCTTCCTTTCTTCCTAAGATAGTCTCTTCTGGGTGATCCAAACTGCTTCTGGGTAATCTCTTCTGAGGTTGATCAGCAGCTGTTGTAGGATTGCTAGCAGTGCTCCTTTCAGACGTTGAAGGAGTGTCTGTGTTGAGAGCTTCTGATGACTTGTCTTCAGAACCTGTAAATTCAATTTCCATACCTGCAAAAACTTCATTCTGCTTTGACTTTTCAGAGTCAAGCTTATCATCAAAACGAACACTGATTGATTCTTCCACAATCTGTGTTTCTGTATTGTATACTCTGTACCCTCTTGAGCGTTCAGAGTATCCTAACATAATACACTTCTGTGCTTTAGAGTCAAAATTGTTCAAATAATTCTTTGTATTTAATATAAAGCAAGTACATCCAAATGGATGAAAATATGAAATGTTGGGCTTTCTGTTCTTCCACAATTCATATGGAGTCTTTTCCAGAATAGGTCTTATTGAGATTCTATTCTGAATGTAGCACGCTGTGTTTATTGCCTCTGCCCAGAAGGTCTTAGCAACGTTTGTCTCATTGATCATGGTTCTGGCCATTTCTTGCAATGTTCTGTTCTTTCGTTCTACAACTCCATTTTGTTGGGGAGTTCTAGGACAAGAGAAATCATGCAGAATGCCTCTGTCATTAAAGAATGACTCAAAATCTTTGTTTTCAAATTCTCCACCATGATCACTTCTGACTTTAACGATTCTAAGATCCTTTTCATTCTGAACTTGGTTACAGAAGGTAACAAACACAGAGTGTGACTCGTCCTTGTGTCTTAAGAACTTTACCCATGTCCATCTGCTATAGTCATCTACGATTACTAACCCATACTTCTTACCACTAACTGAAGCAGTTTTAACTGGTCCAAATAAGTCAATGTGCAGAAGTTCTAATGGCTTAGAGGTAGAAACAACATTTTTGGATTTAAAGAAGGTTTTGCAAACTTGCCTTTCTGACATGCTTCACACAGAGCATCTGAATTGAACTTCAAATTAGGAAGTCCTCTGACCAGATTGAGTTTGTTAATCTGAGATATTATTCTCATACTAACATGCCCCAATCTTCTGTGCCAGATCCACTGCTCGTTGTTAACAGACAGAAGGAATTTTACATTCTGACTCTTTAGTTCAGAAAGTTTGATTTTGTAGATGTTGTTTTTCCTCTTACCATTAAACAGGATAGTCCCATCTTTCTGACTAACAGCTTTACATGATTTTTGATTAAAGATTATATCATAACCGTTATCACTTAATTTACTTATGGATAACAGATTATGCATCAATCCATCTACTAGCAGAACATTATTAATAGAGGGAAGATTTCCATTACCTACAGTTCCAGAGCCAATTATCTTTCCCCTCTGATTGCCTCCAAAGCCAACGTGGCCTCCAGGCTTAAGTTCCAGGCTTTGGAACATATGCCTTCTTCCCGTCATGTGTCGCGAGCAGCCAGAGTCCAGGTACCATGACTGGTGTTTCTGACTTGCTGCTAAAGATATCTGCAACATGTATTATTTTATCCTTAGGTACCCAGATTTTCTTGGGTCCTGATTTGTTAGTTTTACCAAAACTCTGGTTGAATTTTGGTTTCACAAAGTGCTTACTGCTAGTGTATTTAATATCATGTGTGTGACCATACACAAAATGTGAATTCAGAGGAGTGTGTTTAATTGTTAAGTCCATGACATTCTTTGGTGTAGGAACCTTACCTTGGTATCCTATTCCTTTCCTGCCGTTTCTGCTAACTCCATAGATCATTGAAGCCATTTTGCTTCTATCTATGCTTTTAGCGAGGAACTTCTGGAAACTGTGATCATACTCCTTGATGATCTCATCAGCGTTGCTGGGAGTTTCAGAAATTGGTTCCTTCTGAGAGTTTTGTAAAGTGTTTTCTAATTTTGAAATCTTATTTCTCAGCTCAGAATTCTCCAATTTGAGACTCTCAGTCTTATTAGAGTCAGATTCAAGATTCCTTTTCAGGTCTCTGAATTTAACTCTAATTTGCTGATACCGTTCCAGAATCTCATTAAGGCTTTCAGCAAGTTTAGCCTTTGTAAAGTTAACAACAAAGTTAGGAAATACCTCTTCAGTATCTGATTCTGAGTCTGATTCAGAAGCTTCACTATCTTCTGAGATGTTAGCCATGAGAGCTATGTTTTCCCTCTCATCATCTGATTCTGAGTCAGCTTCAGACGAGTCAGAGTCATCCCATGTAGCCATGAGACTTTTCTTCTTCTCTCTTCCAAACTTCTTTTTGGGCTTTTCCCTCTGAAGCTTTGGGCAGTCACTCTTATAGTGTCCTTGCTCATTGCACTCATAGCAGATGATGTCCTTGGTGTTTGGCTTTTTTCTACTGGAGGAGCCTTCAGATCTTCTGTATCCAGAGGAAGAATCTGTCCTTTTGTATCTGGAAGAAGACTCGTTCTGATCAGATCTTCTGGGATTCCTGAACTTCCTTTGTCTTTGCTTCCACAGTTGATTTACTCTTCTGGAAAGGAGGGAGAGTTCATCTTCTTCTGATGAGGATCCATCAGATGTTTCTTCAACTGCCTACAAAACTTTAGACTCAAATTTTTTGTTAGATTTTAATGCTAAAGGCTTACCTTGCTTCTGAGGCTCGTCAGCTTCTAGCTCTATCTCATGACTTCTGAGGGAGCTGATAAGTTCCTCCAGAGTGATTTTGTTGAGATCTTTAGCTAGCTTCAGAGCTGTAACCATTGGTCTCCACTGCTTGGGTAAACTTCTGATGATTTTCTTGACATGGTCAGCAGTAGAGTATCCTTTGTCCAGAACTTTGAGACCAGCTACCAGAATCTGGAATCTTGAGAACATTGTTTCAATGGATTCAGATTCTTCCATTTTGAATGCCTCATACTTCTGAATGAGCGCCAGAGCTTTAGTTTCTTTGACCTGAACGTTGCCCTCATGCATCATTCTGAGAGAGTCAAAAATGTTCTTTGATGTGTCTCTGTTGGAGATCTTTTCATATTCAGTATAGGAGATGGCGCTGAGGAGGATGGTTCTGGCCTTGTGGTGATTCTTGAAGTCACGCTTTTGTTGGTCAGACATTGTTTTTCTATCAATCTTCTGACCGCTTGCATTCACAGGGTGCGTGTATCCATCTGTCACCATATCCCACAGATCAACATCATGTGCCAGAAAGAAGCTTTCAATTCTGTCTTTCCAGTAATCAAAGTTTTCTCCATCAAAGACTGGAGGTTTGCCGCTGAATCTGTCTCTGTCCTCATTGTTGTCATTGCTGGTGTGAGAATAGTTTCCCGCCATTGTGTTTTTCTGACGCTGGATCTTGTACTGACACGGTTAAGTGTTTTAGCTCAGAACCAGGCGCTCTAATACCAATTGAAGTAGTGAAAAACACAAGAAGGGGGGGTTGAATTGTAAAAAACTGAAAATCAATGCAATGAACAAGATATTTTTATCCTGGTTCGTTTGATCTCAAACTACTCCAGTCCACCCGTCAAGGTGATTTCGCCTCTCTCCAACGAGGTCTTAATTCACTATATTCAACTGAATATTACAGACTGCTTTAACAACTGCTAAAGCCTTCTTGATGCAAACCACAATCCGGTTTGTCAAGGAAACACTTTCTTACAAAAAGGATAAATCTAAGTGTGTGAATGTTTTCTACAAAACTGTATCACAACTGTGATGTATACACAACTTAAAGCTTAGAACCTAGATTGCTAAACAATGATTGAATATGAGAATGTGTAGTGTTTAGCAAACTGAGAGAAAGAAGATTTTGATCAGCTTTTATGCGTGTAAAGATTTGGAGAGCATTAGCCAATTCAATCTTCAAAGTCTTGTTTATATAGCACTGAGATGTTGAACGTTGGAGCAATATTCTTGATTCAATGCTATTAACAAACTTTCCTTATCAAGCAGATCTTGTCTGGAATGAGGCCGTTGGTATTAATTTGCTTTCAATGCACAGTACCGTTGCTTACTTAATGCAAGTTCTGGCTTGGCTCATTCTGACTCTGCTTAGCTGCTGATGAACTGTTGTGTTTCTTTATCAGAGTGTTGAACGCAGTTCTGTTCATCAGACTTCAGCATATACGTGAGTTAATCTTCTGATTCTGACATTCTGATATGGCAACTTCTGATGCTGATGTCAGGAACCAAATTTCTGATGTTGATTAGGTGTGATCTTGCTTATATCAATCAGAGTATCTGCAAATCAGAACGTAATACTTTAGGCAGCAGATAGTTCATACATGAATCATATAAATAATATATCTTTTCACTTTGTTATCATCAAAACTTAAACATAGGGTAGTAGATTCAAACTTTGTTCTAACAAGATGCGCAAGGTGTGTTGAGATTTCGTAATCGGATTTGCGTTCCTGATGATGCTGAGATGAAGAAGGTGATACTTGAAGAGAGTCATAGAAGTAAGTTGAGTATTCATCCAGGAGCTACAAAGATGTATCAAGATTTGAAAGGTTTGTTTTGGTGGCCTGGAATGAAGAGTGATGTGGCTCAGTTTGTGTATGCATGTTTGACTTGTCAGAAGTCGAAAGTTAAACATCAGAAGCCAGCAGGGTTGATGCAACCTTTAGAAGTTCCAGAATGGAAATGGGATAGAATTTTAATGGACTTTGTGACGGGGTTACCTAATACCTTACAAGGACATGATTCGATTTGGTTGATTGTTGATAGGCTTACAAAGTCGGCTCATTTCATTCCTATTAACATCAGTTTTCCAGTGTCAAAGTTGGCTGAGATTTACACTAGTGTGATTGTGAAGCTGCATGGTGTTCCTTTGTACATTATCTCAGATAGAGATCCAAGATTTACTTCTGATTTTTGGAATAGTTTGCAAGAAGCGTTGGGTTCTAAGTTGAGGTTGAGTTCAACGTATCATCCTCAGACAGATGGTCAGACTGAACGAACTATCCAATTGTTGGAAGACTTGTTGAGGGCAAGTGTTCTTGAGCAGGGAGGTTCGTGGGATACTTATCTTCCATTGATAGAGTTCACTTATAATAACAGTTACTATTCTAGTATTGGGATGGCACCTTTTGAAGCGTTGTATGGTCGAATATGTAGAACTCCTTTATGTTGGCATGAATCTGGTGAAAGTGTAGTACTTGGACGTGAACATGTTCGTGAGACTACTGAGAAGGTGAAGTTGATTCAAGAAAAGAAGAAAGCTTCCCAAAGTAGGTAGAAGAGTTATCATGACAATCGAAGAAGAGATTTAGAATTTCAAGCGGGTGACCATGTGTTTTTGAGAGTTACACCTGTGACTGGTGTTGGGCGAGCATTGAAGTCTAAGAAGCTCACTTCTCATTTTATTGGACCATATCAGATTTCAGAGAGAGTGAGGAATGTTGCTTATAGAGTGGCTTTACCGTCTAATCTTTCGAATTTACATGATGTGTTTCATGTGTCACAACTCTGGAAGTATATTTCAGATCTATCTCATGTGATTCATATTGACGATGTGCAAGTACGGGATAATCTTACGGTGGAGACGATGCCTGTAGGATCGCGGATCGTGAAACAAAGACTCTGAGGGGAAAAGAGATTGCTTTGGTTAAAGTGGTTTGGCTAGGGGCTGCCAGAGAAAGCATGACTTGGGAGTTGGAGAGCAAGATGCGAGACTCCTATCCTGAGTTGTTTAATTGAGGTAAATTTTTATGGACGAAAATATTCTAAGTGGAGGAGAGTTGTAACGCCCGTAATTTAATTAATTATTAAATTAAATTATTTTCGGAATAATTGTGAAGTTGTGTTATAATGATAGTTGATGTGTTATGATTAGTGGGATTTATTTATTCTACTAAGTTGTGAAATAATATTAGAATGATAATATTATTTGATGTGGGCTTGTTTTATGGAATAGAAGTAGTATAAAGGGGGTGTAGAAGTTTTAAGCCCATTAAGGTATTTTGAGAATAATATGGTTATTTTATTATTGTTAGAAATAATAAGAAAAGAAGAAGCAGTAAGAGAGAAAGAAATAAGGGTTGGAAGAAGAGAACGTGAAAGTTGTTTGAAAGGAGGAAAAGAGGCAGAACGGAAATCAACCGGAAAAGTTATAGAGCAACCTTCAATCCAAGGTAAGGGTGGGGTTCTGACTCTATAATAGGGTTTATGATGATTGGTTTATAGGATTAGATGTGAAAATTTTTTCTTGTTCATGATTTGAATGTATATGTTGTTGTATGATGAAAATCAATGATTTAAGGATGAATAATGATGCCCTAACGCTGTATATTTGATGTAGAATTATAGGATAATTATAATCGATGATTATCTATGGTTAAAGGATGTTTTTAGGGACTAATATGGAAACCGTAGTGAAAACGCAGTGAAATCGCAGAAAATATCCATGGCGGAACAGTATGTATCGATCCCAAAAGCCATGCGTTGATGCATGAAGGCTTTTAGACTCAGGATGAGTCGATACGAAGGAGTCATGCGTCGATACATGCAAGCTTTTAGACTCAAGATGAGTTGATACATAGGACCATGTATCGATACATGCATTATGGCAGACTCAGTATGAGTCGATACAAGGGAGTACGCATGGGCTCATGCAGTATGTTAAGTCCAGTACACGTTGACCCAATATGTTACGCGTCGATCAATGTAGTCTGTTTTTTTATAGAATCTTTTTGAAAAGGCTGTAACTTTAGTTTTTGGACTCTGTTTGAGGTTCTGTTTGAAGCGTTGAATAGCTAACGCGATGAACTACATTCTTAAGGATTAAAATGAAGAATAAGAAGAATAATCCTAGTATCCAAATTAGGACTAGATTTAGTTCCCGCGTTAATCGCTATGTTGATTTTTGTGAAGAATGGTGAGGATGAGATGATTATAGATTTATGTTTGGTTCGTAACAGAAAGATTAATGAGGATAATAATGGAGTATTACAGAATGAATGATATGTAGAGGTTTGGTAATTTAGAAGTAAGCCTTAGATGATTAATTAATTATAGGCGATATCACGTTGTAGGCCTATGGTAAACGTTGCAAGATTGACGATTTGCTATTGTATTATTGTATGGCTGAGTTGTTGATGATAAATGATGTTTGATGAATTGTGATGTATAAATGATGTTTGATGGATTATGATGATAAATGATATTGATGAATGATGTTGATGAAAGATGTTTAGATGCCTCTACTAATTGGCAGCTATTGAGATGTAGGCTTTTGGCCAACGATGATGTTGTGTCTAGATGTTGTTGATTATGGTGTTGTCATTACATTCATGATTGTGTCGCATACATTGCATTTCAAGATGGAGCTGATGCTCATTAAGATGGCCTGTATTGGCGAATATTAAGATGATGGCTTATGCCTTGTTGATGCCTCTATTTATTGGTGATTATTTTGAGATGGGAGTTCTGCTCCAATGGTACCACATGCATTTGCATAGTATTGAGTCACATTATATGATTGCATAAAGAAGTTATGTATTGATGTGGTGAATTTGTATTATTGTTGGTATTCTGTTGCAACTATTGTTGTTTATGAGATGAGAAGTGGTGATGTTATGTGATATAATTTAATATATTAATTATCATACATTTTACTATATTGTTAGATATCTCACCCCTTCTGTTTGAATGTTACCCTTGCGTTGGTAACGTGCAGGTAATCCAGAGTGAAGGTTGTATACCTTCAGTAGTTCGAGTCAAGGTCATTGCTCTGATACGTAACACTCGGGAGGATGAACGCTTGTTTCTTTTAATCATTGATTATTTCAGTTGTTGAACCTTAATTTGATTGTTGTTAAGTACGTGTTTCTTTGAAGTTGTTGTAACGATGAATAAAGATGTTATTAAGAATTCCGCTGCGTAGATGTTTAAGTTGTTGAATGATTTAATTAAATTATTATGCCGATAGTTCATCCAAAGTTTTAAAGTGTTATGTATCCATGTTGAATGCAATGTGTTTTTAAAGTTGAATTTGTGGCATCCTGATTTAGTTGTATGAATTTTATGACTCTGACTTGCATATATAATTGCTGGTTAGAATTAGGGTGTTACAATGGCTCTCGAACAAACTGTGAAGGACTTAGAGACTCAGAATGCACAATTCTAACAGATGATCATGGCTCTAGCCAAAGGGAAAGAGGAACCGAAAGCCCTTATTGTCAAAGACGGGACTAAGAAGCCAAGGAGGAAAGCTGGTGTGGTAAATCTGGGAAGGAGATTCAAGGGACCATTAAAGCAAGTGGTTGATATGATATCTTCATCCAAACAAGGAGATAACCAAGAGGGTGAGACAAGATAGGAAGACCCTAGTCGTGGATAATTTGATAATGAGACTGATTACAATGAAGAGCAGTATCCTCCGGTCGATGAAAAGTACAAAGAGCTGGAAGAGCGTCTGAGTGCAATGAAGATCCAGAAAGTGCCTGGGCTGGACTTTAAAGAGCTAGGTTTGGTGTCTGTGATTGTTATTCCGCCAAAGTTCAAGGTGCCTTTGTTTACCAAGTACGATGGGGTTTCATGTCCCAAGATGCACCACCGATCTCATGTGAGAAAGATACATCCTCACACTGCTGACAGAGACTTATGGGTCCATTTCTTTCAGGATAGTCTATCTGAAACTTAGTTAGATTGGTTCTATCAGCTGGAGAGGACCAACATCCATAATTGGGAAGACCTGGTTGCTGCTTTCTATAGGCAGTATAAGTACAATGTAGACCTTTCTCCCACCGGTACTCAACTCCAAAGCATGTCTATGGGTTTGAGTGAGGGCTTCAAAGACTACGCTCATAAGTGGAGGGACTTAGCAGAAAGAGTCCAGCCTCCCTTGTCTGATAGGGAGCTAGTGGATATGTTTTTGGGTACCCTGTCTGGTCCATTCTTTAATCACCTAAGTGGAAGTTCCTCGACCGACTTTACTGAATTAATATTGACAGGGGAAAGAGTGGAAGCTAGAATTAAGAGTGGTAAGATCCAAAGGAGTGCATCCTCTAGTGCAGTAAGGAAGCCATTTGCTGGGAAGAAAGAGGTTAGTGTTGTATACAATCAAAGGAGTCAGGATAGAATTGAACGCCATCCAACAGTAGGAGCTGTCATGATCCCTAAGCCTGCACCCACTCAACAGAGGAATAATCAACAGAGAACAGAAAGGCTGGTAAGACAGTTCACCCAGATAAATATGACTTTATCCCAAGTTTTGCCTCATTTGTTGAAATCTAATCTGGTAACCTTGCGAGAAGCGCCAAAGAATCCCAACACTACCTCTCCCCGCTACAATCCAAATTCCTGTTGTGCTTATTGTGATACGGTGGCAGAACCGCCTGTTTAATACTGGTTTGCGTTTTACGTTTTTTGTTTGCAAAATATCGCGGTAAGCATGAGTCACCATCGACTTTTATTTTATCCAACTGGAAAGGACAAAAGAACCGAAAAATTCATTTTTTCGAGATTTTGAGTACGGGGGTAGATTATAGAAAGGGAAGGTATTAGAACCCTTTATATCCGTGGTTTTCCATGGGCTCTAAGGTACTTGCTCATCATTTTAAAAATTGCTTCCGTGTTTGTGTGTTTGAAAACAGTTTTTTGTTTTACTTCGATTTAACCCTTGCTTCTGTCATCAAGAGTGTTACGAAGTCGTTTTGAAAACTTTGTTTGAAAAGAGTGTATATGTCAAAAAGTTTGATTTTGAGCAAGTACCTACTAGCATCTACCTACTCGAAAAAATAATGTTTCTGTTCTTGTTTCCTTTAGACAGCGTTATCCCACTATTAGTGAGTAGGTAGCACCGTCGTTGGAGTTTTAAGGGTCAATTCGAAAGGGACGTACAATCATTAAAGCAATGTTAGGACGTCTTAGTAATAAACCTAATGTCTTCAGATCATATTCGAGGCAACATTTCTGAGGCAACATTTCCGAGGCAACATTTCCGAATGGGACATTTGATCTTTGTTTAGACAAAAGGGAAACCACTAAAACACCCTATATTTAATGATTGTTTATCGAAGGCAACCAAAGTGAGAGTATACCCTAGGAGTGTGCATGTGCGAGTGATTCAATTTCAGGTTATTATCTTTGCACATTTAGAGTTTGCTAACCATTTTAAAATTAACATACATTCTTGTCATGCAACCCAATTATCATACATCTAACAGTTAATATTTGCAAAAATTAAAAATGCGGAAAATAAAGCTACGCTATTATAAGGCTTCGGGGATTAATTACATAGCCAAAAACCCATAAAACGATAAATAAACGAAAAAAAGGTCCTAATTAATCTATTACATCCCATGAGCAATTACATCAATATTGTAAAAATAAGTAAACACGCGCGATGAATCGAGGACGAGCAAAATTAGGGTTTTGACCTGTCTACCCTAATTAAAAGAAAATATTATTTTTGTTTGTTTTTGATTATTTTTAAGAAAATAAGGTTTTAAATTAAATGAAAACCTAATTACTAATTAAATTAAATTAAAGAAAGTAATTAATTTTATTTTGACCTATTTTTGTATTTTTGATTATTTTGAAGAAAAGAAAATAGAAATTAAATTAAACAAAAAACCTAGTTTCTAATTTATTTTAATTTATTTACAAAAACAAATTAAAGTTATCCTAAAATTAAATAAACTAATTAAATTAATTTTTTTGATAAAAAATAAAACCTAAATCTAGTTTGATGAAAATTGATTTTATGATTTTATATAAAAAAAGAATTAATTTTTTGTGTTAGTAAAACAATTTAAATGAATTAAATAAAGAAAATATCAAAAGGAAAAGAAAAAGAAAATGGGTCTTGTAAACAGCAGTTTAGGGGGTGCCATTAGCAGGTTTAGAGCCCAAAAAAACCTGACCCACGTTTGACTTCCATGATTCAGTGTTTGCACGTTGACTGGGATGCATGGTTGACCCTTACGTGATGACATTCAGATCCGGCCTTCTGGAGATCTAATGATTGAATCCTGAGGGTATATGGTGGTCTTAATGCCTGTGTACACGCCTGATCATACAAGTAAAAATAATATGAAATACATGGGGGACCTGGGATTCGAACCCAGGTCCTATGGCATTTTCATCTGCCTCAACACCAACTGAGCCAAGCGCGCTTGTTGTATATCAATCAACAATTAATCAATATATTAAAAAAAGCAAAATAAGAGCTATCAGCACGCGAAATTTCAAACGGAGGAATCAAGGCTCGCCATGCAATCATCCCTAACCTCTCTCCGTTGCTAAAAGTCTAATGACTTTTACCTACGGACAAGAAGCGTAGGTACAGACCCTGCAACTTTCAAAATCACCTATATGCATGATAAATGAAACCTAAAGCCATAGACCAATTCGCCTCGGCCTGGTGAGCATCATGGTGCCTTTATTTTGGGCCAATTTTACCTGTACAAAAAGATCCCAAAATGAGACAAAAAACCCTAGCAATGGCATATCTCTATAGGGTTAGCAAAAACGCAATTAACTATTACCAATAGCTTGCAAGTGCTTCCGGGATTATGAATATATACATGACTCATGCTACAAATTCTTAAACAATGATATTCGATTTCAAGAATATGCCAAATCCTTGAGTCACTTACAGCGAGTTTTAGTGCATGAAACAACTTGCTTTTGATTGCTATGGACTCCTTGAATGCCCAGGAAATGGAAGGGATGCTTGGCAAGGCTTGAAAGTACCTGGAAATATGAAAACAGATCACCACTTTTTCTTGATTATTTCAAGTTTGTCCTTCACTCTACACGCCCCAAAACCTTGTCCTTTTGGTCTGCATTTGTCCACTATATACCAATGATCGAATTAGGTTTACAAATGTGCCTCCAATATTTTCCAATTATGGTCTTTGATCATGATTTGATTCCCATGAAGATCTTTCCAAAATAAGCAAAAAATCAATTTTTTTATGCACAAACATGTCTTGCACGATTTGATTTTGTTGCTAGCTGTACAAGGGACCTGAAATATGCACAAAATCTCAAGGCTTAAATGTTTTTGATATTTTCATGATTTATTTTGATTTAATTTGATTTAATTGAAATAAAAATCAAAATAAATGGCAAAAATAACATATGGGCAAGTGGGAAGGATCATGGGTCGTGGACCATGTTAAAAACTCAAAACAAGTACAAAAGGTTGGGCCCATTTGACAAAAATTGCAATTTGAGGCATATTTGACTTTTGGCAATTTTGCAAAAAAGATCAACTTCACCAATGCATAACTCCTTCATTTTTTACTCTTTGAAGGTGTACTTGGACTTTTTAGAAATCTTGAGATGTACTATAAGCAAACCTTTTGAACTAATCTCAATTGAATATTCCATGTTCATGTATGAAGCTTTGACAAAAAAAGTGTTTTTGTTGACTTTTCAAAATGACCTATAATGTCCAAATTCATAAAATCTTGTGAGTGCATATTTTGAACTTTGGAGATGAATATGGATTGTAGGTAATTGCATCCTATTAAAAATGAGCTTTGGATGGGTCATTTCTAATAAAGTATGAGAAATTTATGCTTGGTCAAAGTTGAGTTGACTTTTCCTACAAAACCCTAATTTAGCAACTTTTGGGTTTTGATGAATTGTGAGCAATCCTTGATGAATCATGATCAACACTTGATCAAATGACGAATAATACTTCAAAATGAGGATGTTGACCAAAAATCTTGAGTTTTGACTGTATGTGGGCCACAGTTGACTTTTGCCCTAGCATAGTCGATTTTCAGGCCTTTGAGCAATTGACTGAGCAAATTTCCTCTGCAAGGCTTGAAACTTGACATGGATGATCTTGAGAACATATTAGGACAATGGTGAGCATTTGGGACCCCTTGGATTCAAGTATCTTGATTCAACATGAAACCCTAATTTGAGGTAGACTGCCTTAGGAGAGAGTTTGTGTGGTCAACCCTTGGACTTCCTTGAGCAACTTGAGGATATTTCTTAAAATGTTTTGAGAAATATGGGAGGGCAAATTTTGGGGTACAACAGCTGCCCCTGTTCAATCTTCTTAAACCTGAAGATGTAGATTGGCTTGTCTGCCTTTCGTAATCCGAATGTGGAAGATGATTGAACACTAGAGTGCCCAGAAATTTGCACTCGCAGGAAGTGGTACTTGTCTCGTGATGCCGGGAATGGGCTTATAGATGCCATTTGGAGATTGATGATGGAAGACGGGCTTAAAGATTCCATCCGAAGGATTTTTGATCGCCTAAGAGATTCCTTGGCGAGAGCCTGTATACCTATTGTTGAGGAAGACTACGCTGGGGAATGCTGGTCTCTGTCTTGGTAAAAAGTTGAATTTTAGGAGCTTCGATCGTCCGTTATTCTACTTGGGGAATCGTCTCTTGGTCGAAGAGGTGAAAATGAACTACTATCTGGTCGCAATCCAGGCTTCATAGTGATAAGATCAATTGCTATCTGGTCGGGCTCCAAGATTTACAGTAACTTACTGGGGAGATGAGATTAAACTTGCTATCTGGTCGTAATCCAGGCTTTGCAACTTCTCAATTCTTATCTGGTCGTACTCCAGGCTTTAGTGTCTTTTACCGCTATCTGGTTGTAATCCAGGCTTCGCGATGTCTCATACCATTATCTGGTCGAATCCAGGCTTCACGGTGTTCGGAGAAATCAAGATACTATCCGGTCGAATTCGGGATTCATAACTTGTATTAAAGATATACCACTATCTGGTCGTAATCCAGGCTTCGCGATGTCTTTGGCTGCTATCTGGTCGTAATCCAGGCTTCATAGTAACTTGTATTTCTATCTGGTCGTAATCCAGGCTTCATAATAACTTGCTGAGCTGTTATCCGGTCGTTCTCCGGGCTTCACGGCTTGTGTTTATGATATACCACTATCTGGTCGAATCCAGGCTTCGTGGTGTCTTTGGCTGTTATCTGGTCGTAATCCAGGCTTCACAGTAACTTGTATTTCTATCTGGTTGTAATCCAGGCTTCATAATAACTTGCTGAGCTGTTATCCGGTCGTTCTCCGGGCTTCACGGCTTGTGTTTATGATATACCACTATCTGGTCGAATCCAGGCTTCGTGGTGTCTCGCACTGCTATCTAGTCGTAATCCAAGCTTCACAGTAACTTGTATGCTATCTGGTCGTAATCCAGGCTTCACAATACTTGATGGGGATTAAACTATTATCCGGTCGAATCTGGGCTTCATAGCTTAAAGATAAACCACTATCTGGTCGATTCCAGGTTTTGCGGTGTTTGATACTGTTATTCGGTCATTCTCCGGGCTTCACAATATGATGTAGAAATCAAGATACTATTCGGTCGGATCTGGGCTTCATAGCTTGAACTTGGTGAGAATTTGATTGTATTTTTCCTGAAAGGTAAAGGGTCCGTCGTATGTAATGCCATGATGTATGAGATGTATTGGGCAATGATGTTCTCAAAGGAAATGAGATTGTGTTGTATGATGCGTATGCACACGTCATGATGTATGGGTATGCAATGTTTTTATGATATTTTCTAGTTGGGGAAAATAAATCCCGGGTTGCTGCTGGAGAATAAAATAGTTTCGCTTGCTGGGGATAATGACCGAAGGTGATTGGGAGAATAATCCAGCTGGAGAATAAACTGACGAGAAAATGACTCTGCGGGGAAGAGATACTCTGTCAGAAGATCCGCTGATTTGGAGAAATAACTTCGGCTGGGGATGAATTACCGCTGCTGGCCATAATGAACCTTTGTTGGGGATTGAGTCTCTGCTTGTGGAAGAAATAAAACTCCACTGGGGATGATCTTCTAGTGTTGGTGATAGATGAACTCTGCTTGGGGATAAATAACACCACTATTTTTAGATGCCTTTTACTCTGCGGGAAGTGTACGTACCCTTAGTCACATTCTCCAGCTAGGTCTATCCCTGTACCTAGTGGACATAGAAACTGTAAGGTTTGTACATTTCTTGTTTGCCCCTGTTCCTGGAATTACGAGTAATAATATTTTGTTTCGCCTGTAAATTTTTATGAGCAGCAATTATTGTCAAATGCATATAACAAAATGAATCATTGGACGTTCTTGCAAAACAAAAACGGAAAAAGAAAAACAATTTTGAAATTTATTTGTGAAAATGAATTATTTTGATTTTGAAGTTGGCCCGTAATAGTCGTTTTATACAAGGGGCTGACGTCCTAGTAAGGGAACGCCGCCGAAAAAACCGATTTTATACAATTTGTGTAAAATAAATAAAAACAGCTATGTGAATAATCCCACTGGGTTCCAACTCTACTATTGCCCTTATATCTTCGAGCGTCTCATCACTTCGCTACTTGGTTGAAGGTAGATCAGATTTATTGGCGTCGTCCAAGCTTGATAGTCGATACCGAAGTTTGGTTGCAAGATGATCTAATGAGACATAGTGTTATGCTTTAATCCCTAATTTTTTCCTAGACCGCCCTTTCGGGTTTTCGGTCCACCGGGATACCCTTTTTTTCCCAAGCCGCCTTTTCAGGTTTTCGACTTGCCGGGTGTACAGATTTTTTTCATTTTCATCCCTTGTTTTTGCCCGAACCCTTTTGGTTCGCCGGGAAGCCCTTATTTTTGCCTAGGCCAGTCGACCTAACGGGTCTTTGATTATGGGTAGTATTTTTTCACTATGTCTGCATTGACGGGGTGATGAAGGTCGTCACCATCCATGGTGGTTAGAATCATAGCTCCTCCCGAGAAAATGTTCTTAACCACAAATGGCCCTTCGTACGTAGGGGTCCATTTTCCCCTGGGATCACCTTGTGGCAGTATGATGCGTTTGATCACCAGATCCCCGACTTGATATTCTTGTCGTCTAACTTTCTTGTTAAATGCCTTGATCATCCGCTTTTGATACGTATGACAATGACAAATAGCAGTAAGTCTCTTTTCATCGATTAAGTTTAGTTGATCAAGCTGGGTCTTGATCCAATCGTCTTCGCTCAAACCTGCATCCTTCATAATCCGAAGAGAGGGTATCTGGACCTCAACGGGTAAGACTGCCTTCATACCATACACCAGAGAGTAGGGTGTTGCCCCTGTCGAAGTCTGTGCTGAGGTACGGTACCCATGAAGAGCAAATGGTAACATCTCATGCCAGTCTTTGTACGTCACTATCATCTTCTGCACAATTTTCTTGATGTTCTTATTAGCTGCTTCAACAGTCCCATTCATCTTCGACAGGTAAGGAGAAGAGTTGTGATGCTGTATCTTAAACTATTTACAGAGCTCGGTGATCATCGTATTATTGAGATTTCTACCATTGTCTGTAATGATCCTCTCTGGTACACCGTATCGACAAATCAGATTGTGTCGTATAAACCACGCCACGACCTTCTTGGTTACTGTAGCAAAGGAAGCTGCCTCAACCCACTTCGTAAAATAATCAATTGCTACCAGGATGAAATGATGCCCGTTGGACGCAGTAGGTCTGATCTCGCCAATCATATCGATGCCCCATATTGCAAAAGGCCAAGGAGCTATCAAAACATTCAGAGGAACCGGAGGTACATGCACCTTATCAGCATAGACTTGGCACTTGTGACAGGTTCGAGAATGTTGATAACAGTCGGCTTCCATAGTGGACCAATAATATCCTGCCCGTAGGATCTTCTTTGCCATGGTATATCCACTGGAATAAGTTTCGAAGGTATCTTCATGCAACTCTGCCATGATCCTTTCTGCCTCGCTTTTATCCACACATCGCAGTAAGGTTGAATCATGGTTACGCTTGTAAAGGACACCATTGCTGATGAAGAACTTCGCAGTGAACCTCCTCAAGAACTTCTTATCATTTACAGATGCACCCTCGGGGTACTCTTGAGCCTCAAGATACCTTTTCACCTCGTGAAACCAGGGTTTATCTGCTACTTCTTTGGTCTCGATGTCATAGCAATGTGCGGGTTCATCCAACCTCTCAATGGTAATATGGGGAGCTTCATTGTCCCACCTGACCTTGAACATAGAAGCCATGGTAGCTAGCGCATCCGCCAGCTGATTCTCCTCTCTTGGGAAGTGTTCAAAGGTTATCTCCTCGAAGTGTGGGAGCAATGTCAGTACATACTCCTTGTAAGGAATAAGATTTGGGTGCTTCTTATCCCACTCGCCTTTGATCTGACTGATCACTAGAGCGGAATCTCCGAATATACTCAAGAACTTAATCCTTAGGTCAATAGCTACTCAAAGACCCATGATGCACGCTTCATACTCTGCCATATTGTTGGTGCAGTTAAAACATAATCGGGCGGTGAATGGAGTATAACAACCTTCAGGAGATATGACCACGGCGCCAATGCCATTAACCAACGTGTTTGAAGCTCCATCAAAATACATAGACCATCGGGATCCTTCCTCAGGTCCTTCATCCGGTTCAGGTTTTTCACAGTCGGTCACCAACATGATGTTCTCATCCGGAAACTCGAAATTCATAGACTGGTAAGTATCCAAGGCCTGATGCGCTAAATGATCTGCCAACACACTCCCCTTGATTGATTTTTGGGTTGTGTATTGGATGTCATACTCAGTTAAGATCATATGCCATCTCGCTATTCTTCCGGACAAGGCAGGCTTTTTGAAGATATACTTGATTGGGTCCATCTTTGATATCAAAAGGGTAGTGTGAGTCAGCATATACTGTCTCAACTGGCGAGCAGCCCATGCCAAAGCGCAACAAGTTTTCTCAAGTAGTGAGTATCGAGTCTCACAGTCGGTAAACTTTTTGCTAAGGTAGTAAATAGTATGCTTTTTTCAGCCAGACTCGTCATGCTGCCCCAGTATGCACCCCATTGAATTGTCGAGCACTGTCAAGTATAAAATCAAAGGTCTTACTTCAACTGGAGGCATCAAAATGGGTGGCTCTTGGAGGTATTCCTTGATCCTTTCGAAAGCGGTCTGACATTCATCATTCCATTTTACCACTTGATCTTTCTTCAGCAGCTTGAAGATCGACTCACAAGTAGCAGTCAGATGTGAAATGAATCTTGCAATGTAATTTAGACGTCCCAAAAAGCCTCTAACTTCGTTTTCCGTTTGGGGAGCTGGCATCTCTTGTATGGCCTCACCTTTGCAGGATCCACTTGAATACCTTTATCACTAACAATGAAACCCAACAGCTTACCAGACCTTACCCCGAAGGTGCACTTGCTCGGGTTTAACCTCAACTTGTACATCTTCAACCTGTCAAACAGTTTCTGGAGATGGTCAAGGTGTTCTTCCTCAGTCTGGAACCTTAAGATCATGTCATCAACATAAACCTCGATCTCATGATGAATCATGTCGTGGAAAAAAGTGACCATGGCGCGTTGATAAGTTTCCCCAGCATTCTTCAACCCGAAAGACATTACCTTATAACAGAAGGTACCCCACTGTGTAACAAAAGTTGTCTTCTCCATGTCCTCGGGAGCCATCTTAATCTGATTGTAACCAGAAAAACCATCCATAAAGGATAAGATCTTATGTTGCGCGGTATTGTCGACCAAAACATCG
Organism: Vicia faba; assembly: GCA_948472305.1. NCBI lineage: Eukaryota > Viridiplantae > Streptophyta > Magnoliopsida > Fabales > Fabaceae > Vicia > Vicia faba. Next base: position 206,119,939 of record OX451737.1, on the reverse strand, counting down.
ATGTGAGGCAGTGGGAAATCATCCTTGGGGCTCGCCCTGTTCAGATCCCTATAGTCCACACACACCCATACCTTACCATCTTTTTTCGGCACCGGAACAACGTTGGCGACCCACTGTAGGTAAGAAGTAACTGCTAGAAAACCGGCATCAAACTGTTTCATGACCTCAGCTTTGATTTTCTCAGACATCTCTGGGCGCATACGACAAACTTTCTATTTTACCAGAGGACAGTCTTCTTTGGTTGGCAGACGATGTACCACAATATCAGTGTCTAAACCAGGCATATCTTCATACGACCAGGCGAAGATTTCAACATAGTCGCATATCATCTGTATCAACCGTTGCTTAACACTAGGCTCCAGATTTTCACATATCTTGACCTTTTTCCTATCTTCTTCTGTACCCAAATTCACTGATTCCACTGGCTCTTCATGAGGCTGTATGGCCCTATCTTCTTGTAGTAACAGTCTAGCAAGTTCCCCAGGCACTTCACAATCATCCTCACCTTCGTCCTCGACTTGGTTGATCGGATTTTAGAAGTCATAACTGGCAGTAGCAGAGTTGTTATCAATGGGATCCAGAGTGGATGTGGATCTGCATTATGATATGTGAGGGTGTGTAAGACAATAGCTGTTTTGATAAAGTGCAAGGTAGAAAAGAAAAAACAAGGAGCACAAAACATGTAATGCAAGAAAACATCCAATGCTTTATTGATGATATATGAAAATGACAAATAATAAGCCCTCACAAACAAATCCAAGGTGCCTCGGGCAAGGCACCGGGCCGTAGAGTTTTAAACTTTCTGTTACAAATCTCAAAACAAAAGTCTATTACTGTGTAATAAAAGAAACGACACGAAGTCCTTCGTCGTCCAGTTGTTCAATCTACCATTGGTAGTCGGGTAAATCCAGCTGTCGATATCTGACTCTTCTTCATCATCCTCAATTGCATTGACTCCCGAGTCATGCTTGGGCATGGGTGCAGTTATGACGTTGGGCTTCTCCGGGGCGTCAAACTCAATTTCTTTAGCTTCAATCAGATCTTGCACCTTATTCCTCAAGGCCCAGCATTTGTTTGTATCATGCCCTAGGCTATCAGAGTGATAGGCACAACGGGCGTTCGGATTATATAGCGGAGATATGGTGCTGGGATTCTTCGGGGCTTCCCTCAGAGTTACCAGGTTGGTCTTCAATAATTGCGGTAGAATTTGAGACAAGGTCATACTGAGCCGAGTGTACTGTCTTTGCGGTCTCTCCATTCTTTTCTGATTATTGTGTTGTGGGGCAACGGTGGGTCTTGATATTACTACCGCATTTACTTCTTGGCGGCGTTCAGGTCAGTTTTGGCTCCTCGAGCCGTATACTGCACTAGCTTCTTTCCTGAAAGGCTTCTTTTCTGTACTTGATGAAGCACCTTTATGTATCATGCCACTTTAGATACCAGCTTCTACCCTCTCCCTAGTTAAAATTAATTCCGTAAAGCCAGATGATGAATTGTCGATTAGATGATTGAAAAATGGACCAGACAACATCCCTAAAAACATATCAACCAATTCCCTATCAGACAGAGGGGGTTGGACTCTTCTGGACAAACCTCTCCATTTCTGAGCATAGTCCTTAAAACCTTCACCTGCACCCATAGACATACCCTGAAGCTGAGTACGCGTTGGAGCAAGGTTGGCGTTATACTGGTATTGCTTGTAAAAAGCAGCAGCAAGGTCCTCCCAGTTGCAGACATTAGCTCATTCCAATTGATAAAACCATTCAAGCTGAGTCCCTGACAGACTATCTTGAAAGAAATGCACCCATAGATTTCTATCAGCAGTGTAAGGTTGGATTTTTTTGACATACGAGCGGAGATGGAGCTTTAGACAGGATACTCCATCGTACTTAGCAAAAACAGGAGCTTTGAATTTATGAGGGATCACCACCCCAGATGCTAGTCCCAGATCTCCGAAGTCCAAACCAGGTATCTTCTGAACCTCCATAACACTCAGACGGTCTTCAAGTTGTTTATACCTATCCTCAGTAGGAGGATACTGTTCTTCATCAAAATTAGTGTCATTATCAGAGACTACAAGACTAGGACCCTTTTCTTCCTCTTGATTCTCTCCTCCTTTGGATGAATGAGACAGATCATCTTCCTGTCGAAACCTATTCCCAAATCTGTGACCCATATTCAGCAGAACCACCTTCTTCTTCTTCTTTTTCTTCTCCTTTAGGATGAGAGTCTTCAAATCCTCCTACCCTTTAGCCAAGTTCAAGAACATCTCTTTGAATTGAGCATTCTGTGCTTGAAGAGCTTTGATGGCTTGACCGGTAGGTATTTTAGAAGACATTATGTGCTGAAATAAACAGCGAAGAAGATGAGAAACCTGTAATGATACCTGTAATGGGGTGCATGATAATGGAATGTGTATGAAATAATTTCAAAGACTTTGGGATATTTAAATTTGCAAACCAAGAAATAAACAAACTTTATTAAATTTAAACTTGTAAGAATGTTTAACAATGCCTTTAAGGCGTTACAAAAGAAATAGACTGAAAACAAATCTAAACTAGAAAAAAGCAAAAAAAATCAGAAATTCCATGGACGCTTTCCCTTCGTGCTGACGTAGTCATTGATCTTCCTTTCATTCTCAAGTTGCCTCGTGAGCTTCAAGATCTTCCTCTCTTGCTCATGATACTTCTCCCGGTAAGTATCCCTCTCCTCTTTTAGTTGAATCCAGGATCTCTTCAATGCCCCCAGATCAGTAGGCATGTAGGGATAAAGGACTATATAAGGAACACCTTCTTCATTAGTATGCTCTACAATCACTGGCAACACAGCTTCATAAGGCATCCCAGGCTTCTGAGCCCGAGCTCAGACCCACTGGAGGTAAGGTTGCATAGGGAGAGAAGTCCTTGGTCCTAGCTCTTGAGGGTCAGACCTGTTCACCATGCCCCAAGCTCGTATAAACCTTCGGCGATGCTCTTCAACGTCCTCCTTATAGTCAAAGACAATATCTGTAAGAAGTAGCTCATGAGGACCGTTTCTCCGAGCGCGACCAAACTGTCGTAAAGCCAAACAAGGACTGTAGGTTATTCCCCCTCTAATTCCAAGCAACGGGACATTAGGGTATTCCCCACATCAATCAATGACAGCAACACCTTCCATAACCTTATAACTCCAAAGAATGTCTGTATGGGCAAGGGACATTATTCTGTAAGACCATCCTAAACCTTCCTCATTCTTCGCACATTACGAGTGTAGAGGGCATGTAAGATATCGCCAAGAAGAGTAGGCACAGGATTTTGAGACAGGAAGATCTTAACTGCATTCACATCTATGAAGGAATCTGGATTCGAAAAAAGAACCAAACCGTAGATAAGGAGAGCCAAGATGTCTTCAAAATCCTGAAAGTCCAAATTATTCCAGAACAGTTGAGCTTGATCTATCAAAAACATGGCTAAGAAACCTTCAACCCCGCTTCGTGTCTCCCAGTTGGATACTACATCAACCCTTTTTAGATGCAAGGCTGAAGCAATGTCCTCTGGTCTAGGAGTCTCTTCCAAACCTGTGAAGGGCATCTGCTCGAGGATGGATATGCCCAATAAGTGAGAAAACTCTTCCATAGTGGGAACTAGCTGATAATCTGGGAAAATGATGCACCGGATCGAAGAACTGGAAAAGCACACTCATCATCTGCTCATCAAACTTTGAGGTAACCAAGCTAAGGAGCTGACCATGTCTCCCAATGAATGAAGAGGTATCAGAAACTCTCGAGGCCAAATATTTGAGTTGAACAGGTGTTTGCAAAAAGTTAACTCGGATGGTGTTTCTGCGCATGGAAGCCATAATATGCAAAATAGAACAAAGATAAATCCCCTCGGTCTTTGAAATGGTTAGTATAATGACGTATGCATGCTATGTCATGATGCATGATGTCATGGTTAAAACACACAACAGGTATAGCAGATAACAAACATGGTAAAGGAAAAAAAGTCACACAAGAGCCCTTAAGTTTCAGGCTTGTATGGAGTCTAGGTACTATCCTCTTGAAGTTCAGTTGGTTTTAACCTGTCCTAATAATAGTAACCGGGTTCTAGAGGTTCTCAATATCACTGACCATCCTCCATCGGTCATGGTTTTAGCTCATGCAATCTTTTCTTGCGGTCGAAACTATCTCGAGAGTATGGTCTCAATGATTGTAGTATCGAGTATCAACCAGTTCCCAGCTTTACACCGAGACCGGCTATCTCACTACTTCATATGGCCAAGTTGGTCAATTATAGGTTCTAAGGTCATTTGATGCTTAACGACCCATATAGCAGCCCTGTATTTTCCTCGTTTCTCCACAAGGGATACCGATACCAACCAATGTGCCACATCAACGTAGCTACTGCTTTAACCGTATCGGTCTACGTCGTACAATTCCCTCACAGTTTATTACTACTTACCTAAAAGGTGTCCCCCAGATCCGGGTTAGGATCTATAGTAACTCCCAATATAAAGCCCTCAAAGATAAAGCAATCAAATCAAACAATAGAAGCAAATATGATGAACTAATCTTAAGGTATACCCCACTTATAGATCCCCAGCAGAGTCGCCAGTTCTGTGATACGGTGGCAGAACTGACTGTTTAATACAGGTTTGCGTTTTGCGTTTTTTGTTTGCAAAATATCGCGGTAAGCAAGAGTCGCCACCGACTTTTATTTTATCCAACTGGAAAGGACAAAAGCATAGAAAAATTAATTTTTTCGAGATTTTGAGTACGGGGGTAGATTATAGAAAGGGAAGGTATTAGCACCCTTTCTATCCGTGGTTTTCCACAGGCTCTTAGGTACTTGCTCATCATTTTAAAAATTGCTTCCGTGTTTGTGTGTTTGAAAACAGTATTTTGTTTTACTTCGATTTAACCCTTGCTTCTGTCTTCAAGAGTGTTACGAAGTCGTTTTGAAAACTTTGTTTGAAAAGAGTGTAAATGTGGAAAAGTTTGATTTTGAGCAAGTACCTACTAGCATCTACCTACTCGAAAAAGAATGTTTATGTTCTTGTTTCCTTTAGACAGCGTTATCCCACTATTAGTGAGTAGGTAGCACCGTCGTTGGAGTTATAAGGGTCAATTCGAAAGGGACGTACAATCATTAAAGCAATGTTAGGACGTCTTAGTAATAAACCTAATGTCTTAAGATCATATTTGAGGCAACATTTCCGAGGTAACCTTTCCGAGGCAACATTTCCGAGGCAACATTTCCGAACGGGACATTTGATCTTTGTTTAGACAAAAGGGCAACCACTAAAACACCCTATACTTAATGATCGTTTATCGAAGGCAACCGAAGTGAGAGTATACTCTAGGAGTGTGCATGTGCGAGTGATTCAATTTCAGGTTATTATCTTTGCACATTTAGAGTTTGCTAACCATTTTAAAATTAACATACATTCTTGTCATGCAACCCTATTATCATACATCTAACAGTTAATATTTGCGAAAATTAAAAATGTGGAAAATAAAGCTACGTTATTACAAGGCTTCGGGGATTAATTACATAGCCAAAAACCCGTAAAACGATAAATAAACGGAAAAAAGGTCCTAATTAATCTATTACATCCCATGAGCAATTACATCAATATTGTAAAAATAAGTAAACACGCGCGATGAATCGAGGACGAGCAAAATTAGGGTTTTGACCCCGTCTACCCTAATTAAAAGAAAAGATTATTTTTGTTTGTTTTTGATTACTTTTAAGAAAATAAGGTTTTAAATTAAATGCAAACCTAATTACTAATTAAATTAAATTAAGGAAAGTAATTAATTTTATTTTGACCTATTTTTGTATTTTTGGTTATTTTGAAGAAAAGAAAATAGAAATTAAATTAAACAAAAAACCTAGTTTTTAATTTATTTACAAAGATAAATTAAAGTTATCCTAAAATTAAATAAACTAATTAAATTAATTTTTTTGATAAAAAATAAAACCTAAATCTAGTTTGATGAAAATTGATTTTATGATTTTATATAAAATAGAATTAATTTTTTGTGTTAGTAAAACAATTTAAATGAATTAAATAAAGAAAATATAAAAAGGAAAAGAAAAAGAAAATGGGCCTGGTAAACAACAGTTTGGGGGTGCCATTAACAGCTTTTGGGCTAAAAAAAACCTGACCCACGTTTGACTTCCATGATTCAGTGTTTGCATGTTGACTGGGATGCATGGTTGACCCTCACGTGATGGCCTTCAGATCAGGCCTTCTGGAGATCTAATGATTGAATCCTGAGGGTATATGGTGGTCTTCACGCCTATGTACACGCCTGATCATACAAGTAAAAATAATATGAAATACATGGGGGACCTGGGATTCGAACCCAGGTCCTATGGCCTTTTCATCTGCCTCAACACCAACTGAGCCAATCGCGCTTGTTGTATATCAATCAACAATTAATCAATATATTAAAAAAAAGGAAAATAAGAGCTATCAGCGCGCACAATTTCAAACGGAGGAATCAAGGCTCGCCATGCCATCATCCCTAACCTCTATCTGTTGCTAAAAGTCTAATGACTTTTACCTACGGACGAGAAGCATAGGTACCGACCCTGCAACTTTCAAAATCACCTATATGCATGATAAATGAAACCTAAAGCCATATACCAATTCGCCTTAGCCTGGTGAGCATCATGGTGCCTTTATTTTGGGCCAATTTTACCTGCACAAAAAGATCCCAAAACGAGACAAAAACCCTAACAATGGCATATCTCTATAGGGTTAGCAAAAACGCAATTAACTGTTACCAATAGCTTGCAAATGCTTCCAGGATTCAGAATATATACATGACTCATGCTACAAATGCTTAAACAATGATATTCGATTTCAAGAATATGCCAAATCCGCGAGTCACTTACAGCGAGTTTTAGTGCACGAAACAACTTGCTTTTGATTGCCATGGACTCCTTGAATGCCCCGGAAACGGAAGGGATGCTTGGCAAGGGTTGAAATTACCTGGAAATATGAAAACAAATCACCACTTTTTCTTGATTTTTTCAAGTTTGTCCTTCACTCTACACGCCCCAAAACCTTTTCCTTTTGGTCTGCATTTGTCCACTATATACCAATGATCGAATTAGTTTTACAAATGTGCCTCCAATCTTTTTCAATTATGGCTTTGATCATGATTTGATTCCCATGAAGATATTTCTAACATAAGCCAAAAATCAATCTTTTTATGCACAAAAATGTCTTGCGCGATTTGATTTTGTTGGTAGCTGTATAAGGGGCCTTAAATATGCACAAAATCTCAAGGCTTAAATGTTTTTGATATTTTCATGATTTATTTTGATTTAATTTGATTTAATTGAAATAAAAATCAAAATAAATGGCAAAAATAACATAAAGGCAAGTGGGAAGGATCATGGGTCGTGGACCATGTTACAAACTCAAAACAAGTACAAAAAGTTGGGCCCATTTGACAAAAAATGCAATTTGAGGCATATTTTACTTTTGGCAATTTTGCAAAAAAGGTCAACTTCACCAATGCATAACTCCTTCAATTTTGACTCTTTAAAGGCGTTCTTGGACTTTTTAGAAAGCTTTAGATGTCCTATAAGCAACCCGTTCAGTATCATCTCAATTGAGTCTTCCATTTTCATGTATGAAGCTTTGACAAAAAAGGTGTTTTTGTTGACTTTTCAAAATGACCTATAATGTCCAAATTCATAACTTCTTGCGAGTGCATATTTTGAACTTGGGAGATGAAGATGGATTGTATGGAGTTGCATATTATTCAAAATGAGCTTTGTATGGATCATTTCTAATAAAGTATGAGAAAGTTATGCTTGGTCAAAGTTGAGTTGACTTTTCCTGCAAAACCCTAATTTAACAACTTTTGGGTTTTGATGAATTGTGAGCAATCCTTGATGAATAATGATCAACCCTTGATCAAATGATGAATAATACTTCAAAATGAGGATGTTGACCAAAAATCTTGAGGTTTGACTGTATGTGGGCCACAATTGACTTTTTCCCTAGCATAGTCGATTTTCAGGCCTTTGAGCAATTGACTGAGCAAATTTCCTCTGCAAGGCTTGAAACTTGACATGGATGATCTTGAGAACATATTAGGACAATGGTGAGAATTTGGGACCCCTTGGATTCAAGTATCTTTATGCAACATGAAACTCTAATTTGAGGTAGACTGCCTTAGGAGAGAGTTTGTCTGGTCAACCCTTGGACTTCCTTGAGCAACTTAAGGATCTTTCTTGAAATGTTTTGAGAAATATGGGAGGGAAAATTTTGGGGTACAACACTTATCATTTGGAAAGTCTAGGTCATGATACAAACAACTGATGGGCTTTTAAAAACAAGGTACAAGACCTTATCGAGGCGAAGGAAATTGAGTTTGACGCCCCTGAAATTCCAAATGTTATCACTACTCCTATGCCCAAGCACGGCCGTGGTGTTAACGCTATTGAAGATGATATGTTTGTTACTATTATTGAAGATATTGTTACTCCTCTTATGACCGTTAAGTGGAACTTATTGAAGGCCGGTTTATTTCTGGGCTGTGGCGAAGGTTGCCACTTCTGTTTATCTCTACCGACTGGTTGTCATTTGTTGAAGACAGGTATTAAGTGACTGATGGATGATAGAGAGATTTTGATTGAGAAGAATCATGTCTCAACCATTTCTTGCAAAGATGTTTCGATAATAACCATTTCCGCCAATCCTCCCAGGGTCTCCACCAAAAGACCCGTCAGGATTACATATGTTCCGAAGGTTACTCCGCTGATAATTACTGTGCGGGGCCAATCCCATACTCCTCAGATAAAACTATTCCTTGGAACTATGGGGGTGACGTCTACTACCACGGTGTCAGGAAATATTAACTGGCTGATGAAGACCAGGTCTTTGAGAATGTTGATCCCGACATTGTCAACATTGTGGGAATCGGCAAAATAACCAGAAGTGGAAGAGTGTTCTCCCCTAAGATTTCTCCTCCGAAAGCTGTTATTGGTCCTGTGATCATTCATAATTTTATTCTTGCTGATAATACTACTATAATCCCTGTGATTACCCCTGCTAACACCCCTATCACCGAGTCAACTGAGACTCGGGGCAAAGACATATTGTTTGAGCCTGTCCAGACGAAGGCACATTAGGTATCTATCCTAGAGGCTTCCAAGCAAGAAATGGAAGAAATTTTGAAAATTATCAAGAAAAGCGGCTACAACATGGTTGAACAGCTGGGGAAGACCCCTTCAAATATCTCTATGCTAGCCTTGTTGTTATGCTCCGAAGCTCATGCGAAGGCTTTGGTGAAATTCCTGAAAACTGCGCATGTGCCCCAGGAAACCTCTGTTGACCAATTCGAAGATTGTGTGGCTAGTTTGACGGTTGATAACGGTTTGGGATTTTCTGATGTTGATTTGACTCCTAGAGGGAGGAAGCACAATGATGCATTCCATGTCTCTGTCGAATGTAAGGGCACTACTTTGGCCCATGTCCTAGTAGATATTGGTTCGTCGTTGAATGTGCTGCCTAAGAATGCTCTGGATAGACTAGACTATGAAGGTTTGACTTTGAAGCCCAGCAATATTATAGTGAGGGCTTTTGACGGTTCAAAGAGAATAGTGCACGAGGAGTTGGACGTCCCTATCAAGGTTGGTTCTCAGAATTTCGACTCTACCTTCTATGTGATGGATATCAGGCCATCTTATTCTTGTTTGTTGGGCCGCCCTTGGATACATGGGGCTGGAGCTGTTACGTCCACTCTTCATCAAATGCTGAAATACCCGGTCAAAGGGAAAATTGGCACTGTACACGGTGAAAAATAATACATGATCAGTCACCTGAATTCCTTCAGGTATGTAGAAATGGATGGTTAGTTCATCGAGACTCCGTGCCAGAATTTCGAAGAGGTACCTCAGACTCTGGCTGCAACTGAAATTGTTACCAATATGCCGAAGATCACCAGACCCCCTTGAAGATGGCTTTTCTCAAGGATGCAAACATGGTTGTCGAAGAAGGTGGGTCTACCATATGGGGTCAACTCCATGATATTCTATACAAGTCTGATAAGTTTGGTTTGGGTTTCTCTTCAGGGGCTCAAAGGGATGTTCGACATGCTCGTGCTGGAAGACCTCGCCTACACATCAATAATCATGGGGTCAATGCTTTAGAAGACGGAGACGGTGACAATGACATGGACAACTGGATCTTCCCTACTACTAATGGTGGACTTAGTAACTGGACGGAAAAGGATTTTGTACCGATTACTTTTATTCAGAAGTAATTGCCTTTCTTGTTTTTTGGATATGTAATAAACACTATAGCTTTATGGTTGTGTGTCTTACCCGGGGCACATTGGTTTATTTGTGAGGGTTATCATGTTTTAATTTCATATGGAATTAATAAAGCATTGGACGTTTATGCATACAAATTTTGTGCTCCCTGTTTTTCTTTTCTACTTTTACTTTGTCTATACAGCTATGCTCTTACACATGCTCACGTATCAAACTGCAGATCCATATCCATTCTGGATCCCATTGATAACAGTTCTGCTATTACCAGTTATGACTTTGAAAATCCTATCAACCAAGTCGAGGACGAAGGTGAGGAAGATTGTGAGGTACCTGCAGAACTTGCTAGGCTATTACAGCAGGAAGAGAGGCCTATACAGCCTCATGAAGATCTAGTTGAGACAATAAACTTGGGCACCGAGGTAGACAAAAAAGAAGTCAAGATCGGTGCAAATTTAGGGCTTAATGTCAAACAGCGGTTAATACAAATGTTGCATGACTATTTCGAGATCTTCGCTTGGTCGTATGAAGACATGCCAGGACTGGATACAGATATTATGGTCCATCGTCTGCCAACTAAAGAAGACTGCCCTCCGGTAAAGCAGAAGGTCCGTCGCATGCGCCCTGAAATGTCGGAGAAGATCAAAGTAGAGGTTATGAAACAGTTTAGCGTTGGTTTCTTAGCCGTCACCTCTTATCCCCAATGGGTTTCTAACGTGGTTCCGGTGCCTAAAAAGGACGGTAAGGTACGAATGTGTGTGGACTACAGAGATCTGAATGGGCAATCCCCAAAGATGACTTTCCGCTCCCCCACGTCGACGTTCTGGTTGACAACACCGTGCAACACAAGATCTTTTCCTTCATGGATGGTTTCTCTAGTTACAATCAGATCAAGATGGCACCCGAAGATATGGAGAAGACAACCTTCGTCTTGCAATTGGGCACTTTCTGCTACAAGGTAATGCCGTTTGGATTAAAAAATTTCGGGGCAACCTATCAGCGAGCCATGGTCGCCTTGTTTCATGACATGATTCACCATGAGATAGAGGTATATGTGGATGACATGATAGCCATGTCTCAAACTGAGGAAGAGCACCTTGATCATTTACAAAAGTTGTTTGATAAGTTGAAGATGTACAAGCTGAGGTTGAATCCGAACAAGTGCACCTTCGGGGTAAGGTCTGGTAAACTGCTAGGTTTCATTGTCAACGACAAGGGCATTCAGGTAGACCCTGCAAAACTAAAGGCTATACAAGAAATGTCGGATCCTCGTACAGAGAAGGAGGTCAGAGGCTTTTTGGGACAACTAAATTACATTTCCAGGTTCATTTCCCATTTAACTGCTACTTGTAAGCCAATCTTCAAGCTCCTGAAGAAAGATCAAGTGGTAAAATAGAATGACGAATGCCAGACTTCCTTCGAAAGAATCAAGGAATGCCTTCAAGAGCCTCCAATTATGATGCCTCCAATTGAAGGAAGACCTTTGATAATGTACTTAACAGTGTTAGATAACTCAATGGGGTGTGTGCTGAGGCAGCATGACGAGTCCAATCGAAAAGAGAATGCGATGTACTACCTTAGAAAAAAGTTTACCGACTGTGAAACAAGATACTCACTGCTCTAGAAAACTTGTTGCGCTTTGGAATGGGTTGCTCGCCAATTGAGACAGTATATGTTGACCCACACTACTTTTTTGATATCTAAGATGGACCCAATCAAGTACATCTTCGAGAAGCCCGCTCTCTCCAGAAGAATAGCAAGATGGAAAATGATCCTGACCGAATATGATATCCAATACGCGACCCAGAAAGCAATTAAGGGAAGTTACTAGAGGATCATTTGGCTCATCAGGCTGTGGATGACTACCAGTCCATGAATTTTGAGTTCCAGGATGAGAACATTATGTTAGTAATTGACTGTAAAGAACCTAGACCAGATGAAGGACCTGAAGAAGGATCCTGATGGTCCATGGTTTTTGATGGAGCCTCCAATGCACTCGGCAATGGCATCGGTGCTGTAATTATATCCCCTAAGGGATGTCATACACCTTTCACTACCCGATTATGTATCAACTGTACCAACAATATGGCAGAGTATGAAGCATGCATCATGGGTCTCAAAGCTGCGATTGACCTGAGGATCAAGCTCTTGAGCATATTCGGGGATTCAACCTTGGTAAAAAGCTAGATCAAAGGTGAGTGGGATGCGAAGCACCCAAATCTTATCCCTTACAAAGAGAATGTGCCGACATTGCTTCCACACTTTGAAGAGGTCAGCTTTAAACATTTCCCACGAGGCCCCTCAGATCACTATTGAGAGGTTGGATGAACCGACATATTTCTATGAGATTGACACTTAAGAGATAGTAGACAATCATTGGTTCCATGAAGTGAAAAGGTATCTCGAGGCTGCAGAATATCCCGAGGAGGCATCTATCAATGATAAGAAGTTCCTGAGGAGGTTCGCCACAAAGTTCTTCCTTAGTAATTGAATCCTCTATAAGCGCAATCATGACTCTACTTTACTTCAGTGCATAGATAAGAATGAAGCAGAGAGGATTATGGAAGATCTACACGAAGGTACCTTCGGCACCCATTCTAGTGGACACACCATGGCTAAAAAGATCCTACGGGCAGGATACTATTGGTCCACTATGGAAGCAGACTGCTATCAACATTCCCGAACTTGTCACAAATGCCAGATCTATGATGATAACGTGAATGTACCTCTGGTTCCTTTGAACGTCTTGACGGCTCCATGGCCCTTTGCAATGTGGGGCATTGATATGATCAGAGATATTAGACCTACCGCTTCCAATGGGCATCGCTTCATCCTAGTGGCCATTGATTACTTCACGAAGTGGGTTGAGGCTGCCTCTTTTGCTACTGTTACCAAGAATGTTATGGCGCGGTTTATCAAGCATAACCTGATTTGCCTGTATGGTGTGCCAGAAAGAATCATCACAGACAATGGTACAAATTCAGCAATACGATGATCACTGAACTCTGTAAATAATTCAAGATCCAGCATCATAATTCTTCCCCTTACCGTCCGAAGATGAATGGCACTCTGGAGGCTGCTAACAAGAACATTAAGAAAATCATACAGAAGATGACGGTGACATACAAAGACTGGCATGAGATGTTACCATTTGCTCTTCATGGTTACCGCACCTCCGCACGAACATCGATAGGGGCAACACCTTACTCTCTGGTATATGGTATGGAGGTTGTCCTGCCTATTGAGGTCCAGATCCCTTCTCTGAGAATCATAAAGGATGCGGGTTTGAATGAAGACGATTGGATCCAGACTCGACTTGATCAACTGAATTTGATTGATGAAGAAAGGCTTATTGTTGTCTGTCATGGTCAAATGTATTAGAAACGGATGATTAAGGCTTTAAAAAAAGGTCAGACGGTGAGTATATCAAATGGGTGATCTGGTAATCAAGCGCATCATACTGCCACAAGGTGACCCCAGGGGAAAATGGACTCCCACATACGAAGGGCCATTTGTGATCAAAAGAATATTTTCAGGAGGAGCCATGATTTTGACCACCATGGATGGTGACGACCTTCCTCACCCTATTAATGCGGACATAGTGAAAAGATACTACGCATGAATAAAGACCCACTAGTATGACTGGCCTAAGAAAAAATAAGGGCATCCCAGTGAACCAAAAGGGTTCGGACAAAAATTAGGGATGAAAACAAAAAAATATATGTACACCCGGCAAGCCGAAAACCTGAAAAGGCGGCTTGGGCAAAAAAGGTTATTCTGGTGGGTTGAAACCCCGAAAGGGTGGTCCAGGAAAAAGTTAGGGATTTGAAGCGTATCACTATGTCCCATTGGAACACCTCACGACCAGACTTCAGTATCAACTATCAAGCTCAAACGGTACCGATCAATCCAGTCAGCTTCAGACAAGTAGCAAAGTGATGAGACGCTCGAAGACCTAAGGGAAATAGCAAAGTTGAAACTCAATGGGGTTATTACACATAGCTGTTTTCTTCTCTTTGTACACTATTTTGTATAGTTTTCACTCTTATGGCAACATTCTTCTACTAGAACATCAGCCTCTTTGTACACAACGCCTGTTATAGGTAAGCCTCAGAAATCAATACAAATCATTTTTTTGGAAGTACAAAACTGTTTGTTTTTTCTTTTTCCTGTTTTGTTATGCAAAAACGTCCAATGACTTATTCTTGACATATGCATTTGAATATCACAAATATTTGCATATGAAACAGAAAGACAATTTCTCATGACTTAAGGAACAGGGCAAAGTCTATAAAACCATTTTAATCCCGACAAGTTACTCCTTCCAGCAGGTATATGGGAGAAGCCAGTTTTGAGACGAAGTCATCATTACATATGACCCCGTGACGTCTATGTTCCCCGCAGAGTAGAGGCAACCAAAAGTTTTGATCTCAGCTTCCCCAAACAGGACTTACTTTCCCCCAGCAAAGTTCCTTTAGAGAGCCAATATCTATATTCCCCAGCCGAGTTTTATAATCGCAAACGGTTTATAAAGCTTCCTCCCGAGTAAAGTTTATTTCTATTACTGCAGAACCTTCTCCCAAGAAGAGTTTATTTCTCTGAATGCGGAAGCTCAATCCCCAACAAAGTTTATTCCTCCAGCTACGGAAGTTAATCCCCCAGCGGAGTTTATTTCTTCAAATCAGCAAATTCTTCGAGTAAAGCATCTCCTCTCTCAAACAGAGTTATTCCCCTACAGAGTTATTCTCAGGAAGAGTCTCTCCCCGGCAGAATATTCGCAAACAGAAAGGAGTAAATCCCCAACATATTCATCTCCATTCACCATCCCCGGCGGAAATGAAGAATTCAACTTCCCAAATACTCTTTGGTAGCAGTTCAGGATTTATTTTCCCCGACTAAAGAGTACCGCAATGGCATCCCATATGCATACATCATGGCATGTGCATACATATTACATACATCACAATCTCATTTATTTTGAGAACACCATGACCATGCATTTCATACATCATGACATTGCATACGACTAACTCCTTACCTTTCAGAGAAAAGATCAAATCAACAAGCTACATCTAACAAAGGGCTATTCCAGGATCTTCCTCAGAAGGATGTCCTCACAAGATTTTCCCTGGTCAGACAGGTTGACACTAAGATCTCTCTGATTACCATTCCAGTAGAAGATATTCCAAGACTTTCGTCTGGGTCAGTTGAATCGCTACTAAGATTCTCCTTATTACAATTCCAGTCAAAGTTAACCTAATATTTTCTCTGGATCAGCCAGATCGACACTAAGATCTCTTTGATTATTATTCTAGTTGAAGATGTTCCAAGACTTTCGTCGGGGTCAGATGAATCGATGCTAAGATTCTCATGAGTACTATGCCAGTCAAAGTTAACCCAAGATTTTCCCTAGGTCAGACATGTCGACACTAAGATCTCTCTGATTACCATTCCAGTGGAATAAGTTCAAAGACTTTCGTCTGGGTCAGTCGAATCGATACTAAGATTCTCTTGATTACTATGCCAGTCAAAGTTAACCTAAGATTTTCTCTGGATCATCCAGATTGACACTAAGATCTCTCTGATAACTATGCCAGTTAAAGATGTTCCAAGACTTTCGTCTGGGTCAGTTGAATCGATGCTAAGATTCTCCTGATTACTATGCCAGTCAAAGTTAACCCAAGATTTTCCCTGGGTCAGACAAGTCGACACTAAGATCTCTCTGGTTACCATTCTAGTGGAAGAAGTTCCAAGACTTTCGTCTGGGTCAGTCGAATCGATACTAAGATTCTCCTGATTGATATGCTAGTCAAAGTTAATCCAAGATTTTCCCTGGGTCAGACAGGTCGACACTAAGATCTCTCTGATTACTATGCCAGTTGAAGATACTCCAAGACTTTCATCTGGGTCAGTTGAATCGATACTAATATTCTCCTAATTACTATGCCAATCAAAGCTAGTTCAAGGCCTTCCCCTGGTTGATTCAAATCAATACTAAGATTTCTATTCCAGTTAAAGAAGCTATGAAACCCGGAAACTAACCGGATAATAGTCAATCAACAATTCAAGACACTGTGAGGCCTGGATCCTGACCAGATGAAAGTTTAATCTCATCTCCCCAGTAAGTCATTGTGAAGCCTGAGCACAACTAAATGATAGTTAGCCTTATTATCCTCAGCAAGCCTGGATTCTGACCAGATAGCAGTTCATTTCTGTCTCTTCAATCAAGTGATGACTCCCTAGTAGAGTAACGGATAACTGAAGCTCCGAAAACTCTATGTTCCAAGACAAAGACCAACATTTCTCAGCGGAGTCCTCTCTAATAGCAAGAGCAGGAATTCCCACAAAGGGATATCTCATGAAATCATCATTGTTCTGGATGGCATCTTTAAGTCCATCTCTGACAACTCTCCGTCACATTATGATCTCATCTTTAAGCCCATCTCTGACGATCTTCCGCCATCTTTTCCAAATGGAATCTATAAGCCCATTCCCAATATTATCTACACAGTTAAGTATCATCTTAGACGAGTGAAAATTTCTGGGCACTCTAGTCTTCAATCATCATCCACCTTTCGATCACGAAAGGTATACCAACCAATCTATATCCTCAAGTTTAAGAAGATTGAATAGGGGAAGCTGTTGTACCCCAAAATTTTCCCTCTCATGTTTTTCCAAGATTTCCTCTTGCATAGGTGGTTGCAAACCTTTGCCTAAAGAAAAGTAAATTTTTCAAATGATGGTTAAGTATCCTTCGATTGGCACCTACAAAATGCCCTTGATTGGCATCTCCAAAATGCCTTTTGATTGGCATCTCCAAAATTCCTTTCAATTGGCACCTACGAAATTCCTTTCGATTGGCATCTACAAAATGCCTTTTCGATTGAAATCTACATAGCGCTCTTCGATTGACATCTGCAAAAGGCCTTTCGAATGGCCTCATGACAAGCCTTTCGATGGGCATTGTGTCAAAGCCTTTCGATTAGCATGGCAAGGTATCCTTCGATTTAGCATTGTGTCAAAGCAGCTTTGATATGCATGTTAACCGTGTCCTTTGATTGGCGTAGCAAAGGACTCTTTGATTGATATTCCAATAAATACCCTTCGATTGGTATTTGGACAAGGGCCCTTCGAAGAATTCCTTCCAGGCCATTCGAAAGAGGCCATCAAAAGGGCACTCAAAAAATATGTCCAGGCCAGATTCTTGCCTTGTTTATTCATAATTCCACAAGAGCTGATTCGACCAGGGAATTCTCTTCAAAAGGGAAGGAAATCAAAGTAAAGGGTGGTCCAATCGAAGGAGCCCTAGTATTGAAGCTGGCACAATTCGACTCAGAACCATTAAGGAGAACAAGGTTCTAATAAGGAAAGTCTTGATTGATTCGAATTGGAGTTTAAGGCTGGCAAGGAAGGCATATTCGAATGAAGAAAAGGGGATTTGTTCCAAAACAAGCCAGACATCTCACAATCAAAGGAATCTTCTCTCAATCAAATAAGGAATTAAATATGCTGGCAAATCAAAGGGAAAACGCGTTGGAATAAAAATAGCAAGATTTGTCCTATTTTAGAAACAAAAAATACAAGACACAAATAAAATATTTTCTCACTTAATCTTCAAGATTTAATTCAGTTTTGTTAACCTAATTCGTTCTATTATATATGCATAACAAACCCTGATCATAAAAAGAGAATTGGCCGTTTAGAACACCCACAAGAATCTCAAAATTTTGACAAAAAAAGTGGTGGTCGAATTTTGCTTTAGAGGGAGATTCAAGGCGTTTCAAAGGTCTCAATCCATTCTTAGGCGTATTTGAAATCTATCTGGACCACTCTCACGCAACAACACATCCAGAAACAGCCCATACAAGTATCACGATTTGCTATTATTCTTGAATTTGTTTTTGACTACACATGCATGATAAACAAATTTCAAGTATGTATTTATGTTTGTGTGACCCTTTAGAATATGTTTGCATGATTAATTGTGTGTTTTGATGTATATTTAACTGACTTCCATTACTAGGGTTTGAAGCTTCATTTTAGGGTTTTTTATTTCAGGCAAAATCATGGACAAAGAAGGGTACTATTGTACTCACGAGACCAAACCTAGTTGATCTGTATAATTAGATTTAATTTATATTGTCTGGTGGTGATTTTTTAGAATTGCAGGTTTGTAGCTACAACGTTGTCTATAGGTAAAGGCCTTAGTCTGAAACGACAGTCCCAACGAGGAAGACGATTGTGTGTCCAAACCCGAGTGGCCCATTTGACTTTTGCGTGTTTTTATTACAGCCACTAACCATCATTACATATAATATATATTGTTTGTTTATATTAATGATTGAACAATTGGCTAAGTGGTACAAGTGAAGGCTTTTCAGTGCACGCGGGTAGGAGGTCAGGGGTTCGATCCCTGCCTCCTACATGTTATTTTTCTTAATAATTCTTTGCAGATCCCATACTATCCTTCCAAGCGCGCACACCATAGGCCTCCAGATCATCATCCTTGGATCAATCAACTCCCAGATCTAATGGTTCCAATGAAGCTCCCCATGGTGGACACTCCTGGCACAATCACATTGGATCTCATGTTGTCTCAGGCAAATAGGATTGGGCTTGGGCAGAATTTCAGCAACACAACCCCTAATTTGGGTTCATACCCCCTCAGGCCCATTTCTTTTCTCTTTGACTTTACTATTTATTTTATTTAATTAGTCTAATTGATTTTTATTTCAAAACATTTTTTTTAATCAGAAAAAAAAAATAGGATTTAGTTTTTTTTAATAAATTAATTTTTGCAAATTAATTGTTTTAATCAATTCTAATATTTTTCATTAATTAAAATCAAGTAGAATTAGGTCAAAATCAATTCTTTTTTTCATAAAATCCCAAAAATATTTTTCAATGGTGAACTTAGATTTTTTAGGGTTTTGAACTTTTTTTTCCAGTTAATTCGCGCGCGTTATTATTTTGTCGTACGGATTATTTTTATTATTGATGTAACTGCGCCCGTTTTGTAATAGCTAATTAGGTTTTTTTTTATTTCCGCACTTTATTTTTTCAGTTATTTTTTATGTACCTACACCAAAACCTTGTAATAGCGTAGGATCTCTATTTATTGCTTTTATGTTTTATATGCCTGTATATAAATTGCTAGCAACCTAGGCATGTATGATTAATCAATCAATCTTAGATCACTAAACTACAAGATAAATATCTGAAATAGCACACTATTACACACTTGCACCCCTAGGGTATTTCCCACTTGGTTGCCTCTGAAACAATGGTCATGCCCCTCGAACGTAGGGATACTCTTAGCAAAGACCCCCAGTTTAAAGTCATCATAAAGATCATAGTCCCTAAATGTCCCTCGAGTTGCCTACGAGAAATGATCTTATGATGATAGTCCATTCGAAATGCTAAGGTATCCTTACATGTTTCCTTCAATGACCATTACGTCCCTTTCGATAGTCCCTCAACATCCAACGACTAGGGTTACCTACTCACTAATAGTAGGACAACACGGTCTAAAGGATAGGATGAAAAGAACAATATTTTTTCGAGTAGGTAGATAACTGTTAGGTACTTGCTCAAAAAAAATTTCACACCACACTTTCAAATACTTTTCAAACAAAAGTTTTCAAAAACACTTTATCACACTCTTGAGGACTGATACAAGAGTTACCATAAAGTGAATCGCCGCACTAAGGCATTTTCAAATCTTTTCAAACACACAAACACAAGCAATTTAAAAAAAATGAGCAAGAACCTAAGAGCCCGTGGAAAACCACGGATGGAAAGGGTGCTAACACCTTCCCTTTCCATAATCTACCCCCCCTTACTCAAAAATCTCGAAAAAAGGTCTTTTTCTGTTCTTTTCACCCTTTCCTTTTGTTGGATAAAAGAAAAGTCGGTGACGACTCTTGCTTACCGCGACATTTGCGAACAAAAAATGCAAACTAGTATTCACAGTCAGTTCTGCCACCGTATCACAGAACTGGCGACTCTGTTGGGGAAAATTATAAAGTGGGGTTTACCTTAGGGTCAAGATCATTTTAAATTGCTTTCTCTGTTTTCTTTGACTGCTTTATCTTTGAGGGTTTGTTGGGGTATTCTTGTAAAGATCCTACACCCGGATCTGGGGAACCTTATTAGGTAAGTAGCAATAAATCATGGAGGTTGTACGGTGTAGATCGATACAGACGAAGTGGTGGCTATGTTGGCGTGATGCTTTGGATTGTACTAATGTTCCTTAAGTAAGTTGAGGATAACATTAGGCCTCTTCATAGTTTCACTAAGCGCTAAATGACCTTTAGAACCTTTAATTGACTCATCCTAGCCATTAGGAAGTAGTGAGATAACCGGCTTTGGTTCCGACCGAAGATTGGTTGATACTTGATACTACGCTCATTGAGGCTGGACTTTCAGAATTTTTTTGGCCGCAATACTTCGGTGCGAAGCTGAAACAATTTCTGAAGGGAAGGTTAGTGATATTGAGGCTCCTTAGAACCCAGTTACTATTAATAGGACATGTTGAGCCAACTGAACATTCAAGAGGGTACATACCTTAAAAACTCATGCAAGCCTTTGAACCTAAGGTCTATTGTGTGACTTGATTGTGTTTATATGTAATTTTTAGCATAATCATGACATTCATATGTACTAATCATTTCAAGGACCTAATGGACTTACCTCTTGGATGTTTTGTAGGATATGAATTTAGGTCGCAGAAAAACCATCCAGATTCACTTCACAAAAGTTCCTCCCAAGCTCAAAGAATTAGTCTTGAAAGTCCCCGAGGACTCATCATTCCACAAAAAGACATGGTCACTTGCTCAGTTTGGTTACCACCGGGTTTTACAAAGGTTTGATGAGTGTCTTATTCCAGTTCTTCGACCCTAAGCACTATTGCTTCACATTCCCCGATTATCAACTGGTGCCTACACTGGAAGAATTCTCTAAGTTACTTGGTTTACCTATATTGGAGCGAGTACCTTTCACTGGTTTAGAACAAGACCCAACTTCTGAAAATGTTATCATAGCTTTGCACTTGAAACCATCTGACATTGATTCCAATTGGGAAAAAAGAAGTGGAGTTAAGGGTCTCCTTGCAAATTTCCTGATGAAGAAAGCTCAGATTTTCCTAGATGTTATAAGCTATCATGCCTTCGAAGACGTATTAGCCCTCTTGATCTATGGGTTGGTCCTGTTTCCTAATTCAGATCAACTTATAGATGTGAATGCCATCAACATCTTTCTCGCTCACAATCTGGTTCCTACATTGCTTGGGGATATCCTACATTCTCTCTATACTCGTACTCTGAAGAAGCGAGGAACTCTCATGTGTTGCACCCCTCTGCTATATAGGTGGTTTATTTTGCCCCTTCCTCGGTCAGTTATGCATAATGATTTAGGCTTAAGGTGGAGTCAAAGACTAATGTCTCTCTCTCACTCTAACATCCATTGGTGTCCTCGCTCTCAAGAGCACATTTCTTTTATTGATCGCTACAGAGAATTTCCTAATGTGCCACTCTTGGGCATTAGGGGAGGCATCACCTACAATCCTTCTTTAGCACTACTTTAGTTTGGCTATGCACAGAGAGATGGTCCATTAGATATGCTCATCTAGGGTATTGTATTCAACTACTCAGATGATCCGCATAATTATCGTCAGAGGTTCATCCTCTCTTGAGGCAATGTTAAGAAGACTTCTAGTAGGACTTTGGGGCGTAAGAACTCCATCCCTTTGGAACCTTACCTCAAATGGGTGAGATCTCGAGCCCAAAGTCTTATTATGCCATACGATTCCATCTTACCGGTGATCTTAGAACCTATTGTTCAAGGGGACGAATCCCGTATTATTCTCCATCTTGATATGCCAACCAACTTCGAAGAGTTACAAAAGTCTTGGATCCAACTCAAGGGAGAAAGAGATACTTTTGAGGCTCAATTCTATGCAAGTGAGAAAAAGGTGCTGGAATTAACAAAGCAACTTCATGAAGAGAGGAACTTCAACACCAAGAGGAAGCGCCCATGGGAGACTTAGGAACTTCTTTTCAATGTTTATCCTTGTGTAATCTTTTGTTTCTTTAAAAACTTGCTAATAAAAGGTTTTGCTTTTTGTTTTGTTTAAAAGAGCTTAAATCCAATAAGGTCCTTGAAATCATTGCATACACATTCCATACATATCATTGCATAAACAGGTTTCATAGCAGGTTTCTCATCTTCTTCACTGTTTATTTCAGCCGTAAAGAAATGGCTCTCGAACAAATTGTGAAGGACTTACAGACTCAGACTGCACAATTCCAATAGATGATCATGGCTATAGCCAAAGGGCAAGAGGAAATGAAAGCCCTGATTGTCAAAGACAAGACTAAGAAGCCAAGGAGGACAACTGGTGTGGTAAATCTGGGAAGGAGATTCAAGGGACCGTTAAAGCAAATGGTTGATCTGACATCTTCATCCAAAGAAGGAGATAACCAAGAGGGTGATACAAGAGAGAAAGATCCTAGTACAGGAGAATCTGATAATGAGACTGATTACAATGAAGAGCAGTATCCTCCGACCGACGAAAAGTACAAACATCTGGAAGAGCGTCTGAGTGCAATGGAGATCCAGAAAGTACATGGGCTGGACTTTGAAGAGTTGGGTTTGGTGTCTGGGATTGTCATTTTTCCAAAGTTCAAGGTGTCATTGTTTTCTAAGTACGATGGGGTTTCATGTCCCAATATGCACCTCCGATCTTATGTGAGAAAGATACAGCCTCACACTGCTGACAGAGACTTATGGGTCCATTTATTTCAGGATAGTCTATTCGGAACTCAGTTAGATTGGTTCTATCAGCTTGAGAGGACCAACATCCATAATTGGGAAGACCTGGACGCTGCTTTCTATAAGAATAATCAGTATAATGCAGACCTTGCTCCCACCCGTAATCAACTCCAAAGCATGGCTATGGGTTCGAGTGAGGGCTTCAAAGACTACACTCAGAAGTGGAGGGACTTAGTAGGAATATTCCAGCCTCCCCTGTCTGATAGGGAGCTAGTGCATATGTTTCTGGGTACCCTGTCTGGTCCATTCTTTAATCACGTAACTAGAAGTTCCTCGGTCAGCTTTACTAAATTAATATTGACAAGGGAAAGAGTGGAAGCTGGAATTAAGAGTGGTAAGATCCAAAGGAGTGCATCCTCCAGTGCAGTAAGGAAGCCATTTTCTGGGAAGAAAGAGGTTAGTGTTGTGTACAATCAAAGGAGTCAGGATAGAACTGAACGCCATCCAACGGTAGAGGCTGTCATGATCCCTAAGACTACACCCACTCAACAGAGGTATAATCAGTAGAGAACAGAAAGGCCGGTAAGACAGTTCACCCGGATAAATATGACTTTATCCCAAGTTTTTCCTCATTTGTTGAAATCTAATCTAGTAACCTTATGGGAAGCGCCAAAGAATCCCAACACTACCTCTCCCCGCTACAATCCAAATGCCCACTGTGCTTATCATTCGGAAAGTACAGGTCATGGTACAAACGACTGTTGGGCTTTAAAAAATAAGGTACAAGACCTTATCGAGGCAAAGGAAATTGAGTTTGACGCCCCTGAAATTCCAAATGTTATCACTGCTCCTATGCCCAAGCACGACCGTGGTGTTAACGCTATTGAAGATGATATGTTTGTTACTACTGTTGAAGAGCTTGTTACTCCTCTTATGACAATTAAGTGGAACTTATTGAAGGCCGGTTTATTTTTAGGCTGTGGCGAAGGTTGCCACCTCCGTTTATCTCTATCGACTGGTTGTCATTTGTTAAAGACAGGTGTTCAGCGCCTGATGGATGATAGAGAAATTTTGATTGAGAAGAATATTGTCCCGACCATTGCTTGCGAAGATGTTTAGATAATAACCATTTCCGCCAATCCTCCCAGGGTATCCACCAAAAGACTCGTCAGGGTTACATTTGTTCTGAAGGTTACTCCGCTGATAATTACTGTGTCGGGGCCAATCCCATACTCCCCAGATAAAACTATTCCTTGGAACTATGGGAGTGACGTCTACTACCACGACGTCAAGAAAGATTGCTGGCTGATGAAGACCAGGTCTCTGAGAATGATGATCTCGACATTATCAACATTGTGGGAACCAGCAAAATAACCAGATGTGGAAGAGTGTTCTCCCCTAAGATTTCTCCTCTGAAAGCTGTTATTGGTCTTGTGATCATTCCTACTTTTATTCCTGCTGATACTACTACTACAATCCCTGTGATTACCCCTGCTGACACCCCTATCACCGAGTCGACCAAGACTCAGGGAAAAGACATATTGTTTGAGCCAGTTCAGACAAAGGTACATTCGGTATCTATCCCAGAAGCTTCCAAGCAAGAAATGGAAGAAATTTTGAAAATTATCAAGAAAACCGACTACAACATGGTCGAACAGCTGGGGAAGACCCCTTCAAAGATCTCTATGCTAGCCTTGTTGTTGTGCTCTGAAGCTCATGCGAAGGCTTTGATGAAATTCCTGAAAACTGCCCATGTGCCCCAGGAAACCTCTGCTGACCAATTCGAAGATTGTGTGGCTAGTTTGATGGCTGATAATGGTTTGGGATTTTTTTATGCTTATTTGACTCCTAGATGGAGGAAGCACAATGATGCATTACATGTCTCTGTCGAATGCAAGGGAACTACTTTGGCCCATGTCCTAGTAGATACTTTCTCGTCGTTGAATGTGCTGCCTAAGAACACTCTGGATAGACTAGACTGTGAAGGTTTGACTTTGAAGCCCAACTGTGATCGGTGGAAATAGAACTGACTGTTTAACGCTGGTTCGCGAAATGTCGCGGAAGCAAGAGTTGCCACCGTCTTTTATTTTCTCCAACATTGACAGGACAAAAGCACAGCAAAATTCCTTATGAGATAGTTTCTCGGTTCGGGAGGTAGATTTATAGAAAGGGAAGGTGTTAGCACCCTTTCTATCCATGGTTATCCATGGGCTCTTAGATACTTGCTCATTGTGTTTTCAAAATGTTGCTTTTCAATTGTGTGTGGGTTTGAAAAAAAGTTTCTTTAAAAGATTTATGAATAACTCTTGTATCAGTCCTCAAGAGTGTTTGAAAAATTGTTTTGAAAGTTTTTGAAGGTGTCGGTGTGAAAAGGTTTTTGTTTTGTTTTTGAAGAGAGCAAGTATCTATGAGTCATCTACCTACCCTAAGGAATTAGGCTATGTAAATGTCCTTAAGGTAGTGCCATTAAGGTGTTCGGGTCAATTCGAGTTTAGGGACAGTGTGGTCACCGAAGCAACAATTAGGACACCTTAGAAGCTACCCTTATGCCCTTGATCCTTTTTTAATCCGAGGCAACCGTTTCGAGGCAACTATTTCGAGGCAACTTATTTCGAGGCAACTGGTTTCGAGGAAACTGGATCATGGACATAAGGACCGCTAAAATGTCCTATACTTGATAACCACGTTTCGAAGGCAACAGGTGAGGCGTACCCTAGAAGTGGTGTGTGTATTTGTGTGTTGTTTTCAGTTTAACAGTTATCTTTGATCATGGCATCGTGAGCTACGCTTTGTTTTTAATTAACCATACATTCTTTCATGCAAAGTTAGAATTTAAGAGTGCGGAAAATTAAAAGGCGGAAAGATAAAAGCTACGCTATTACAAGGCGCGGGTCTATACATCACCAAAGTACAAAGACCCGTTTTTGATAAAAGTGCGGAAAGTAAATAAATGCGGTAAACCTAATTACTATTACATCCGGAAAGCAGTTACATAATATTCAATAAAAGAAAATAAATGCGCGAAAAGAATTAATTGAACGTCCGAGGGTTTTGACTCTTTTGAGAAATTAAATGAAATTAAAGTCTAATTAATTATTTGTTTAAATAAAAGGAAATGTTTTTTATGTTTTTGTATTTATGGAATAAATAAAATTAGTTCTAAATTATTTTAATTATTAATAAAAAGAGATATTAAAGTTACTCTAATTTACTAATTAATTAATGTACATGTTTATTTACAAAAATAAATAGTAATTATAATAATAAATAATGAGAAAAATAATTAATTAAGAAAAAGATAAAGATGTCAAAAAACCTAATTCTAGATATTTTTTATTTATTAAGAAAAAGATTAAAGTTTAAAACCTAAATTAAACTAGGTTAATTATTAGAGTTTATTTACAAAAATATGTTAGTGATGAATTAATAATAATTAAATATATTTTATTTATTAAGAAAAAAAGTGTTAAAATTAAAACATAATTTAACTAAGTTAGTTATTGAAATTTACTTACAAAAATATTTTAATGGTGAAATTAAATATAATTAAACATATTTGTATTTTTGATTTTTTCTGTTTTTATTATGAAAAGAAAATTATTTTAGGTAAATTAAATGAAAATAATTAAAGCAATAAAAAGAATTAAAAAGGAAAGAAAAGGAAATTAAATATACAAACAAGGGGGGGTGTCTGGGCCAAATGGAGGTAAATTGGAAGTAATTCAGGCCCAATAGAAGTCTAAGCCACGTTGACTTTCTCAATCACCTGCGTGCTGTTTGACTGGGACTCACTATGGACGGCATCATCTGGCCACTGGATGGAGCATCAGGGACACTTGGCAAGTTTAGGCGTTAGGACGTATGGTGGCCCTTTGAATGAACGCTGCATAAGATTGTGTTAGGAAAAATATTATGAATTATATGGGGGACCTGGGAATCGAACCCAGGTCCCAACACTCACCAAGCGTATATCCAACCACTGAACCATTCAAGCGCTTTTGTAAACCTAATAACAAATAAAAATAATGTATGAAAAGTAACCACTATGCTGGAAAACGCGCGCAGATTCAAACCTCCCAACCACACAGAGCCACGTATGCTTCTTCTTCGTTTTCCTGCAATTACATAAAACAAGTAGCGGGGGTTTTAAACCCCAACTAAACTGAAACTGTAAAAATAGCGATTAGAAGAGGAGGGAATATAAAAAGGGCGCGAGGGTATCATTTGCATCGTCTTGAGCTTCTGATTCTGTCCATATAAGTTTGAAAGTCCAATTTTTCCATACAAGAAAAGCCCTAATTTGGATGTTCTGAAAACCTAATATTCTTCAATGGTGAATTTCGTTTCAAGCATTTTTAGAACAATTAAACTATACCAAACGCTTCAGGAAGGTGTTAATAGCATAAATCAATAATCAAAACACATGAATGATGCGTGGAAATTAAAATTCGATTATGGACATATTTGTGAAAAGCGTGAATCTGTTCTACCGTTTCTTTGAGTATGGAAGCTTGTTCTTGATTGCAATAGACTCCTGGAAGGTCCAGCAACGTGTTAGAATCCTTTTTATGCTTTGAAACGTGCTGCAACTATGAAATCAGTTTCACCACTTTCCTTCAAAATTTGCAAATTGGTTCTCTCTTCTCAGCAGCTTTTTCGTGTCCTGTGGAATAGGGTTGAGTTGTGCATAAGTATGTGAAGCAAATTAGGCCAAGAAAGAGCCCATGGATCCATGAATTAATGTTTTGAATCTTTGATTTTCATCATATATTTTTCAATCTTTTTTCATTGAAATCTTTGCCAATCATGGAGGATTTTCCTTTTTAGGATGTGAAACGACTTGGCCAGCTTGCCCTAGTTTGATTTGCTGCACAAAAAGATTTGAAAAAGCATTATTTGATATTTTCTCATAATTAAATCTAATTAAATGAATTAATAAGAATAAAAATTCAATTAATTAATTAAAAATAAGAAAATAAATCCCTTTGAGCTCAATGGGTCGTGCATAGGCTTTGGGTAATGATTCAAGGAAGAATTTGAGGCCCATTAGCAATTTTGAAGTGTTTTAGGCAAAGTTGACTTTTGAAAATTCCCAAAAATTTCCCAACTTCTCCAATGCATATCTTGCTCAATTTTGAAGCTATGAACATGTTCTTGGACATTTTGGAAAGGTCTTGAAGTCCTCTAACCAATGCCTTTGGTCCCATGTCATTTTGATTTACCAATCTCAAGTTATGGTCTTTGACTTAAAGTGCCTTTTTGTTGACTTTTGAAAATGACCTATAATGTTGAAATTGATAACTTTTTGTGAGAGCATTTCTTGGACTTGGAGTGTGAAGATGAGTTGTAGGAAATGTAATTCTCTTCAAAATGAGCTTTTGATGGGATTTTTCTGATAAACCATGAGGAAGTTATGCCTTGGTCAATTTGCAGTTGACTTTTTCAACTGTCCAAAAATAGAAACTTTTGCATCTTGAGACTTTTTGAGCCATGCTTTGAGAATCATGATCAAGAATCGATCAAATGATGATTGTGGCTTCAAAATAAGATGTTGACCAAAAATTTTGACTTTTGACTGTTAAATGACCATTTTGCCCCTACAGTTGACTGTGAAGCATTTAGGGTTTTTGACTGTGCAATTTGATGTTGTGAGCCTTGAAACTTGACATATGGATGCTTGACAATGTGTATCGGCATATAGGACTTGATTGGACCCTTGGAAACCTCATTTTCTTTGCAAGAACCAAAACCCTAATTTTGACTGTGTTAGGAGGCAATTGGACTGTGCAACCCTTGAGAGATTTTGAACCCTGATCTTGACAAATCTTGAAGAATATGGAAGGGAAAATTTTGGGGTACAACAGTTTCCCCTGTTCAATCTTCTTAGACCTGAGGATGTAGATTGGCTGGCGTGCCTTTCGTAATCCGAAGGTAGAAGATGATTGAACACTAGAGTGCCCAGAAATTTGCGCTCACATGTTAGCAGTGTGATGGTGGGAATGGGCTTATAGATGCCATTTGGAGAGATGATGGATAGGAGGATGGGCTTATAGATGCCATCTGGAAGTGTGAAGGAACTTTGACGGGAATGGGCTTATAGATGCCATTTGGAGATGTAATGGGAGGATGGAGATGGGCTTATAGATGCCATCGGGAGGTTGTCGATCGCGTAAGAGATTCCTTAGCGAGAACTTGTGTACCTGAGAAAGAAAGTAATTACCTGGCCTGTTACAGGGGTTGATCTTCAAACTCTTTATGTAGATATGCCCTGGCTGGATACAGGAATCGAATCTTTAAACCCTTCATGTAGAAGTGCCCTGGCTGGATACGAGTATCGAGTCTACAATCAGTTACTCACAGATGTGCCCTGGCTAGATACAGGAATCGAATCTGGAAAATAGTCGTCAATAGATACACCCTGGCAGGATACAGGAATCAGATCTTCAAACTCTTCAAACGTGCCCTGGCAGAATACAGGAATCGAGTCTGGAATCAGTCGTCAACAGATACACCCTGGCAAGATACAGGAATCGGATCTTCGAACTCTTCAGACGTGCCCTGGCAAGATACAGGAATCGAGTCTAGAATTAGTCGTCAACAGATACACCCTGGCAAGATACAGGAATCGGATCTTCGAAATCTTCAGACGTGCCCTGGCAAGATACAGGAATCGAGTCTGGAATTAGTCGTCAAAAGATACACCATGGCAAGATACAGGAATCGGATCTTGAAACTCTTCAGACGTGCGCTGGCAGGATACAGGAATCGAGTCTGGAATTAGTCGTCAATAGATACACCCTGGCAAGATATAGGAATCGGATCTTCAAACTCTTCAGACGTGCCCTGGAAAGATACAGGAATCGAGTCTTGAAAATAGTCGTCAACAGATACACCCTGGCAAGATACAGTAATCGGATCTTCAAACTCTTCAGACGTGCCCTGGCAAGATACAGGAATCGAGTCTGGAATATAGTCGTCAACAGATACACCCTGGAAAGATACAGGAATCGGATCTTCAAACTCTTCAGACGTGCCCTGGCAGGATACAGGAATCGAGTCCGGAAAAAAAGTCGTCAATAGATACACCCTAGAAAGATACAGGAATCAGATCTTCAAACTCTTCAGACGTACCCTGGCAGGATACAGGAATCGAGTCTGGAATTAGTCGTCAACAGATACACCCTGGCAGGATATAGGAATCGGATCTTCAAACTCTTCAGACGTGCCCTTGCAGGATACAGGAATCGAGTCTGGAATTAGTTGTCAACAGATACACCCTGGCAGGATACAGGAATCGGATCTTCAAACTCTTCAGACGTGCCCTGGCAGGATACAGGAATCGAGTCTGGAATTAGTCGTCAACAGATACACCCTGGCAAGATACAGGAATCGGATCTTCAAACTCTTCAGATGTGCCCTGGCAAGATACAGGAATCGAGTCTGGAAAATAGTCGTCAACAGATACACCCTGGCAAGATACAAGAATCAGATCTTCAAACTCTTCAGACGTGCCCTGGCAGGATACAGGAATCGAGTCCGGAATTAGTCGTCAACAGATACACCCTGGCAAGATACAGGAATCGGATCTTCAAATTCTTCAGACGTGCCCTGGCAAGATACAGGAATCGAGTCCAGAATTAGTCGTCAACAGATACACCCTGGCAAGATACAGGAATCGGATCTTCAAAGTCTTCAGACGTGCCCTGGCAAGATACAGGAATCGAGTCTAGAATTAGTCATCAACAGATACACCTTGGCAAGATACAGGAATCGGATCTTCAAACTCTTCAGACGTGCCCTGGCAAGATACAGGAATCGAGTCCGGAATTAGTCGTCAACAGATACACCATGGCAAGATACAGGAATCGAATCTTCAAACTCTTCATACGTGCCCTGGCAGGATACAGGAATCGAGTTTGGAATATAGTCATCAACAGATACACCCTGGCAAGATACAGGAATCGGATCTTCAAACTCTTCAGACGTGCCCTGGAAGGATACAGGAATCGAGTCTAGAATATAGTCGTTAACAGATACACCCTTGCAAGATATAGGAATCGGATCTTCGAACTCTTCAGACGTGCCCTGGAAAGATACAGGAATCGAGTCTGGAATATAGTCGTCAACAGATACACCCTGGCAAGATACAGGAATCGGATCTTCAAACTCTTCAGACGTGCCCTGGCAGGATACAGGAATCGAGTCTGGATTATAGTCGTCAACAGATACACCCTGGCAAGATACAGGAATCGGATCCTCAAACTCTTCAGACATGCCCTGGCAGGATATAGGAATCGAGTCTAGAAATAGTCGTCAACAGATACACCCTGGCAAGATACAGGAATCCTATCTTCAAACTCTTCAGACGTGCCCTGGCAGGATACAGGAATCGAGTTCGGAAAATAGTCGTCAACAGATACACCCTGGCACGATACAGGAATCGGATCTGGAATCACGACAGTTGATAATAATTATCTTTGTATTGACTTTTGTCCTGAAAAGATAAAATGTTAGTTGTATGCAATGTCATGATGTATGATATGCGTGATGTTCTCAGAATAAATGAGATTGTATGTTCATGATGTGTATGTGCATGCATTGTGTATGTAAGCGGGGTGTATGAAATGTGATATGTTTATGAATGTATTGTCGTCTAGGAAAATAAATTCTTGACGGGTGCCGGGAAGTTGAATCCTGGGCTGATGTGGAAGAGTAGAGCTTCGCTTCCGCTGGGGGAGATGGTTGCAAGAATACCGGTAGGAGAAGATGACTCCGTTGGGGAATAAACTTGGCGAATAGATTACTCTGCGGGGAATACTCTGTGGGAGAAGATATACTTCACTGAGGTTTGATGATAACTCCGCTGGGGATACCATTGATAAGTTCTGTCGGAAGATGAATTCCGCTGGGGATAGGAAGACTTCGCCGAGGACGATCTTTCCGTGGTTTTCAGCTGAGGATAACCCAGTTATATCCTGGTGGGGAAATAACCTTTGAATAAAGCCGGGGGAGCGTTCGTGCTCTACAGGGGAAAGCTTCCAGAATCTACTGGGGATAAGCTTCCTACTAGGGAGATGGATTCAACTCTCTTGGGGAGACTTTTCAGATTGGACTGGGGAAACGACTCCATTGGATGCCCGGTATTCCGCCGGGGAACAATCTTAGATCAGGATTGCCGGGGATGCTTGTTAGGAATGTTTGTATACTCCGTTGGGGAATGTTGAGATCTTCTGGAGGATACCCAACTTCCTTGATACTGATTGAGGATAACTCTGCTCGGGGAGAGTATTGCTGACTTGCTGGAGAATATTGTGCCTTGTAGGGCTTATGGGAACCAACTCTGCTCGGGGAGAATTGTTGAATCTTGGCTCACTCTCTGGGGAATGAAGGTATCTGGGTTACATTCTTCAATCGAACTTACCTTGGTACCTTGGTGGACATAGCAATTAGATTTCTTAGACAACTCGTTATTGCCCCTGTTTCTGATGTTACCTGTAATTAATCCTTTGTTTCGCATGCAAATATTTATGAGTTAGCAATTAGTGTCAAATGCATATATCACAATCGAACATTGGACGTTCTTCGCAAAACAAAACAGAAAAAGGAAAAAATAATTGGCAATTTGTCTGATAAGAAATTTGTATTGATTTTTGAATTTGCCTGAAAATGGGTGTTTATGTACAAGAGGCTGACGTCCTAGTAAGAGAACGCCGCCGAACAACAGAGTTTATACAATTTTGTGAAAAGAGAAAACAAAACAGCTATGTGAAAAGAGTAATCCCACTGGGTTCCAACTCTGCTATCGCCTTTATATCTTCGAGCGTCTCATCACTTGGCTGCTCAGTTGAAGATGAAGCTGATTGATTGATGCCGTCTGAACTTGATGTTGATATCGGATTCTAGATGCAAGGTGATCCAATGAGACATAGTATTACGCTTTAATCCCTAACTTTTTCCTGGACCGCCCTTTCGGGTTTTCAGTCCACCGGGATACCCATTTTTGCCCAAGCCGCCTTTTCAGGTTTTCGACTTGCCGGGTGTACAGATTTTTCATTTCATCCCTCATTTTGCCCGAACCCTTTTGGTTCGCCGGGAAGCCCTAATTTTTGCCTAGGTATGTCAACCTAGCGGGTCTTTTATCATGCGTAGTATATTTTTACAATGTCTGCATTGGCGGGGTGAGGAAGGTCTTCACCATCCATGGTGGTTAGAATCATGGCTCCTCCTGAGAACACATGTTTAAACACAAATGGCCCTTCGTATTTGGGGGTCCATTTGCCCCTAGGATCACTTTGAGGAAGAATGATGCGTTTGATTACCAGGTCCCCAACTTGATACTCTTGTGGTCTGACTTTCTTGTTAAATGCCCTGATCATCCGTTTTTGGTACGTTTGACCATGACAAATAGCAGTGAGTCTCTTTTCGTCAATTAGGTTTAATTGATCAAGTCGAGTCTGGATCCAGTCATCTTCGCTCAGATCTGCATCCTTCATTATCCGGAGAGAGGGTATCTGGACTTCAATCGGCAAGACTGCCTCTAAGCCATAGACCAAGGAAAAAGGAGTTGCCCCGGTTGACGTCCTTGCTGAGGTACGGTACCCATGAAGAGCGAACGGTAACATCTCGTGCCAATCTTTATAGGTCACTGTCATCTTCTGCACAATCTTTTTAATATTCTTATTAGCTGCTTCTACAACCCCATTCATCTTCGGCCGCTAAGGAGAAGAGTTGTGGTGTTGTATCTTGAATTGCTCGCAGAGCTCAGTGATCATCTTGTTATTAAGATTGGTACCATTATCCATAATGATCCTTTCCGGGACGTCGTATCGACAGATCAGGTTATGCCGAATGAACCGTTCCACAACGTTCTTGGTTACCGTAGCATATGAAGCTGCTTCAACCCACTTCGTAAAGTAATCAATCGCTACCAGGATGAAGCGATGCCCGTTGGATGTCGTAGGTTTAATCTCGCCGATCATATCAATGCCCCACATTGCAAAAGGCCAAGGTGCTATCAAGACATTCAGAGGAACTGGAGGAACGTGCACCTTATCTGCATAAATCTGGCACTTGTGACATGTTCGAGAATGTTGGTAACAATCAGCTTCCATTGTGGACCAGAAGTACCCTGCCCGAAGGATTTTCTTTGCCATGGTGTGTCCACTGGAATGTGTTCTGAAGGTACCCTCATGCAGTTCTGCCATGATCCTTTCTGCTTCAGCCTTATCCACACAACACAGTAAGGTCGAATCATGGTTTCGCTTGTATAGAATGCCATTGCTGAGGAAGAACTTCGCAGCGAACCTTCTCAGAAACTTCTTGTCATTGACAGATGCGCCCTCGGGGTATTCTTGAGCTTCCAGATATCTCTTCACCTCATGATACCAGGGTTTTTCAATTACTATCTCAGCCTCAAGATCACAACAATATGTCGGTTCATCCAGTTTCCAGATGATGATCCGGGGAGCCTCATTGTCCCACTTGACTTTGAACATAGAAGACATTGTAGCTAACGCGTCCGCCAACTGATTCTCCTCTCTCGGGAAATGTTCAAAAGTTATCTCTGTGAAATGGGGGATCAATGTCAACACACACTCTTTGTAAGGAATAAGATTTGGGTGTTTCGTATCCCACTCTCCTTTGATCTGATTGATCACGAGAGCGGAATCTCCGAAGACACTCAAAAACTTGATCCTTAAGTCAATCGCAGCTTGCAGACCCATGATGCATGCCTCATACTCCTCCATGTTGTTGGTGCAGTTGAAACATAGTCGGGCAGTAAGTGGAGTATGAGTGCCTTGAGGGGATATGATCACAGCGCCGATGCCATTCCCCAAAGCGTTGGAGGCTCCGTCAAAGTGCATAGACCATCGGGATCCTTCCTCGGGTCCTTCATCCGGTCCAGGTACTTCACAATCAGTCACTGCCATGATGTTCTCGTCGGGAAACTCAAAGTTCATTGACTGGTAGTCGTCCACTGCCTGGTGTGCCAAGTGGTCTGCCAATACACTTCCTTTGATTGCTTTCTGAGTTGTGTACTGGATGTCGTATTCTGTCAAGATCATCTGCCATCTTGCTATTCTTCCAGACAGAGCAGGCTTTTCGAATATGTACTTTATTGGATCCATCTTTGAAATCAACAGAGTAGTGTGAGTCAGCATATACTGTCTCAGCCGGCGAGCAGCCCATACCAAAGCGCAGCAAGTTTTCTCGAGCAGTGAGTATCGGGTCTCACAGTCGGTAAACTTTTTTCTAAGGTAATAAATGGCGTGCTCTTTTCGGCCAGACTTGTCATGCTGCCCCAGCACACACCCCATTGAGCTGTCAAGTACTGTCAGGTATAGTATTAGAGGTCTCCCTTCAACCGGTGGCATAAGAATGGGTGGTTTTTGGAGATACTCTTTGATTCTGTCGAAAGCGGCCTGGCATTCATCATTCCAACGTACTACTTGATCTTTCTTCAGCAACTTGAAGATCGGTTCACAGGTAGCAGTTAGATGCGAGATTAATCGGGCAATGTAATTTAGACCTCCTAGAAAGCCTCTGACTTCTTTCTCTGTCTTGGGAACTAGCATCTCTTGTATGGCTTTTACCTTGGCAGGGTCCACTTGAATACCTTTGTCACTTACGACGAAGCCTGGCAACTTTCCAGATCTTACCCCAAAGGTGCACTTGTTCGGGTTCAACCTTAGCTTGTACAACTTCAGACGGTCAAACAGCTTCTGTAGATGGTCAAGGTGTTCCTCCTCAATTTGAGACCTTACAATCATATCATCGACGTACACTTCAATCTCATGGTGGATCATGTCATGAAATAAAGCAACCATGGCACGTTGGTAGGTTTCCCCAACATTTTTCAGTCTAAAAGGCATGACCTTGTAACAGAAGGTGCCCCACTGAGTAACAAAGGTAGTCTTTTCCATGTCTTCAGGAGCCATCTTGATTTGATTATAACCTGAAAAGCCATCCATGAAGGAGAACACCTTGTGCTGAGCAGTATTGTCAACCAGAACGTCGATGTGAGGTAGAGGGAAGTCATCCTTGGGGCTCGCCCTATTCAAATCCCTGTAATCAACACACATTCTGACCTTACCATCTTTCTTTGGCACCGGAACCACGTTGGCAACCCACTGAGGGTAGGAAGTCACTGCTAGAAACCTGACATCAAATTGCTTCATAACCTCAGCTTTGATCTTCTCGGACATCTCTGGACGCATACGGAGGACCTTTTGTTTAACCGGAGGGCAGTCTTCTTTGGTAGGCAGGTGATGGACCACAATGTCAGTATCCAACCCAGGCATGTCTTCGTAAGACCAGGCGAAGATCTCCACATAATCATGCAACATCTGAATCAACCGTTGTTTCACGCTGAGCTCTAGATTAGCACCAATCTTAACTTCCCTTCTATCTGTCTCAGTACCCAGATTTACCGTTTCCACTGGCTCTTCATATGGCTGAATGTCCCTCTCTTCCTGGAGTAGCAGTCTTGCAAGCTCGCCAGGCACTTCGCAATCATCTTCACCTTCGTCTTCGGCTAAGTTGATCGGATTTTCGAAGTCATAACTGGCAGTAGCAGAGTCATTACCAGTGAGATCTGGAGTGGACTGAAACCTGTATGGGTGAGTGTGTGTAAATATAGCTATTTTGCAATATATAAAGAAAGAAAGAAAGAAAGGGAGCACAAGATTGGGAATGCGAAAAACGTCCAATGTCTTTATTCATGATATATGGAAATGACAAGTAATAAGCCCTCACAAATGAAGCCACAGTGCCCCGGGTAAGACACCGGGCCATAAAGTTTCAATTTATTGTTCATTACAAATTAAAAACAAAGGAATTCATTACTGCGTAACAAAATTAACAGGTATGTGGTCTTTTGCGGTCCAATTGTTCAGTCCACCGTCGATCGTCGGCTAGATCCAGCTATCAAACTCAGATTCCTCTGCATCGCTTTCAATAGCATTCACTCCCGGGTTAGTGATGAACACGGGAGGTCTTCCGATCCTTGCTTTGCGTACAGCCCTCTGAACCTCTTTTTCAATTACAGCCCGGGCGTCCTTCAAGGAAGCCATCTTCAAAGGAAAGTCTTCTTCAGTTACCGTCTCAGCTGACGCCAATGTTGGAGGTACCTCTTCAAAATGTTGAAAGGGGGTTTCAATAAACTCCCCGTCCATCTCTATATACCGGAACGAGTTCAGATGACTAACCATGTATTCTTCCTCCCCCTGCACAGTAACAATCTTCCCTCTGACAGGATATTTGAGCTTCTGGTGTAGAGTGGAGGTCACAGCCCCAGCCTTATGAATCCAAGGACGACCCAACAAACAGGAATAAGATGGACGAATGTCCATTACATAGAACGTTGAATCAAAGACTTGGGAACCAACCCGGATCGGAATGTCCACTTCACCATGTACCATCCTCTTCGACCAGTCAAAGGCTCGGACAATGATGTTACTAGGTTTCAACTCCAAACCTTCACAATCTAACCTGTCTAAGGCCTTCTTGGGCAATACATTTAGTGACGAACCGGTGTCTACCAACACGTGTGCCAGAGTAGTGCCCCTGTATTTAATGGAGACATGCAGGGCATCATTGTGGTTCTTTCCCTTGGCGGTCAGGTCAGCATCAGAGAATCCCAACCCATTGTCAGCGGTCAAGTTGGCCACACAATTAGTAAATTGATCAGCCGACGTCTCTTGTGGCACATGGGTCGTCTTTAGAAAGAAAATCAGGGCCTTGGCATGGGCCTCTGAGCACAACAACAATGATAGCATGGATATCTTAGAGGGGGTATGCCCCAGCTGTTCAACGACGTTGAAATCACTCTTCTTGATGATCTTAAGGATTTCCTCCATCTCTTGCTGGGAGGCTTCAACATTGACAGTCTTCGGTGCCTCCATCCGGGCAGGCACATCATCAATCCCCTTGCCCCGAGCTTCAGATGACTCGGCAGCAGGGGTAGAAACTTGATCAGAAGGGGAAACAGGCGCACTTGTAGGCGTAATGATAAGAGGTCTTCGGATAATTGGTGGCGCAATGTCGGGCGAGAAGAGCCTGCCACTGCGGGTAACTTTAGCGGGACCAGTGATGTTACCGATACCGGTACTAGTGTTGAACTCCTGCTTTACTCAAAGTACATACACATCTGCCCCACAATGCCATGGGACAGCCTTGTCAGATTTATAGGGGAGGGGCCCCGGAACAGTAATGATAATGGGTGCAACAGACATGATTTTGACGGGCTTCCTCAGGGGGGGCCTTGGTAGGATTGTTGAAGATGGTGACAACAGATACTTCCTCAGTGGGAACAAAAGGAACAGCGGTCTTCTTGAACAAGATTTCTTTGCTATCTATCAGGCTTTGGATGCCTGACTTCAGCAACGAACAACAAGTAGGGGAAACAGCACACAGAAGGCAACCCTTGCTACAACCCGGAAATAAACCGGCTAGCAACAGGTTCCTCTTAACAGTCAATAAAGGGGTAGCCACATCATCCATCGAAACTGCATATAGGTCTTCCTCAATAGCATTTACTCCATGCTGGGGCATAGGAGCAGTCACAACGTTGGGCCTTTCCGGTGCCTCAAACTGTATTTCCTTCGCATTGATAAGGTCCTGCACCTTATTTCTCAGGGCCCAGCAATCATCAGTAGAATGCCCCGGGCTATCAAAGTGATAAGCACAGCGGGCGTTGGGATTATACTTCGGAGATGTTGTGTTTACCACCTTCGGAGCTTCCTTGACGGTCACCAATTTGGTCGATAGCAGTTGCGGCAAGATTTGCGACAAGGTCATACTAAGCCGAGCATATTCTCTTCTGGGTCTCTCACCCCTTGGTTGGTTAGGTTTCCGAGGAGCGGCAGCAGGCTTTACAATTACCACCGCGTTGACAGCTTGGCGGCGTTCTGGTTTGTTTTGCCTTCTAGGCCCATACACAACACTGGCTTCCTTCTTGAAAGGATTTTTCTCAGAACTTGAGGACGCACCTTTCTGTATCTTTCCTGATTTCAAACCAGCCTCTATCCTTTCCCCAGTCAGAATGAGATCTGTAAACCCTGCAGACGAATTGCCAATGAGATGATTGAAGAATGGACCGGACAGGGTCCCCAAGAACATGTCTACTAGTTCACGGTCGGTTAATGGTGGATGCACCCTGCCAGCCAGGTCCCTCCACTTCTGCGCATACTCTTTAAAACCTTCTCCCGATCCTAACGACATACCCTGGAGTTGGGTACGTGTAGGAGCGAGGTCGGCATTATACTGATACTGCTTGTAAAAAGCAGTAGCCAATTCCTCCCAGTTACGAACCTTGGTTCCATCCAACTAATAGAACCATTCGAGATGAGTCCCTGAAAGACTCTCCTGGAAGAAATGGATCCATAAGTTCTTGTCCACAGTATACGGCTGGATCTTCCGCACATAAGATCTGAGATGTAGCTTAGGGCAGGACGCCCCGTCATACTTTGCGAAAGATGGTACTTTGAACTTATGTGGGATCACCACACCAGAAGATAGACCCAGGTCTCCAAAATCCAACCCAGACACTTGTTGAATTTCCATGGCAATCAGACGATCCTCTAACTGCTTGTACTTGTCTTCAGCTGGAGGATACTGCTCCTCATTGAAATTAGTCTCGTTGTCAGAGACCACCGGACTAGGAACCCTTCCCCCTTGGGGACTGCCTTTCCCTACAGAAGAACCAGCTTGATCATCCTCATTCTGCAGTGTGTTACCAAACCTCCGGCCAGTGTTGAATAGTATCGTTCTCTTCTTCTTCTTCTCGACCAGCAGAGCCTTCAATTCCTCTTGTCCTTGGGCTAAACTCATGATCAGCTCTTGGAATTGGGCGTTCTGAGCCTGGAGGGCCTTGATGGACTGCTCGGTAGATGATTCAGGGTTCATGATGCTGAAATAAACAGCGAAGAACATTAAGCAACCCGAAAAGAAGAGTACCTGTGATGCACATGATGAATGGAATGTGTATGATTTATGTTTTCAAAGACAATCGGGATTCAACTTGGTAAACAAAAAGGAAACGCACTTTATTAGATTCAACTTTGAAATTTAGATTGTTCAACAGATTTCCCTTAGGCGTTACATAAAATGGAAATACTGAAAAGGGAAATAAAAACTGTAAAAGAACATCCAGAGCTCATTAGTGATCCCAGGGTCTCCTCTTCTCAGTACGGATGTAGTCATTCAAGGCCCGCTCGTTCTCCAATTGCTTTGTCAGCTTCTGGATCTTCAATTCCTGCTCATGGAACTTCTTCCGATAAGAATCTTGTTCTTCTTGTAGTTGCGCCCAAGACCTTTTTAGTGTATCAACATCAGTAGGTATCTGAGGAGGGAGAACAGTTGGAGGAGCCCCATCTCTATCAGGATATTCAAGAATGATGGGTCTGACAGCTTCATATGGCATACCTAAATTCTGAGCACGGATGCGGACCCATCTGTAGTAGGGTTCCATGGGTAGAGAAGTCTTTGGTCCCAACTCTTGTGGGTCAGCTTTATGAATTTTGTCCCAAGCTTTGATGAACCTACGACGCAGCTCGTCGCTATCTACCTGAAACTCGAAACTGATGTGAGGCACCAACATCTCATGAGGCCCTGCTCTTCTGGCTCTTCCAAACTGACGGAGAGCTAGACATGGATTATAAGAGATCCCTCCTTGGGTACCAATCAAAGGAACATTAGGATATTCTCCGCAACGATCAATAACAGCTACCTCATCCAAACCTCTGAGAGTCCAAATGATGTCCTTATCAGTGAGAGACATTAACCTATGAGCCCAACCTCTTCCTTCTTTGTTCTTTAGCACGAACTTAGGGAGGTGCGAAATAAACCACCTCACTAGTAAAGGAGTACAACACCACAGAGTTCCTCGTCTTCGGGAAGTACGAGCATAGAGTTGTTGCAGGATATCACCCAAGAGAGTGGGCACAGGGTTCCGAGACATGAAGATCCTTATGGCAGTGATGTTAATGAAGTTATCCGGATTTGGAAACAGAACCAGACCATAGATTAAGAGAGCCAGAATGTCCTCGTATGCCCTGAAGTCTAAGTCATTCCAGAAACTGTTAGCTTTACCGATCAGAAACTTGGCCAAGAAACCCTTA
The DNA here is from genome assembly GCA_948472305.1 of Vicia faba. Lineage (NCBI taxonomy): Eukaryota > Viridiplantae > Streptophyta > Magnoliopsida > Fabales > Fabaceae > Vicia > Vicia faba. Next base: position 206,078,772 of record OX451737.1, on the reverse strand, counting down.
ACTCTGCTTCTGGTCACCCAGTTGTCCATTACCTCTTTGTGGGTCAAGGGAAGGGCTGCAGCAATATCCTCAAGCCTAAGAGTCTTTTCCCAACCAGTGAAGGGAGTCTGATCCAAGATAGGGATGCCAAGTAAATCAGAGAACTCTTCCAGGGTAGGGACCAGCTGGAAGTCTTGAAAGGTGAAGCAGTTATACAAGGGATCATAGAACTGGGTCAAGACACTCATCAGTTATTGGTCCCATTTTGAAGTGACGAAACCGAGAAGAGAACCATGCCTTTGGATGAAGGAAGTGGTATTTGGAATTCTGCTAACCAATTCTTCAAGCAACTCAGGTGAGTGAACAAAATTGAACCAGATAGTGTTCCTTCGCATAGGCATCATGATGTCCTACAAAACAGAGCAAAGGTGAAACCCTCTTGTCTTTGAAATGGTCAGTCCTTATGCAGGATGCATGCAATGTTTATGATGGTATGATGTTATGATAAAGCACACCACAAATATTCACAAAGGCAAACATGATAAGGCACACAAGTCACACAAGACAGCCCTTAGGTTTTAGGCCAGCATGGGGGTCTAGGTATTACCCTCTTTCAGTTTGTTGGTTAAGACCTGTCCTATCAGAAGTAACTGGGTTCTAGAGGATCCCAATATCACTGACTACCCTCAATCGGTCATAACTCCATCATCGCAATCTTTTCTTGCGGCCAGAACCATCACGAGAGTTTAGCCTCAATGGGTGTAGCATATTGCTACTGTTCTATTGGCCAAGTTGGGTCATTTAAGGTTCTAAGGTCGGTTGGTGCTTAATGACTCCTCAGAAGACCCATATTCTCCTCGTTGCGACACAAGGGATATCAGTACAGACCAAGCCGCCACACCAACGTAGCCACTACTTCACCCATGTCGGTCTACGCCGGACAGGTCCCTCATAGCTTATGCTACCTAACAGGGTATCCCCAGATCCGGGTTAGGATCTTTGTAACTCCGATGCAGCCCACAATAATAAAGCAAACAAACACAGCAATTGAAAACACAAGTATGAGCTATCCTAACGTACACCTCACTTTAAGTGTCCCCAGCAGAGTCGCCAGTTCTGTGATCGGTGGAAATAGAACTGACTGTTTAACGCTGGTTCGCGAAATGTCGCGGAAGCAAGAGTCGCCACCGTCTTTTATTTTCTCCAACATGGACAGGACAAAAGCACAGCAAAATTCCTTATGAGACAGTTTCTCGGTTTGGGAGGTAGATTTATAGAAAGGGAAGGTGTTAGCACCCTTTCTATCCATGGTTATCCATGGGCTCTTAGATACTTGCTCATTGTGTTTTCAAAATGTTTGCTTTTCAATTGTGTGTGGGTTTGAAAAAAAATTTCTTTGAAAGATTTCTGAATAACTCTTGTATCAGTCCTCAAGAGTGTTTGAAAAATTGTTTTGAAAGCTTTTTGAAGGTGTCGGTGTGAAAAAGGTTTTTGTTTTGTTTTTGAAGAGAGCAAGTATCTATGAGTCATCTACCTACCCTAAGGAATTAGGCTGTGTAAATGTCCTTAAGGTAGTGCCATCCCACCATTGAGAGATAGGTAGCACCACCGTTGGAGGTGTTCGGGTCAATTCGAGTTTAGGGACAGTGTGGTAACCGAAGCAACAGTTAGGACACCTTAGAAGCTACCCTTATGCCCTTGATCCTTTTTTAATCCGAGGCAACCGTTTCGAGGCAACTATTTCGAGGCAACTTATTTCGAGGCAATTGGTTTCGAGGCAACTGGATCATGGACATAAGGACCGCTAAAACGTCCTATACTTGATAACCACGTTTCGAAGGCAACAAGTGAGGCGTATCCCAGAAGTGGTGTGTGTATTTGTGTGTTGTTTTCAGTTTAACAATTATCTTTGATCATGGCATCGTGAGCTACGCTTTGTTTTTAATTAACCATACATTCTTTCATGCAAAGTTAGAATTTAAGAGTGCGGAAAATTAAAAGGCGGAAAGATAAAAGCTACGCTATTACAAGGCGCGGGTCTATACATCGCCAAAGTACAAAGACCCGTTTTTGATAAAAGTGCGGAAAGTAAATAAATGCGGTAAACCTAATTACTATTACATCCGGAAAGCAGTTACATAATATTCAATAAAAGAAAATAAATGCGCGAAAAGAATTAATTGAACGTCCGAGGGTTTTGACTCTTTTGAGAAATTAAATGAAATTAAAGTCTAATTAATTATTTGTTTAAATAAAAGGAAATGTTTTTTATGTTTTTGTATTTATGGAATAAAGAAAATTAGTTCTAAATTATTTTAATTATTAATAAAAAGAAATATTAAAGTTACTCTAATTTACTAATTAATTAATGTACATGTTTATTTACAAAAATAAATAGTAATTATAATAATAAATAATGAGAAAAATAATTAATTAAGAAAAAGATGAAGATGTCAAAAAACCTAATTCTAGATATTTTTTATTTATTAAGAAAAAGATTAAAGCTTAAAACCTAAATTAAACTAGGTTAATTATTAGAGTTTATTTACAAAAATATGTTAGTGATGAATTAATAATAATTAAATATATTTTATTTGTTAAGAAAAAAAGTGTTAAAATTAAAACCTAATTTAACTAAATTAGTTATTGAAATTTACTTACAAAAATATTTTAATGGTGAAATTAAATATAATTAAACATATTTGTATTTTTGATTTTTTCTGTTTTTATTATGAAAAGAAAATTATTTTAGGTGAATTAAATGAAAATAATTAAAGCAATAAAAAGAATTAAAAAGGAAAGAAAAGGAAATTAAATATACAAACAAGGGGGGGTGTCTGGCCCAAATGGAGGTAAACTGGAAGTAATTCAGGCCCAATAGAAGTCTAAGCCACGTTGGCTTTCTCAATCACCTGCGTGCTGTTTGACTGGGACTCACTATGGACGGCATCATCTGGCCACTGGATGGAGCATCAGGGACACTTGGCAAGTTTAGGCGTTAGGACGTATGGTGGCCCTTTGAATGAACACTGCATAAGATTGTGTTAGGAAAAATATTATGAATTATATGGGGGACCTGGGAATCGAACCCAGGTCCCAACACTCACCAAGCGTATATCCAACCACTGAACCATTCAAGCGCTTTTGTAAACCTAATAACAAATAAAATTATGTATGAAAAGTAACCACTACGCTGGAAAATGCGCGCAGATTCAAACCTCCCAACCACACAGAGCCACGTATGCTTCTTCTTCGTTTTCCTGCAATTACATAAAACAAGTAGCAGGGGTTTTAAACCCCCACTAAACTGAAACTGTAAAAATAGCGATTAGAAGAGGAGGGAATATAAAAAGGGCGCGAGGGTATCATTTGCATCGTCTTGAGCTTCTGATTCTGTCCATATAAGTTTGAAAGTCCAATTTTTCCATACAAGAAAAGCCCTAATTTGGATGTTCTGAAAACCTAATATTCTTCAATGGTGAATTTCATTTCAAGCATTTTTAGAACAATTAAACTATACCAAACGCTTCAGGAAGGTGTTAATAGCATAAATCAATAATCAAAACACATGAATGATGCGTGGAAATTAAAATTCGATTATGGACATATTTGTGAAAAGCGTGAATCTGTTCTACCGTTTCTTTGAGTATGGAAGCTTGTTCTTGATTGCAATAGACTCCTGGAAGGTCCAGCAACGTGTTAGAATCCTTTTTATGCTTTGAAACATGCTGCAACTATGAAATCAGTTTCACCACTTTCCTTCAAAATTTGCAAATTGGTTCTCTCTTCTCAGCAGCTTTTTCGTGTCCTGTGGAATAGGGTTGAGTTGTGCATAAGTATGTGAAGCAAATTAGGTCAAGAAAGAGCCCATGGATCCATGAATTAATGTTTTGAATCTTTGATTTTCATCATATATTTTTCAATCTTTTTTCATTGAAATCTTTGCCAATCATGGATGATTTTCCTTTTTTGGATGTGAAACGACTTGCCCAGCTTGCCCTAGTTTGATTTGCTGCACAAAAAGATTTGAAAAAGCATTATTTGATATTTTCTCATAATTAAATCTAAGTAAATGAATTAATAAGAATAAAAATTCAATTAATTAATTAAAAATAAGAAAATAAATCCCTTTGAGCTCAATGGGTCGTGCATAGGCTTTGGGTAATGATTCAACGAAGAATTTGAGGCCCATTAGCAATTTTGAAGTGTTTTAGGCAAAGTTGACTTTTGAAAATTCCCAAAAATTTCCCAACTTCTCCAATGCATATCTTGCTCAATTTTGAAGATATGAACATGTTCTTGGACATTTTGGAAAGGTCTTGAAGTCCTCTAACCAATTCCTTTAGTCCCATGTTATTTTGATTTACCAATCTCAAGTTATGGTCTTTGACTTAAAGTGCCTTTTGTTGACTTTTGAAAATGACCTATAATGTTGAAATTGATAACTTTTTGTGAGAGCATTTCTTGGACTTGGAGTGTGAAGATGAGTTGTAGGAAATGTCATTCTATTCAAAATGAGCTTTGGATGGGATTTTTCTGATAAACCAGGAGGAAGTTATGCCTTGGTCAATTTGCAGTTGACTTTTTCAACTGTCCAAAAATAGAAACTTTTGCATCTTGAGACTTTTGGAGCCATGCTTTGAGAATCATGATCAAGAATCGATCAAATGATGATTGTCGCTTCAAAATAAGATGTTGACCAAAAATTTTGACTTTTGACTGTCAAATGACCATTTTGCCCCTACAGTTGACTGTGAAGCATTTAGGGTTTTTGACTGTGCAATTTGATGCTGTGAGCCTTGAAACTTGACATATGGATGCTTGACAATGTGTATAGGCATATAGGACTTGATTGGACCCTTGGAAACCTCATTTTCTTTGCAAGAACCAAAACCCTAATTTTGACTGTGTTAGGAGGCAATTGGACTGTGCAACCCTTGAGAGATTTTGAACCCTGATCTTGACAAATCTTGAAGAATATGGGAGGGCAAATTTTGGGGTACAACACCAACAATATTATAGTGAGGGATTTTGGCGGTTCAAAGAGAATGGTGCACGGGGAGGTGGACGCCCCTATCAAGGTTGGTTCTCATACTTTCGACTATATCTTCTATGTGATGGATATCAAGACATCTTATTCTTGTTTGTTGGGCCGCCCTTGGATACATGGGGCTGGAGCTCTTACGTCCACTCTGCATCAGATAATGAAATACCCGATCAAAGGGAAAATTTTCACTGTACACGGTGAAGAAGAATACATGGTCAGTTACCTGAATTCGTTTAGGTATGTGGAAATGGATAGTGAGTTCATCGAGACTCCGTGCCAGAATTTCGAAGAGGTAACTCTTACTCTGGCTGCAACTGAAACTGTTACCAATATGCAGAAGATCACCAGACCTCCCTTGAAGATGGCTTCTCTCAAGGATGCAAATGCGGTTGTTGAAGAAGGTGGGTCTACCATTTGGGGTCAACTCCCTGATATTCCATTAAAGTCTGATAAGTTTGGTTTGGGTTTCTCTTCAGGGGCTCAAAGGGTTGTGCGGCGTGCTCGTGCTATAAGACCTCCCCTATGCATCAGCAATCATGGGTTTAACGCTTTAGAAGATGGAGACGGTGAAAATGACATAGAAAGTTGGATCTTCCCTACTGCCAACGGTGGACCCAGTAACTGGACGGAAAAGGATTTTGTACCGATTACTTTTGTTCAGAAGTAATTCTCTTACTTATTTTTTGGAGATGTAATAAACACTATAACTTTATGGCCGTGTGTCTTACCCGGGGCACATCAGTTTATTTGTGAGGGTTATCATGTTTCACTTTCATATGGCATTAATAAAGCATTGGATGTTTATGCATACAAATTCTGCGCTCCCTGTTTTTCTTTTCTACTTTTACTTTGTCTATACAACCATGCACTTACACACACTCACGTATCAAACTATAGATCCATATCCACTCTGGATCCCATTGATAACAGTTCTGCTATTGCTAGTTATGACTTTGAAAATCCGATCAACCAAGCCGAGGACGAAGGTGAGGAAGATTGTGAGGTACCTGCAGAACTTGCTAGGCTATTACAGCAGGAATAGATGGCTATACAGCCTCATTAGAGCCAGTTGAGACAATAAACTTGGGCGCAGAGGTAGAAAAAAAAGAAGTCAAGATCAGTGCAAATCTGGGGCTTAATGTCAAACAACGGTTGATACAAATTTTGCATGACTATGTCGAGATCTTTTCCTGGTCGTATGAAGACTATGTCGAGATCTTTTCCTGGTCGTATGAAGACATGCTAGGACTGGATACGTATATTGTGGTCCACCGTCTGCCAACTAAAGAAGACTGTCCTCCGGTAAAGCAGAAGGTCTGTCACATGCGCCCTGAAATGTCGGAGAAGATCAAAGCAGAGGTTATGAAACAGTTCAAGACTGGTTTCTTAGCCGTCACCTCTAATCCTAAATGGGTTGCTAACGTGGTTTCGGTGCCTAAAAAGGACGGTAAGGTACAAATTTGTGTGGACTACAGAGATCTGAACAAGGCAATCCCTAAATGACTTTCTGCTCCCCCACATCGACGTTCTGGTTGACAACACCGTGCAACACAAGATCTTTTCCTTTATGGATTATTTCTCTGGTTACAATCAGATCAAGATGGCACCCGAAGATATGGAGAAGATAACCTTTGTCACGCAATGGGGCACTTTCTTCTACAAGGTAATGTCGTTTGGATTAAAAAAATGTTGGGGTAACCTATCAGCGAGCCATGGTCGCCTTGTTTCATGACATGATTCATTATGAGATAGAGGTATATGTGGATGACATGATAGCCAAGTCTCAAACTGAGGAAGAGCACCTTGATCATTTACAAAAGTTGTTTGATAGGTTGAAGACGTACAAGCTGAGGTTGAATCCGAACAAGTGCACCTTCGGGGTAAGGTCTGGTAAACTGCTAGGGTTCATTGTCAGCAACAAGGGAATTCAGGTAGACCCTGCAAAAGTAAAGGCTATACAAGAAATACCGGCTCCTCACACTAAGAAGGAGGTCATAGGATTTTTGGGACGACTAAATTACATTTCCAGGTTCATTTCCCATTTAACTGCTACTTGTAAGCCAATCTTCAAGCTCCTAAAGAAAGATCAAGTGGTAAAATGGAGTGACGAATGCTAGACTGCCTTCGAAAGAATCAAGGAATGCCTTCAAGAGTCTCCAATTCTGATGCTTCCGATTGAAATAAGACCTTTGATAATGTACTTAATAGTGTTAGATAACTCAATAGGGTGTGTGTTGGGGCAGCATGACGAGTCCGGTCGAAAAGAGCATGCGATATACTACCTTAGAAAAAAGTTTACCGACTTTGAAACAAGATACTCACTGCTCGAGAAAACTTGTTGCGCTTTGGCATGGGCTGCTCGCCTATTGAGATAGTATATGTTGACCCACACTACTTTGTTGATATCTAAGATGGACCCAATCAAGTACATCTTCGAGAAGCCCGCTCTCTCCAGAAGAATAGCAATATGGCAAATGATCCTGACCGAATATGATATCCAATACACGACCCAGAAAGCAATCAAGGGAAGTGTACTAGCGGATCATTTGGCTCATCAGGCTGTGGATGACTACCACTCCATGAATTTTGAGTTCCCGGATGAGAACATTATGTTAGTGACTGACTGTGAAGAACCTAGACCGGATGAAGGACCTGAGGAAGGATCCCGATGGACCATGGTTTTTGATGGAGCCTCCAATGCACTCGGAAATGGCGTCGGTGATGTAATTATATCCCCCGAGGGCTGTCATACTCCTTTCATCGCCCAATTATGTTTCAACTGTACCAACAATATTGCAGAGTATGAAGCATGCATCATGGGTCTCAAAGTTGCGATTGACCTGAGGATTAAACTTTTGAGCGTATTCGGTGATTCATACTTGGTAATAAGCCATATCAAATGTGAGTGGGATACGAAGCACCCGAATATTATCCCTTACAAAGAGAATGTGCTGACATTACTTCCACACTTTGAAGAGGTCACCTTTAAACATTTCCCACGAGAATAGAATCAGTTAGTAGATGCGCTAGCTACCATGTCATTTATGTTCAAGGTCAAGTGGGACAACAAGGCCTCTCAGATCACTATTGAGAGGTTGGATGAACCGACATATTGCTACGAGATTGACACTGAAGATATAGCAAACAAAACTTGGTTCCATGAAGTGAAAAGGTATCTCGAGGCTCAAGAATATCCCGACGAGGTATTTGTCAATGATAAGAAGTTCCTGAGGAGGTTCGCCGCAAAGTTCTTCCTCAGTAATGGAATCCTCTATAAGCGCAATCATGACTCTACTTTACTTCAGTGCATAGATAAGAATGAAGCAGAGAGGATTATGGAAGATCTACACGAAGGTAACTTCGACACCCATTCTAGTGGACACACCATGGCTAAGAAGATCCTACGGGAAGGATACTATTGGTCCACTATGGAAGCAGGCTGCTATCAGCATTCCCGAACTTGTCACAAATTCCAGATCTATGCTGATAAGGCGCATGTACCTCCGATTCCTTTGAACGTCTTGACGGCTCCATGGCCTTTTGCAATATGGGGCATTGATATGATCAGAGATATTAAACCTACTTCTTCCAATGGGCATCGCTTTATCCTATTAGCCATTGATTACTTTACGAAGTGGGTTGAGGCTGCCTCTTTTGCTACTGTTACCAAGAATGTTGTGGTGCGGTTTATCAAGCATAACCTGATTTGTCGGTATAGTGTTCCAGAGAGAATCATCACAAACAATGGTACAAATCTCAACAATACGATGATCACCTAACTCTGTAAACAATTTAAGATCCAATATCATAATTCTTCCCCTTACCGTCCGAAGATGAATGGCATTGTGGAGGCTACTAACAAGAACATTAAGAAAATCAAACAGAAGATGGCAGTGACATACAAAGACTGGCATGAGATGTTACCATTTTCTCTTAATGGTTACAACACCTCCGCATGAACGTCGACAGGGGCAACACCCTACTCTCTGGTATATGGTATGGAGGTTGTCCTACCTATTGAGGTCCAGATCCCTTCTCTGAGAATCATGAAGGATGTGGCTCTGAATGAAGACGATTGGATCCAGACTTGACTTGATCAACTGAATTTGATTGATGAAAAAAGGCTTACTGTTGTCTGTCATGGTCAAATGTATCAGAAACGGATGATGAAGGCTTTCAACAAAAAGGTCAGACGGTAAGTATATCAAGTGGGTGATCTGGTAATCAAGTGCATCATACTGCCACAAGGTGATCCCATGGGAAAATGGACTCCCATATACGAGGGGACGTTTGTGATCAAAAGCATATTTTCAGAAGGAGCCATGATTTTGACCACCATGGATGGTGATGACCTTCCTCACCCTGTTAATGCGGACATAGTGAAAAGATACTACGCGTGAATAAAGACCCGCTAAGTTGACTGGCCTAGGCAAAAATAAGGGCATCCCGGCAAACCAAAAGGGTTCGGGCAGAAATTAGGGATGAAAACAAAAAAACATCTGTACACCCGGAAAGCCAAAAACCTGAAAAGGCGGCTTGGGCAAAAAAGGGTATCCCGGTGGACTTAAAACCTGAAAGGGTGGTCCTGGAAAAAGTTAGGGATTTGAAGCGTATCACTATGTCCCATTGGATCACCTTGTGACCAGACTTCAGTATCAACTATCAAGCTCAAACGATACCGATCAATCCAGTCAGCTTCAGACAAGTAGCAAAATGATGAGACGCTCGAAGACATAAGGGCAATAGCAGAGTTGAAACTCAATGGGGTTATTACTCAGCTGTTTTTTTCTCTTTGTACACTATTTTGTATAGTTTTCAATCTTACGACGATATTCTTCTACTAGAACGCCAGCCTCTTTGTACACAACGCCTGTTATAGGCAAACTTCTGAAATCAATACAAATCATTTTTTTGGAAGTAGAAAACTGTTTGTTTTTTCTTTTTCTTTTTCTTTTTCTTTTTCTTTTTCTTTTTCTTTTTCTTTTTCTTTTTCTTTTTCTTTTTCTTTTTCTTGTTTTGTCATGCAAAAATTTCTAATGACTTATTCTTGACTGTAACACGGTGGGAGAACTGACTTGGTTGTTTTGCGTTTGATCGCAAATGTTGCGGTTAGCAAGAGTCGTCACCGACTTTTCTTTTATCCACAAGGAAAGGCTGAAAAAACAGGGAAGACCTTTGAGATGTTTTCTTGAGTTTGGGTGGTAGATTATGAAAATGGAAGGTATTAGCACCCTTTTCATCCATGGTTTTCCATGGGTTATTAGTTGCTTGCTAGATCACTTACTTTTGTTTGAAAATGTGCTTTGTTTGGTTTTTGAAAGTATTTTGAAAAGGCGTCATCGTTTAGGCAAACTTTGTAATGATTCTCGTCCTTAAGAATGTATACAAAGGTGTTGATCTTTTGAAAATGTTTTGAAATTTGAAATATGTTTTTGAAAGTGTTTGGTGTTTGTTTTGAAAATAGCAAGGATGTTTTTGGTTTTGAAATATAGCAAGCAACTAGGAACATTCTACCTACTCAAATATCTTCCATGTTTCTTTCCTCTTTCCTTTGATATTGTTATCTTACCATTGATTTGGTAAGTAATCCTATCTTTGGATGTAAAAGGGACGGGTGTAGGTCATCGTATAGCCATGATTAGCAATGTTGTAAGATATCTTAGCATTTTCTTTAGGGACTAAGATCATTTTTGAAAGGAAACTTTGATAGCGTCATCGAGGGACTATGATCTTGTATTTTGTTTGTTTTTGCTAAGATACCTCACATGCATAATATGGCCATTTTGTAAGGCAACAAAAGTGGATTTACCCTAAGGGTGTAAGTGTGCAAGTGTATTGATTTACATGCTTGATTTGTCTTGATTAGGGTTTACTAGGCATTGATTTTAATTTTTCCATACAAACCCTAATTACTAGAATTTGTATATAAAGCATTAAATTGCGGAAAATAAAAATACTAAACTATTACATCATTTAGGGGAGGGGGTATAAAAATTTACAAATGGGAAATTTGAAAGAAAATTAAATCTAAATAATTATTACAACCATATTGAATATTGTACAAAAAATGAATAAATAAAAATGCAAGAATTTAAATGTAAAAAAAAATATGATTTTTGTTTGGTTTTCATGAAAAAGTTTTTTGACCTAGTTAACTAAAATAAAATGATTAACTAAAAATAAGAAAATTAAGATTAAGTTAGTAAAATAAATTAATTTAAAGAGAAATAAAGTTTTTAGGGTTTTTTATGAATTTGATTATATTAGTAAATAAAATTAATTAAATAAAAGTCCTAAATTCTAAATTGATTTTAATTTACAAAAAAATAATATAATAATAATTAAGACTAACTATCTAAGTATTTAAAAAGGGAAATTAATTTATTAAAGGAAATGTTTTTTTGTTCTTTTAGTTTTATGAAGAAAAATAAACTAAATAAATATAAATAATAAAATATAAATATTTTTTGGATTTTTTATTAATAAAAACAATAATAATAATAATAAAAAAAAAATAAAGAAAATAAAAATATAATATAAAATATAAAGAAAATAAATAAAATGAAAAGTAAAATAAAAATGGTTTGGGTCAGGTGTGTGAATGTGAAAGCAAGGGTGAGAAATAAGCAAAAAGACATAAGCCCAACAGCTTGAGGCCCAGCGCTGCAAGCTTGTGACAAAAAAAGAGAAAAATGTGAAAGAAATGAGAAAAGTGGCAGCGCTGGGGCTTGAACCCACGCCTTAAACATGAAACACGCGCTGCCTTACCACTGGGGTGGCTATACATCCGTTGATATAAATGAAACAATAAATACATAACACAAAACAAGTTCCAGAAATGAACTTCATCTTCAACCTCCATCCATAGCTCCTGTAACTTGCTCATTTCTCAACGAAAATAAAAGATGCAAACATGAAAGTTGCTCCATTTTTACATACGAATCCAACCATATAAATATCATGAGCTATAAATCAAATAATAATAAGAATTTCTAAAAGTATCAAATTCTGACCTAAATATTTTCAGAGATTCAAACCTAAAATTCTATAAGCTCAATCGATATAAATGAAATCTATGGATATATACAGTTTCAGGACAATGATGTCTACATTTTATCTTCACAAATGCAAGCCTAACAATGCCTAAGTAATGAGATAGAAGTTCAAGAAAAATACCTCAAAACTGGAAACGGTGAATTGCAAATAAGCTTGATTCAAGGTGCTGCAATGATCAGGTTATCTTTCTTAAGTTCCCATGAAGCTAATGCAATGGTTATCTTGTGTTGAGAGTGGCTGAAATGGCTTGGAGAAGTCAATGTGCAATGCTCTGTTTTTGGTTATGGAGGATGATGGAAATGGAGTTACAGTCGTGTAACAGGGACAAGGATGAGTTGTATTTGATGTAAGAAAGCTTTAGGAACTAAAAGGCCAAAGAACGCACAAGGGAAATATGAGTTACAAGTCCAAGGTAAGAAACTGTGCAACAATGGAGTTTTTGGGCAATTTATGATTTGAGAGAGTTTGGGAGTGTTTCATGGTGTTTTTGCTCGTCTCCTAGCTCAAAAATAGTGCCTCTATTTATAAGCAACAAGTTTGGAAGCTTGTTGTTGATCAGAATTCAAAATCAACAAGTTTAAGCATAACATGTGATTTTTGAGAAATCCAAGTTTCAAAGCCTTGTGTACTTGATAAGATAGAGTGGTTATGCTTTAAACACACTTGCTTCTGACTTTGTATATGGAATGTGATCAGAGGGAACAAGTTAGAGGCTCAAGAATTGACTTTGTGCATAAAGCTTGCTTTTCAAGAATGGTATTCTTCACTTTCTTCCCAAAATGGAAATGTGAGTTGGATAAAGCTTAAACCAGTTGGATTATAGCTAAAAAGTTTGTGTAATCCATTAATTATGGATAGATACACAAGTAAGAAGGCATGCAAAACAAGATTATGCAGCCTAACATTGAAATTTCATTCTTGTTCATCATGAAAATGACCTATAATTCAAGAATAAAATGCCTACTCCGTGCCTTCGATTCTCCTTGCTCAAACATGATCTCAAGGAGTTCTTGGAAATTTTAGAAAGCTTGTAATGTTCTCTAAAACCCCTATTTGAATAACTTTTTAAAATTCCCCTTAGAACTATATGAAAAATTGCCATGAAGTTAGGTCAAAATCCTGCCCAAACTAGGGCAAAATTTTCATTGAGTGTTTAGTTTCATGACCATGACTTCATGGATTAATAACTTGAGATCCAAGAATTTCTAGGAGAAGTTGTATAAAGCAATGTTTTATATCTAATAGAGATCTACAACTTTCATTTTTAAAGTTTCTTTTGAATCATCTTGCATCATGGTGAAAAATTGGCTCAAAGTTGTGAAAAAATATGAAGTTTTCAACACTTAGAAAAATTTCTAAGTTTGGAAACTGTGCCTTTTCAAAATGAAATCTTGACTTTTTGATTTCTTGATGAACAAGTTTCATATTTTGACATGTTATGATGAATTGTGATCTTTGACACTTGATTTTGACCAAAAAGTCAAAGTTTGACTTTTCAGTGTACAGTTGACTTTTGATCAGTTGACTGGAAATCAATTATCAATCAATTGATCTTGAGGGATGTTTTGAGTCATGCCATTAGGTCAAAATGATGCAATTGAACTCTTGATATAATTTCTTAAACCATTTGTTAGGTAAAAAATCAGAAATTGCCTTTTCTCAATCAAAACCCTAATTTTAACCATTTTTCCCTTTTGATGATCTGATCAGATTTCTTAAGGAATTGTGGTCCAAACTTGATCAAATGATACATATGAGTTCATAATGTTGATATGGATAAAAAATTATGAAGTTTGACTGTAAATTGGCCACAGTTGACTTTTTCCTCAATACAACTGATTTTAGGTCAACTGCTCAATTGACTGAGCAAAAATGTGATCCAAGACTTGAAACTTGACATGAGAAATCTTGAGGGTCCATAATGATCCATGAAAATCATATGAGGCATTAAAAGTTCAATTGTCCTTGTGCAATCTCAAACCCTAATTTCAGTCATCAGTGCTTAAGGAGGTGGAGCTGATCAACCCTTGTGCAGTCTTGAATCAAAGGAGATCTTGTGAGAAAATATTTGATAAATGAGAGGGAAAATTTTAGGGTACAACAGATTCCCCTATTCAATCTTCTTTAACCTGGAGATTTAGATTGGTGGATCTGCCATCCGTGACTTGAAGGTGGAAGATGATTGGACACTAAAGTGCCCAGAAATTTGCACTCGAAGATGAAATGGGAATGGGTTTATAGATACCATTTGGAGGAATGATGGAGATTTTCTGGATATGGGCTTGTAGATGCCATACAAAGGTGACTGTTGACAGAAAATGGACTAAGTCTGAACTTGATTTCAAACGGAAAAGAATCAGAATAAATATTTGGAGCGATTTATCTGAACCAGGAAAAGTCTTGTATGTTGCCTGACTGGGAAGAATCGGAATAAATCTTGGAGCGATTTATCTGAACCAGAAATGTTCTTTTCGAAAGTATCAGGATAAACCGTTTAAGGGTTTAAACTGAACCAAAAGAGATCTTGAATATTTTTTTAACTGGAAAGAATCAGAGTAAATCTTTGAGCGATTTATCTGAACCAGCGAAAGCGTCTGCAGAAAGAATCAGAATAAATTGTTGAGAGATTTATCTGAACCCGAAGTGTTCCTTTGGAAAGTATCAGGATAAACCGTTGAGGAGTTTAAATTGAACCAAAAGAGATCTGGAGAAGAATCAGAACAAATCATTGAGAGGTTTATCTGAACCAGAGAAGGAGTTTACGGGAAAGAATCAGAATAAACCGTTGAGAGATTTAAACTGAACCGGCATGGATCTGGAGAAGAATCAGAACAAATCATTGAGAGATTTATCTGAACCAGAGAAGACGTTTGCGGGATAGAATTAGAATAAACCGTTGAGAGATTTAAACTGAACAGGAAGGGATCTGGAGAAGAATCAGAACAAATCATTGAGAGATTTATCTGAACCAGCAAAGACGTCTGCGGGAAAGAATCAGAATAAACCGTTGAGATATTTAAACTAAACCGACAGGGATCTGGAGAATAATCAAAACAAATTGTTGTACCCCAAAATTTTCCCTCCCATATTCTTCAAAGTTTTGACAAGCATCATCTCAATTTGCTCAAGTCTACTCAAGGGTTGCACAGTTCAAACACCCTCCTAAGCCAGTCAAATTAGGGTTTTGGTTCTTGCAAGGAAGTTGAGGTTTTCAAGGGCTAAATCAAGTCCCATATGCCCATATACATTGTCAAGCATCTACATGCCAAGTTTCAAGGCTCACAAGGTCAAGTTGCACAGTCAAAAACCCTAATTGCCTCACAGTCAACTGTAGGGGTAAAATGATCATTTGGCTGTCAAAAGTCAAAAATTTTGGTCAACATCTTATTTTGAAGCCACAATCATCATTTGATCAAGTCTTGATCATGATTCCACAAGGATGACTCAAAAATCATCAAGATGCAAAAGTTTCCATTTTTGGACAGTTGAAAAGTCAACTGTAACTTGACCAAGGCATAACTCTTTCATGGTTCATTAGAAAAATCCCATCCAATGCTCATTTTGAAGGGGATGACATTTCCTACAACTCATATTCACATTCCAAGTCCAAGAAATGCTCTCACAAAAAGTTACCAATTTCAACATTATAGGTCATTTTCAAAAGTCAACAAAAAGGCATTTTAAGTCAAAGACCATAACTTGATATTGGTAAATCAAAATGACATGGGACCAAAGGCATTGGTTATAGGACTTCAATACCTTTCCAAAATGTCCAAGAACATGTTCATATGATCAAAATTGAGCAAGATATGCATTGGAGAAGTTGGGAAATTTTTGTGAAATGGCAAAAGTCAACTATCCTTGAAACATCAATTTTTGACAAAAGGGCCCACTTTTTTCCACTTGATTCAGCCTTGTCATTCCACCCACGTGTCCCATGATTAATTTCAATATTAAACATTAATTTTTCTATTTTATTTAATTTTTATTGATTTAATCCATTTTAAATCCATAAAATTCAAATAAAATCAAAAAAATTAATTAAAGGGGATCTTTGTGGTTTGAATGACCTTTATATGCCATTTACTAGCTGCCAAATTCGTGCAAGCTATTTTTTGTACACAAAATTTTGAATTTGTACCAAGATGTCCAGATACATGTAAGCATGGAAAGGGAAAGTTTTGCAAATTTTGGAAGCTTTTTAATTTGTTGGATTTTGGTTTGAAAGCATGGCTTTATGGCTTGGATTCTTGCCTTATTTCTTTGTCCTCTCCATCTCCTCTATAAATACAAGCCATGAGAAAGCATTACAGACAAATACACACAACCTAGAGAACGCCCCAAAATTGCAAAAATTTCCTTGAAGTTGTCAAGCTCGAAAGACCTGATCTAGCCAGATTCAACTACTTCCAAGCACTCCATCAACATCTCAGGTCCCCCAAATGCTTATTTCTATTTTTCCATAACATGTTCCTGTGCAGGTTTCACAAAGGCTTTCCACCATGTGCATCAAACGATCATACGCCAAGTGGCCTCAAAGATCAATCCAGGGGCTATGACATGCTGGATACCATGATCCAAGTCAAAGAACGTGCAGGCGATTCCTAAAGTCAACAAAGGCTTAAGCTTATTGGGCCATATTGCTTCCTCAAACCTCCATACCTGGGCCAACACCCCCATGGTTCTTTCATATTTTCTTTTGTTTTCTTTTCCTTTTTTATTTTCTTTTAACTAATTATTATTATTAACTATTATTATTATTATTTAATTCATAGATAATTATTTTCATAAACAAAAAAATAAAATAAAAATAATATTTTTATTACTCTTATTTATTAATTTCACTTTAATTCATTGTTTTGTAATTAAATTATAATTAATTAATTAGTTTAATTAGGCAATTTTAATCTTTTTTTTAATAACTAAAATAAATTTAGAATTAGATTTTATTAACTTTTAATTTTAATTCCTTTTTATTTTATTTCATTAAAAAACATAAAAAGACAAAAAAATTCACTTCTTTTCTTAAAAGGGTCAAAACCCTTAAGACATTCCCGATTAATTTTTATTCACGCGCATTTATTTTATTTTGATTATTATGTAACTGCTTCAAGAATGTAATAGTAATTAGGTTTATTGTTTTCTTTACTTTCCGCACTTTATCAAAACGGGTCTTTGTATTTTTGGCGATGTATAGACCCGCGCCTTGTAATAGTGTAGCTTTACATTCCCGCACTTTAATTTTCCGCACCCCTAACTGTTAACAATGCATGAAAGAATGTATGTAAATAAAAACAACTCGTAGCTCACAAATAACATGTACAAAAACATTAACTGAAAAACAACACACAAAGCACATGCCACTCCTAGGGTACGCTTCACTTGTAGCCTCGAAACGTGGTCATCAAGTATAGGACGTCTTAGAGGTCACCCTTTGTCTAAAGATCCAGTTTCCTCGAAACGGTTGCCTCGGATAAAAGGATCTAGGACATTAGGGTTATTTCTAAAGTGTCCTACCATTGCTTTGGTGACCACACTGTCCCCGATAATCGAATTGACCCGAACATCTCCAACGATGGTGCTACCTACCTCTCAATGGTGGGATAGCACTATCTAAAGGACTCTTACACAGCCTAATTCCTTAGGGTAGGTAGATGACTCATGGGTACTTGCTCTTTTCAAAACAAACAAAATACTTTTCACACCTTACACTTTCAAAAAAGTTTTCAAACAATACTTCATACACTCTTGAGGACTGATACAAGAGTTACCTAGAAGTTTTCAAACGAACTTTTTTTTCAAAACCCACACACATTTGAAAAGAAAACAAATTTTGAAAACATAAGAGCAAGTACCTAAGAGCCCGTGGATAACCACGGATAGAAAGGGTGCTAACACCTTCCCTTTCTATAAATCTACCTCCCGAACCGAGAAACATTCTCGAATAAGGAATTTTGCTGTGCTTTTGTCCTTTCCATGTTGGAGAACATAAAAGACGGTGGCGACTCTTGCTTACCGCGACATTTCGCGAAACCAGCTTAAAAAACAGTCAGTTCTATTTCCACCGATCACAGAACTGGCGACTCTGCTGGGGACTTAATAAGTGGGGTGTACCTTAGGAATAGTTCATCATCATGTTTTCAATTGCTTGCTTTGCTTGATTTAATATTGTGGGCCTGTTTTGGGAGTTTCATAGATCCTAACCCGGATCTGGGGGATACCTTCTTAGAAAGTAGCAACAAACTGTGAGGGAACTGTGCGGGGTATACTGACATGGTTGAAGCAGTTTGCTACGTTGATGTGGCACTTCGGTGAGTACCGGTAACCCTTGAGTCAAGTCAAGGAGAGTACGGGGCCTCCGCGTGGTGTCGTGAAGCATCAACTGACCTTAGGAACCTTACTTGACCATCCTGGCCTCTTTAGGGGTAGTGGGATGACTGACTTTGGTGCAGTCCGAAGTTCGTTGATACTCGATACTACACTCATTGAGGGTTGTTTTCTTGGAATATTTTGATCGCCAGTTCAGTGGCTAAATCAAAACAATGAACACAGAAAGCAACCCAATGATATTGAGCTCCTTAGAACCCGGTTACTTTTGATAGGACAGGTTTGAGCCCACCAACTTCAAAGAGGGTAGTACCCAAAATTCATGCTGGCCTAAACTCTAAGGGCTCTTTTGTGTGACTTGTGTGCCTTCATACTTGAACTACTTGCATACTTGTTATCTAACAACACAGGTTCCTTGCAGGTTTTGTTTACAGTCCTTAATTGGGACTCATTGCAGGGCCTACTTACATCACTCCATGCATAGCATAACATCATACCATTGCATGCATCTTGCATAAAAACTAATCCATTTCAAGGATCTCAAGGGCTTGTGATGCAGGTCATGATGAATCAAAGTGTATAGCAAAGGGCAAAGGGGATTTATTTTCCTCTAGCCGAGGTTGTCAGGGGCTATGACCCACTCGATATGGTGAGCCTTGACTCTTGAAGAAGGACTCTCATCAACATGAAGTCCCTTCCATCAAGCTACAAAATTCAAATTCTAACAATTTTCTTGTTTACCCCGCGAGATCCTTGAAAATATTGCATGCATACATACATATCACGGCATTACAGGTACTCCTTTGACAGGTCACTTACCATCTTCGCTGTTTATTTCAGCAATGGCTTCCCAACGAAACAACCAGGATCTTCATGCTCAAGAGACTCGGTTCGGGGAGATCCTCCTAAATCTATCCAAGTGGCAGGAAGAGCTGAGAACACTCCTCATGGGGAATTTGGTCAAGAAGAGTCCCGAAGACGACAAGGACGAACGGCTGAAACATCTGCAAGCTGAGGTGGATGTAATGAGAACCCAGATGTTGGGGCAAATGGCTCTTATCCAAGACTTATCTCAAAGACAAGGAGAGCTCAAGGTTCTCGTCAACCAACTGCTTCGGGATAACCAACTGGGGCAAACATCTAAGGTTGAAGAGCAAGCCATCATTCAACCACATGTGGGGCAAGAAGACAAGGGAAAAGCTCCTCAGTTTGCTTCGGGGTCACAAGCCCAGCATCAACCTCACCAGCGTCAACAGGGTAATTGGCGTAAGCAAAATACGTCTGGAAGACATTTCTCGGAGACTGGTGTGCCATCCTCACTAATACTGAAACGCTTGTTGGAGGTCAAGCTGATTGCTTTAAAGGATCCTCCCAAGAAGCTCAACATAACCTCCCTAAAGTAAAATCCTGATGAAAGGTGTGCCTACCATTCTGACAGTCCTGGACATAACACTGACGACTGTTGGAGCCTGAGGAACAAGATCCAAGACTTGATCGACGGAAGGGTGCTGGAGTTCATGCCGGGAGGGAAAATGAAAATCTTCTGCTGAGAATCTTCCATCTGAAATGACTGGTGTAAACTAAGAAGCTTTTGTTCATTCGAATGTTCAAGTTGTATTTTTCTCAGATTGTTCAAACATTTGTTCATGTCAAACTCTTTTACTTTATCAATGCATCGCATATGTCTGTTTTGAATCAATATATTCTCATTCGCTATATTCAAACTGCTTTCATTTTTTGATGTCAACTCTCAATTAATAATTCTAAGCCTCTTGAGGGAGGATGACGAAAACGATACCATAATCTACAGTATGCTTTTGAACAGACCCCTCTGATGAGGTACAGGCATTGTTTCAATTCCTAAACACTGGAGTTATAAGGAAGATAATCCCTCGTCAACCCCTTCGAGCCAAAGAAGTAGGAGTTTTTCTTTTCGAAAATTAAAACCCTTAATCATAACCTGGGGCAGGGTAGTTCTCTCAGTTGATCCAAGTGCACAACGAATAGCACCAAAGAGGTCCTCACAAAACAAAAGACAGTGATGGTTCCGAATAATCATAAAGATAGGCAGTCATTATCCCTCAAAATAAACGCCCATTAAGTCAAAACCTATGAAGGAGACTTACAAAACTGGGGCATCCCGCTGACTGTAATCACAAAAGAAACAGTTCAGGCAAAAAACAGGGATAACGAAATCAAAAAGAAAAGAGGACCTGCAAACCCTCAACAAGGAAATGACTGCCTATTCAAAATAAACTGTCAGTATCCGAACCATCACTGGTATATCAAAGCAAAGACTCAAACAAGGTCTAACGCACGATCAGCTGAGTTTAGGTTTGAAGAACATCACGAAGAGCGGGTGGGTACATATAAATTTGAGCCTTTATCCTCTGTTTCTTAAACCGTGAACCAGGCCACGTTATAACCCTCAAAAGTCCTAGCTGAAGCATGGGTTAATTCGAAAGCATACTGTTACAAAGGTATCCTGACTCCTTAAGGCTCACTGTAAAATCTTGAGTTGACATCACATGTTACATAATTTGCTTGTTTTACTAAAAAATGCATTTTCAAAAACTTCAAGACAGACATAAGCTTTGCATTTTCAAAATAACATTGTTTGCAGATGATTATTTGTTTGAACAACAGAGAACTTTGCACGACGAGCATCTAGTGAACAAAAGCCTTCTCAGCAAAGGTCACCTCAAATGGAAAAGCACTTCCAACCAAGGGGGCAAACACGATCATTGTCCATCATCTGGGGCGATTAGGTCAAGATTCGAAGAATCTCTCAAAAGGCCAACCAGCTTGGGGAAAATCTCCATCTGGATCACTTGGGGCATTGGACGATCAAACGAAGATCTTCTGGTGGCATGGTAACACTGCACTACTGACAGTGACAACTCCCTGCATCCTGAGAGCACGGACATAGTCGAAAAAACACTACGCATAAGCAAAGACCCGCTAGGTTGACACACCTAGGCAAAAATAAGGGATGAAATAAAAAAAATCTGTACACCCGGCAAGTCAAAAACCTGAAAAGTCGGCTTGGGCAAAAATGGGTATCCCGGTGGACTGAAAACCCAAAAGGGCGGTCCAGGCAAAAGTTAGGGATTAAAGCGTGCGACTATGTCCCGTCACCTCGTCACTTGCCTACCAGAAGAAGATTTGTCAAATGGTAGTTGTCAAACACCTCCACAGGTACCTTCTCCCTCAGAAACTGGGGCAATAATGAGTTGTCTAAGCGATCTGGTTGCTCTGTTCACCAAGGTACTAAGGTAGGATCGGCTGAAGAACAACCAAGATATCTCCACTCCCCGTAGAGAAAGACAAGATGCAACAATGCTCTCCTCAAGCAGAGTTGGTCTCCCATCAGCCCTGAAAAGGCACAGTATTCTCCAGCAAGTCAGCGACACTCTCCCCAAGCAGAGTTAGTCTACTGTCAGCCTTAAGGAAGTTGGATATCCCCAGAAAATCTCAATATTCCCCAGTGGAGTATACAAATTATTCCTCAGCAAGCATCCCCGACAGTCTTAATATAAGATTGTTCCCCGGCGGAATACAGACATCCAGTGGGGCCATTCCCCAGTACAGTCCAAAAGTCTCCCCGGGAAAGTTGAATCAATCTCCCCAGTAGATTCTGGAAGCTTATCCCTAGTAGATTCTGGAAGCTAATCCCCTGCAGAGCGCAAAATCATCTCCCCAGCTTTATTCAAAGGTCATTCTCCACCAGAGCCTATAACTGGGTTATCCTCAGCTAATTACCACGGAAAGACCGTCCTCGGCAAAGTTCTTCCTATCCCTAGCGGAGTTCATCAAATTCCTCAACATAACTTCTCAATGGAATCCCCAGCGAAGTTATCACCAAATCTCAGCGAAGTATCTCTTCCCACAGAGTAATTCCCCGCAGAGTAATCTCTTCAACAAGTTTATTCCCCAACAGAGTCGTCTTCTCCTACCGGTTTATTCTTGTAATCATCATCCCCAGCGGAAACGAAGAACTTTGTTCTTCAACATCAGCCCAGGATTCAACTTCCCGGCATGCATCAAGGATTTACTTTCCCAGACGAAGATACATTCATAAACATCACATCATGATACATACATATGTGCATCATGTCATACAATCTCGTTTATGTTGAGAACATCATTGCTTGATCCATATCATGCATTGCATACGACTGACCTTTACCTTTCAGGAAGGATACAGTTAAATAATCAGCTACGTCAAAGTAGACAAATACAGTCAAAAGAGACCAATCCAGTCAAAAAAGACAAATCCAGTCAAAGAAGACAATCCGTCATTATAGACACTCGTCGTTATAGACACCTGTCATTATAGACAACTCATCATTTAAGACAACTCGTCATTTAAGACAACTCGTCATTGAAGACAACCCGTCATTATAGACAACTCATCATTTAAGACAACTCGTCATTGAAGACAACTCGTCATTATAGACAACTCGTCATTTAAGACAACTCGTCATTTAAGACAACTCGTCATTTAAGACAACTCGTCATTGAAGCAACTCGTCATTGAAGACAACTCGTCATTGAAGACAACTCGTCATTGAAGACAACTCGTCATTGAAGACAACTCGTCATTGAAGACAACTCGTCATTAAAGACAACTCGTCATTGAAGACAACTCGTCATTGAAGATGAATCGTCATTGAAGACAACTCGTCATTGAAGACAACTCGTCATTGAAGACAACTCGTCATTGAAGACAACTCGTCATTGAAGACAACTCGTCATTGAAGACAACTTGTCATTTAAGATAACCCGTCAGTATAGACACCCGTCATTGAAGACATCTCGTCATTGGAGACTACCCGTCATTGAAGACAACCCGTCATTGAAGACAACTCGTCATTTAAGACAACTCGTCATTTAAGACAACTCGTCATTGAAGATCACTCGTCGTTGAAGACAACCCGTCCATGAAGACAACCCGTCCAAAGAGACAACTCGTCAAGAAAGACAAAACCTCCTCTGGTTCAGTTAAATCCCAAAGATTTTTCTGAGATAACCTGTCAGTAGAGACAACCCATCAACCTTTTGAAGTTCCAGATTCGATACCTGTATCTAGCCAGGGCATGTCTGTGAGCGACTGAGGGAAGATCAACACTTGTAACATGCCAGGAAACCATCTTCCTTTCTCAAAGTACGCAAGTTCTCGCTAAGTAATCTCTTACGCGATCGACACCTCCGGATGACATCTTTAAGCCCATCTCCACAACTATCCATTACAGTTTCAAATGGCATCTATAAGCCCATCCACTTACCAACAGTCTCCAAATGGCATCTACAAGCCCATTCCCGACAAGGTTCTGTCACATCTCCAGATGGCATCTATAAGCCCATCCTCTTATCCACCATCTGTCCAAATGGCATCTGTAAGCCCATTCCCGACATCACATTGCCGATACCTCACTATGTGAGTTCAAATTTCTGGGCACTCTGGTGTTCAATCATCTTCCACCTTCGGATCACGAAAGGCACACAAGCCAATCTACATCCTCATGTCTAAGAAGATTGAATAGGGGCAACTGTTGTACCCCAAAATTTTCCCTCCCATATTCTTCAAAGTTTTGACAAGCATCATCTCAATTTGCTCAAGTCTACTCAAGGGTTGCATAGTTCAAACACCCTCCTAAGCCAGTCAAATTAGGGTTTTGGTTCTTGCAAGGAAGTTGAGGTTTTCAAGGGCACAATCAAGTCCCATATGCCCATATACATTGTCAAGCATCTACATGCCAAGTTTCAAGGCTCACAAGGTCAAGTTGCACAGTCAAAAACCCTAATTGCCTCACAGTCAACTGTAGGGGTAAAATGGTCATTTGGCTGTCAAAAGTCAAAATTTTTGGTCAACATCTTATTTTGAAGCCACAATCATCATTTGATCAAGTCTTGATCATGATTCCACAAGGATGGCTCAAAAATCATCAAGATGCAAAAGTTTCCATTTTTGGACAGCTGAAAAGTCAACTGTAACTTGACCAAGGCATAACTTTTTCATGGTTCATCAGAAAAATCCCATCCAATGCTCATTTTGAAGGGGATGACATTTCCTACAACTCATCTTCACATTCCAAGTCCAAGAAATTCTCTCACAAAAAGTTACCAATTTCAACATTATAGGTCATTTTTAAAAGTCAACAAAAAGGCATTTTAAGTCAAAGACCATAACTTGATATTGGTAAATCAAAATGACATGGGACCAAAGGCATTGGTTAGAGGACTTCAAGGCCTTTCCGAAATGTCCAAGAACATGTTCATATGATCAAAATTGAGCAAGATATGCATTGGAGAAGTTGGGAAATTTTTGTGAAATGGCAAAAGTCAACTATCCTTGAAACTTCAATTTTTGACAAAAGGGCCCACTTTTTTCCACTTGATTCAGCCTTGTCATGCCACCCACGTGTCCCATGATTAATTTCAAGATTAAACATTAATTTTTCTATTTTATTTAATTTTTATTGATTTAATCCATTTTAAATCCATAAAATTCAAATAAAATAAAAAAAATTAATTAAAGGGGATCTTTGTGGTTTGAATGACCTTTATATGCCATTTACTAGCTGCCAAATTCGTGCAAGCTATTTTTTGTACACAAAATTTTGAATTTGTGCCAAGATGTCCAGATACATGTAAGCATGGAAAGGGAAAGTTTTGCAAATTTTGGAAGCTTTTTAATTTGTTGGATTTTGGTTTGAAAGCATGGCTTTATGGCTTGGATTCTTGCCTTATTTCTTTGTCCCCTCCATCTCCTCTATAAATACAAGCCATGAGAAAGTATTACAGACAAATACACACAGCCTAGAGAACGCCCCAAAATTGCAAAAATTTCCTTGAAGTTGTCAAGCTCGAAAGACCTGATCTAGCCAGATTCAACTACTTCCAAGCACTCCATCAACATCCCAGGTCCCCCAAATGCTTATTTCTATTTTTCCATAACATGTTCCTGTGCAGGTTTCACAAAGGGTTTCCACCATGTGCATCAAACGATCATGCGCCAAGTGGCCTCAAAGATCAATCCAGGGGCTATGAGATGCTGGATACCCTGCTCCAAGTCAAAGCACGTGCAGGCGGTTCCTAAAGTCAACAAAGGCTTAAGCTTATTGGGCCATATTGCTTCCTCAAACCTCCATACCTGGGCCAACACCCCCATGGTTCTTTCATATTTTCTTTTGTTTTCTTTTCCTTTTTTATTTTCTTTTAACTCATTATTATTATTAACTATTATTATTATTATTTAATTCATAGATAATTATTTTCATAAACAAAAAAATCAAAAAAAAAACTAATACTTTTATTATTCTTATTTATTAATTTCACTTTAATTCATTGTTTTGTAATTAAATTATAATTAATTAATTAGTTTAATTAGGCAATTTTAATCTTTTTTTTAATAACTAAAATAAATTTAGAATTAGATTTTATTAACTTTTAATTTTAATTCCTTTTTATTTTATTTCATTAAAAAACATAAAAAGACAAAAAAATTCATTTCTTTTCTTAAAAGGGTCAAAACCCTTAAGACATTCCCGATTAATTTTTATTCACGCGCATTTATTTTATTTTGATTATTATGTAACTGCTTCAAGAATGTAATAGTAATTAGGTTTATTGTTTTCTTTACTTTCCGCACTTTATCAAAACGGGTCTTTGTATTTTTGGCGATGTATAGACCCGCGCCTTGTAATAGCGTAGCTTTACATTCCCGCACTTTAATTTTCTGCACCCCTAACTGTTAACAATGCATGAAAGAATGTATGTAAATAAAAACAACTCGTAGCTCACAAATAACATGTACAAAAACATTAACTGAAAAACAACACACAAAGCACATGCCACTCCTAGGGTACGCTTCACTCGTTGCCTCGAAACGTGGTCATCAAGTATAGGACGTCTTAGAGGTCACCCTTTGTCTAAAGATCCAGTTGCCTCGAAACGGTTGCCTCGGATAAAAGGATCTAGGACATTAGGGTTACTTCTAAAGTGTCCTACCATTGCTTTGGTGACCACACTGTCCCTGATAATCGAATTGACCCGAACACCTCCAACGATGGTGCTACCTACCTCTTAATGGTGGGATAGCACTATCTAAAGGACTCTTACACAGCCTAATTCCTTAGGGTAGGTAGATGACTCATGGGTACTTGCTCTTTTCAAAACAAACAAAATACTTTTCACACCTTACACTTTCAAAAAAGTTTTCAAACAATACTTCATACACTCTTGAGGACTGATACAAGAGTTACCTAGAAGTTTTCAAACGAACTTTTTTTTCAAAACCCACACACATTTGAAAAGCAAACAAATTTTGAAAACATGAGAGCAAGTACCTAAGAGCCCGTGGATAACCACGGATAGAAAGGGTGCTAACACCTTCCCTTTCTATAAATCTACCTCCCGAACCGAGAAACATTCTCGAATAAGGAATTTTGCTGTGCTTTTGTCCTTTCCATGTTGGAGAACATAAAAGACGGTGGCGACTCTTGCTTACCGTGACATTTCGCGAAACCAGCTTAAAAAACAGTCAGTTCTATTTCCACCGATCACACAAATCATTAAGAGATTTATCTAAACCAGAGAAGACGTCTGCGGGAAAGAATCAGAATGAACTGTTGAGAGATTTAAACTGAACCGACAAGAGTCTGAAAGAAATATCTGTTATGTAGATGGTTAACCAGTCCTTTCTTGGGAATTGATCTGTAATTGACTTGTTGACAATTTGATGATAATTCTCTGTTGATTGATCTTTCCTGAAAAAGATAAAAAGTTAGTTGCATGCAATGTCATGATGTATAAAATGCATGGTGTAATGATGTTTCTCAAAATAAATGAGATTGTGTCGTATGTATTTGTGTTGTAAATGCTATGACATATGGATGCAATGTATGGACACGTCAATTATTATGCCGCAGTGTTACTGGAGTTAGGGAAAATAAATCCTTGAGTACTGCTCGGTATGAGGAGTGTAAGTCTTCATATTTTTAAGTGTTGATAAGCTTCCATTTGTTAGAGAAATAAACTTTGTTGTGTAAGGGAAAACGTTGTGCATTGCTTGTAGATCTCGTGAAATCCTGTTGGGGAATCCCGAGAAATTGGACGACTTTCACTGGGGAATCTTTGGAGTGGTAACCGGAAATTTTGTTTCGCCTGGGATGTGAGAGAGCTTGATATTATTAAGATGCATACTGGAGATATGATGACGATCCTACAGCGGGATGTCCCGTTTTCCGCTCTTGCTGGAAAAGTACCTGTGGGGGATTTTATGGAATAGACTAAATATATTATCCTATTTCTTAAAGCCATTAGTGATTGTCTTTCTATTTTCTCTTCCTTTTTTAGTTCATTTGTAAACAATAGTTATGTTCAAATGCATGTGTTCAAAAATAATCATTGGACGTTTTCGCAAACAAAACACGGAAAAAGAAAAAATAGATAGTTTTGCACTTTCAAAAGGATATCTTTGTATTAACTTGAATAAGTATTTTTGTACAATGAGATGAACATTCTAGTAAGAGAATGTCGTCGTAGAAAAATTAAAATTGATACAAAGAAAAGATAGCTATGTGAAATAATCCCATGGGGTTCCCATTCTGCTATAGCCTTCATGTCTCTGAGCGTCTTATCCACTTGTTGCGTTGTCCGAAGCTGATTGGGTTGATCAGAACCATTGAGTTTGTCACTTGATGCTAAAGGTTGTGTGTAAGGTGATCCAACAGGACATAGTCATACGCTTTAATTCCCTAACTTTTGTCTGGACTGCCCTTTCGGGTTTTCAGTCCACCGGGATACCCCTTTTTGCCCAAGCCGCCCTTTTGAGTTTTCAGCTTGCCGGGTGTACAAATTTTTTGTATTTTATCCCTAATTTTTGCCCAAACCTCTGGTTCACCGGGATGCCCTTGTTTTTCCTAGGTGTGTCAACCTAGCGGGTCTCTTACGTGTAGTATCTTTTGACTATGTCTGTGTTCACATGGTGCGGAAGATTGTCGCCATCCATAGTGGTTAAGATTATTACTCCACCAGAGAATATGCTTTTTATCACAAATGGTCCCTCGTATGTAGGAGTCCATTTACCCCTGGGATCACCTTGTGGCAATATGATACGCTTGATTACCAAATCACCAACCTGATATACCTGACGTTTGACATTTTTGTTAAAAGCTTTGATCATACGTTTTTGGTACATCTGGCCATGACAGATAGCTGTAAGCCTCTTCTCATCAATCAAGTTCAACTGGTCAAGCCGAGTTTGAATCCATTCATCTTCATTCAGCCCTACATCCTTTATAATTCTCAGAGAAGGTATTTGGACTTCAATTGGTAGAACATCTTCCATGTCGTATACCAAGGAAGAGGGAGTTTCCCATATTGATATGCGCGCCATGGTACGGTAACCGTGGAGAGCGAATGGTAGCATCTCATGCCAGTCCTTATAGGTTACTGTCATTTTTTGTATGATCTTTTTGATGTTTTTATTTGTAGCTTCGACAGCGTCATTCATCTTTGGCCGGTAAGGAGAAGAATTATGGTGCTGGATCCTGAATTACGTGCATAGTGCTGTGATCATGGTATTGTTGAGATTCATAACATTGTCTGTGATGATTCTCTCTGGGATACCGTACCGACATATGAGATTCTATTTGATGAACCGGGCCACAACATTCTTAGTAACGGAAGCGAAAGAAGCTGCCTCAACCCATTTCGTGAAGTAGTCAATGGCCACCAAGATGAAGTGGTGCGCATTAGAAGCTGTAGGTTTGATTTCTCCAATCATATCGATGCCCCACATCACGAATAGTCAGGGAGAAATTAGGACGTTTAGAGGCACTAGAGGTACATGCACTTTGTCAGCATAGATCTGACACTTGTGACAGGTTCGTGAATGTTGATAGCAATCTGCTTCCATGGTAGACCAGTAATACCCTGCCTGTAGGATCTTTTTAGCCATCGTGTGCCCACTAGAATGGGTGCCAAAAGTTCCTTCATGTAGATCATCCATGATCTTTTCTACCTCAGCCTTATCTACGCAACGAAGAAAAACAGAGTCGTCATTGCAGTTGTAGAGAATGCCATTACTGAGGAAGAACTTAGCAGAGAATCTTCTCAAGAACTTCTTATCATTGACTGAAGCTCCTTCCGGATACTCTTGAGCCTCGAGATACCTCTTAACTTCATGGAACCAAGGTTGGTCCACTACTTCTTTAGTATCGATTTTGTGACAGTAAGCCGGTTCGTCCATCCACTCAATGGTGATTTGGGGAGCCTCGTTACCCCACTTGATTTTAAACATGGATGACATAGTGGCTAGCGTGTCCACTAGTTGATTTTCCACTTGTGGAAAATGCTCAAAGGTAATTTCCTCAAAATGTGGGATTAATGTCAACACATTTTCTTTGTAGGGGATGAGATTAGGGTGCTTCATGTCCCATTCTCCTTTGATCTGACTGATGACTTAGGCTGAATCTCCAAATACACTTAAGGACTTAATTCCCAAATCTATGGCAGCTTTGAGACCAAAAACACATGTTTCGTATTCTGCCATATTATTGGTACAGTTGAAACAAAGTCTTGCAGTGAAGGGAGTATGACATCCTTCAGGAGATATGATTACAACACCTATGCCATTGCCGAGTGCGTTGGAGGCTCCGTCAAAAACCAAAGTCCATCGGGATCCTTGTTCAGGTCCGTCATATGGTCTCAGTTCTTCACAATTGTTTACCATTATGATGTCTTCTTCTGGGAATTCAAATTTCATGGACTGATAGTCATCCACAGCTTGATGATCAAGGTGATCGGCTATTACATTTCCCTTTATTGCTTTTTAGGTAGTGTATTGAATGTCGTATTCAGTCAGGATCATCTTCCATCTTGCTATTCTCACAGAGAGGGAAGGTTTCTCGAATATGTATTTAATTGGATCCATCTTGGATATTAATAACGTAGTATGGGTCAACATATACTGTCTTAGCCGGCGAGCAGCCCATGCCAGAGCACAACAAGTTTTCTCGAGCAGTGAATATCTTGTTTCACAGTCGGTAAACTTTTTGCTCAGGTAGTAAATATCATGCTCTTTTCGGCCAGACTCGTCATGCTGCCCCAGCACACACCCCATTGAATTTTCCAAGACAGTTAGATACATGATCAAAGGTCTTCCTTCGACTGGAGGCATCAAAACAGGAGACTCTTGTAGGTACTCTTTAGTCTTGTCGAAGGCAGCTTGGCATTCATCATTCCATCAGACTACTTAATCTTTCTTCAGTAATTTGAAGATTGGTTCACAAGTAGCGGTTAAGTGACAAATGAATCTGGAAATGTAGTTTAAATGTCCTAAGAATCCTCTAACTTCCTTCTCGGTGAGAGGAGCAGGCATTTCTTTTCACTTTTTATGTCTGCTTCAATCTTTTTCACCAATAGTTACCAAATTAGAAAATCCAGAAGAGATGATTCCTACCATCTTATCACAATACAACCCTTGTAAAGTACCCATAAACATATTGACCAATTCTTTATCCAGAAGTGGTGGTTGTACACGGGCTGCCATTTCTCTCCACCTTTGAGAATACTCCTTGAAAGACTCCTTGTTCTTCTAAGACAAGTTTTGGAGTTGCATACGGTTAGACACCATGTCCAAGTTGTACTTTTACTGTCTCAATAAAGCATTGGCAAGATCTTCCCATGTCTGGATATGAATTTGCTCCAATTGCATGTACCAATCTAGAGATGCTCCACTCAAACTGTCTTGGAAACAATGGATCATCAGCTTCTGATCTTGAGCATAGGCATGCATTTTTCTACAATACATGCGTAGATTGTTCTCGGAGATGTGAGCCCCTTATATTTTCCAAAGTCAGGCACTTTGAATTTTGGAGGGATCACCACATTAAGTATTAGACCCATTTCGAGGGTGTTGACATTGAAAGCATCGTAACCTGCCACAACCTTTAACCTTTCTTCAAGAGCTTTGTACTGGTTGAGTGCCAAGGTATTTTTAGTGGAATAAGTATGGGTTGTTCTTTGAGGTGCTTGATTGGCATCTTCTAGGTCATGGTCTCCATACTGCAGGTCTATGTAGTTGTCCGTGTTGTTGACCAAAATTTGCAAGGTATGAGATGCCCCTACCTTTGGTAGAGGTGGGATAAACCATTCAGTATCAGCTTGTCTGACTTCTTATTGAGCTATAGTGGAATTTTGAGGTCCTGATTATGGTTTTCTTCTTGGTTGGTGACCGCTCGATACACCAATAGTATGGGCTACTTCCTCAAAGGCTACCCTACGAATCTATTTTTGCCTTTCGATAATGTTCTTCAAAGCTAGAAGAACTTGGCTCATATCTCCCTTCATCAAGTCAATGTTACCTTTCACCTGCTCCAAATCTTCCTTGAATACATCCTAATTCTCCTCGATCAATTCCATCACTCTCTTTTGATGGGCTCTTGTTTGATATGGTGGTCAGAGATGTGGTGCTTTCTTACTAATGTTTTAACTCGAGAATATTTTTGAAAACTGATAAGTTTTTTGAATGAAGTTATGAAATGCAATGTTTGCGAATGCATGGATGCATATGAATATACTGAGAGTTTTTTACCATTGTCTTATTCACGTTGGATTCCTTTATATATTTTTTTTAGATTTTTCTTTTTATTGGTGAGTATCTTGAAATGAATATGTAGTTTGAATATGGAAACAAAATTACTTTCATTAATAATAATCATCCTCAAAATGGAAAATAATTCAGATATTGAAAAATATTTGAAACAAAAAAGCAACTATTGGAAGCACTAACATCTTCATGGATCTTTCAGGTAGTTTCTCCTTGATGATTATTATCTTTGTCATATCTGGCTTGACAACACTAACACAGACAAGTTGTTTCCCTTTCACTTTCATTTTTAAGACATTCACAAAAACCTTTGACTTATTTTTTTAATACTGTGAATAAGACAATCAAAAAGAATGGAGAATAATAAATATGTGAAATGTAAGATGCATGAATGCATGATTGTGTGGCTTAGTGACGGGATTTCATGAAAGGTATCCTTAGATGGTAGACTCCTAGTTTTGGCCTACGGATATTCTACCCTCCCCGTAAGGTGGTTTCCTTAAGTGTATCATGGATAACACTAGAGGGAAAGGAACAAGGGCCTCCCTTAAGTGGAGCCCCTTTGCAGACTGAAACTTCCGTCTCTAAGGTCGTGAAAGGTCTCACCATGAGTTTTTAGTTTAGGGTTTATACAAAAAGTCATATGTTTCATTCCAAAATCCTACCCCCCAAGAGGATATCTCTTGAGATATATTTCTTTTTTTGTAATTCCACCGATTGTAGGAGAATTCGTCACAAAAACTCATATGAATGATGTATCCCATTGGCCAATAGACGAACCATTTTTCTAAAGTTTTTTTGAAAATATTTTTTTTTTGAAATAAAATCCCACCGACAAATGATAAAAGATAAAAATATAATAATAAACAACAACAATAAATAAATAAATAAAGAGAAAATAGAAGAATAAGAAAACCCCTAAAAAATCCTAAACCAAAAGAAAAGGTTTCTAAACCCTAGGTTGAGTCCCCAGCAGAGTCGCCATCTGTAATAACCGGTTTAAAATATAGAGTCACCACCATTAATTTTTATCCTAGGGAAGGGAATATAACGGATAATCTTAATTTGGTCAGAGATTCTAAGTTGTTGGACTCGTTCTTAGACGAAGGGAATATGTTAGACACCCCTCAACTACCTTGTTCACAAGGATACTAGGGTTTAGAATTATGGTTTAGAAAATAGGTTTTTAATTTTACTATGGGAACTCGCCACAATTTTAATTTGTGTACCTATGTATCCTCTTATGAGGAATCAATCACAATTCATAGTTAGTAGTTGTTTGGTTAGTGTTTTTTATGGATTATGAAAATATCTCGAATTCTCCTTGAACCAAGTCTGGGTGTGTGAATAGAGGAATTTGTAGATGAAGTTCGCAGTCTATTAAAGGTATTTCCATAATCCTTTTTGAAAATAATCTTGAGTTTATTAAGTTAGTAACAAAAGTGGTTAATATTTGATTAGTTAGATGTTTTTTTTAAATATATTAATATATGAAGAAAATCTTTTATAATGCATGAGAAAATATAATTTTAACGTAATAAATTTTTTTTGAATGGGATAGTAAAAATAAAGATTTGAATTAATAAATAAATATATTTAAAATTTATTATAAAAGTAAATATTAATTTGGAAAATATAAGAAAATAAATAAATAAATAGATAGATAAAAACAAATGTAAAAAAATATAATTTTAATTAATTACGCAGGGGTGTATTTTCAATTCATAAGTAAAAGGTTGAGGGTGAAATTAAAAGGGCCCTAAATCTAGATATTAGATTTAGGCTCAAATCACAGAGGGGTGTGAATTATAGTGGATGAAGTAAGACAAGAGGTGTGATTAGAAATGGATAAGATTATTTACATGTACTAAATAGAAATAGGTCTTAAGGCCCCCCAGAAAAAATCTATTTTTTCTTAAAATACTTGTTAGTAATAATAATTATAATAATATATAAAAAATATTAAAAAAAACAAACTTGTATGAAAAGGGATGCATGAAAGGCGGCGAGGCGGCGGTTGACGGTGTTGGATCGGAAGAGTCAAAGAGTTATTGAAAATTTTTGGATCTGTTTCTCAGAGTTTTTGTTCAGAAACCCTGGAGTAAACCAAAAATAAGAGAAAGATTGAGATTGTGAAATTGTAGATTTCTGGATAAAAAAATATGATGGACAATGGGCATATTTATAGACTTAGAATTAGGTTAAAAAAACTTAGAAAGTAAGTTACTCAAAACACTGAAAAGTCCAAAGTCTGATCTCTAAAAAAGGAAAGAAAATTAGTAACAAAAATAGAAAAATAAAATGTTTAAAAGTGCAACACAAGAAATTCAAACCCACGACTTCATACTTGCGAGCTTCATTCCTTACCAATTGTACTATATTACTCATTTGAAATAAAAAACCCAATTGAAAGTATACGAAAGCAAACAAGTATTTGATATTTAAAATACAAAAAATTTGAAATAAACTATTATACGTTTTTAAATGAGCGAAATAAATTATTGTTAAAATGTTAGTAAAATTAAATCAAAGAATATTATAAAAATCAATGTTGAAAATATTTTTGATTATAGAAATAATGGACGGACAAATTTGGGGTATGACAATATACACTAATATGATGAATACCAATTGAAATTGATGCAAGCAACTTTTTTTCAAATAATGAATGTACGGGATTTGGAAAGATGGATATTAGTTAACTTAAAAAAGCATGAATTTCAAGTATTTAACCTTATTAAATTTGGAAAAATCGGTGAAAGATGACAAAGTTGCAATTTACTTTGAAGTTCAAAAGAAACACAAACTCATTCCAAATATAATCTCCATTCAAGTTCCAAATAATCATGATAATAGGGAAATTTTCTTTAAAATTCGCAAAGGGACGAAATCAACTTCCAAATCAAGTTCCAATCCTCAAAATTATTTTAATGGAAAAGTAATTGATTCAGTTCAAATTCTAGATCCAAATTAATTTTTTAAATAGACAAGTGATTAAATGATTATCATGTGTAAATATGTGATGGTGACTTGCTCTTGCAATGAACTTATCATGTTACAACATGATAAGTTCAAAAGCAAAATCAAGGTTAGATCATATGACACATGTCTCTTTTGAATTCAAAATGAGGAGTAAATACCTAGACTAATAGAATGATAACTCATGTATGAAATGAATGATAAAAGCTAATGACCAAATGAAATGGTCATGATGCAACTAATAAATGATATAAGTCCAGCAGCTGATATGAATAAGGGAAGGGGAAATTTGGGTATGATAGTAATAGACTAGTAACTGTTGAACATAAATAACACTTGAATTGGTAATCCGGTTTGGTTCAAAAACTCCTACGTCTGAAGGGTGTTTTCATAATGTAAGGAGATTCACTCTTAATAGTCAGAAGTATTGACTTGTTAGATTTGAACTCTCCCAATTCAATGTCTCTTTTCCTATTACTAGCCTAAACTTAGATCTTGACTCCCTTGAATCTGAGACACCTATAACTTTCACTCGAGCACTTTCCCATGTTTTCAGCTAGTCACTGATAATTGGAAAATGCATCACATTTTATGACTCGATTCACATGCTATCGTGTTTCATTTCGCGTTTTTATCTTGCTTTTATGTCACTTTTATTACGTTTCAGGTACCATGCTGATTCAAGAAGATATATGCATCGGAATCGGAAAAGAGGAAGGAAAGGAAGTAAAACAATTCAAAAATCAGCCTCTGCTGATATGGCAGTTGCCACCATCACAATGGTGGACGCCATGGCCACCAGCCACATCATTTAATGAAGTTTGACTCATGGCGTTCGCCATGACCCCTTGGGGGTCTCCATGCACCAGAAGACCAGAAAACATGGAAAACAGAACATACCACTTCTTCCTCCACTTTCGTAGATTTTATCAAGCAGTTTTACACGTTTTTGAAACTAGTTTTGGACTTGTAACACTATATAAACCACATTCTTCTTAGTTCTAGGGTCGAATTTTGTGTATGCGAAGCTCTGACGAACCGAAAAGTGAATATTGTACGAATTTTCGATTGTAATCCTGTCGGCATACTTAGAAGCAATCAAAAGATCCTTATTTATGTTTTTATCATGTTTTTATTTACCTCATTAAAATTATTGTTTATTTGATTCATCAACATCTTTCTCTTCATCTCAATTGCCATGTTTAATGCATTTTTAATAAGTAATATGTCCAGCTAAGTGTATAGAGTCCGATATGTGAGTAACGTCATTTCTGAAGGGACTCAGTAATAAGTTGGCTTAATAACTTAATTGAAAATCAAATTTTGTTCTTTGTTTCTTAAACCTAATTTAAATAGTTTTGTCACGGGAGTGAGAGGTTATTTAACACAAACTTTTTCCTCTAGGTCGTGATAAATATGTAAGCCTATCCTCTTGTTGTTTATCCTCTAGGTCGTGATAAACGCACAAACTTTTTCAATTATCTATCCTCTAGGTTGTGATAGATATGTAAATTATCGGGTTTATGTTATTCATCATCTAGATCTTGATGAATACATAAGTCTATCCTCGTGTCATTTATCCTTTAGGTCATGATAAATGCACAACTTCTCCCTCGTTTTATCTATTCTCTAGGTTGTAGTAGGTATACCAGCCATCAGGTTATATTATTCATCCACTAGGTCGTGATGAATACATAAGCCTATCCATGTGTCATTTATCTCTAGGTCATGATAAATGTACAGGTTCATCCTCGTATTGTTTACTCTCTAGGTTGTAGTAACCATACGAAATCTGCAGTATAGGTCATTGTGTTAGTCTCCATGTAGAAATGTATTATCGGATCTATTTTATTCATCCCCTAGGCCGTGATGAATATGAAAAATCTATGTTACAAGATTACTATGTTAGTCTCAAAGCATTAGTAAGTCAATTTTCAAACTTGTGTTATTTACCTCCTAGTTTACGGTGAATACGTGAAAAATCCATGACCTCTCTTTAAAAGTATTGACGAGTTATCTCCATCGTCACATCTAAGTCAGATCAAAGCTCTTTGTTCAAACTCTGGTAAGATGATACATCATCATCTATGCCTATTTTTCATACTCTTGGGAATGATGTACAGTGTATCCTTATAATCTTTCGAACAAATTTAAGGGTCTTTCATTATTTAATAAACCTTAGAATCGAACGTGCGAGACCTGCATATTCTCTCATTATTTAATCGAAGAGTAATTAAATAGGGGCAGCTTTCACACACCAAATTTGCCCCGTCAATTTCAATATTCATATTTCAATATTATTATTGTGTTTCTAAAATTATAAAATTCAATAGTTTCAATTCGCGTATTTTTGGGTCTTATTCTAAAGAGGGTTTAAATTCATAAGAGAGGGGTATTTGTTATTTACATTTCATCCCATTAAAGTGTTTTTTTTATAATAGAAAGAGGATGCATTTGTTGCAAAGAAGGGTGCATTTGTTGCAAAGAGGGGTGTGCACGTGTAAATCTGATGGCCCATTAAGTTGGGGCCCATTTATAAATTGAAGGGGGTTTGTTAAAATAAAGTCTTGGTTCATTGGCCCATTATGTTCAAGCACATTTTAAGTAAGAAGAGGTGCATTGTACAATATAGGGGTATGGTGTTTTTGGCCATCAAGATCTGATGGCCCATTAAGGGTTAACGTGTTTTTAGTAGGGGAAGGGGTGTGATTGTATTTTGGTCTGATCATTTGGGCTTCTCAAAGAAATTATTAGTGCATTTTTTAAAATTATTTTAGAGGCCCATATTTCATTTTTTTGGAAGCCCATTTTGTTGGCTAAAGACAATATTTATTCAAATTTATTTGCATTTTTATTTTATGTTACTATTATTTTTAAATTAAACCTAATTAACTAATTGCATCTTTGTTAATTATTTATTTTTTGAAACTCGTTGACTAAAGTCAACTAAATCCAAACTAGGGTTTTCAACCCAAACTCTCATCAACGTCCTGTTCTTGCTAACCCTTCATCACTAAGTAGTCCAAAAATGCAATCCCAAAAATGCAAAACAAAATCAAATCATCTGCAGAATCAAATCTATGATCAATTGAACAAAATCATCCAAAAATACAATTTGTGTCAATTACAAAATCAATTGCAATCAAGATATAAATAAAATTTAACCTAATTTACAACAAAATCGTATCAGTTTCTAACCTAATTTGTAATCAAATCCCTAATTTCTAAAAATCTCTAAAAAATAACGACAATCTAACAATTTTCCTAAAATATTCTAAATCTAAAACCTATAAGCAGAGAAGAAAAATTGTTACAAGGGGCACGGAGAAAAATCAGCGCAAAGAAGAAGAAGTTGATATATGGGTTTTGAACCCTATCGCCTTCAATCCCCTCAATCCTCATCTGTCGCACCTCTATCATCATCATCATCATCACCTTGCCCCACCTGCAAACCAAAGGAGACCAAGGAGGTTAGGAATCAGAATCGGAGAAAACGAGTACGGTGAAACACGGTTTTATGGTAACGAAGCACTTAACTTAAATGTTAGTTTTAATTGTTGTGAGGATTTTGGGGTTAATCGAGGGTTGGGTTTCGTTTGGTTGGCCATCATCGGGGTTTGGTGCTAGGGTTGTGGCTTTGTTGTTATTATTGGTGAAGAAGACGAGAGAAGATGAGAGAGAAGAGAGAAGGGTGAGCGAGGAAATTAAATGATAATGAGTGGAAAAGAAAAATATAACCCCTCTGTGATCATATGTGATACCCTAATCATGCGCCCTTAACACGCACTGTACGATCTAGATCAAACGGCCAAACCATGTAGCCGTATCGTAAACCCACACACTCGCCCACATACGATCCAAATGGACCTCTCAATGTCCAAAGCTTTGGGCCAAACCCATTTGCTAACCACACCTCCCATGTTACTTCACAATCATAAGTTGCACCCCTCCTGCTTATTTCGACCAAGTCCAACATCTAGACTTGGTCCCTTACTATTCAGACACCCCAATTTTGCTATCACGTTCAAACGTCCACCCTCACGCCACTGGGCCTAAATCCAATATCTTGATTTAGGACCCTGATATTCACACCCCCGGGTTTTTCTACCCAAACTAAATTTACACCCCCTCATTTATTCAATTAATTTATTTTTATAATTAATTAATTTATGTATTTATTATTTATTTATTATCAATTTATCATTTTTTTGCATTAAATTACATTTTTGCATTTTTTTAAAATTTTTAACAAATGATATTGGATTAATATTAAAAATATCTAATATATTTTTAATAAATTATGATAGTTATTTATTAGTTCAAATCTTTTTTTAAATACTAATATTTATTTAATTGCATTAATTATTTTTTCTCATATTGCATCATATACTCGAAAATATCTAACCAATCAGATACTAACTTTTTTTACTAACCTAAATTCAAACTTTTATATATATATATATATATATATATATATATATATATATATATATATATATATATATATATATATATATATATATATATATATATATATATATATATATATATATATATATATATATATATATATATATATATATATATATATATATATATATATATATATATATATATATATATATATATATATATATATATATATATATATATATATATATATATATATATATATATATATATATATATATTCAAAAAGGATTATGGAGATATTTCTTATTAACTGCGATCTTCGTCTACAAATTTCACTATTCACACACCCAGTCTTGGTTCAAGGAGAATTCGAGACATTTCCATAATCCATAAAAAGCACCAACCAACAACTACGAACTACGAATTGGGATTCTGATTCCTCATAAGAGGATACATAGACATATGACTAAATAATCATGGCGAGTTCCCCTGTTGTACCCCAAAATTTTCCCTACCATTCTCCAAGACAAGTTGATTCAAGATACCTCTTCATACTCTTAGGGTTCTCAATCACACAAGACTACTCAAAAATTTATCAGATGAATCCTCCTCCTAAGCAGTGGTCTACAACTAGGGCTTTGGTTTCCTCAAAGAAAATTGAGCTTCTAATGCCTCAAGTGAGTTTCATGGTTCCTCATATGCTTCAAAGAATCCTCATATCATATTTCAAGCCTTACATCACAAATTTGCTCAGTCAATTGGTCAGATAAGTGAAACTTGACTATGTTGGACAAAAAGTCAAATGTGGTCAACATATAGTCAAACTTCAAGTATTTTGGTTAAAATCAAGATTTTTAGGTCACATTCATCATTTGTAAAGGGTTTATCATGATTCCTCAAGATAAATCAAAAATTCATCAAAAGTCAAAAGTTGCTAAATTAGGGTTTTTCTTTAGGAGAAGTCAACTAAACTTTGACCAAGCATAACTATCACATGCTTCATTATAAAATTCTCAAACAAAGCTCATTTTTGTGGAAATTCAATTCTCTACATATTTTCTCTCTAAACTTAAGTCTAGAAAATGCTTCATTTGAGAGATATGGGACAAAACATTACAAGTCACTTTAAAAGTCAACAAAAAGACACTTTTTATCAAAGCAATTTATATCAAGATAAAATATTCAAATGGAAAAATGACCATCATAAAGATTGTAGGGGGTATCTTGAGCTTTCCATAAAGTCCTAGATCATCTTCATATGATGAAAATTGAGTGAGATATAATTGGTGAAAGTTGACAATATTTGAGAAATGCATGAAACCCAAATTGAGCAAACTTGAATTTTTGGGCTAATGGGCTTATCTTTTAGAGTCCAAATGTAATGTTGACCTCATAATGGACCTCTAAATATATTCATACATCATTTTAATTTTTTATTTTATTTATTTTGATTTTATTCACTTAAATTCAAAATTAAATCAAATAAATATCAAATAATGGATAAAGCATAAAAGGCTTAAGATTTGATTTTTGTTTAGGGCCCCAAGATCACACAAAAATCGTGTGGAATTATTTTGTGAAACAAATCTTCATTTTTTGCAAAATTTATATCTATTTTTTAAACAAAATAAATAGATAGAATTTCAATAGGTCCAAGCCCATTTTTCTTGACCTAATCTCTTCCTATATATATGCCCATTATCTTCATACAAAGGACATGAAAAAAACCCTGCAAGAACACTCTTTAAAAACATTAAATTTTGTCAAACTAGGGCAAACATGAAACCTCTCATATAACCACTTTCAAAGTAAATCAACCATCCAAATCGACTCCT
The DNA here is from genome assembly GCA_948472305.1 of Vicia faba. NCBI lineage: Eukaryota > Viridiplantae > Streptophyta > Magnoliopsida > Fabales > Fabaceae > Vicia > Vicia faba. The sequence continues at coordinate 206,037,518 of OX451737.1, read as the reverse complement.
GGAATATCATAGGGTGAGTTTGGATCATCCTAAAACATGCATCCCGTGCATCATCGATTTCCATCTTTTGTCAATTTTGTATTTTTATTTTTACCATGCTTTGATTTATACTAATGACTCTAATGTGTTCCTGAGATGCAATAGCACATGTCAGAACCTTCACATGAGTCCCATAACGCTATAATCGTGTATCATCATGTTTGTACCGATTTGCTCTATTTTTCTTGTATCTCATTATGCAGGATGATTCAGCCAAAACTAAGGCCACCAGTGGATTTGCAAGAGTCAAATTAGGGTGGTACGGTCTCTTTTGATCATTAATGGTCGTTATTTTGGGGGTTGACAAAAAGAAGCTCGTCAGAGAAGACGACCGGAGCTAGGGCTCTAACGCTTCTCCGCTCCATCTGTTTTGGATTATTTTATATTTATTTGTTTTCATTATACAATCGGATGTAACGGCCACCCCATTTTCAAAGCACGCACATACAAAGGCATTTCTTACTTCAAAGGCATGGGTTCGTTCCCGGTCTTTTGCAATCTTTTGTTGTTATTTTCCAATTTATGCAGGTTTTCTATATAATATGCAACACTTATTTCCTAACACAACCAGCGGTTGGCCTGGTGGCATGCACTGTAGGTTATGGAGCCAGGGGACGTGGGTTCAACACCTACCCCATACAAATCCTTTTTCTTGTTTTTACTAACCTGTTTTCTTTTCTTTTTTTATTACTAACCCTAATTTTTTCCTTAACCCTAAATATTTTCCTTAATTAACCATCAATCAATTTTAATTTTTTTTTCAAAACCCTAATAAATTAGATTTAGGTTTCTAATCAACAATTAATTTTGACATTTTTTTATTATTTAATAATTAATTAGGTTAATAAATATTTTCTTAAAATTAAAATTAATTAGACTTTAGGATTTTTTTTATTAATTTAAATTAATTAGATTTAGGGTTTTAACTATTTAATTAACATCAAATTAATTTCACAAATAATCACATTCAAACATATTTCAACATTTTTTATTTCTTATTGTATTTAAATTCTTAGACGATTGTATAGGTCGCACGAATTTTTCTGGTAATAGTTTATATTTATTTTTCCGCATTTTATTACCTATTATGTAACTGCTCACAGGATGTAATAGTTTTAGGTTTAAATTCCGCACTTTACTTTCCTGCATTCTTTTTTACGTAATTTCCCCAAATCCCTGTAATAGCTTAGGAGTTACTTTCCGCACCATTAATTTTGTATATATAATATACTGCTAGTAACTAGAAATGTATGGCAAGATCTAAAAAAAATAATCGATAGATAACCCTAATATAATATAAATAATTGAACTGAACACACTATTCACACTTTGCACCTCTAGGGTAACCTCTCTTTGTTGCCTTCGGAAACTTGGTCATGTCCCTCTAAAATAGGGATACTTTACCAAAGTCCCTTCGAAAAAAGATCATAGTCCCTTGTTGACCCTTCGATGTTGCCTAGGAAAAATGAACTACTCCCTTCGATAAATTACTAAAGTATCTCTATGTGTTGCATTCGATGACCATACGAAGACCCTACGCATGTCCCTTCACATCCAATATATAGGGCTACCTACCAACTAATGGTATGGATAGCACTACCTCTAAAGTAGAAGGAAAATAATAAGAACGAACTTGAGTGGGTGAAAACTGTTAATTGCTCGCTCATAATCTTTTCTAAATAAACATTTCTCACATCACACTTTCAAAATATTTTCAAACACTTTGTACGCGTTCTTGAGGACTGATACAAGAACCATTACAAAGTTAGACGTACTTTATCTTTTCAGAATATTTTTAAACAAATTACATACAAAAAGAAAATTTTCAAAAAGTGAGCTAGCAATTAAGAGCCCGTAAATAACTACGGATGAAGGGTGCTAACACCTTCCCTTTTCATAACTAACCCCCCGAACTCAAAATCTATCAGGGTATTTCCTATTCTTTTCACCCTTTCCTTATTGTATAAAAGAAAAGTCATTGGCGACTCTTACTATCCGCATATTTTGGATAAAACCAAAAAGTCAGTTCTCCCACCGTATTACAGAACTGGAAACTCTACTGGGGAGATACTTAAAAAAGGAGGGGTTACCTTAGAGTCTAGATCACCTTAACTTTCTTTATTTGTTTTCTTTATTTGCTTTAAAATTAAGGGTTATGTAGGTTTATTTACTCGCACGATCCTGCACCCGGATGTAGGGATGCCTTAGGTAAGTAGCAATAGATCATGAAAACTGTACAACGTAGACCAATTTAGTTGAAGTGATAGCTATGATTAGTGCGATACTTTGGATTGTACTAATGTTCCTTGAGTCTGTCGAGGATAACATTAGGCTTCTGCATGGTGTCATTAGCACTAACTGACTTTTAGAACCTTAATTGACCCATCTTGGCCATTAGAAGGTAGTGAGATGGATGACTTTGGTGCAGTCCAAGGTTGGTCGATACTCGATGCTACGCTCATTGAGATTCGACTCGCGGGATGTTTTGGTGGCAAGTCAATTGATGTACTAAAATAAAACCTTCGAAAAAGATTCGTGATATGAGATCCCTAGAATCCGGTTACTATTTTAGGACAGATTGAGCCAACATAACTTCAATAGAGGGTACTTACCTATGGACCTCATGCAAGCCTTTATACCTAAGGCTCTTGTGTGATTTGTTTGTGTTTTCTACTTGTTTAAACATGAACATAACATTATGACATCATAACATATGACATGACATTCTTACAAACCATTTCAAGGATCTTATGGATCTTTGGTGCAAGATTATTATAAGCCATATTGCAAGCAGGGGGCAAGAGGATTTATTTTCCTCTAACCAGATACCATTCTCTTGAGTCAGATACTAGGATCCACTTGATATAGTGAGCTTGATTCTAATAGAAGGACGTTCAAAGATGAAAACTTAAAGTTCTTCAAGACAAAGCTGCAACCAAATTCTTTTTCCAATATTTTTTATCCTATAAGATCCTTGAAAACATTTGCATATACATCTACATGTCATGCATATCATAACAGGTATTCTCAAGACAGGTTTTCTCATCTTCTTGCTGTTTATTTCAGCAGAAAAATGGATCTTGAACAAACAGTCAAAGATCTCCAAGCTCAGAATGCCCAATTCCAACAGATGTTCCTGAACTTAGCCAAAGGGAAGGAAAAATTCAAGGTACTTATCACCAGTGAGAAAAAGAAGAAATAAAATAAACCAATTGGCCTTCTTAATATGGGAAGAAGGTTCATAGGTCCTATCAAGAAAGCTCGAGATCTTAACATCCCATCTGATGAAGATGACAAGCATGATGAAGATGATAAGAGTGTGAAGACTGAAAGAAGCAGCCCTGGTTCTAAAAAATTTCATAACAAAGAGGAAGATGATTACTTGGACGAGTAGTATCCCCCTGCTGATGAAAAGTATAAGCTGCTGAAAGAGCGTCTAAGAACTATGGAAATCCAGAAAGTGCCTGGATTGAACTTTGATGATTTGGGTCTGGTTTCAGGAGTTGTCATCCCTCCTAAATTCAAAACTCTGGTCTTTTCTAAGTATGATGGAATTTCTTGCTAAAAGCTGCATTTGAGGTCTTATGTTCGGAAAATTCAATCACATACTGCTGACAAGAAGTTATTGTTGTATTTCTTTCAAAAGAGCATGGCTGGAACACAATTGGAATGGTTTTATCAACTAGAAGGGAGCAATATTCACACCTGGGAAGATTTGGATGCTGATTTCTATAAGCAATACCAGTATAATGCTGATATTGCACCAACCAGTATGCAGCTACAGAGTATGACCATGGGCTCTAATGAAGGCTTTAAAGAATACGCACAAAAATTGAGAGATCTTGCAGGAAGAGTTAAAACTCCTTTGGCTGATAGAGAGTTGGTTGATATGTTCATGAGCACACTGACATGTCCTTTCTATAATAATCTTCTAGGGAGTTCTTCAGCTGGTTTCACTAAACTAATACTGACCGGGAACATGTTGAGAATGGAATTAGAAGCGGTAAAATTCCAACGACTACATCATCAAATGTTGTGAAGAAGCCTTATAATGGTAAAAGGGAATCCAATGTTGTGAATGTCCAGAAGGGTCATAGTAAAAGAAATCACAAACAATCTGTGGGGGCAGTACTAATCTCCAATCCTACGCCAGTGCAATAACAAAAAATAATCAGCGTAGGCAGGATACACCAAGAGACAGTTTAAAAAGATCAACATGCCATTAGCGCAAGCATTGCAACACATGTTGAAGGCATGGTTGGCTACATTGAGAGAACCTCTTCAGAATCCCAACACTTCCTCTCCCCGCTAAAATCCCAACGCAAGGTGTGCGTATCACTCTGACAGCCCTGGGCACGACACTAGCAATTGTTGGGCTCTGAATAATAAGATCCAAGACATGATTGACGCTAAGGAGATTGAATTTGATCCTCCTGAGACTCCTAATGGGATTATTGCGCCAATGCCCAACCATGACAAGGGTGTTAATACTATTGAAGATGTTTCTTATGCTTCTATTGTGAATTGTTTGACTACTCCTCTGATGATTGTTAAGGAGAAGTTGTTGCAAGCCGGTTTATTTTTGGGTTATGCTGAAGACTGCTACTATTGTGCGTCCCAATCCAATGGTTGTGCATTACTGAAAGAAGGTATTCAGTGTTTGATGGATGACCATGAGATCCTATTTAAAAAGATTCCTTTTGAGAAGACTCCTTCTGTTGGGAGTACATCCCAAGAACTGAATCTTGAAGACGTGTCTACAATTTCTGGTACCCCTATAAGGATCACTTCTAAGGGTCCTTTAAATATTATTGCTAAACCTAAAGTTGCTCCGTTGATTATTATTGCAAATGAGGTAATTCCATATTCTCTCAATAAGGCTATCCCTTGGAATTATGGAGTTGATGTCTATTACCATGGAGGTAAGCAAGAAGTATTGAATGTTGAAGATGAAAATGCTGAAGTTATTGATCCTGATGTTGGAAGTATTGTTGGGACTAGTAAGGTTACCATAAGTGGAAGGGTTTTCTCTCCAGAGATATCTCTGAAAGAGTGACTACAAGATTGTTAAACAACTGGGGAAGACACCCTCCAAAATATCTATGTTATCCGTGTTGTTATACTCTGAATCCCATGCTCAGACTTTAGTGAAATTTCTAAAATCAACTCATGTACCGCAAGAAATCTCTGTTGATAAGTTTGAAAATCATATTACTAGCCTGACAACTGATAATGGACTAGGCTTTTCTAATGTAGAGTTAACTCTCACAGGAAGGAATCATAATAAGGCCCTGCATGTCTCCATTGAGTGAAGGGGCACTACCTTATCTCATGTATTGGTAGACACAAGTTCCTCGTTGAATTCATTTCCAAAAGCCGCTTTATACAAACTTGACTATGAAGGGATTGTCCTAAAACCCAGTGATATTGTGGTAAGAGTTTTTGATGGTTCAAAGAGAACAGTGCATGGAGAGGTTGATCTTCCAATCAAAGTGGGTTCCCAGGTCTTCGAATCTACTTTCTATGTGATGGATATTTGTCCAGCCTATTCTTGTTTTTTGGGATTCCCTTGGATTCATGGGTCAGGTGCTGTTACTTCTACCTTACACCAGAAGTTGAAGTATTCCATGAGGGGAAAGATCGTTACAGTTTGCAGCAAAGAAGAATATATGGCGAGCCATTAGAATTCTTTCAAGTATGTTGAGGTGGATGGTGAATTTTTCGAGACTCCTTTCTAGACCTTTGAAGTTGTTTCTCAGACAACCTCGGTTGATAAAACTTCTTTTGTTGTTCCTAAGACTCCATCAAAAATGGCTTCTCTAAAAGACGCAAGGGTCGTGGTTGAAGAAGGTGGTTGCACTGTTTGGGTTCTGATCCCCGATATTCCTTATAAATTTGACAAATTTGGTTTGGTTTTCACCGCACAAGCTCAGAGGGTTGTCCGTCGTGCTCGTGCCAATTCTGGGAGACCGCCATTCTATATCAACAATAATGGAGTTCACAATGATCATGTTAATTTTGTGGAAGACGCTGATAGTGACTGCGACATAGACAATTGGATCTTCCCTACTACTGGCAGGGGGATAAACAATTGGAAGGATGAAGACATTATACCAATCTTCTTTAGTCATGAGTAAATGTTATTTTCTTCTTTCTTACTTTTAAGTTTTTAGTTATGTAATTTAAACAATAAATTTTAAGCCTCGTGCCTTACCCGGGGCACAACGATTTATTTATTAGGGTTCTCATTATTCATCAACATATTTTAATTTAATAAATCATTGGAAGTTTGCATTCAAAATTCACACTCTTTGTCTGTCTTTTACTTTATTGTTTTCAAAATAGCTATGTATTCTTACACACACCCATGCAACAAATTGCATATCCACATCCACCCTGGATCCCATAGATAACAATTCTTCTATTTCGAATTATGACTTCGAAAATCTGATCTACCAAGCCGGGGATGAAGGTGAGGAAGATTGTGAAATACCTGGAGAGCTTGCTAGGTTGTTAATGAAAGAAGAAAGAGCCATACGACCACATGAAGAGTCAGTTGAGGTTGTGGACTTGGGTATTGAAGAGGACAAGAAATAAATCAAGATAGGTGCTAACCTAGAAGGCAATGTCAAAAAGAGGTTAATTCTGATGTTGCGTGACTATGTTGAGATCTTTGCTTGGTCGTAGGAAGACATGTCAGGGCTTGATACTGATATTGTGGTTCACCGTATATCGATGAAGGAAGGTTGCCCCCCTATAAAGTAGAAGGTCCGTCTTATGCGCCCTGAGATGTCTGAGAAGATCAAGGCTGAAGTTATGAAGTAGTTCAACACATGGTTCTTAGCTGTTACATCCTATCTGCAGTGGGTTGCAAATGCGGCATCAGTGCCCAAGAAGAACGATAATGTGTGTGTGTATAGACTACAAGGATTTAAATAGGGCAAGCCCCAAAGATGACTTTCAGCTCAGCACAAAGTATTTTCCTTCACGGATGGTTTCTTCGGATATAATCAAATCAATATGGATCCGAAGACATGGAGAAGACTACTTTCGTCACACAGTAGTGCACTTTCTGTTATAAAGTTATGCCTTTTGGGTTAAAGAACGCAAGTGTAACATACCAGTGTGTTATAGTAGCTCTTTTCTATGATATGATCCATCATGAGATAGAGGTTTATGTTGATGACATGATAGTCAGGTCCCAGGTTGAAGAAGAACATATCGACCACCTGCACGAGCTGTTTGAGAGATTGAAGAAATACAAGCTGGGGTTGAATCCAAACAAGTGCAACTTTAGGGTAAGATCCGGTAAACTCCTAGGTTTCGTCGTCAGTGGTAAAGGTATTAAAGTTGATCCTACCAAGGTTAAAGCTATTCAAGAAATACCAACTCCCCATACTGAGAAAGATGTCAGAGGTTTCCTGGGACGATTGAACTACATTGCCAGATTTATTTCCCATTTGACTACTACTTGTGATCCAATCTTCAAGTTACTAAAGAAATATCAAGTAGTGAAGTGGGATGATGATTATAAGATATCCTTTGACAAAATCAAAGAATATCTTCAGGAACCTTCGATTCTGATGCCACCAATTGGAGGAAGGCCTATGATCATGTACCTAACAGTTCTAGAGAACTCAATGGGGTGTGTATTGAGGCAACATGACGAGTCTAGTCTAAAAGAGCATTCAATATACTACCTTAGAAAAAATTTACCGACTGTGAAAGAAGATACTCATTGCTCGAGAAAACTTGCTTTGCTTTAGCATGGGCTGCTCGCTGGCTAAGACAGTATATGTTGACTCATACTACTTTATTTATCTCTAAGATGGATCCAATAAAATACATATTTGAGAAACCAGCTCTCTCCGGAAGAATAGCAAGATGGAAAATGGTCTTGACAGAATACGAAATTCAGTACACTACTCATAAGGAAATCAAAGGAAGTGTACTGGCAGATCATTTGGCTCATCAAGCAGTAGATGACTATCAATCCATGAATTTTGAGTTCCCATATGAGAATATTATGCTAGTTACTGATTGAAAAAAGCTTGGGCCATATGAAGGACCTGAGCCAGGATCCCAATGGACTATGGTTTTGATGGAGCTTCCAGCGTGCTTGGTAATGGAATTGGCGATGTAATTGTCTCTCCCAAGGGTTTCCATACACCCTTCACCGCCAGATTATGTTTTGACTGTACCAACAACATGGCAGAATACCAAACGTGCATCATGGGTATCAAGGCTGCCATCGATATGAGAATTAAATTCTTGAATGTATATGGGGACTCAGCCCTAAAAATTAGTCAGATTAAGGGAGAGTGGGTTACGAAGCACCCGAATATCATCCTTTATCGAGAGCACATGTTAACATTAATTCCATACTTCAAAGAAATCACTTTTGAACATATTCCGCGAGAAGAGAATCAATTGGCTGGCGCATTGGCTACCGTGTCATCTATGTTCAAAGTCAGATGGGACAATGAAGCTCCTCGAATTACCATTGAGAGATTAGATGAACCGACACATTCCTACGAAGTTGATGCTGATGGAGTAGAGGAAAAACCTTGGTACCACAAAGTAAAAAGATACCTCGAGACTCAAGAGTATCCTGAGGGGAACCTATTAATGATAAGAAATTTCTAAGGAGGTTCTCTACCAAATTCTTTTTGGGTAATGGAATTTTGTACAAGTGCAATCACGATTCGACTCTGCTTTGTTGTGTAGACAAGAAGGAAGCTGAGAAGATTATGGAAGATATGCACGAAATAGTCTTTGGTACTTATTCCAATGGGCATATGATGCCTAAGAAAATTCTAAGATCAGCTTATTATTGGTCGACAATAGAAACTGATTGCCATCGTCATTCTAGAACTTGTCACAAATGCCTGATTTATTCTGACAAAGTACATGTGCCCCCAGTTCCTTTGAATGTCTTGACTGATCCTTGGTCATTTTCAATGTGGGACATTGATATGATTGAAGAGATTAAGCCCATTGCTTCTAATGGGCATCATTTCATCCTTGTCGCTATTGATTACTTCACAAAGTGGGTAGAGGCAGCCTCGTTTGCTTCTGTTACCAAGAATGTTGTGGCTCGATTCATTAAATATAACCTCATAACTGCCGGCATGGCATACTTGAAAGGATCATCATGGACAACGGTACCAACCTCAACAATACTATGATCACGAAACTCTACACGCAGTTCAAGATTAAGCACCACAACTCTTCTCCATATCGTCTAAAGATGAATGACACAGTGGGAACCACCAATAAGAATATCAAGAAGCTTTTGTAGAATATGATGGTGACATACAAATATTGGCATGAGATGTTACCGTTTGATCTTCATGGTTATCGCACTTCAGTATGTACATCAACTGGGGAAACCCCGTTTTCTCTAGTCTACAGTATGGAGGTTGTCTTACCTGTCGAAGTCTAGATTCCTTCTCTAAGGATTATGAATGACGTAGGTTTAGGTGAAGACGAATGAATTCAAACTAGACTCGACTAGATAAATTTGATTGATGAGAAAAGGCTTTCGGTTGTTTGTCATGGTCAGATGTATCAGAAGTGCATGATCAGGGCCTTTAACAAGAAAGTCAGACATCAGGTGTACCAGGCTGGTGATCTGGTTATAAAGCGCATCATCTTACCACAAGGTAATCCCAGGAGCAAATGGACTCCCACATACGAAGGGCCATTTGTGGTCAAGAATATATTTTCTGGCGGTGCTATGATACTTACCACCATGGACAGTGAAGATCTTCCACACCCTGTGAACGCGGACATGGTTAAAAAATACTATGCGTAAAAGAGATTCGCTAGGTTGACTAGCCTAGGCAAAAATAAAGGCATCCAGGCGAGCCAAAAGGGTTTGGGCAAAAATTAGGAATATATAAAAAAAATCTACATCCGGAAAGTCAAAAACTTGATAAGGCAGCTTGGGCAAAAAAGGACATCCTGGTGGACTGAAAACCCGAAAGGTCGATCCAATAAAAAGTTAGGATTTAAGCGCACGACTATGTCCCGTTGGATCACCCATCTACTTACAACCAACATAATTACCAACATCAAGTTCAAAGGGTACAGATCAACTCAATCAACTTCTTCCGATCGTGAGGCATGAGATGCTTGAAGACATATGGGAAATAGCAGAGTTGAAACTCGATGGGATCATTTCCACATAAGCAATTTTTCTTTGTTTCACTTTGTACACTTTTTTCTTTTTAAAATGATTTCCTCTTACTAGGATATTTGTCTCTTTGTATAAAATTGCGTGTTTATAGGCAAACTTTCCAAATTAATGCAATCAGTTTCAAATTCAAAAACTATTTTTACTTTCTCTATTTTGTTTGCAAAAATGCCCAATGAGCATATTGAATGAACATATGCATTTGAATATGATTACTGTTTAAAAATATATGCATGAAAACAGGATTATCATTTATGAAAGACTATAGGAGTTAGAATAACGTTCGAAGGTGACCATAAATTCCCACAGAGTAATTTCTTCAGATCTTTCTCCACCAGTTAATCCTTGACAGAGTTTATCTCCTCAGCACAGTATACAAGGTTTATTTGCCCAATGAAATTGTTATTCCTCGACAAGACCTTCTTCTCAGACCAAATGACATTTAATGTTATCCTCCCCAGAAGATTCTATATTCATATCTAAAACCCGGTTAAACAACACATCAGAGAATTTCAGCTCTTTCATCTCCAGTCAGAATACAATCTTATATAGAACGATGAATGATCGACTCTCCTTGAATTCTTCTATCCCCAAGCATATGTCGAACATCCCCAACCGAATATCCTCAAGAAGAAAGTAGAAATCCCCAGTAAAGACTATTGTCTTCATCCCCAACAATAGTCAGGGATTTATTTTCCCCATTCAGACACTATTATATGAAGCGACTAATATGCTCCAATAACACATTACATCCATACATCATTTACAAAAAAATCATAACATATGCATACGAAACACATATACTATTCTCATTTATTTTGAGAGCACCATTACAAAGTGAATTACATCACGACATTGCATAAAGCTAACTTTGCCTTTTCAGGTTAAGTTCATAAACAGACGAATATTATCAGCAATTTCAAGACTAGTTGTAGATCAATTCTCAAAATAGAACGGGGTGACTATCTACATGACCAGAGAATTTTCCTTCAGAGGTTTATTCTGAAAAGAATATCCTTCAAAGCTTTGTTATAAAAAGCATTTCCCCTTCAGAGACGGAATTCTAAAAAGCATTTCCACCAGAGACCAAGTTTCGGCGAGCATTTCCTTCAGAGGAGTTTTGAAAAGCATTCCCCCTTCAGCACTTCGTTCTGAAAAGCATTTCCTTCAGAGGAATTCTGAAAAGAATTTCCCCTTCAGCACTTCATTCGAAAAAGCATTTCCTTCAAAGGTTTATTCTGAAAAGCATCTCCTTCAGCGCTTCGTTTTGAAAAGCATTTCCCTTTTAGAGACGAAATTCTGAAAAGCATTTCTACCAGAGAACGAGTTCTGGTGAGCATTTCCTTCAGAGGAGTCCTGAAAAGAATTTCCCCTTCAGCACTTCATTCTTAAAAGCATTTCCTTTAGAGGTTTATTATGAAAAGCATCTCCTTCAGTGCTTCGTTCTAAAAAGCATTTCCCCTTCAGAGACGAAATTCTGAAAAGCATTTCCACCGGAGACAGAGTTCTGGCGAGCATTTCCTTAAGAGGAGTTCTAAAAAGCATTTCCCCTTCAGCACTTCATTCTGAAAAGCATTTCCTTCAGAGGTTTATTCTGAAAAGCATCTCCTTCAGCGCTTCATTCTGAAAAGCATTTCCCCTTTAGAGACGGAATTCTAAAAAGCATTTCCAATAGAGACCGAGTTCTGGAGAGCATTTCCTTCAGAGGAGTTCTGAAAAGCATTTCCCCTTCAGAGAAGTTCTGAAAAGCATTTCCCCTTCTGAATTTTATTTTGGAAAGCATCTCCTTCAGGGCCTTTGTTCTGAAAAGCATTTTCCTTCAGAGATTTTCTGAAAAGCATTCTTTAGATACAGTCAGGCATAAACCCATGTTGATACTCTTATCGACAGTTACTTTGGATGGCATATGTAAGCCCATATCCGATGACACTCTATCACCTATCTGAATGGAATCTTTAAGCATATTCAAGCAATACAATCAACCAACAAGTGTTACTTCATGCACATGCGAGTGCAAATTTTTGGGAACTTAAGTGTTCAATCCTCTTCCACCTTTAGATCCCGAATGGTGAGCATGCCAATCTAACTCTTCAGGTTTAAGAAGATTGAATAGGGGCAGCTGTTGCACCCCAAAATTTTTCCTCCCATTCTTCAATACCAGTTGATTAAAAATACCTCCTCATACTTTCAAGGTTCTCAATCACCTAAGACTACTCAAGAATTGATAAGATGAATCCTCCTCCTAAGCAGTGGTCTACAACTAGGGATTTGGTTTCCTCAAATAAAATTGAGCTTCTAATACCTCAAGTGAGTTTCATGGTTCCTCATATGGTTCAAAGAATCCTCATGTCAAGTTTCAAGCCTTAGATCACAAACTTGCTCAGTCAATTGCTCAGATAAGTGAAACTCAATTGTGTTGGACAAAAAGTCAACGGTGGTAAACATACAGTCAAACTTCAAGATTTTTTGTCAACATCAAGATTTTAAGGTCAAATTCATCATTTGATCAAGGGTTTATCATGATTCATTAAGAAAACTCAAAGATTCATCAAAATTCAAAAGTTGCTAAATTAGGGTTTTTCTTTAGGAGAAGTCAACTGAACTTTGACCAAGTGTAACTTTCACATGCTTCATCAGAAAATTCTCAACTAAAGCTTATTTTGATGGAAATTCAATTCTCTACAACTTTGTCTCTCTAAACTCAAGTCCAAAAAATGCTTCATTTGAGAGATATGGACCAAAACATTACATGTCATTTTAAAAGTCAACAAAAAGATACTTTTTGTCAAAGCAATTTACATCATGATAAAATATTCAAATGGAAAAATGACCAACACAAATATTGTAGGGGGCATCTTGAGCTTTCCAAAAAGTCAAAGATCACTTTCATATGATTAAAATTGAGTGAGATATAATTGGTGTAGGTTGAGAAGTTTTTGAGAAATGCATAAAACCCAAATTGAGCAACCTTGAATTTTTGGGCTAACGGGCTTTTCTTTTAGAGTCCAAACATAGTTTTGACCTCAAAATTGACCTCTAAATCTATTCATACACCATTTTAATTTTTTTATTTTATTTATTTTTACTTTATTCACTTAAATTCAAAATTAAATCAAATAAATATCAAATAATGGATAAAGCATAAAAGGCTTAAGATTTGATTTTCTTTAGGGCCCCAAGATCATACAAATACCGTGTGAAATTATTTTGTGAAACAAATCTTCATGTTTTGCAAAATTTCTATCTATTTTTCAAACAAAATAAAATATATAATCACAAGAGATCCAAGCCCATTTTTCGTGACCTAATCTATTCCTATATATATGCTCATTATCTTTAGACAAAGGACACAAAAAAACTTTGCAAGAACACTCTCTCAAAATATTAAATTTTGTCGAACTAGGGAAAACATGAAACCTCTCTTACATCCACTTTCAAAGAAAAGCAACCATCAAAATCGACTCTTGGGATATTGTGATACGGTGGGAGAACTGACTATGGTTTTGCGTTTGTTTTCGCAAATGTTTCGGTTGAGCAAGAGTCATCACCGACTTTTTATTTTATCCTAAGGAAAGGTTTAAAAAGCACAGCAAAAACCTTTGAGATTTTTCTTGGGTTCGGGGAGTAGATTATAGAAAGGGAAGGTATTAGCACCCTTTCTATCCATGGTTATCCATGGGCTCTTAGGTACTTGCTTAGATCAACTTGCCTTTGGTTTTCAATTGTTTGAAATGGTGCTTTATGTGTGGTTTTTGAAAAGGTTTTAAAAAGATGCCTTGTATAGGCTACCCTTGTAACAATTCTTTACTCGAATGTTTTACAAAAGGTGTTTGTCTTTTTGAAAAGATGTTTCAAGGTTTTTTTTGAAAGTTTGTTTTGAAAGTGTTTGTGAAGTGTGGTTTGAAAAATAGGCAAGTGTTTTTTGTTTTGCAAGTTGACAAGTACTTAAGAGCGATCTACTCTAAAGTTCTCAAAGATTTTTGTTATGTTTTAACTCTTCTAACAATTTTGTTCCACCATTGAATTTGGTGGACAATCTTGTATTAGGATGTGAAAGGGACGGGCGCGGGTCATCGTTTAGACCATAATTGCAATAGTGCTAAGTATCCTTGGGCAATTTCTCTTTGAAAGGGACTTTGATCATTTTAGGAAACTTTTCGAAAGCGTCATCGAGGGACTATGATCAATTGATTTATATTGCTTTGCCCAAAGAGACCTAACATGCAATATGGCCTAATTTTGAAAGGCAACAAGTGGATGTAACCCTAGGGGTGTTAGTGTGCGAGTGTGTTTTATTGCATACAAGAGTTTTTTCTTTGAATTAGGTTTTTCTATTTCATTGATTTTATCTTGCCATACATGTCCTAATTACTAATAAGAAGCGGGAATATAAAATCATACGCTATTACAACAATTAGGGGAGGGGGATACACATTTGTACATGGGGGGTTCAACGAGATAAATAGACAAAAAAGAAAATAGCAAAAAACAAGATATAGAGAGAGAGAGAGGGAGCTTGCACGCTGCTGGGAGGTCATCAGAAGTTCTGACTCAGATCCGCTGCCAGATGATCAACCTCTTGGTTAAACTGTATGAGTCAGAACTTCTGACTCTGGCACCTGCAAAACAGAACCTTGTTAGTGGGGAAATCAGAAGTTCTGATTCCCCTGGGCTGCAAGACAGAAGTTTGTTAGTGGAGAAACCATAAGTTCTGATTCTGCTGAAAAGGCAATAACTCTCAGAGGTTCTGATATCATTGACAGCAAAACAGGCTTCAGATGTGCTAACGTCAAAGTCAGCACTTGGCTTTTCCCTGTACTAATCAGAACATCTGCAATTCTGTTGTTACTCCACAAAACAGGAAACATATTTGGAACAGATCCAGCAAATACAAAAATGCTTTAGAGGTCAGAACCACCAAGGTCACAGGCAAGTCCTATACTGGCTCAGAATGTTCTGAGGTATGAAAATCCTCAGAACATAAACAGCAACAACATGATATTTACATTATGTTTATTTGAGTATGCATAGCTGATGATGCTTAACAGCGTGATGAGGGTCAGCAGGCGCTTACCTGACTGTTGGAAAAGTTGGTGGGTGAAAGTTAGCTTTTGGCTCTGGTGGTGTTCTGGACAGATTTTCTTTGAAAGGGCTGGTAAAGGCGTATACGTATGTAGGATCAGAAGTTTGAAAAGGGTGTTTTTGGTTCACAGAGAAAATTGGATATTTGATGAAGTTTGAAGGTGAGAAACTCAAAGTTATGAAACAAAACTGGAGATTTTGGCAGAGTTTCAGAATGCTATGTTGCTAAGAGTTCTGTTTCTTACTTAGCAATTTCTGTTTCTTTTCTTGAACGCCTTTTGCAGTGGTGAAGACTCTCTATTTATAGGCAAAGTTCTTGTGGATGCCTTGAACATTAAAGCGCCAACAGAGTTTGAATTTGTTCTTTGACAGAAATTCCTGGGAAGTTGTGATAACAGATAGCTTTCAGCCTAGGCTGCAGCAGCAGGCGTAGATTGGGGAGAAGTGACCTCTGAAGTGGGCGGTGGCGCGTAGACCCATGCCAGAATCTGCACAAAAGCGTTTTCCAAGCCACACGTGAATGTTCAGGAGTGGTTGGAAGCATTAATGCACATTAAATGGTGATAAGACCTATCAGCATCCATATTCTGGTAATGGAAACCAACGTTGAATCAGCAGCGTAAACCATGCTCTGGCCTTGGCTTCCTGTTGTCTTAGTAAGCTCTGGAGATTCTCCTGGTATTCTGGTACGTTCCTTGGATTTACTTCTGGATTTCCTGGGCTTAGAGATTATGTATCAGTGTAACACCCACTCTTCTGATCTTTCATCTTCTGAATTCAACCTATTCTGAAGGAGCCTTCAGACTTCCCTGCTTCTTTTGCATTCCTTTAGCAAATTCTAACTGAGCTAGTGTAACTGCTGAAGGGGCATGTTCTGTTTGAGGCTTACATACTGAACCACGTTTATAACTTCTGATTGAACTGATGTAGCTACTGAAAAGCCAACTTCTGACCACGCTGAGCCAACCTTGCAACTTCTGACCGTTTTTATCTGGAATGGGTCCAGAAGTTCTGAAGCGCTGATTTTTTCCTTAAACACTCATTTTAGAGAAACGTTCTAAGTACTTAGAATTTGATTTTTCTCAAGATAAAAGCGTTGTTTTTGGAGTTTGTGAGATCATCTTGCTCTTGTAAGTGTTTTGCTTGGGCAAAAAGATAACTCAGGACTTGGATTTGTTTTAGAGGGACCTTGAAAATCCAAGATGGTTTCCTGAAGAAAGGGACGGCAAATTTTGGGGTACAACAGTTGCCCTGTTCAATCTTCTTGAACCTGAAGAGTTAGATTGTCAATCTTGCCTTTCGTGACTCGAAGGTAAAAGGAGATTGGACACTAGAGTGCCCTTAAATTTGCACTCATCAAAGCAATGGATGCAGAAATGGGCTTAAAGATTCCATTTGGAGATGGGCTTAAAGATGCCATCTGGAAGGGTGACAGAATCTTGTCGGGGATGGGCTTAAAGATGCCATCTGGAATGAAAATTAGAAAGGTGTCCCTGTTTTGAACCATCTCTGAACTGGGGCTTGAATAAGCAATAGATTGACATCCGTTGTTGAGAAGAATCCGTAAACTATTTTCAAAGGTTGCATCTGAACAAGTTGGTAGATTAGCATCCGTTGTTGGGAAGAATCCATAAACTGTTTTCAGAAGTCTTGAGGTTGAATAAGCAATAGAGCAGCATTCGTTGTTGGGAAGCGTCCGTAAACTGTTTTCAAAGGTTGCATCTGAACAAGTTGGTAGATTAGAATCCGTTGTTGGGAAGAATCCATAAACTGTTTTCAGAAGTCTTGAGGTTGAATAAGCAATAGAGCAACATCCGTTGTTGGGAAGCGTCCGTAAACTGTTTTCAAAGGTTGCATCTGAACAAGTTGGTAGATTAGCATCCGTTGTTGGGAAGAATCCATAAACTGTTTTCAGAAGTCTTGAGGTTGAATAAGCAATAGAGCAGCATCCGTTGTTGGGAAGCGTCCGTAAACTGTTTTCAAAGGTTGCATCTGAACAAGTTGGTAGATTAGCATCCGTTGTTGGGAAGAATCCGTAAACTGTTTTCAGACGTCTTGAGGTTGAATAAGCAATAGAGCAACATCCGTTGTTGGGAAGCATCCGTAAACTGTTTTCAAAGGTTGCATCTGAACAAGCTGATAGATTAACATCCGTTGTTGGGAAGAATCCATAAACTGTTTTCAGACGTCTTGAGAAGAATCTGAACAAGTGATAGGTTAACATCCGTTACTTGGAGAACCCGTGAACTATTTTCAGAAATCTTGAAGTTGAATAAGCAATAGAGCAGCATCCGTTGTTGGGAAGCGTCTGTAAACTGTTTTCAAAGGTTGCATCTGAACAAGCTGATAGATTAACATCCGTTGTTGGGAAGAATCCATAAACTGTTTTCAGACGTCTTGAGAAGAATCTGAACAAGTGATAGGTTAACATCCGTTACTTGGAGAACCCGTGAACTATTTTCAGAAATCTTGAGATTGAATAAGCAATAGAGCAGCATCCGTTGTTGGGAAGCGTCCGTAAACTGTTTTCAATGGTTGCATCTGAACAAGCTGATAGATTAACATCCGTTGTTGGGAAGAATCCATAAACTATTTTCAGAAGTCTTGAAGAGGAACCGGTGTAGGGCTTCCTTATGATGAGCTCGTGTAAAGCTGCATCGGGTTTTTAAACACTTTTGACATTCGAATGCCCCAAGTGGTGATGTAGATAATTTCCTGGCTTGTTACAGGTGTTGGTCTACAATCGGTCGTCCACAGATGTTTTCCTGGCTTGTTACAGGTGTTGATCTGGAATTCTTCAGACGTGCCCTAGATGGATACAGGAGTCGAGTTTGGAAATAGTCGTCAACAGATATGCCCTGGCTGGATACAGGAATCGAATCTTCAAACTCTTCAGACGTGCCCTTGCTAGATACAGGAATCGAGTCTGGAAATGTGATAGTTGATAGATATGCCCTGGCTGGATACAGGAATCGAATCTGGAATTGTAATAGTTGATTTGTTGAACACTTTTGACATTCGAATGCCCCAAGTGGTGATGAAGGAGTCTTGAATCAGATTACTCTACATATTGAGAGATTTCTTGAAATCTTGACTGGACTGCCCCAGGTTAACTGAACTTTGAAAGATCTGTTGGACCTTGACTGGACTGCCCCAGGTTAATTGGATGGTGACATGTCATGCCCCTTGTTGATAGGAGATTTGATGGAAGTGTTATCCTCTTGAAGTGATTTTTACTTACTGAGAGAGTTTTCGTTCCTCCGAACATTCGCTGTATGAATTTCTTCGCTGTCAAACAAAAAGCCAAATGCAGACAGTGATATTCAAATAATGCAAAGTTTATGTTCGTCTCAAAGTTTTTGAAAAATGCGTTTTTTAGCAGAAAACTTTTTATAAGACAGATCAACACAAGATTTAGAGCAAATCCCTACAGGAGTCGGGATACCTTTTGTAATAGTATGCTTTCGAACTAACCCATGCTTCAATTAGGACTTTTGAAGGGTTGTAACGTGGCTTGGTTCACGGTTTAAGAAACAAAGGATAAAGGCTCAAAATATATTTGTACCCACCCGCTCTTCGTGATGTCCTTCAACCTAAGCTCAGTTAATTGTGCGTCACACTCCGTTTTGAGTTTGGAACGACTTTTGGGCGATGGTTCACCAGTTGAATTTGGGGAGACAGTCATCCTTTCCTTTTCTTTTTCAACATTTTTCATGTTGTCAAGGATTTTGTAATGACCTCACTATTTTGATTTTGATTTGTTATCCCTAACTTTTGCCTGACTGTTGCCGTTTTCCGGGATTACCGTCAGCGGGATGCCCCAGCTTTCTTAAGCCTCCTTTATAGGTTTTGGCTCAGTGGGCTTTTTCTCTTTTTGAGAGATTGACTGTCCATGTGATAGGGAACCACCCTTGTCTTTTGATTCCAAAGGAATGCTTTCTTTTTCGACGTCGTTCGTTGTGTTACGAACTGAGAGTTTGCGACTTCAATGCGTATTTTCTTTTGAATTAACTGAGAGACTACCCTGCCCCAGGTTTATATCAAAGGTTTTGATCGTTTAGAACAGAAAACTCCTACTTCTTTGGCTCAAAGGGGTTGACTAGGGATTAACTTCCTCATAACTCCAGTGTTTGGGGATTGAAAGAAATGCCTGTACATCATCAGCAAGGTCTGTTCAAAAGCATACTGCATAAGATCATGGTATTGTTTCGTCATCCTACCTCTAAAGGCTTGCAGCTTTTTATCAAGAGTCAAATATCATAAAGAAAAGCATAAGAGTAGTGAAACGAATGGATGAATTCAAGACAAACATGTGCAATGCATTAATGAAAACAAAGTTTAACATCAACAGATAATTGTTTGACAGCAAAAGAAATTACAACTTTGAAAATTCAAAAAGAAGCAAAAGTCTTTCAGCTTGAGTTTCGTCACTTCAGGCGGAGAACCCTTTAACGGAAGATTTTCATCTCGCCGTCTGGCATGAATTCCATCACCCCAATGTCGATCAGATCTTGAATCTTGTTCTTCAAGGCCCAACAGTCGTTGGTGTCGTGTCCCGGGCTGTAGGAATGGTAAACACAAAACGCGTCGGGATGATAGTGAGGAGAGGAGGTATTGGGCTTCTGAGGAGGGTCCTTTAAGGTAAGCAAGTTGACCTCCATCAGGCACTTCAGTATGAAGAATGATGGTATTTCAGTCTCCGTGAACTGTCTTCCCGACGTTTCTTGCTTACGCCGATTACCCCGTTGACGCTGGCGAGGTTGTTGATGGGCTTGTGACCCTGAAGCAAGCAAAAGAGCTTTCCCCTTGTCTTCTTGAGTGGATGGAGGCTGAGCGATGACTTGCTCCTGAACCTCAGCCGTTTTCCCCAGTTGGTTGTTCGGAAGCAGTTGGCGGACAAGAACTCTGAGTTCCTCTTGTCTTTGAGATAGGTCTTGGATGAGAGCCATCTGGCCCACCAACTGTCCCATCATTTGGGTCCTCAAGGTTGTCAGATCAAACTGTAGCTCCGCAAGCTGATCACTCCTGGCATTGTTGGAATTCTCCAAGCCCTTTGTGAGGAGAGCTTTCATCTCTTCTTGCCCCAGAGACAAGTTCAGGAACATCTCCTGCAGCTGAGCAGTCTGGTTTTGAATGTCTTTGATAGACCTTTCTAGAGCCATCTCTTACTGAAATAAACAGCAGGAGAGTAAGGAAACCTGAAAAAGGAAAGACTGTTAAAATGCAATGCATGATAATGTGGATGCATGCTTTCAAGGATCTCTTGGGGTAAACACAGGAAAATGTTAGAGGTTGAACTTTGCTCTTGGATTGGAGATCTCCGCACCGGTGGATGTATTTCCACGAGAATCAAGCTCACCATGTCAAGTGGGTCATAGCCACTGATTCAAGTTGTTGTACTTGAACTTTGACTGAAGAACTTTGTATCGGTGGATGTCTTTCCACGAGAACCAAGCTCACCATGTCGAGTGGGTCATAGCCACTGATTCAAGTTGTTGCACTTTAACTTTAACTGGAGAACTTTGTATCGGTGGATTTCTTTCCACGAGAACCAAGCTCACCATGTCGAGTGGGTCATAGCCACTGATTCAAGTTGTTGCACTTGAACTTTGACTGGAGAACTTTGTTTAGAGGAGAAAACCTCTTGCCCCTTGGTAGATGTCTGGTTCAACGTAACCCTGCATCAAAAGAACCCTCGAGATCCTTGAAATGGTTATTGAAAATGCTATGGTATGATGTCATGATGTTATGTACATGTATGCAAAAAGCAAGTGAGTGTATATACAGGCAAACATATTCACACAAAGCAAACAAGTCCTTAGGTTTAGGCTTGCATGGGGTTCAGGTAAATACCCTCTTGAAGTTAGTTGGCTCATCCTGTCCTAAAATAGAAACCGGGTTCTAAGGAGCTCAATGTCATTGGATTGTTTTCTGTGTTCATTGTTTCGGTTTAGCCACTTACTGGCGACCAAAATATTCCAAGAAAACAATCCTCAAAAGAGTGTAGTATCGAGGATCTACCAACTTCGGACTGCACCAAAGTCGGTCATCTCACTACCCCTAAAAAGGCTAAGATGGTCAATTAAGGTTCTAAGAGTTCGTTAGTGCTTCATGACATCACACAGCGGCCCCGTACTCTCCTTGACTACTCAAGGGTTACCGGTACTCACAAATATGTCGCACTAACATAGCTTACTGCTTCAACCATGTCGGTATACCCCGCACAGTTCCCTCACAGTTTTTTGCTATTTACCTAAGAAGGTGCCCCAAATCCGGGTGTAGGATTCAACAAACCCAAACAAAGAACCCAAAAGATAAAGCAATCAAGTCAATCAAAGCAAGAAAGTAAAGGTGATCTAAACCCTAAGGTAACCCCACTTTAAAAAATTATCCCCAGCAGAGTCGCCAGTTCTGTGATACGGTGGGAGAACTGGCGATGGTTTTGCGTTTGTTTTCGCAAATGTTTCGGTTGAGCAAGAGTCGCCACCGACTTTTTATTTTATCCTAAGGAAAGGTTTAAAAAGCACAGCAAAAACCTTTGAGATTTTTCTTGGGTTCGGGGAGTAGATTATAGAAAGGGAAGGTATTAGCACCCTTTCTATCCATGGTTATCCATGGGCTCTTAGGTACTTGCTTAGATCAACTTGCCTTTGGTTTTCAATTGTTTGAAATGGTGCTTTATGTGTGGTTTTTGAAAAGGTTTTAAAAAGATGCCTTGTATAGGCTACCCTTGTAACAATTCTTTACTCGAATGTTTTACAAAAGGTGTTTGTCTTTTTGAAAAGATGTTTCAAGGTTTTTTTTGAAAGTTTGTTTTGAAAGTGTTTGTGAAGTGTGGTTTGAAAAATAGGCAAGTGTTTTTTGTTTTGCAAGTTGACAAGTACTTAAGAGCGATCTACCCTAAAGTTCTCAAAGATTTTTGTTATGTTTTAACTCTTTTAACAATTTTGTTCCACTATTGAATTTGGTGGACAATCTTGTATTAGGATGTGAAAGGGACGGGCGCGGGTCATCGTTTAGACCATAATTGCAATAGTGCTAAGTATCCTTGGGAAATTTCTCTTTGAAAGGGACTTTGATCATTTTAGGCAACTTTTCGAAAGCGTCATCGAGGGACTATGATCAATTGATTTATATTGCTTTGCCCAAAGAGACCTAACATGCAATATGGCCTAATTTTGAAAGGAAACAAGTGGATGATACCCTAGGGGTGTTAGTGTGCGAGTGTGTTTTATTGCATACAAGAGTTTTTTCTTTGAATTAGGTTTTTCTATTTCATTGATTTTATCTTGCCATACATGTCCTAATTACTAATAAGAAGCGGGAATATAAAATCCTACGCTATTACAATAATTAGGGGAGGGGGATACACATTTGTACATGGGGGGTTCAACGAGAAAAATAGAAAAAAAAAAGAAAATAGCAAAAAACAAGATATATAGAGAGAGAGGGAGCCTGCGCGCTGCTGGGAGGTCATCAGAAGTTCTGACTCAGATCCGCTGCCAGATGATCAACCTCTTGGTTAAACTGTATGAGTCAGAACTTCTGACTATGGCACCTGCAAAACAGAACCTTGTTAGTGGGGAAATCAGAAGTTCTGATTCCCCTGCGCTGCAAGACAGAAGTTTGTTAGTGGAGAAACAAGAAGTTCTGATTCTGCTGAAAAGGCAATAACTCTCAGAGGTTCTGATATCATTGACAGCAAAACAGGCTTCAGATGTGCTAACGTCAAAGTCAGCACTTGGCTTTTCCCTGTACTAATCAGAACATCTGCAATTCTGTTGTTACTCCACAAAACAGGAAACATATTTGGAACAGATCCAGCAAATACAAAAATGCTTCAGAGGTCAGAACCACCAAGGTCACAGGCATGTCCTATACTGGCTCAGAACGTTCTGAGGTATGAAAATCCTCAGAACATAAACAGCAACAACATGATATTTACATTATGTTTATTTGAGTATGCATAGCTGATGATGCTTAACAACGTGATGAGGGTCAGCAGGCGCTTACCTGACTGTTGGAAAAGTTGGTGGGTGAAAGTTAGCTTTTGGCTCTGGTGGTGTTCTGGACATATTTTCTTTGAAAGGGCTGGTAAAGGCGTATACGTATGTAGGATCAGAAGTTTGGATAGGGTGTTTTTGGTTCACAGAGAAAACTGGATATTTGATGAAGTTTGAAGGTGAGAAACTCAAAGTTATGAAACAAAACTGGAGATTTTGGCAGAGTTTCAGAATGCTGTGTTGCTAAGAGTTCTGTTTCTTACTTAGCAATTTCTGTTTCTTTTCTTGAACGCCTTTTGCAGTGGTGAAGACTCTCTATTTATAGGCAAAGTTCTTGTGGATGCCTTGAACATTAAAGCGCCAACAGAGTTTGAATTTGTTCTTTGACAGAAATTCCTGGGAAGTTGTGATAACAGATAGCTTTCAGCCTAGGCTACAGCAGCAGGCGTAGATTGGGGAGAAGTGACCTCTGAAGTGGGCGGTGGCGCGTAGACCCATGCCAGAATCTGCACAAAAGCGTTTTCCAAGCCACACGTGAATGTTCAGGAGTGGTTGGAAGCATTAATGGGCATTAAATGGTGATAAGACCTATCAGCATCCATATTCTGGTAATGGAAACCAACGTTGAATCAGCAGCGTAAACCATGCTCTGGCCTTGGCTTCCTGTTGTCTTAGTAAGCTCTGGAGATTCTCCTGGTTTTCTGGTACGTTCCTTGGATTTACTTCTGGATTTCCTGGGCTTAGAGATTCTGTATCAGTGTAACACCCACTCTTCTGATCTTTCATCTTCTGATTTCAACCTGTTCTGAAGGAGCCTTCAGACTTCCCTGCTTCTCTTGCATTCCTTTAGAAAATTCTGACTGAGCTTGTGTAACTGCTGAAGGGGCATGTTCTGTTTGAGGCTTACATACTGAACCACGTTTACAACTTCTGATTGAACTGATGTAGCTGCTGAAAAGCCAACTTCTGACCACGCTGAGCCAAGCTTGCAACTTCTGACCGTTTTTATCTGGAATGGGTCCAGAAGTTCTGAAGCGCTGATTTTTTCCTTAAACACTCATTTTAGAGAAACGTTCTAAGTACTTAGAATTTGATTTTTCTCAAGATAAAAGCGTTGTTTTTGGAGTTCGTGAGATCATCTTGCTCTTGTAAGTGGTTTGCTTGGGCAAAAAGATAACTCAGGACTTGGATTTGTTTCAGAGGGACCTTGAAAATCCAAGATGGTTTCCTGAAGAAAGGGACGGCAAATTTTGTGGTACAACAGTTGCCCCTGTTCAATCTTCTTGAACCTGAAGAGTTAGATTGGAAATCTTGCCTTTCGTGACTCGAAGGTAAAAGGAGATTGGACACTAGAGTGCCCTTAAATTTGCACTCGTCAAAGCAATGGATGCAGAAATGGGCTTAAAGATGCCATTTGGAGATGGGCTTAAAGATGCCATCTGGAAGGGTGACAGAATCTTGTCGGGGATGGGCTTAAAGATGCCATCTGGAATGAAAATCAGAAAGGTGTCCCTGTTTTGAACCATCTCTGAACTGGGGCTTGAATAAGCAATAGATTGACATCCGTTGTTGGGAAGAATCCGTAAACTGTTTTCAAAGGTTGCATCTGAACAAGTTGGTAGATTAGCATCCGTTGTTAGGAAGAATCCATAAACTGTTTTCAGAAGTCTTGAGGTTGAATAAGCAATAGAGCAGCATCCGTTGTTGGGAAGCGTCCGTAAACTGTTTTCAAAGGTTGAATCTGAACAAGTTGGTAGATTAGCATCCATTGTTGGGAAGAATCCATAAACTGTTTTCAGAAGTCTTGAGGTTGAATAAGCAATAGAGCAGCATCTGTTGTTGGGAAGCGTCCGTAAACTGTTTTCAAAGGTTGCATCTGAACAAGTTGGTAGATTAGCATCCGTTGTTGGGAAGAATCCATAAACTGTTTTCAGAAGTCTTGAGGTTGAATAAGCAATAGAGCAGCATCCGTTGTTGGGAAGCGTCCGTAAACTGTTTTCAAAGGTTGCATCTGAACAAGTTGGTAGATTAGCATCCGTTGTTGGGAAGAATCCGTAAACTGTTTTCAGACGTCTTGAGGTTGAATAAGCAATAGAGCAACATTCGTTGTTGGGAAGCGTCCGTAAACTGTTTTCAAAGGTTGCATCTGAACAAGCTGATAGATTAACATTCGTTGTTGGGAAGAATCCATAAACTGTTTTCAGACGTCTTGAGAAGAATCTGAACAAGTGATAGGTTAACATCCATTAATTGGAGAACCCGTGAACTATTTTCAGAAATCTTGAAGTTGAATAAGCAATAGAGCAGCATCCGTTGTTGGGAAGCGTCCGTAAACTGTTTTCAAAGGTTGCATCTGAACAAGCTGATAGATTAACATCCATTGTTGGGAAGAATCCATAAACTGTTTTCAGACGTCTTGAGAAGAATCTGAACAAGTGATAGGTTAACATCCGTTACTTGGAGAACCCGTGAACTATTTTCAGAAATCTTGAGATTGAATAAGCAATAGAGCAGTATCCGTTGTTGGGAAGCGTCCGTAAACTGTTTTCAATGGTTGCATCTGAACAAGCTGATAGATTAACATCCGTTGTTGGGAAGAATCCATAAACTGTTTTCAAAAGTCTTGAAGAGGAACCGGTGTAGGGCTTCCTGATGATGAGCTCGTGTAAAGCTGCATCGGGTTTTTAAACACTTTTGACATTCGAATGCCCCAAGTGGTGATGTAGATAATTTCCTGGCTTGTTACAGGTGTTGGTCTACAATCGGTCGTCCACAGATGTTTTCCTGGCTTGTTACAGGTGTTGATCTGGAATTCTTCAGACGTGCCCTGGCTGGATACAGGAGTCGAGTTTGGAAATAGTCGTCAACAGATATGCCCTGGCTGGATACAGGAATCGAATCTTCAAACTCTTCAGACGTGCCCTTGCTAGATACAGGAATCGAGTCTGGAAATGTGATAGTTGATAGATATGCCCTGGCTGGATACAGGAATCGAATCTGGAATTGTAATAGTTGATTTGTTGAACACTTTTGACATTCGAATGCCCCAAGTGGTGATGAAGGAGTCTTGAATCAGATTACTCTACATATTGAGAGATTTCTTGAAATCTTGACTGGACTGCCCCAGGTTAACTGAACTTTGAAAGATCTGTTGGACCTTGACTGGACTGCCCCAGGTTAATTGGATGGTGACATGTCATGCCCCTTGTTGATAGGAGATTTGATGGAAGTGTTATCCTCTTGAAGTGATTTTTACTTACTGAGAGAGTTTTCGTTCCTCCGAACATTCGCTGTATGAATTTCTTCGCTGTCAAACAAAAAGCCAAATGCAGACAGTGATATTCAAATAATGCAAAGTTTATGTTCGTCTCGAAGTTTTTGAAAAATGCGTTTTTTAGCAGAAAACTTTTTATAAGACAGATCAACACAAGATTTAGAGCAAATCCCTACAGGAGTCGGGATACCTTTTGTAATAGTATGCTTTCGAACTAACCCATGCTTCAATTAGGACTTTTGAAGGGTTGTAACGTGGCTTGGTTCACGGTTTAAGAAACAAAGGATAAAGGCTCAAAATATATTTGTACCCACCCGCTCTTCGTGATGTCCTTCAACCTAAGCTCAGTTAATTGTGCGTCACACTCCGTTTTGAGTTTGGAACGACTTTTGGGCGATGGTTCACCAGTTGAATTTGGGGAGACATTCATCCTTTCCTTTTCTTTTTCAACATTTTTCATGTTGTCAAGGATTTTGTAATGACCTCACTATTTTGATTTTGATTTGTTATCCCTAACTTTTGCCTGACTGTTGCCGTTTTCCGGGATTACCGTCAGCGGGATGCCCCAGCTTTCTTAAGCCTCCTTTATAGGTTTTGGCTCAGTGGGATTTTTCTCTTTTTGAGAGATTGACTGTCCATGTGATAGGGAACCACCCTTGTCTTTTGATTCCAAAGGAATGCTTTCTTTTTCGACGTCGTTCGTTGTGTTACGAACTGAGAGTTTGCGACTTCAATGCGTATTTTCTTTTGAATTAACTGAGAGACTACCCTGCCCCAGGTTTATATCAAAGGTTTTGATCGTTTAGAACAGAAAACTCCTACTTCTTTGGCTCAAAGGGGTTGACTAGGGATTAACTTCCTCATAACTCCAGTGTTTGGGGATTGAAAGAAATGCTTGTACATCATCAGCAAGGTCTGTTCAAAAGCATACTGCATAAGATCATGGTATTGTTTCGTCATCCTCCCTCTAAAGGCTTGCAGCTTTTTATCAAGAGTCAAATATCATAAAGAAAAGCATAAGAGTAGTGAAACGAATGGATGAATTCAAGACAAACATGTGCAATGCATTAATGAAAACAAAGTTTAACATCAACAGATAATTGTTTGACATCAAAAGAAATTACAACTTTGAAAATTCAAAAAGAAGCAAAAGTCTTTCAGCTTGAGTTTCGTCACTTCAGGCGGAGAACCCTTTAACGGAAGATTTTCATCTCGCCGTCTGGCATGAATTCCAGCACCCCAATGTCGATCAGATCTTGAATCTTGTTCTTCAAGGCCCAACAGTCGTTGGTGTCGTGTCCCGGGCTGTAGGAATGGTAAACACAAAACGCGTCGGGATGATAGTGAGGAGAGGAGGTATTGGGCTTCTGAGGAGGGTCCTTTAAGGTAAGCAAGTTAACCTCCATCAGGCGCTTCAGTATGAAAAATGATGGTATTTCAGTCTCCGTGAACTGTCTTCCCGACGTTTCTTGCTTACGCCGATTACCCCGTTGACGCTGGCGAGGTTGTTGATGGGCTTGTGACCCTGAAGCAAGCAAAAGAGCTTTCCCCTTGTCTTCTTGAGTGGATGGAGGCTGAGCGGTGACTTGCTCCTCAACCTCAGCCGTTTGCCCCAGTTGGTTGTTCGGAAGCAGTTGGCGGACAAGAACTCTGGGTTCCTCTTGTCTTTGAGATAGGTCTTGGATGAGAGCCATCTGGCCCACTAACTGTCCCATCATTTGGGTCCTCAAGGTTGTCAGATCAAACTGTAGCTCCGCAAGCTGATCACTCCTGGCATTGTTGGAATTCTCCAAGCCCTTTGTGAGGAGAGCTTTCATCTCTTCTTGCCCCAGAGACAAGTTCAGGAAGATCTCCTGCAGCTGAGCAGTCTGGTCTTGAATGTCTTTGACAGACCTTTCTAGAGCCATCTCTTACTGAAATAAACAGCAGGAGAGTAAGGAAACCTGAAAAAGGAAAGACTGTTAAAATGCAATGCATGATAATATGGATGCATGCTTTCAAGGATCTCTTGGGGTAAACACAGGAAAATGTTAGAGGTTGAACTTTGCTCTTGGATTAGAGATCTCCGCACCGGTGGATGTCTTTCCACGAGAATCAAGCTCACCATGTCAAGTGGGTCATAGCCACTGATTCAAGTTGTTGTACTTGAACTTTGACTGAAGAACTTTGTATCGGTGGATGTCTTTCCACGAGAACCAAGCTCACCATGTCGAGTGGGTCATAGCCACTGATTCAAGTTTTTGCACTTGAACTTTGAGTGGAGAACTTTGTATCGGTGGATGTCTTTCCACGAGAACCAAGCTCACCATGTCGAGTGGGTCATAGCCACTGATTCAAGTTGTTGCACTTGAACTTTGACTAGAGAACTTTGTTTAGAGGAGAAAACCTCTTGCCCCTTGGTAGATGTCTGGTTCAACGTAACCCTGCATCAAAAGAACCCTCGAGATCCTTGAAATGGTTATTGAAAATGCTATGGTATGATGTCATGATGTTATGTACATGTATGCAAAAAGCAAGTGAGTGTATATACAGGCAAACATATTCATACAAAGCAAACAAGTCCTTAGGTTTAGGCTTGCATGGGGTTAAGGTAAATACCCTCTTGAAGTTAGTTGGCTCATCCTGTCCTAAAATAGAAACCGGGTTCTAAGGAGCTCAATGTCATTGGATTGTTTTCTGTGTTCATTGTTTCGGTTTAGCCACTTACTGGCGACCAAAATATTCCAAGAAAACAATCCTCAAAAGAGTGTAGTATCGAGGATCTACCAACTTCGGACTGCACCAAAGTCGGTCATCTCACTACCCCTAAAAAGGCTAAGATGGTCAATTAAGGTTCTAAGAGTTCGTTAGTGCTTCATGACATCACACAGCGGCCCCGTACTCTCCTTGACTACTCAAGGGTTACCGGTACTCACAAATATGTCGCACTAACATAGCTTACTGCTTCAACCATGTCGGTATACCCCGCACAGTTCCCTCGCAGTTTTTTTCTATTTACCTAAGAAGGTGCCCCAAATCCGGGTGTAGGATTCAACAAACCCAAACAAAGAACCCAAAAGATAAAGCAATCAAGTCAATCAAAGCAAGAAAGTAAAGGTGATCTAAACCCTAAGGTAACCCCACTTTAAAAAATTATCCCCAGCAGAGTCGCCAGTTCTGTGATACGGTGGGAGAACTGACTATGGTTTTGCGTTTGTTTTCGCAAATGTTTCGGTTGAGCAAGAGTCGCCACCGACTTTTTATTTTATCCTAAGGAAAGGTTTAAAAAGCACAGCAAAAACCTTTGAGATTTTTCTTGGGTTCGGGGAGTAGATTATAGAAAGGGAAGGTATTAGCACCCTTTCTATCCATGGTTATCCATGGGCTCTTAGGTACTTGCTTAGATCAACTTGCCTTTGGTTTTCAATTGTTTGAAATGGTGCTTTATGTGTGGTTTTTGAAAAGGTTTTAAAAAGATGCCTTGTATAGGCTACCCTTGTAACAATTCTTTACTCGAATGTTTTACAAAAGGTGTTTGTCTTTTTGAAAAGATGTTTCAAGGTTTTTTTTGAAAGTTTGTTTTGAAAGTGTTTGTGAAGTGTGGTTTGAAAAATAGGCAAGTGTTTTTTGTTTTGCAAGTTGACAAGTACTTAAGAGCGATCTACCCTAAAGTTCTCAAAGATTTTTGTTATGTTTTAACTCTTTTAACAATTTTGTTCCACCATTGAATTTGGTGGACAATCTTGTATTAGGATGTGAAAGGGACGGGCGCGGGTCATCGTTTAGACCATAATTGCAATAGTGCTAAGTATCCTTGGGCAATTTCTCTTTGAAAGGGACTTTGATCATTTTAGGCAACTTTTCAAAAGCGTCATCGAGGGACTATGATCAATTGATTTATATTGCTTTGCCCAAAGAGACCTAACATGCAATATGGCCTAATTTTGAAAGGCAACAAGTGGATGTAACCCTAGGGGTGTTAGTGTGCGAGTGTGTTTTATTGCATACAAGAGTTTTTTCTTTGAATTAGGTTTTTCTATTTCATTGATTTTATCTTGCCATACATGTCCTAATTACTAATAAGAAGCGGGAATATAAAATCCTACGCTATTACAACAATTAGGGGAGGGGGATACACATTTGTACATGGGGGGTTCAACGAGAAAAATAGAAAAAAAAGAAAATAGCAAAAAACAAGATATAGAGAGAGAGAGAGAGGGAGCCCGCGCGCTGCTGGGAGGTCATCAGAAGTTCTGACTCAGATCCGTTGCCAGATGATCAACCTCTTGGTTAAACTGTATGAGTCAGAACTTCTGACTCTGGCACCTGCAAAACAGAACCTTGTTAGTGGGGAAATCAGAAGTTCTGATTCCCCTGCGCTGCAAGACAGAAGTTTGTTAGTGGAGAAACCAGAAGTTCTGATTCTGCTGAAAAGGCAATAACTCTCAGAGGTTCTGATATCATTGACAGCAAAACAGGCTTCAGATGTGCTAACGTCAAAGTCAACACTTGGCTTTTCCCTGTACTAATCAGAACATCTGCAATTCTGTTGTTACTCCACAAAACAGGAAACATATTTGGAACAGATCCAGCAAATACAAAAATGCTTCAGAGGTCAGAACCACCAAGGTCACAGGCAAGTCCTATACTGGCTCAGAACGTTCTGAGGTATGAAAATCCTCAGAACATAAACAGCAACAACATGATATTTACATTATGTTTATTTGAGTATGCATAGCTGATGATGCTTAACAGCGTGATGAGGGTCAGCAGGCGCTTACCTGACTGTTGGAAAAGTTGGTGGGTGAAAGTTAGCTTTTGGCTCTGGTGGTGTTCTGGACAGATTTTCTTTGAAAGGGCTGGTAAAGGCGTATACGTATGTAGGATCAGAAGTTTGGAAAGGGTGTTTTTGGTTCACAGAGAAAACTAGATATTTGATGAAGTTTGAAGGTGAGAAACTCAAAGTTATGAAACAAAACTGGAGATTTTGGCAGAGTTTCAGAATGCTATGTTGCTAAGAGTTCTGTTTCTTACTTAGCAATTTCTGTTTCTTTTCTTGAACGCCTTTTGCAGTGGTGAAGACTCTCTATTTATAGGCAAAGTTCTTGTGGATGCCTTAAACATTAAAGCGCCAACAGAGTTTGAATTTGTTCTTTGACAGAAATTCCTGGGAAGTTGTGATAACAGATAGCTTTCAGCCTAGGCTGCAGCAGCAGGCGTAGATTAGGGAGAAGTGACCTCTGAAGTGGGCGGTGGCGCGTAGACCCATGCCAGAATCTGCACAAAAGCGTTTTCCAAGCCACACGTGAATGTTCAGGAGTGGTTGGAAGCATTAATGGGCATTAAATGGTGATAAGACCTATCAGCATCCATATTCTGGTAATGGAAACCAACGTTGAATCAGCAGCGTAAACCATGCTCTGGCCTTGGCTTCCTGTTGTCTTAGTAAGCTCTGGAGATTCTCCTGGTTTTCTGGTACGTTCCTTGGATTTACTTCTGGATTTCCTGGGCTTAGAGATTCTGTATCAGTGTAACACCCACTCTTCTGATCTTTCATCTTCTGATTTCAACCTGTTCTGAAGGAGCCTTCAGACTTCCCTGCTTCTCTTGCATTCCTTTAGCAAATTCTGACTGAGCTTGTGTAACTGCTGAAGGGGCATGTTCTGTTTGAGGCTTACATACTGAACCACGTTTACAACTTCTGATTGAACTGATGTAGCTGCTGAAAAGCCAACTTCTGACCACGCTGAGCCAAGCTTGCAACTTCTGACCGTTTTTATCTGGAATGGGTCCAGAAGTTCTGAAGCGCTGATTTTTTCCTTAAACACTCATTTTAGAGAAACGTTCTAAGTACTTAGAATTTGATTTTTCTCAAGATAAAAGAGTTATTTTTGGAGTTCGTGAGATCATCTTGCTCTTGTAAGTGGTTTGCTTGGGAAAAAAGATAACTCAGGACTTGGATTTGTTTCAGAGGGACCTTGAAAATCCAAGATGGTTTCCTGAAGAAAGGGAGGGCAAATTTTGGGGTACAACAGATATCATAGGGCGAGCTGGGATACTAATGATTCATACTAATGACTCTAATGTGTTCCTGAGATATAATAGCACATGTCTGAACCTTTGCACAAGTCCCATAATTCCATGACCGTGTATCACCATGTTTGCACTGATTTGCTCTATTTTCCTGGTATCTCATTATGCAGGACGATTCAGCCAAACCTAAGGCCGCCAATGGATTCACAAGGGTCAAAATAGGGGGTAGGGTCTCTTTTAATCATTAACGGTCAGTATTTTGTAGGTTGACAAAAAGAAGCTCGCCAGAGAAGACGACCGGAGCTAGGGCTTCGACGCCTCTCTGCTCCATCTTTTTTGGATTATTTTATATTTATTTGTTTTCATTATACAACCAGATGTTACGGATACCCCAGTGGAAAAGCGCGCGCGTACAAAGGAACTTCTTACTTCAAAGGCGTAGGTTCGATCCCTGCCTTTTGCAATCTATTTTTGTTATTTTCCAATTTACGCAGGTTTTCTATATAATATGCATCGCTTATTTCCTAACACAACCAACGCGTTAGCTTGATGGGATGCAATGTAGCTTGTGGACCAGGGGGCGTGGGTTCAACACCCATCCCATACAAATCCTTTTTCTTGTTTTTACTAACCTATTTTCTTTTCTTTTTTAATTACTAACCCTAATTATTTCCTTAATCCTAATTATTTTCCTTAATTAACCATCAATCAATTTTAATATTTTTTTCAAAACCCTAATAAATTAGTTTTAGGTTTCTAATCAATAATTAATTTTGACATTTTTTTATTATTTACTAATTAATTAGGTTAATAAATATTTTCTTAAAATTAAAAATAATTAGACTATAGGATTTTTTTATTAATTAAAATTAATTAGATTTAGGGTTTTAACTATTTAATTAACATCAAATTAATTTCATAAAAAATCACATTCAAACATCTTTCAACATTTTTTAATTTCTTATTGCATTTAAATTCTTAGACGATTGTATAGGTCGCACGACTTTTTCTTGTAATAGTTTAGATTTATTTTTCCGCATTTTTTACCTATTATGTAACTGCTTACGTGATGTAATAGTTTTAGGTTTAAATTTCACACTTTACTTTCCTGCATTCTTTTTATGTAATTTCCCCAAAGCCCTGTAATAGCATAGGATTTACTTTCTGCACCTTTAATTTTGTATATATAAATTATATTGCTAGTAACTAGACGTGTATGGGAAGATCCAAAAAAATCAATTGATAGATAAATCTAATATAAGATAAATAACTTAACTGAACACACTATTCACACTTTGCACCTCTAGGGTAACCTCTTTTTGTTGCCTTCAAAAACTTGGTCATGTCCCTCAAAATAGGGATACTTTAGCAAAATCTCTTCGATCAAAGATCATAGTCCCTTGTTGCCTTCGATGACCATACGACGACCCTACACCTGTTTCTTCACATCCAATAGATAGGGCTACCTAGTAACTAATGGTATGGATAACACTATATCTAAAGGAGAAGGAAAATAATAAGAACGGCATTGAGTGGGTAAGAACTGTTAATCGCTCTCTCACAATCTTTTCTAAATAAACATTTCTCACATCACACTTTCATAATATTTTCAAACACTTTGTACGCGTTCCTGAGGATTGATATAAGAACCATTACAAAGTTAGCCGTACTTTGGCTTTTCAAAATAATTTCCAACAAATCACATATACAAAGCAAATTTTCAAAAAGTGAGCTAGCAATTAAGATTCCGTAGATAACTACGGATGAAAAGGGTACTAACACCTTCCCTTTTCATAACTTACCCCCCGAACTCAAAATCTATCAAGGTCTCTCTTGTTCTTTTCACCATTTCCTTATTGGATAAAATAAAAGATGATGGCGACTCTTGCTATCCGCATATTTTGGATAAAACCAAAAAGTCAGTACTCTCACCGTATTACATCCCTTAATAAAAAATTAAAACCCTATTCTTAAACCGTAAACTTAAACCCTAGTATCTTTGGGAACAAGGTAGATGAGGGGTGCCTAACACCTTACCTTCGTCTAAAGCAAGTCAACAACTTAGAATCTATGATCCAAGTTAGGGTTATCCATTATATTCTCTTCCTTAAGATAAAAATTAATGGTGGCGACTCTATATTTTTTGCAGGCTATTACAATATGGTCAAAATCAAAATCAAGGTTAGATCATATGGAACATGTCTCTTTTGAATTCCAAATAAGGAGTAACAACTTGGACTAATGGAATGATAAATCATGTATGAAATTAATGATGATAAAAGCTAATGACCAAATGAAATGGTCATGATGCAACTAATAAATGTTATAGGTCGAGCAGATGATATGAATAAAGGGAGGGGGAAATTTGTGATATGATAGTAATAGACTAGTAACTGTTGAACATAAATAACACTTGAATTGGTAATCCGGTTTGGTTCAAAATATCTTACGTCTGAAGGGTGTTATCATAATGTATGAAAATTCACTCTTAATAGTCAGAAGTACTGATTTATTATATTTGAACTCTACCAATTTAATGCCTCTTTTCTCATTACTACACTAACCTTAGATCTTGACTTCTCTTGAATCTGAGACACATATTACTTTCACTCGAGCACCCTCCCATGTTTTTAGCTAGTCACAAAGATGACATATAAATCCTAAATATAATACAAAAGACAATTTAGCTAACTTAGAGTTAATGCTTAGGAATAATGTGTAGAAACTACAAATACAAAGACTCAACTAAAATAAAACTCTTACAAATTACATATTTTCTCTTTAGATTTGAGTA
This sequence comes from Vicia faba, assembly GCA_948472305.1. Taxonomy (NCBI): domain Eukaryota; kingdom Viridiplantae; phylum Streptophyta; class Magnoliopsida; order Fabales; family Fabaceae; genus Vicia; species Vicia faba. Next base: position 206,002,116 of record OX451737.1, on the reverse strand, counting down.
TTCACAAAGGAGATTTACTTCTAATATAGCAACAACGAGAGCTAGATAGAAATCCCACTAGAGTTTTGTTAAGAATCCGACTGGCATCTAAAAAGCACAAAATAAATCTTTGTATTGTGATTTAGATCCTTGATTGATTCAAATTATGAACAAATCATAATACCAAAAGAAATATTTCTCATAAAATATTTAAGATACATATATTTTAAATCCAAACATACGCTTAAACAATCATATCTCTAATTGGATAGAAAAAGAAACAAAACTCACACGCACGATATATACTTCAATCAATCTTACACCAAGAAAAAAAACATAGATATGATATCTCATAATGTGAAACATTTTACTAACACGTTTCTTTCAACATATTTTCATAAAGACAATTTTGAATCTTGATTAAAACAAAATCCAAAAACATATTTACTTGATATAAATAAGAATTTCAAAGTATCAAGTAAATGATTTAGAATACAATCTTTACGTGATTACATAGTAACATTGTATTAACTTTGCTTTATGTTTTAGGAAAATTTTATTGATTGACTCTGAAAATAAAAATTATTTTAGCATTTCACATTGAAATATTTTTTATAAAAGTTCATATTAAGTTAAAACATGGTGACAATTCCCTTAAAAAAATTTATGTCGCTAGTGTATAGTCGATGAATGAAATACTCTCAATAGTAATTTGATGTTACTACATAATAATTGATGAATCAAGTCACTCAAAGAAAATTTTATGTTAAATTTTTATTTATCTTAAAAGTTCCATGCCTTTTACTCCCCTCTTTTTTTTTTACTTACTTTGTTGTAAATGTAAGATAATGGAATGTGTGTCTTTCTCATTCATGTGAATAGAATATATATACAATTATTGTGTAACATTTTGGTATGCTGTCTAATTATGATACAACATAATTATAGGAAATTAATTATAGTCAGCTATGACAAGATATTCTATTCGATCACACTCCTGCAATTGAAGCGGGAGGTTCACAGACACTTATACTGGTCAAATAATCATCAAAGAGAATGCGAGGAAGCCCTTTGGTGAAGATATCTACAACCTGATGTCGAGAGGAAACACGAAGTACGTGTGCTTGACCATGAGTTACTTTTTCCAGAATAAAATGAATGTTCATCTCAATATGTTTGGCACGCTAATGTTGCATAGGATTACCAAAAAGATAAATGACACTAACATTGTCACATTACATCAAAGTGGAATGGAGAATAGGAAAATGAAGCTCCAGTAAAAGATTACGAAGCCAACATGACCCAGATACGACATTAGCAACACCTCTATATTCGGCTTCGATACTAGAACGAGAGAGAGAGAGAGAGAGAGAGAGAGAGAGAGAGAGAGAGAGAGAGAGAGAGAGTATTGCCTTTTAGAAGACAAAGAGATAAGGTTGTCACCTAGAAATACCCAGTAGTCAGATGTGGAGCGTATGGTGTCTGAACATTCACCCTAATCAGCGTCAGTGTATGAGATAAACTGTGTAATGGTGGGTGGTGATAAATGTATCCCAAGATGTATGATACCCTGAACATAGCGCAAAATGTGCTTGAGAACAAGCATGTGTTCCGTACTAGGTGCATGCGTGTGAAGACAAACTTGTTGAACCGCATATGATATGTCAGATCGAGTGAAGATGAGATAGAATATAATAGAATATAATATTTTATTCTATCAACAAATTAGTGTATTTGCCTTGTAATGTTATTAAAACTTTTAAAAATATACTTTATATTATAGTATAAAATAATTCTAGAAACAAACACAAAGTTTCAATTATAATGGAGAATATAAATGACACATAATTTGCAATTATAGTTAATATCTTTTACCACAATTTGATAACCTGTGGGTTAATAAATAAAATGTGTTCAATTAATGAATGAAAATAATTATTATCAGCAAAAACACATAAAAAAGATTTAAAATTAAAGGAAGGAAATTAATGATAACGTAAAGGCATGGAAAGCATGACAATTTGAAATTAAGATAATTTTGTAAAACAATAATGGAAATGCAGGAAATCTTTAATACTTCCTTTGATATCTAGCAACTATTAGTATGACTACAATGACTCCATTGCTTGACATTCTCATAACTAGGAGGATGATCAAGAAATTAGTGATTTAATTGGATTGAACTTGCACCCGTCACACTGTCACTAGTGCAGAAATGACTTTTTACATCGGGTGAAATTGACTTTTTACATCGATTTTGGGTCCGATGTAAAGTCAGGCGATATAGTAAATCAGGGATTTTTTACATCGGCTCTGGGACCGATGTAAAAAGTCCCTTTTTTACATCGGTTATAATATCAGAACCGATGTAATAACCTGTTATTATGCACATTTTTAAAAAAATTGATCCAGTTTTTTACATTGGTTGGAAGTAATACCCGATGTAAAAAGTACCTTTTTTACATCGGTTATAATATATGAACCGATGTAATAGCTTTCTTATATTTTTTTTAACGTTTTAGACACTTTGTCTCTTATTTACAAAAATGCCACCGTGTTTTTTTTTGTAAATCTTTTACATCGGTGGATGAGATTGCCCGATGTAATAGGTGACGAAAAAAAAATTTTCCTTATTTTTTATATCATTGTAAATAAATACCTGATGTAATAAGTATTTTTTACATCACATATTTTGATACCCGATGTAAAAACTTTTTCTGAAATGTCTTTTTTTTAGTAGTGTGTAATCAGATATAAAGTGAGTGTTTTTGTGTTCCATTTCAACATGATCAACATTGATAATGACACCATCTACACCTTTTAGTAGTCGTACAGAATGCAGAAGGTGCAACTTCGAGAGTCAAATACCAACCTCTTATTATTTATTAAAAATTCAACAGTTAAAATGATATTTAGAAATATGTACAAATATCGTAATTTATGAGATTCATAGAATTATCACAACAAATTTTGGTCAATAAAATTATAGCATTTGACTCAATTTCCATTTATTATACAAAATGAATAATTTATAACAATTCACTCAAAAATATTTGGTGTTTTAAAAGGAATTCGTTTAAAAAAGAATTGTTATTCAATCTTTTACTTATTACTTTATCATGAAAAATATTAAAATCTAACATTACCAAAATTAATAATGTTATTATTGGCATAATTTCTAATCATGTGAATCTACTAGACCTTTTTAGTGTGGAACTCGCATCTCAACCATCGGTATTTGAATAATTGTTGAAATTTTGTTCAATCGGTGACAATATGTTAGACACAATATTGGAACAATATGTATGGAAAAAATGTGTGTAATAGACTAGTAAAAACATAATATAAATAACACCGTAATTGGTATTCCAATTCGAAGCAAAATCACCTACGTTTGAAAGGTCTTTATCTAATAAAGGGATATTCACTCATAATAATCAAAAGTAGAAATTGGTCTGATTTTAACTCTCCAAGTCCAATCCCTCTTTTCCTAGAACTATCCTAAACATTGATTTGAGCCCCTTAAATTTGAGATACCTATCACTTTCACTCGAGCACTCTCACAAGTGTTTATTCAGCCACAAAGATGAAAATAAAACTCTAATACAATTCAAAACTCAATTTGGCTAACTTAGAGTTAATTCCCTTGAACTGAGTCTAAAAATGACAAATACAAAGACTCAATTAAAACAAAACTCTTTTACAAAGTCGATATTCTCTCTTTAGGTCCGAGTCATCAAAAAGGATATTGCCTCCTTTTATAGAAACAATGGCCCGCCTAGAAAGCCCACTAGAGTTTTACCATGAATTCAAATGGCATCTCAAAAGTGCACATAATCAAATATTCATATTGTTGATTGAGATCCTTGATTGATTTAAGTCTTGAAGAAATTTGAATACCAAAAGCAAGCTTTCTAAAAAATATTTATGATAAATATTTTTCTAATCCAAACACACGTTTATGTTGGGTCACCATGATGAGAATACACATTTGGTTAAGAGTAACACATAAGTAAAAGAGAGACCACATATTCCGCCAAAACCTTAAGGTGATAGGTGTATAGGTCATCTCACTTATAAAGTACTCAACCTCCACTTTTCCAAGAAATGTGGAACTAATAACTCACACTTGCACATAACATTCTCCCCCTCAAGCGGAAGCTCTTTCATCCATATACACTTGTACTGGCGTTGCAGGCACTACAACATGACACGCAACCTGACCACCACATTGTCAAGAAGACTTTCGATACAAGGAATGGATCCCTTAATTGAACCATTGGCTCTGATACCACTGTTGAGTCATCATAGGGAGCATCCACATTAGGTCAAGAGCAACATACAAGTGATAGAGACACCACATATTCACTCAAAACCTTAAGGTAATAAGTGCATGTGCCATCTCACTTATAAAGTGATCAACCTCCACTTTTCTAAGAAATATGGGACTAATAACTCACATTTGCACCTCAAGTACCCTCAACAGAAAATAACAATACACAATGGATATATAATTCCCCTTACTTGTAGGAACTTTGAGGATCAACAACAAATATAAGACGATGAACCAAACAAATAAAGGCACAAAAGAACATCGATATTTTTAACATGGAAAACCCCTCAGTAACAAAGTAAAAACCACGAGTCGTTTAAACCAAATAAATAGTTCCACTATAATCAATTGAGGTAAAAAGAGAGTCTTAAAATGATTCACAAAATAGTGATAACAACCAAAAATCACAAAGCAAACTAGCTTACAAATAAGAATCCAAAAAGCTGAAAAATTACCCAAGTCTGCAGCTTCAGTGTGAAGCAATTATCTCTCAGCTCCGACTTTGTTTTGAAGATCACAACGGTTAAAATTTATATATAAGTGTTACGAACCTAATATCAAAATTTGAGCTTGATCTGATGGCTAATGAATCGGGGATCATCGATTTACTAAGACTGGTGCAGAAAAAATTGGAATGAGTTTCTCTCCTCTTTTCTCTCTTTTGAATCCTTATTTTCTCTCTATTTCTCTTAACCATAAATTGACACTCTCTAATTATATAATTGAGAAAAATGGGCTATCATATTTGGGTCTTTCTCCATATAGGAAGGGAGCCCAAGCCCAAAAAATCTCCCCTCACAATTATGTGGGGGAAATTTCCAAACCAGCGATATCACAACAAGCTTCAAAGTTTCCTTTTGGTAACACTTTAGTCATAATATCAAAACCATTATCATCTGTAAGAAGTTTATCTAACTCCAAAAACTTAGCATAAAAAAAAATCATATATCCAATATGTTGTACCCCAATTTTTACCCTTAAGATTCCTCTATCATCTTATACCATCACAATACACCATGAAGACACATTAGGGTTTAGGATACTACTCCTACTCCATCCTATCTTTAGGTTTTTCTATGAGGGATCACCAAGAACCTTGAATTGTGCATCTTTTACATATATCCTTTTGCGCACATTAAAATATGTGTATATGTCTCTTTGAATGTCATCTTGTAGGTAATGACATAATTACATGTATCTTACCATCTCCTAGCACATAGGACAAAAACTAGGGTTTGAAATTTAATCACGAAATCTCTTACTTTTTGGGAAATACTTGATTCCATGTTTCTCTACATGTTCATGATCATCTATTATTGGAAATTTGATCATCAATTTGGGTTTGAAATGGCTCAAATGACAAAAGGTGGTAAATTGGTCATTTTGCCAGAAGTCAACCAAAGTCAACTGTTGACCAATGGGACTTTGGTCAACTATCAATTCAATGTCCCTATTTTCATATTTAATGGTCAATGGTGGCATAAAATCAAGAGGAAGTGTGAATTGGAGATAACTTGTCAATGAAGTTATTTGGAATTTTGAATTTTTTCTAAGTGTTCATAGTACTGAATTTTGATTGGTCATAACTTTCTCAATTTTTATTTAAAATGTACAAACTTTACATGCTTGAAAAGAGGATACAAAATTCTTCAACTTTGTATTAGAGGCCTCAAGTCCAAAAAGTGAAAGGAGAAAAACTTATGGAGCTTGGAAGTTTTGGACACTTAGTGAAATTTCCCAAATATGCACAAAAATTTGATTCCTTCGTGATTAATTATGAATGTCCATTTGAGCTCAAATCAAAAAGTTGGAAACATGAAATTTGGAGTATGAAGTGTGCTCTTCATTTTTAGTTCAAGGATCATTTCAAATGGTCAAGTGTGGAGAGAGATATATTGCTTAGGATTTGGGGCCTGAAGATGGCATTTTTCTCAGCCACGCGCACGCTAAGCCTAACATTTTATCAAGCAGTTTGTGGGCATGCCTTCACCATCATTTTTCCTTGAAATTTTGATTTTTTTTAAAAGTATCCAACATCAAAGATAAATCCCTAAATGTGAGGAACAACTTTGCTTCAGAAGGTTTCTCTAAATAACCCCTACATTTTGAGATATAATCATGGGAAGAAGGTACTATGTAAGCTGATTTTTGCCCAGTAACAAGGCATGTCACGCGCACGTGAATCCAGGAATTCCAGAAAACACATGATGTGAATACACTCATAGCTATTTATCTCATTGATTCAAGCTTTATTTTGAAAATTTTTGAACATCAAAGTTGGAGTATGAAGTGTCCTTTCCATTTTTTATTCAAACTTTGTTATGATTCATGCACTATGGAGAGAGATATAAGGAGATAAAGACAGGATCATGATTTTGGCAAGCCTGCATGAAAATGCATGGAATGGCACGATGCTTGTTTCAAGAAATATCAAGTTTCCAGCTCAGCATGCACATGCTTTAATCATTTACACCAAAGTGCATGCATTGTATCATTATTTGAACATAAAACGCGCAGTACACCTTACCACCTCACTCTCACTTTTCATTTTCCCATTTCTACTCTCTTATTCTTTCTCCCTCTATAAAATCAATGTTGGATTCAATTGAAAGGGTTGGACAGAAAAAACACATAAGCTATCTCTCTCTATCTCATGAAGCTTTTCTCTCTCTACAGGTTCAAAATTGCTTCTCTCTCTTTAAATCTCAAGAAAGTTGCATCCATTTTAGTCAAAGCTTTCTCCATTTTACTCAAAAGCGACCTTCACATCTCTCTCCCTTTATTATCTTTGAATCTTCAAGTCAAGCATCTCTGATTTGCTTGCTCTTTATTTGAGCTCAAGCATCAACAAATCCGTTCACAAGGTAGATGCTCCATAATTTCTCTCTCTTAACTGCAGCTTGTGCTTCTTCTTAATATGTGAGTCTTTTGAAAAATACAAGAGCATATTCATTTTCCTTGCATTTTTGTGATGAATTTTGCTTTTTGGATCGTTTAATTTGGTGGAGAATTGAAGGAGAAATGTGAAGCTGAAATCTGTTTGATGAATTATCCAAATCAAAACCGTGTTCATGCATCAATATTCACGCATGGTTCTCTCTATCATCAATACATAATTTCATGAGATTTTTGATACCATCGTGTTCAACACATTTTGATCTTGAACTTTGATGTTTACATTTTTAATTTTCATCCAGAAACGCGTGAGATATTTGGATATGAAAGTCATGTTTTAAAACTGAAAAAATAGAAAAGGTTTGTTGTTTGGTAGGGATGACTACGTGGATGTTTTCTATTGAACATGTTCTTGATTCATTTTACAGTGCTTTCTTTTGAAAATAGGTGTAATACGCCTTAATTTAATTTTAATTTTCTTTATTTCTCTAATTTTGTTTAATTACTTTTCTTAATTCAAAAATTACCACAAAAATATTTTATACTCTATTTTCCATATAATTTCATATTTTGATTTTTATTCCATTTTTAAATCATTTTTCTTGATTAAATAAATTCATGTAGTTAATTAGGGTTTTAATATTCTTTTAAGTTTTGAAATTTATTTTCCTATTTTTCCTAAATAAAAAAATAAAAAAATATATTTTCTAGCATCTCTCTGAGTTTACTTCTTAAAAATAATTTTATTCCAATTTCATAAAATTATTGGGCTACAAATTAAATCATTTGTTGGACATATCATCTCTTCTTTGTCTTTTTTGATGAATTGTGTAAATAATTTTCATTTAATTCTTTCTTTTGTGATAAAATTCAAGAAAAATATACTTAATGATCCTTAGAATTTTCTTAACATCTAGGTAATCTTACATCAAATTTATTTGAATCCTAAAATAAACTGATTAATTTTTAACTTAATTTCTTTTTTTAGGGTTTTATTTGATCATTCACACTATTTGATTAAAATTTATAACTTTCAATGCCTATAAAATCAGAGATGAAGTTGTTTAGAGTGCTTGAACAAGTTGAGGTCACAAAGATCATTTTTCTGGAATTTTAAAATGTGATTTCACTTTTTTTTTTTAAATTGTTTTCCAAAACATCTCTAGTTTAGGCCTTTTGCTAGCTAGTTTCAAAGTTTACATTTTTAAATCAAAATTCCACCTCAATTCAAGAACTCTAAATTTTGTTTCTGACTTTTGTAGAACTTTAGGAAGTTATGGTTTTAATTTCATAGTTTTACAAGTTATTTTCCTATTTTAAATCTATTTTTTGACTTAGGTTTGTACTTAGGGTTTTCTTTTGATCAAGACTTGTAATTGGGAAGTTTTGTACATAATTCTTGTTTAACTTTTGATTTGGCATTTGATACCAACTTGAAGCTTATTTTAGGAAAAATTCTTCAACGTCATTGGATCTTGGGTGTTGATAGGTTTAAAATTAATGTAATTGATAGGTCAAAAGGTTGAAAGTTATTTTCTTGATTAATGTAATTGAAGATTGCTTGGCTGATGCTGTGTCGGATGATGAATATGCTTATGCGGATGAATTACTCTGCCCACAAAGAACCCTTGATGAGAGTATTGGACCAATCCTTCGTGGAAAGTGATATGTCGTTGGATCAATTCAACAGTGTAGTAGGGAATATTATGTCCTGTAATAACCTAAGTTTATGTGATAACGAATTGCCTGACGAAGGAAGGAATCACTATATGGCTCTCCATATCTCCATGAATTGTAAGAATGATTCATTGTCAAATGTGTTGATTGATAACGGGCCCGCCTTAAATGCCATACCGAGGAGCATGCTGATGAAGCTGAAGTATCAAGAAGCTCCCATGCGGCCAAGTGGCATAATTGTAAAAGCTTTCGATGGATCAAAGAAGTTTGTTATTGGGGAAGTGGATATGCCTATTCACGTAGGCTCTCACTTGTTTTAGATTACTTTCCAAGTCATGGATATTGTGCCCACTTACAGTTGTCTATTGGGATGACCATGGATACATGAGGCAGGGGTTGTCACTTCAACTTTGCACCAAAAGCTGAAGTTTGTGCGTGAAAGAAAAGTGGTTATCATAAATGGAGAACAAGCATTATTAATATCTCATTTATCCTCTTTCAGTATTGTGGAAGCATATGAAGCTGTTATTGGAACCCAATTACAAGCTTTATTTGTTGATAATGTAAGGGAGAATGAGAATTCTATGGCTTCATTCAAAGATGCTCAGTAGGTTGTGCGTAATGGCCCTAGTAAAGTATGGGGGCAGATTATTGATCCTCCAGTGAACAAGAATATGGATGGTTTGGGATTTAATACAAAGAATGATAAAAGTAAGAACATGAAGTCGAAGTCTGCTTTGGGCAAGTATCAAGATATCTTCCACAGTGGAGGATATCTTCATCCAACTGTTTCAAGGATCAATGATATTGTGGAAGATGAAGAAGAGCAGGAAATGCCAAGTTATGTGACACACAAAGTCAGAGTCCAGAACTGGGTCACTATCGATGTTCCCTCTTGCATTCATATATCAAAGCAATTTTTTTGTTAATCTTTTCAAAAAAAGCTTTCACTCTACCCAAGGTGAAAGTTGATATTGTATGGGCTTATCTGTTTGCTTTGATCATTAAAATCATTAATAAAAGTTGTCTTTGATTCTCAAATTGTGTCTTTATTTTTTGTTTTTTCTTGGAAAAAATGGTAATCAGAAAATAAAAAAAAAACCTTTTGGAATAAATAATAATTGTAAAAAAAATTTCATAATCACTTGATATATGTGTCAGTTTCTAAAATCAATCATAAATCATATGTGCAGATTAATTAAAAAACCTGTTGAAAACAATGACCATGCACCCTCTCCAAACATTGAATATCTTGTGTATAGGGCCGAGGAAGAAGAATATGGTGAAATTCCAGAAGAGGTTTCACGGTTGCTTGAGCACGAGGAGAGTGTCATTCAGCCATATAAAGAGCCGTTGGAGACAATCAATTTGGGTTCAGAGGAAGATCCAAGAGAAGTCAAGATTGGAGCATTGCTGCATCGCGACGTGAAGAGCAGGTTGATTGAACTGTTGAAAGAGTATGTGGACATCATTGCTTGGTCATACCAAGACATGCCTGGTTTGGATACTGATATTGTGGAACACCATTTGCCGCTAAAGCTAGAGTGCCTGCAAGTCAAGCAAAAGTTGCGAAGAACTCATCCTGATATGGAAGTGAAAATTAAAGAAGAAGTTTTAAAGAAGATTAATTCTGGTTTTCTTGTGACATTAGTGTACCCTCAGTGGATTGCCAATATTTTCCAAGTACCAAAGAAAGACGGAAAAGTTCGCATGTGCGTAGATTATAAAGATTTAAACAGAGCTATTCCAAAAGATGATTTTCCATTGCCACATATTGATATGTTGGTTGATAGTATAACAAAATTCAAAGTATTCTCGTTCATGGACAGATTTTCCGGATATAATCAAATAAGAATGGCTCTTGAGGACATGTAAAAAACAATTTTTATCACACCTTGGGGAACATTCTATTACAGAGTGATGCCCTTCGGGTTGAAGAACGATGATGCAACGTACCAGAGGGCTATGACAACCCTATTCCATGATCTGATGCACAAGGAAATTGAGGTATATGTTGATGATATGATTGCTAAATGCTAGACTGAAGAAGGGCATATAGAAGATTTGTTGAAATTGTTTCAGCGTTTGAGGAAGTGTCGTCTCCGCTTGAATCCAAATAAATGCACCTTCGGTGTCCGATCAGCGAAGTTGTTAGGTTTCATTGTCAGCCAAAAAGGAATTGAAGTTGATCCTGGTAAAGTCAAAGCAATTCAAGAAATGCCTGCACCAAGGACTGAAAAGCAAGTTAGAGGCTTCCTTGGACGTCTGAATTACATTTCCAGATTCATTTCCCAAATGACTGCAACATGTGAACCGATCTTTAAGTTGTTAAAAAAGGATCAAGGTTGTGTGTTGACAGATGATTGCCAGAGGGAATTTGAAAGTATTAAAGAGTATCTCCTTGAACCTCCTATCTTTCTCCTGCCTATTGAAGGAAGACCATTGATCATGTATCTGACAATGTTAGATAATTCTATGGGCTATATTTTGGGACAACAAGATGAAACATGGAAGAAGGAATATGCCATTTATCATCTCAGTAAAAAGTTTACTGACTGTGAGTCGCAGTATTCTATGCTAGAAAAAACATGTTGTGCTCTGGCCTAGACGGCAAAGCGGTTGCGGCAATATATGTTGAATCATACTACTTGGTTGATTTCCAAAATGGATCCAATTAAATATATTTTTGAAAAGCCTACTCTTATTGGGAGAATTGACCATTGGCAGATGTTGTTGTCTGAATATGATATTGAATACCGTACTCAGAAGGCTATAAAAAGAAATGTGTTGGCAGATTATCTTGCTCACCAACCGATTGATGATTATTAGTCGATTAAATATGATTTCCCTGATGAGGATGTGATGTTCCTAAAAATAAAAGATTGTGATGAACTGTTGCCTGAGGAAGGTCCTGATCCTGAATCTCATTAGGGCATGGTATTTGATGGAGCTGTGAATGCTTATGGAAAAGGAATTGGTGTTGTAATTATAACTCCTCATGGATCACACATTCCTTTTACTGCAAGGCTGACGTTTGATTGTACCAATAATATGGCAGAGTATGAAGCTTGTACCATGGGCCTCGAGGATGCCATTGATCTCAGGATCAAAGTTCTAGATGTATATGGCGATTCAGCTTTGGTAGTAAATCAGATTAAAGGAGAATGGGATACTCGTCACCCTGGCTTGATCCCTTACAAAGACTATGCTAGAAGATTATTACCCTTCTTTAACAAAGTTGAATTCCATCATATTCCTAGAGATAAAAATCAAATGGCGGATGCTTTGGCAACTATGGCTTCTATGTATCAAGTGGATACTTGGAATGATGTGCCTCGTATCACAATGCAACATTCGAATAGACCGGCTCATGTGTTTGCAGAAGAGGGAGTAGCAGATGAAAACCTTGGTATTATGATATCAAGCATTTTCTCCAGACTCAGGAATACTAGACTGGTGTGTCAAATAAAGATAAAAAAACATTGAGGAGGTTGGTAGGTAGCTTTTTCCTCAATGAAGATGTGCTATACAAAAGAAATTATGACATGGTCTTGCTCAGATGCGTGGATAGACACGAAGCATACATATTGATACATGAAGTTCATGAAGGTTCCTTTCATACTCATGCCAATGGACATTCGATGGTAAAGAAGATGCTTAGGGCAGGTTACTATTCGCTGACAATGGAATCTGGTTGTTACAAATTTTCAAAGAAGTGCCATAAATTCCAGATTTATGCTGACAAAATTCATGTGCCTCCGACGCTTCTCAATGTTATTTCTTCCCCATGGCCTTTCTCTTTGTGGGGTATTGACATGATTGGAATGATTGAACCCAAGGCGTGGAATGGACATCGTTTTATCTTAGTGGCAATTGAATACTTTACCAAATGGGTAGAAGCAAATTCATATGCTAATGTTACTAAGAAGGTAGTAATGCACTTTATCAAGAACAACCTCATATGTCGATATGGTGTGCCAAGCAGGATTATCACCAACAAAGGCTCAAATCTGAATAATAAAATGATGACAAAACTTTATGAAGAATTCAAGATTGTCCATCATAATTCATCTCCCTACAGGCCAAAGATGAATGGGGATGTTGAAGCTGCTAATAAGAACATCAAGAAGATCATCTTGAAAATGGTTGTTACTTATAAAGATTTGAATGAGATGCTCCCTTATACTTTGCATGGGTATCGAACATATGTCCGCACTTCAACAGGGGCAACCCCATTCTCCCTTGTGTATGGAATGGAAGCAGTACTCCCCGTTGAGGTTGAGATTCCCTCTTTACGCGTGATAATGGAAACCCAGTTGTTAAAGGCTAAATGGGTCCAAAACAGGTGTGACCAGTTGAATTTGACTGAAGAGAAAAGAATGACGGCTTTGTGTCATGGTCAGTTATACCAGAAGAGAATGAAGAAAGCTTTTGATAAGAAGTTAAAGCCTCGTTAATTCAAAGAAGGCGACCTCGTGCTCAGGAAGATCATGTCTTTTAACATTGATTCTAGGGGCAACGGGACTCCCAATTTCGAAGGCTCATATGTTTTCAAGAAAGCCTTCTCTGGAGGTGCATTGATTCTTGAAACAATGGATGGCGAGGATTTCCCACGTCCTTTGTATACTGATGCAGTCAAGAAATACTTCACCTAAATAGATAAAAGAATAGCTCGCTATGACGAAAACCCAAAAGGGCGACTTAGGCAAAAAGGAGTGTCCCGGTAGGCTGAAAACCCGAAAGGGCGGTCTAGGAAAAAATTAGAGACAAAAATAGAATAAATTTTCCCGATAGGTTGAAAACCTGAAAGGGAAATCTAGGCAAAAGGTAGGGATTTCCTGGCAAGTAACTGCGTCAGACAAGACTTGGTCATTGAAGCAACAATCTTCTTGGATCCTCACCACTCTTCAACCGAAGTCTCTGCTCAGGAATTCAAAGTTGTTAGGGAGAATAGTGATAATTTTATTTCAATGTATCTTTTCCAATATATTATCATTTTCCAAACTTTGTAATCATCTATGGAGTCTCTCCATTTGCAGACTACCATTCCATTAATAAAGTTTGAGCTTTTATCCAATTCTTTGCAATTCTTATTTTATCCAGCTTACAAAGATTTCATTTATTATTGATAGTAATTTTCAAAGCAAAAAGATTAAATAACAAAAATTATTCTTTTGAAAAGAATTTACAAATTACTTCCTGCTTTAGATTTTGTGACTCAAGGAGTACAAAAATAGTGACTCCAAGGATGGACGAACCTGAAGTTTTGAAGTATGTGTTCCCCAGGAAGGCTCTCCCCGGTCATTTTTGCTGGTATGCGTATGATCTTTTTGAGTTCCTCAGATAGTTGGAAATGATGCCAATTGATGTATGGCGCAGTGTTGGGTTTGTGATCCCGTTTTCCCTAGTCAAGTCTTGGTTCATTTTTCGGGTCTACATGGTATGAAGTCTCTACCCCAGATTCCCCAGTAAGGTCTTTGCTCACATGACGAAAGTCTTTTCCCCTTTGTGTGCTGAAATGAAATCATTTGCAAAACATCGCCCTTTGTAGTGCTAGCATTTTTGTCGTTGTTTATTTCCCAGGAAACCAGACAAGGGAAATATCTTCTCTAAAGAGTGTTGAAACAATTGTCAACTTTTTGGGTTTTCTCCCGCCATGTGCTGGGTTTGATTTAAAGTCCTCATAGGTTTGATTTCTTACTGTAATGTTTGACTTCTTAAATCCCCAGGTAAGGCTGAGATAACACGTCTCTCTGAAAATTATTATCCCCATGAGGTTTCATAATTTCTCCCCAGAGAAGTGGGTGCAATCATCACTCTCAGTATTGAAGAATGTATTTTGGGTTCCCCTCGACGATGTGGTGTTGACCTCCCCAATGAAGTCAGTACAAGATCCTCAATTGATTTCTCGACAATGTGTTTTTCGTATACCCTTTTAAATCAGTATTGCAATCCCTAGTAGAAATACAGATGTTGAAGCATTTGTTTTCCCCATTAAAGTTTGTGTGATGTTCCTCGGTGAAGCCTGGAGGAGAATGTTATATCCCTGTATCTATACTGATTTATTGTTATGATTTGAGTATTTTCGGATTATGTTCCTTCCCAGTGGAGTTAAGTCGTGAAATGAGAATTTGTTTCCTCAGTTGGTGCTTACTTTCTTATGAAATCTTCATCCTGGATGTGATTTAGCCGAGTATTGACTTTACCCAAGTTGGTTTTGTTTGGTTATTCCCTATGTTGTGTATCTGTTTGGTCAGCATATACATGATAATGTTCATACACTCATACATACATCAGCATAGTTGAACTTAGCAATTCATTGCTCATCTGCATTCATTAATATTTTGTTGTCATATTACCCTATTTTGTAGAGTTATGTTACCCTCTCTCCAATAGAGTGTCAACCTTAAGCAGAAAGTGTATATCCTTTCAATTTCCCCACTGAGTTATCCCTCATGGAAGAATTTTGCTTCAGCCTCCCTGTCCAGCTCTTTGTTTGGGTAGAACGTGGTTCCCTCTTGAGTTTATTTCTCATGAGGTGTTATTTTGGTTGACTGTTTTATCCCAGTTTATTTCTGGTTTGAATTGGTGGTCCCCAACAACATTATTATTTTGATTTCTGCAAGCTTTGAGCCCTAGTTCGAGAATGTGCATTTATTTTTCACGTGAAGATTTTAGCCCCTCAGTAGGAATATTTTGACATTTCCCTAGGAAGTCCTATTTCTTTCCCCAGGAAATCATTATTGCAATTCCTTCTCCTAACAACAAGTGGCAGGTCTCTTTATTTGAGCAACCTGTATTTCCCCAGTAAGTCTGTCAGTTCCTAGAGAAGATTCATATTTTGTTACTCCAATGAATGGTAGCCTCGTTATTATAGAAGGTAGTTTGTTGTTAAGATTTGTTACTCCAACGAATGGTAGCCTCGTCATTATGGGAGGTAGTTCATTGTTAAGATTTGTTACTCCAATGAATGGTAGCCTCGTCATTATGGAGGTAGTTCGTTGTTGAGATTTGTTACTCCAATGAATGGTAGCCTCTTCATTATGGGAGGTAGTTCGTTGTTGATATTTGTTACTCCAATGAATGGTAGCCTCGTCATTATGGGAGGTAGTTCGTTGATGACATTTGTTACTCCAATGAATGGTAGCCTCATCGTTATGGGAGTTAGTTCTTTGTTGAGATTTATTACTCCAATAAATGGTAGCCTTGTCATTATAGGAAGTAGTTCATTGTTGAGATTTGTTACTCTAATGAAAGGTAGCCTCGTCATTATGGGAGGTAGTTCGTTGTTAAGATTTGTTACTCCAATGAATGGTAGCCTCGTCATTATGGGAGGTAGTTTGTTGTTGAGATTTGTTACTCCAATGAATGGTAGCCTCATCATTATGGGAGGTAGTTCGTTGTTGATATTTGTTACTCCAATGAATGGTAGCCTCGTCATTATGGGAGGTAGTTCGTTGTTGAGATTTCTTTTTCCGATGAATGGTAGTCTAGTCATTATGGGAGATAGTTCGTCGTTGAGATTCACGTTACTCTGAAGAAGTTCATTTGTTTCCAGTCATGAGTACTGGTGCTAATCATTTATTACCTACCATAATATTGGTATTTACCGGTATTATATTACCATTTCTTTCGCCGGTGGGTCGACGTTACTTTTTTGCTACCTCCTCAGTGAGCATATAGTTCACAGTCATCTGTCAATCACTTTTATCCCTTACATCCTCTGCTCAAACTTTATGTTGATGACGCCTTATCTCGTCTTTAGGCTTTACCTCAATAGAGTCTAGTCTTTTATTCACCAATGATTTATTTTCCTGGTCGAGTTTTTCTTTTGATCCTTCTTTTTATTTCCTACATCCCCAGTGGTGTCTTGTGTCATTTTTGGATTTGTTCATTTGCATTTATAATCATAAGCATTGCATGGCATCTTAGGGCCAAAAATAGGGCTTCTTTTATATTTAAGTATCTTCAATCGCGTCGAGATAAAGATTTTAACCTTCACATCTCCAGATAGAAGACACTTAAATAAGGGAAGCTATTGTACCCTGATTTTTACCCCTAAGATTCCTCTATCATCTCATATCATCACAATACAACAAGATCACACATTAGGGTTTTGGGTACTAATCCTACTCCATCCTATCTTTAGGTTTGTCTATGAGGGATCACCAAGCACCTTGAATTGTGCATCTTTTACATATATCCTTTTGACTAACATAAAAATATGTGTATATGTCTCTTTGAATGTCATCTTGTAGGTAATGGCATAATTGCATGTATCTTACCATCTCCTAGCACAGAGGACCAAAACTAGGGTTTGGAATTTAATCAGGAAATCTCCGACTTTTGGGAAATACTTGATTCCATGTTTCTCTACATGTTCATGAGCATCTATGATTGGAAATTTGATCATCAATTTGGGTTTGAAATGGCTCAATTGACAAATGGGGGTAAATTGGTCATTTTTCCTGAAGTCAACCAAAGTCAACTGTTGACCAAGGGGACTTTTGGTCAACTATTAATCAATGTCCATGTTTTCATATTTCATGGTCAATGGTCTAATAAAATCAAGAGGAAGTATAAATTGTAAATAACTTGTCAATGAAGTTATTTGGAATTTTGAATTTTTTCTAAGTGTTCATAGTACTGAATTTTGATTGCTCATAACTTTCTCAATTTTGATTGAAAATGTACAAACTTTACATTCCTGGAAAGAGGATACAAAATTCTTAAACTTTGTATTAGAGGCCTCAAGCCCAAAAAGTGAAAGGAGAAAAATTTATGGAGCTTGGATGTTTTTGACACTTAGTGAAATTTCTCAAATATGCACAAAAAATTGATTCCTTCATGATAACTTTTAAATGTCCATTTGAGCTCAAATAAAAAAGTTGGCAACATGAAAGTTGGAGTATGAAGTGTGCTTTTCATTTTTGGTTCAAGGATCATTTCAAATGGTCAAGTGTGGAGAGAGATATATTGCTTAGGATTTGGGACCTAGAGATGGCATTTTGCTCAGCTACGCGTGCGCTAAGCCAAGCATTTTATCAAGCAGTTTATGGGCATGCCTTCACCATCATTTTTCTCCTTGAAATTTTGATTTTTTTGAAAAGTATCCAACATCAAAGATCAAACCCTGAATTTGAGGAATAACTTTGCTTCAGAAAGTTTCTCAAAATAACCCCTACATTTTGAGATATAATCATGGGAAGAAGGTACCATGTAAGCTGATTTTTGCCCAGTAACAAGGCATGTCACGCGCACGTGAAGCCAGGAATTCCAGAAAACACATGATGTGCATACACTCATAGCTATTTATATCATTGATTCAAGCTTTATTTTGAAAATTTTTGAACATCAAAGTTGGAGTATGAAGTGTCCTTTCCATTTTTTATTCAAACTTTGTTATGATTCATGCACTATGGAGAGAGATATAAGGAGATAAATATAGTATCATGATTTTGGCAAGCCTGCATGAAAATGCATGGAATGGCACGATGCTTGTTTCAAGCAACATCAAGTTTCTAGCTCAGCATGCACATGCTTTATTCATTTACACCAAAACGCATGCATTGTATCATTATTTGAACATAAAACACGCATCACACCTCACCACCTCACTCTCAATTTTCATTTTCCCATTTCAACTCTATTATTATTTCTCCCTCTATAAAATCAAGGTTGGATTCAATTGAAAGGGTTAGACAGAAAAAAAAATACACAAGCTATCTCTATCTATCTCATGAAGCTTTTCTCTCTCTGTAAGTTCAGAATTGCTTCTCTCTCTTTGAATCTCAAGCAATTTACATCCATTTTTGTCAAAGCTTTCTCCATTTTCCTCAAAAGGTTCCTTCACATCTCTCTCCCTTGATTATTTTGAATCTTCAAGTTAAGCATCTCTGATTTGCTTGCTCTTTATTTGAGCTCAAGCATCAAAGAATCCGTTCACAAGGTAAATGCTCCATAATTTCTCTCTCTCTCTTAACTGCAGCATGTGCTTCTTCTTAATCTGTGAGTCTTTTGAAAAATCCAAGAGCATATTCATTTTCCTTGCATTTTTGTGATGAATTTTGCTTTTTTGAATCGTTTAATTTGGTGGACAATTGAAGGAGAAATGTGAAGCTGAAACATGTTTGATGAATTGTCCAAATCAAAATTGTGTTCATGCATCAATATTCGCGCGCGTTTTTCTCTATCATCAATGCATCATTTCATGAGATTTTTGATACCATCGTGTTCAACACATTTTGATCTTGAACTTTGATGTTTACATTTTTAATTTTCATCAAGAAACGCGTGAGATATTTGGATCTGAAAGTCATGTTTCAAAACTGCAAAAATAGAAAGGGTTTGTTGTTTGGTAGGGATGACTACGTGGCTGTTTTCTATTGAACATGTTCTTGCTTCATTTTACAGCGCTTTCTTTTGAAAACAGGTGTAATACACCTTAATTTCATTTTAATTTTCTTTATTTCTATAATTTTGTTTAATTACTTTTCTTAATTCAAACATTTCCATAAAAATATTTTATACTTTATTTTCCATATACTTTCATATTTTGATTTTGATTTCATTTTTTTAATCATTTTTTTTATTAAATAAATTCATGTAGTTAATTAGGGTTTTAATATTCTTTTAAGTTTTGAAATTTATTTTCTTATTTGTACTAAATCAAAAAATAAAAAATAATATTTTCTAGCATCTCTGAGTTTACTTCTTAAAAATAATTTTTGTCCAATTTTATAAAATTCTTGGGTTACAAATTAAATCACTTGTTGGACATATCATATTTTCTTTGTCTTTTTTGATGAATTGTGTAAATAATTTTTATTTAATTATTTCTTTTGGGATAAAATTCAAGAAAAATATACTTACTCATACTTAGAATTTTCTGAAGAATGATGATCAGAATCTGCGCTGAAGTGAAGAATACTCTGATTCTGAACAGAAGTTTAATATATCATCAGATCCTCACATATCTGAATCATCAATGATCTGAAGCTAGTGCAGCATGCAAGATTCTAAGTTCTGAAGCGTTACTTTTCCGTTAAAACAACATCATATGCAACGACTTCATTCAGACAAGAATCTTCTCAATATGGAAATAGCATTGAATGTCCATTAGCAGGCTTTATGTTGAATAAGATTTCCACGTCTATATAAACAAGCTTAGAGGATAAATCGTTCACGATTTTGATACACTACTGCAAATACCTCTCAAACGCTGCAATCTTACATATTCATATATACGCTCAAAATTGTGTAAAATATCACAGTTGTGATACAATTTTGGTAAGGAAAAACAATAGTACACAGTATATTCTTTTATCTTGATTAAGCTAGTTTTCCTTGAGATAAACCGGGTTGTGGTTGTACTCAACAAGACTTTGGCAGTTGTCAAAGTTGTGTTATAATTAGTTTTTGATTAGTGAATTAAGTCCTCGTTCGAGAGAGGCGAAAACACCTTGGCAGGTGGACTGGAGTAGTTTGAGATCAAACGAACCAGGATAAAAATATTGTGTCTACTACGCTTTTGATTTTTAGTTTCAATTCAACCCCCCCTTCTTGTGTTTTTCACTTCTTCATTACGTTCACAGCAGGAACATCCTTGTAGCTTATCTTCTGATCTACTTCTATCAGAACTTCTCTACAAAATAGAATATAATTTTAGAGTGCGTAATTGTTCTTTGTGTGTGTTATCATCAAAACTCTTACGAGGGTTGTAGAATCAAAATATGTTCTAACAATCTCTTCCTTTTTGATGATGAAAAAAACTAGGATATTTCAATTAAAATAGACAGAACATAAAGCATTAGAGAGTCTCCCCCTGAGTTGAGTACTCAGATAGAGATGAATTACTTCCCTGAAGTTCATTCTGATAAGAGATTTTGATGCATCTCCTTCTGTATTCATCACAGTTTAGTTCCTATTTTGCTTTCAGAAAAAAAACGAGAAGTTATGATATTCAAAATGTTTGAGACTTTGTCTCGATATACTGTTATTAAAAATATTTTACATTCTCCCCCTTTTCGTCAGGAATTAAAAAGCAATATAAACACTAATATTCAGAGTCAAAAAGATGAGTTATATTAAACTTGATTTCAATAACACTTTCAGAGCCAAATAAAACAAGATAAATGAATGCAGAAAAAAAGTTATAAAAAAAACTAAGATTGAGGAGGGGAAGTCGTGTGAACAACGCTTCCAGCAAGCTCTTAATCTTAGTGCTTGATTCCTCTTGTTTTCCTAGCATTTCCTTGATTTATTTGCTCGTGTCTTCTTGCTTGTCCAATATTTATTTGATCACTACATTCTCTTTCTTTAACTCTTCCAGAGTTTGCATAACCAAAGATGAAACTGGTGTATCCACAAAAGGTGCAAGTTTCCAAGAACACTCTGTAGCAGTTTCTGATTCAGTGGCTTCTTCAGTTGCTTTGCCTTTGTCTTGATTAATAGCCAGAGGAAGATTTTCAGAGCATGGTTTAATAACTTCTGAAGGTTGGTGCTCTTTCCAGGGAGCATTGTCCAACAGAAGAATAGATTTCCTTTCCCAGTGACTCAGAACTTGATCCTTGAAAACTTCAGTTGTTCACAAAAGTTCTGTTGGGCCAGTTTATAGCTTAATTCCTTGAGTTTTTGGGATTATGAGTTGAACCATCTTCTGAACCGGTTACAGTGAGAATCAGAAGCAGCAGGATTTGGATTTTCTAAGCTTGCTTTCTTCTAAGAGTTAACCCATTCCATTATTTATGTTTCAAAAATCAATAAATTTCTACCCACATCTGCTTTGGTGATAGTTGGTTTTGGTTTGGGAATGGAAATTTTGTGAGAGGTTGAGGCTAGGTGATCCAGCACTTCTAAGTCTATGATTGTTCTAAGGTAATCTTCTGGAGGATTAATAGGAGAGAGAGTAGGAGAATCAGAAATGATGATTGGTGATGGAGGTGTGTTTGGTGGAGTGGAACGGTAAGGTGATGGAATTTCTGGAATGTATTGGATGGAGAGAGGTTGTCGAACCATGAGAGGTTCTGTTATTCCAGGAATTGGTGTGGTGGTATCAGAGTCTGTGTATGAATTTTCTGGTTGGGAAGCGGTAGCGTTTGGATTTTCAGGGTGAGTGGTTTGCAAGTTTGGATTTTCTGTATGAGGAGTTTTAAAATTTGGATCAAATTGATCAATATCAGAAAGAACTCTAGCAAGTTCTGGCTGATTTTGTTCAAGATGTGGATTGGGAGAGAGAGGTTCGTTTAGTATGTTTTCTAGAGTTACTGAGGGGTCAAACTCTATATCAAAATATTCAAATGTTTGAGGTGTGGGATCTTCTATTGGTTTCAGAGAGGAGGGTGTTTCAAATGTTGGAAAAATGAATGATTCTACAACAGAAATAAAAGAAGAGTTACCTTTCTTTTTAGCAGCTTTTGGAGTCTTATGAGAAGATCTTTCTTCTGTAGCTTTTCTTTTTCTAGACTTCTTTAGGACAACATCTAGAGCTTGCTGATGTAGACCACGAATGTTTAGCTCTGGAGCAGTTCCATCCTTCTTGCATGCTTCTAAATATCTGACAACTATTTCTGGTGAAGCATCAATTTTCAGAAAATAGAGGAAAATCTTTCAGAGGGATTCTCCTTGATGTGATGACTTCCTTTGTAGCAATGGTTGGATCCTTCTTAATGCTGTCAATAATCTTCATCTTTTTCAGGTTCTTGGCATTAAGGGGTTTTCCAGCACAAGTCTCCAGCGTGCTTATCTGCTGAGCTTCAGTCAGATGCTCTATTAACCTATTCTCAGTCAGAATATATGAAATTAGCCTGCCCAGAGGTATCCAATCTCTCTTGGTTCTTTCATCTTCTCTTGTTTCCTTCACGCTTGTTCTCAGATGATTGAAAAGCAAGTGAGGAAGGTTAATTTTTGTCTTCTTCACAATGAAGTATAGCAGAAACTGTTGATCAATATTTATGTAGTCAGGAGAGCTTGTTGGCTTCCTATGGTTGATACAGCCCAGAATGATCTTTGCCTAGATTCTGAAGTAGTCCTTCAGATCTTTAATCTTGTTAGATGGCTGCCCATAAGTTAAGATTACTCTTGATATTGTTGTTAGGTCAGAACATTTCTCAGCCATGTCGCTGCAACGGATTCCTCCACCATTATAACCAATCAGCTTTACAATCAACTCTTCAGTAATTGCAATTTTCTTCCCAATTACATAAGACGTTACTTGGTGATTAGAGGAGGTTGCATGAATCCAGAATTCCGTTACCAAAATTAGGAACACTGGACTTAGAAGACAATCGAAATACTCGTTCCATCCTTGAATAGCTACATCTACAGTAAGATCAACCCATTATCCTTCATGCTTTCAAAGTCAATGATAAGCTCACAGAGAACCTCAAGAGAATCAATTGGAGAAAGTAAGGTTCTTGACGGTTCTTCGTATTGTTCTATTGTTGATGAAGATGAACCAAGAGCACATTGAAGATTTTTAGCGCTTGAAGATGAAGCCATTGTTCACACTGATTGTTTGAGATTTCTGAGAAAAAGGGTTTTTGCAAACGGAAACTAGAGAGGAAATAGAAGCGAGAAGAAGTGAAAGTGATAGTGAATGTGTATTTATAATCAATTTGAAAACTTAATCAACAAGAAAGAGAAAAATATTGATGATTACATAGCAATTATGAATACTGAAAATAGGGGATGGCGTGGAGATAAGAAATAGTTACCAATGACATGCGTCTCAATGCACCCAATCAAAGCTTTAGACCCTTCAGAATTTAAACGCATGTTCAGCCTTAGAAGGACGCTTGTGAGAGGATGACAGATATTGATAATGTGATATGCATGCCTCTATCTTTTAAATGAACGGTTCAAATATTCTTAGATAGATTCTGATGCAATTTTCCTTCTAACTTCTAAAGAATTGTTGATCAGATGTTCACAAAGAAAACATAAAATTATGAGGGTTAATGGATATATAAATAAAACTCCTATTCTGGACATAATTTCATGCTGAGATGTTTCAGAATGAAATTAAACCTATCTTCAGAAAGTGGTTTAGTAAAGACATCAGCCCATTGATGGTATGTGTCAATAAATTTTAAGGAAATGATTCCTTTCTTAATATAGTCTCTAATAAAGTGATGTTTTATTTCTATATGCTTAGCCCTAGAATGCAAAATAGAATTCCTAGATAAACATATTGCAGAAGTATTATCACAGAATATAGGAATGTTACTCTCAAATATGTTGAAGTCTTCAAGCTGACTCTTCATCCAGAGCATATGTGTGCTGCATCTAGCAGTTGCTATGTATTCAGCTTCATCTATTGACAAAGCAATTGTGGATTGCCACTTGCTGGTCCATGAGATCAGATTTTCTCCCAGAAATTGGCAGCTTCCAGAAGTGC
Source organism: Vicia faba (assembly GCA_948472305.1). NCBI lineage: Eukaryota > Viridiplantae > Streptophyta > Magnoliopsida > Fabales > Fabaceae > Vicia > Vicia faba. Next base: position 205,977,835 of record OX451737.1, on the reverse strand, counting down.
TTTTTCTTTCTACTTTGTCTCCAGCGATGTCAGCATCACAGTACCTTACTAAATTGTATTCACTGGTTTTTCTATAAAACAAACCAAGATTAGTAGTACCTTTAAGATAATTGAAAATTCTCTTAACAGTTGTTAAGTGAGATTCTCTAGGATCTGATTGGAATCTGGCACATAAACATACACTGTATAGAATGTCAAGTCTTGAAGTTGTAAGATATAAGAGAGAACCAATCATACCTTTGTAGATCTTACCTTTTTACTTACCTCTTCCTTTTCTAGAATGCATGTGGGATGCATTGGAGTCTTAGATGGCTTACACTCTGATAAGTCAAATTTCTTCAGAAGTTCTTTGACATATTTTCTTTGGTGTATGTAGGTTCCTTCTGGAGTTTGATTGATCTGAATTCCCAGAAAGAATTTGAGTTCTCCCATCAAGCTCATTTCAAACTCTTCCAGCATAAACTTAACAAATTCTCTTCCCAGAGAAGCTTTAGTAGATCCAAAAATTATATCATCTACAGAAATTTGACAAACTAAAATGCCATTCTTAAATGACTTACAGAATAAGGTTGTGTCCACTTTCCCTTTGGTGAATTCCTTTTCAAACAGAAAGTTACTTAGTCTTTCATATCAAGCTCTAGGAGCTTGTTTCAGACCATATTGTGATTTCTTTAGTTTGAAAACATATTCTGGATGTTTGGAATTTTCAAACCCATGGGGTTGGTGCACATAAACTTATTCAACAATGTATCCATTTAAGAATGCACTTTTGACATCCATCTGATAGAGAGTGATGCCATTATTTGTAGCGAAAGAAATTAAGAGTCTGATAGATTCTAACTTGGTGACTGGAGAAAAGGTTTATGTATAGTCTATCCCCTCTTGCTGACTATAACCTTGCGCAACCAGTCGTGCCTTATTTCTGATGACTTCTCCTTGTTCATTTAGTTTGTTTCTGAATACCCATTTTGTTCCAATAACGTTGAACCCTTTTGGTTTGGGAACTAGATCCCATACGTCATTTCTGGTGAATTAATTTAATTCCTCCTGCATATCCAGTATCCAGTCGTTGTCCAGAAGAGCTTCATCAATGGTGGTTGGCTCAATTAGAAATACCAATCCCATGAGATATTCTTCAGAATTTCTGAATACGGATCTTGTTCTGATTGGATCTTCCTTCTTTCCTAGAATTTTGTCTTCAGGATGAGCTAGGCTACTTCTGGATAGTCTTTTCTGGAGAGGTACTTCAAATGTTGCTGTAGTGTTTGTGATATTTCCTTCTGATGTTGTTTGTGAGTCTTTGTTGGGAACTTCTGATGTATTGCCTTCAGTACCTATGAACTGAACTTCTATATCTGCAAGAGATTCATTTTGCTTTGACTTTTGAGAGCCAAGCTTGTCATCAAATCTAACACTATTTAACTCTTCTACAATATGTGTTTTTATGTTGTATACTCTATAGCCTCTTGAGCGTTTAGAGTATCCTAACATAATACCATTCTGTGCTTTAGAGTCAAACTTTTTCAGATGCTCTTTGGTGTTAAGCATAAAACAAATACATCCAAATGGATGGAAATATATGGAGTCTTGTCCAGAATAGATCTTATGGAGATTATATTCTGAATGTAACACGCTGTGTTAATTGCTTCTGCCCAGAATTTCTTAAAAATGTTAGTCTCGTTGATCATGGTTCTGGCCATTTCTTGTAAAGTTATTTTCTTTTGTTCTACAACTCCATTTTGTTGGGGAGTTCTAGGACAAGAGAAGTCATGAGAGATGCCATTCTCATTAAAAAATATTTAAAATTTTTTGTTTTCAAATTCTCCACCATGATCACTTCTGACTTTGACAATTCTAAGATCTTTCTCATTTTGGACTTGGTTACAGAAAGCAACGAACATCTAGTGTGACTCGTCCTTATGTCTTAAGAACTTTACCCATGTCCATCTGCTATAGTCATCTATGATCACTAACTGATACTTCTTGCCACTAATGGATGCAGTTTTCACTGGTCCAAATAGATCTATATGCAGAAGTTCTATTGGTCTAGAGGTAGAAATAACATTTTTTGATTTAAAAGGAGGTTTTGCAAACTTTATTTTCTGACATGCTTCACACAGAGCATTTAAGCTGAACTTCATATTAGGAAGTCCTCTAACCAGATTGAGTTTGTTAATCTGAGATATTCTTCTCATACTAACATGCCCCAATCTTCTATGCCAGACCCATTGCTCGTTGTTAACAGACAGTAGGAATTTTACGTTCTGACTTTTTAGTTCAGAAATTTTTATTTTGTAAATGTTGTTCTTTCTCTTTCCATTAAATAGATATATCCATCTTTCTGACTAACAGCTTTACAGGAATTTTGATTAAAGATTATATCATAACCGATATCACTTAATTGACTTATGGATAACAAGTTATACATTAATCTATCAACTAACAGAACATTATTAACAGAAGGGAGGTTACCGTTACCGATAGTTCCAGAGCCAATGATCTTCCCTTTCTGATTGCCTCCAAAACCTACGTAGCCTCCATATTTAAGTTCCAGGCTTTGGAACATATGCTTTCTTCCTGTCATGTGTCGAGAGCATCCAGAGTCCAGGTACCATGATTGGTGTTTTAGTCTTACTGTCAAAGATATCTGCTACATATATAATTTTATCCTTAGGTACCCATATCTTTTTGGGTCCTTGTTTTTTAGTGTTACCAAAATTCTGTTTGAATTTTGGTTTAGCATAAAAATCTATACTGGTATATTTTAAGTCATGTGTGTGCCCATAGGTGAAGTGAGATTTTAAAGGAGTGTGCTTAATAACTAAATCATTGACTTTCTTAGGTTGGGATACTTTACCTTTGTATCCTATACCTTTTCTGCCATTTCTGCTAACTCCATAGATCATTGAAGCAATCTTGCTTCTATCTATGTTTTTAGCAAGGAACTTCTAAAATCTATGATCATATTCCTTTATGATCTTATCAGAATTACTCGGAACCTCTTAGATAGTTTCCTTCTGAGTGTTTTGTAAATCGTTTTCAAGTTTTGAAATTATTTCTTTTACCTCAGAATTTTCTAGTCTCAGATTATCAGTTTCTTCAGAGTCAGAAACTAGATCCTTTTTCAGGTTCTTGAATTTGACTCGAAGCTGCCAATATCTTTCAAGAATTTCACTTATAATTTCTCCTAATTCAACTTTAGTAAAGTTTACAGTAAAGTCAGGAAATACCTCTTCAGTGTCTGATTCTGATTCTGACTCAAATGATTCAGTATCTTCTGTCACGTTGGCCATAAGAGCAATGTTGGCTCTTTCATATTCTGATTCTGTGTCTGCGTTAAAAGTATCTGAGTCATCCCATGTTACCATGAGACTTTTCTTCTTCTCCTTGAAGGACTTCTTTTTGGGTTTCTCCTTATGAAGCCTTGGACAATTTCTTTTGTAGTGCCCTTGTTCATTGCACTCGTAGCATACAATGTCCCTATTGCTTGACTTTCTGTGTCCAGAAGATGATTCAGACTTTGTGTCCAAAAGATGATTCAGACTTTCTCTATCCAGAAGATGATTCATTCTGATTCCATGTTCTTCTGGAATTTCTGAACTTCCTTTGCCTATGCTTCCACAGTCGATTGACTCTTCTAGAGAGAAGAGACAATTCGTCTTCTTCTGATGAGGATCCACCATAGGTTTCTTCCATAGCCTGCAAGACTTTAGAATCATATTTTTTGTTAGATTTAAGAGTTAAAGGCTTACCTTTCTTCTGGGGCTCATCATCTTCTAACTCTATCTCATCACTTCTGAGAGAGCTGACAAGTTCTTCTAGAGATATCTTGTTAAGATCTTTTGCCAGTTTAAGAGTAGTGACCATGGGCCTCCATTTCTTTGGTAAACTTCTGATGATGTTCTTTACATGATCAGCAGTTGAATACCCTTTGTCCAGAACTTTCAGCCCAACAACCTGAATTTGGAATCTTGAGAACATTGCTTCAATGGTTTCACTTTCTTCCATCTTGAAGGCTTCATACTTCTGAATGAGCACAAGGGCTTTGGTTTCTTTTACTTTCATGTTGCCTTCATGCATCATTCTCATAGAATCAAACATGTTCTTAGCTATCTCTCTGTTTATGATCTTCTCATACTCTGAATATGAGATGGCACTTAAGAGAATAGTTTTGGCCTTGTGATAATTTCTGAAGTCACGCTTTTGATGATCATACATTCTTTTTCTATCAATCTTCTGACCACTTCCATCCACAGGATGCATTTACCCATCAATTACCATATCCCAGAGATCAGCATTATGAGCTAGAAATAAGCTTCCAATTTTGTCTTTCCAGTAGTCAAAGTTCTCTCCATCAAAGATTGGAGGTTTGCCGCTGATTCTGTCTTTCTCATCATGGTAGTCATTGCTGATGTTCTGACTTGGTCACACCGTAGTGTTTTTCTTAGCTTGGATCTTTTACTGACACAATTAAGTGCTTGAACTCAGAACCAGGCGCTCTGATGCCAATTGAAGAATTGAAAAACACAAGAAGGGGGGTTGAATTGGAATCTTAAAAATCAAAAGAAATAACACGATGATTTTTATCATGGTTCGTTTGAACTCAAACTACTCCAGTCCACCCGCCAAGGTGATTCACCTCTCTCCAACGAGGTCTTAATTCACTAATCAAACTTAATTACAAATCTACTTTGACTACTGGCAAAGTCTTCTTGAGTATAACCACAACCGATTTATCTCAAGGAATTGCACTAAACAAAGTATGAATAAAGCAGTGTACAATATGTTTTTCTTTACAAAAATAGTATCACGGACTTGTGATGTATTACACAGTTTAAAGATTAGTATGAATGAGGAGTAGTAGCGTTGAAGTATTGTGAATTGTAGTGTGTAAATCATAAACGATTTATCCCTATCCCTTTTTTAAATAGGCGCAACAATCTTGAGTATTTGGAAACTTGATAAATGTCATTTAATGCGCTTTCCTCAAATAAAAGATCCTTGTCTGTTTGTAGCTGTTGCATTTGATATTGCTTTGATGAATTGTAATGCTTCAGAACATTAAGGAATTAGTTTGCTGCTTGCTTCAGAACTTTGGAACGTCAGAGTCATAAGGTCCTATTTGCAGCGTTAGACTTTCTTTCAGAGTTAAAACATATTTCTCTTAGCGCAACTTCTGATCTTCATTCATCAGAACTTTCTGAGAATAGTCTACGTTCACAGCGGGAACATCCTTGTAGCTTATCTTCTGATCTACTTCCATTAGAACTTCTCTACAAAACAGAATATAATTTTAGAGTCCATAATTGTTCTTTGTGTTTGTTATCATCAAAATCTTACGAGGGTTGCAGAATCAAGCTATGTTCTAACAGTCTCGTCATTATGGGAGATAGTTCGTTGTTGAGATTTTTTTACTTCGATGAATGATAGTCTCGTCATTATGGGAGATAGTTTGTTGTTGAGATTTTGTTACTCTGATGAATGGTAGTCTCGTCATTATGGGAGATAGTTCATTGTTGATATTTTTTTACTCCAATCAATGCTAGTCTCGTCATTATGGGAGATAATCCGTTGTTGAGATTTTGTTACTCCGATGAATGGTAGTCTCGTCATTATGGGAGATAGTTCATTGTTGAGATTTTGTTACTCCGATGAATGGTAGTATCTTCATTATGGGAGATAGTTTGTTATTGAGATTTTGTTACTCCGATGAATGGTAGTCTCGTCATTATGGGAGATAGTTCGTTGTTGAGACTCATTTTGCTCTGAAGAGTTTGTTTGTTTCCAATTATGAGTACCGACACTGGTCATTTGTGACTTACTCTCATATTGATAATTGCTGGTATTATCCTACCACTTCTTTCCCCATGTGGGTCAACATTACCTCTTTTACTATCTTCTTAGTGAGTGGATAGTTTATGGTTATCTGTCGATCACTCTTATCCTTTCTTTCTCTCCATAATGTTTGAGTTGATGTTACTTTGTCTCCTCCTTTGGATTTACCCCAAATACAATCGAGTCTTCTGTTTACCAGTGATTTATTTTCTGGTCTAATTTTCTTTTGATCTTTTATTTTCTTTTTCCCCAGTGGTGTCCCGTGTCACCTTTGGATCTGTTTATTTACATGAACAATCATATGCATTGTATGGCATCTTAGGACCAAAAATAAGGTTTGTTTTATATTTAAGTATCTTCAATCACGTCGACACGAAGATTTTAACCTTTCGTATCTCTAGATATAAGATACTTAAATAAGGGTAGCTGTTGTACCCCAATTTTCCCCCCAAAGATTCCTCTATCATCTCATATCAAATCAATCACAACAAGATCACACTAGGGTTTGGTTCTTCTCCCTATCTTTAGGTTTGCTCATGGTGAATCACCAAAAACCTTGATTTATATATTGTGATCATTTATGTTTTGTATTGATTAACTTTTAACTAATAAATACAATGAATGTTTTCTCTAATTGATGATATTATAGGTAAGGGCATAACACATTTCATCAGGTTGGTTCATAGGTTCATGAGTTTATTTCCATGCCTTCTTCAACAAAGTTTCATTGAGATTCAATATTCATCATTGAAGATGCTTTGAAGTAATATCATGACAAGATCTACTATGATTTATCATGCCTCAATTTTTCAAATAAAATCAAAAGATGCAAAAGTTGATTGAAGAAGTTTGACCTAATTGGACAAGTTCTTGATTTCTTGGTCACGAGTGCACAACTCTCTCAAGTCTTAATATTTTGAGATGGTTTTTATTGTTATGGGTTATTATTATCATCCACAACAACTTCTATTCATATGGAAAGAGTTATTGTGCAAGGAATATTTTCAAAACTGAAAGGGTTTTCCAAGTCATTTTGGTTCTATAGGAGCTAGGGTTTTGAACTTCTAAGGGCTATATCTTGCTCATATTTTGGTATTTTTATGTGATTCCAAATACATGCTTCTTTGTAAAGAGTTATCAAACAATCACTTCAAAAGTTTAGAGAAAATTTTATGTTGAAGATGCCTAATGATGAAGACTGATTACAAGCCCCCTAGATAGGCCATCAAATTCCCTTATGTGACTTCAAAAGATTATAACTTGGTAAATTTTTATCTCCTTGAGCCCATTATTTTTCCATAATGATCTTAAGGATGTGAACTTAAACTCTTATTTTATGTTCAAAACTTGAAAGTAGATGGAAGATGCCCTAAGAATGCAAAAGATTATAGGTCATCTCATGAATTTTCACCAACTTCACAAGGCCATAACTTTTTCAACGCGTGTTATTTTTGAGTGAATATGGTTTCATAATACTCTTTAAGGAATACACTTAAAGCTAGCATCAATGATCAAAGCTTAATTTTAAAGAAAGGCCTTGTTTGGATTCAAAACATTATAGATAAATTTTGAAGAAAAACTTAGAATTTTTCTAAGTAAAAAAAGTCAGCATCTTTTTCTCAACTTTGACTCATCACAACTTTTAGCTCAAGCATCCATTTGATTCCATTAATTTAACATTGTAAATATTGTAACCTTATCTTTCAAATGCTTCAAGAATCATGCCCTAAGACCCCTTGAGCTATGAACACCATGGATTCAAAGATGGTACCTTGAAACTGAAGTTTTCTCCAAAGTCAGAATTTGAAATCCATAATCCAACTCCTAAACACCAAATTAGCGTGCTTTTTTATCTAAACATGTTTAGCCAACTTGCAAAAGTGGATTAGAGCCTTGAAACGCAAAGTTTGAGTAAGTTTTGATGCTAAGCAAGTCACATGTTTTTCATTTTTGGGCTTCACTCATTTTCCCTCCAAACCTCATTATTTCTCCCAATTCTTTTCACCATTCACTCTTCTATAAATAGAGGGATATATTGCATTCATTTCCTCAAGCTTGAACAACCATAATAACCCTGCCCAACTCTTTCCTTAACCCATATTTCTGCAACTTCGAATTTGGTTTTACAGCCTTCTTCAATCCATTTTCTTTGTCAATTCTTCATCCTTGAACTTCACTGAAACTAACAGAAGAAGAAACAAGCCCTAAAGAATCCTAAACAATGCTAGCCAAGTCATGTTTCAGAGCTCTGAATTTGAACTTTAATAGGTAGATTCCTTCATCAATTCTCTCAAAATTTGTTACCACAATGAAGCTCTCATTATTTTGATACTATTCGCATCATTTGTTTTCAACCGAAAGTAATTTTTTATCATGAATTTTCAAATCCCTATTCAACTTTTTTCTTCTGGTTTTCTTCAAATCAACTGAGCTACAACTTATATAAATTTTTCGCGAGGGTACAGATGTCTTCGTCTTGATGAGACGAAGAGAATGGCATTAGTCTGAACCTCTAACTTTATAGTTTGAGGAACCTGGTTTTGAGGTTGGCTGGAGGTTGAAGATGACCACGCTGGCGTCTTCAACCAATGAGAATTTGCCACGCATTTTTTTAATGTTTTAAATATTTAATCCAATGGTTTATTCACCAATGACCATGATATGCACAGCGCGCCATATCCCTTGTATCTAATTACTAATGCATTTTGCATTGATCTAATGGTCTATATTTTTTTGGTTTATTTTTATTTTCTGATTTTTATATTTTAATTGATTTAAACTTCAAAAATTCATAAAAAATTCATTTCTGACTCAAAAAATCTGAAAAAAATTCTTAAAAATACTTTGAATTATTTATGACTTTTTGAATAATTTTTTAAAATTTTATTTTAAAGTTTGATATTTTTCATAATTTTTTGTATTTTTTGCCTTATTTTAATTGTTTTAAAAATACTTCTTGGCATTTTAAGATTCTAAAAAATTTCATCAATATCATTTTCTTTATTTCTGACTTTCTGAAGAAAAAAATTTAGAATTTTATTTGGCTTCCACTATTTTTTTATATCTTTTTTTCACCTATTTGAGTGATTTTAATTAGTTTAAAAATAATTTTCTATTTTAAAAAATTACCAAAAAATTTATAAAAATATTTGTTGCCATTTCTGATTTTTCTATGATCTTACTAAATTTTTCTTTGCTACTTTGAATATGGTTTGCCATTTTACCTTTTATTTTCATTTTAAAAACAATTTAAAAGTCATTTTTCTTTTTATTTTATTCATTAAATGCTATTTATTTTTTTATATATTCTGGCCATGTGTTTTGTTGATCAAAAACTTCATTAACATCATTGGATCTTGGATGTTGAGTTCAACTCCACCAAAATGGATGAATGATTTTAATGATAGTTTTGATCAAAGTTTTTTATTCAAATATATCCCCTCCTTCTTCATCTTATCCTCTTCTCTTTTGTGCTACATATTGTTAGAGGATGATATACATATCATCACTTCAAACATATGGCATATAGATTGCTATTGATCGGCCTCAAAATCGATGCGACTTCTACATAAGTCCATTTACGATTGCTTAACATAGCGCTAAATTTTATCCCGATTTGAGAAATGATCATTTGTGGCCCAAACCTATGTTTGCAAGCCCAAGTATGTTTAATTTGAAACCTTTGATCCAATAACCTTGAGGTCATTGTTAGGGTGATTTGTTCTTATCAATCCTCTAATGAATCTTCATAAATTTTGGAACTAAGTGAATCATTTAAACATCGTTGATCATTTATTGTTGCCTTGAGATTTTGAAATGAATGATATAATTGACAAAAAGAAAATGAAACTTGTTATTGAGAGGCTTCAATTTTATCAATCTTCTAATAAGTTTTCAAATGCAAGTTTCAAGATGGTCATTCAACTAACCTCTAATTTCTAACAATTTACTTTATTTTTTGCTTTTACTTTATGCTTTTTACTTTAAGCACAATTATTTAGCATTTTCATTTTCTGCTATTTTCATCTTTGCTCATTTGAATATTTATCTTTATGTCATTTTTATTTTTCTCATTTGAGCTTTGCATTTTTTTTGAAGATACCTAATAATCAACTTGAATCATAAAAAACTTTAATGTTACTTGGACTATTTGATTACTATCCTTGGCATTTTGGAGTTATGGACTTCTTGGACTTAGTATTAGAGACTTTGACCTACCTTGAAACCTTGTGACTTCTATTGCAATTTTGTCTGGAGTTCTTGGGGTTTACCCTAAGACATTGGGTTATTTGTTTTCTTTGTGTGCAGAGTATTTTGATTATGTGCTTTGTCTATGATTGGGAATTCATTTGTATACAGCCGTTACTCTGCCCAATTTTTGTGAAGACTTAATGCCTTTGAAGCTTGATTTTTTAAGAGGTTTTATCATCTTTGCTTGTTTGGTTTCAAATCTAAAGGATGGGAATTCTACATTGACTCATTGTGTCAAGTGTTGGCTTCTTGTTGGTTCGATGGTTCTTTTCCCTAGCTTTTACCTTATGCTTTAGGATAGTCCCTTCATCTCCTCCCATCTTCTTTAATTTGAAAAATATTCTCCCTCATTTTCAAAACTATTCTTATTTTCCAAACTTGAACCACTTTCATAATAAACTTGGACTTAGGTCTATGCATTTTCAAAAATCTTTTCTTAATAAAACTTTAAACAATTTAATCATACTTTGACATTTTTTGTGAGAAGACTAAAAGTCAATCCATCTCAGTCAAACCATTTTTGCCATTTTGGATTTTTTTACTTTAAAATTTCCTCAAAAGATTAGACTCTTGTCAAATCCCTATAGTGATGCGAACTACTATACTTCTATGATATGTAGTTAAGTGAGATATTTTCTACTTGGGTGTTGAGTGAGGCTTTGTTGAATTTAAAATCCAAGCCATATCTTCAAGATTGAGATGACGCAAATTCTCCTTTCTCATAATCGTGGGTAGTAAGTATATTTTCCACTCGGATACGATGATGATGTCTCATCTATTAAAATTAACCAACACGTTTGTGTTTTAAAATTTTTAAAGGTGAAGATCCTCTATTGCACAGATGGTGATACGTAGGCACTAAAGGTTCGCAACTGCGGAGGGTGAAATTTTTTTAATTAAATACTTTTTTTCTCATCCCCACAATCTATTTTTATACAACTTTTATAGCCAAAATACACAAATTTTCAAAGAGGTTCCTGCGGAGTACCGTAGATGTTTAGGGTGCTAATACCTTTCCTTTACATAACCAACCTCGGAACTTAGATTCTCTCCCCCTTTTTTGGGTTATTCGCTCTTTTCCCATTCCTTTGGAAACAATAAATCATGGTGGCGGTTTTTAATTTGATATGTGCGAGTTAAGTCAATCCAATGGCTTAGTCTCAACATTTCTACAACTACAAGCATCTTCCAGCAATTCACCTCCATATCCATGATGGATAGCTTGACATGATCATCTTCCCCAATTGGTCCCCTAGTAGATAAGGAAGTTTGATCATTTCCCCAACAAACAGTGCAAACTCTTCAACACAGCCTATAAATTTCCAATTCCCATCAGATATTATTTCCTCAATGCAGTCTACATGATTTAATTCCTCGACTGAATTCTCTTCTCTAGTCAGATGTCATTCAACATTGTCCTCCTCGGAATCTGAAACCTGGTCAAATAGCACATCAGAGGAATATTTATCTCTTTTATCCCCCGTCAGGGTACATAAGAATAAAATCCTTCAATAAAAAGAACGATGAACGACTGACTCTCCTTAAATGCTTATATCCCCAAGCAAAAGTCAAAGATCCCCAGCGGAGTGTCCTTAAACAGAAAGCGGGAATCTCCAATATATTCGTTCTAAACAAAATTGAAGAATTACTTTCTTCATCCCCAGCAACGGTCATGGATTTATTTTCCCCTAGCTACACATTGTTACATGGAGCTACCGATACACTCCAACGACATATTGCATCTATATATCATTTACAAAATATCATAACATATGCATACGAACGCATATACTATTCTCATTTATTTTGAGAGCATCACTACAAAGTACATCACGCATCATGACATTTCATAGAACTAACTTTGTCTTTTTAGGTTAGTTCCCGAATAGATAGATATTGTCAACAGTTTATCACCTTTTAGATACAATCAGACAGTGATTCATTCTGATAAACACATCTTTCAAATACAATTAGTCGAAGATTCACTTCTAGATACAATTCAAATACGATTGAGATATAGATTCATTCCGATACTCATTCCAGTATATCTTCTGGGTACAGTATGCCATAGACTCATTCCAATACATTATTCATATACAGTCGGGCGAAGACTCATTCTGATCCACTTCTGGATACAATCGGGTGTAGACTCATTCCAATACATTGTTCAGATATAGTCAGGCGAAGACTCATTCTAATCCTCTTATAGATACAACCAAGACATAGACTCATTCTAGAACATCATTCAGATACGATCGAGACATAAGATTCATTCTGACACTCCCCATCACGTCTTCTAGATACAATCGGACACAAACTCATTCTAGTATGCTTTTTCAGATACAGTTGGGCATAGACTCATTTTGATACTCCTATCAACATTTACCTTGAATGGCATCTATAAGCCCATCTCCGACGACACTCTATCACATATTTTAATGGCATATTTAATCCCGTTCAGTAAGTACAATCAACCAACAGTTTTACTTCATGCACATGTGAGTACAAATTTCTGGGCACTTAAGTATCCAATCATCTTCCATCTTCAGATCACGAAGGGCAGGCATGCCAATCTAACTCTTCAGGTTTAAGAAGATTGAACAGGGGAAGTTGTTGTACCCCCAAATACTTCCCTCCTATTTTCAAGACAAATTAATTCAAGACACATCCTCATGCTCATGAAGGTCTCAATTTCTCAAGACTTATCAAAGATTAATCAGATGGACTATCCTCCTAAGCAATTGACCTACAACTAGGGTTTTGCTTCTCTCAAAGGAAATTGAGTTTCTAATACCTCAAATGGATTTCATGGTTTCTCACATGCTTCAAAAAATCCCCATACCAAATTTCAAGCATTACATCACAAGTTTGCTCAGTCAATTAGCCAAATGATTGAAAATCAACTATATTGTACAAAAAGTCAACTTTGACCAATCTATAGTCAAACTTCTTGATTTTTGGTCAAAATCAACATTTTAAAGTCACATTCATCATTTGATCAATGGTTAACCATGATTCATCAAGAAAACTAAAGATTCATCAAAAGCCAAAAGTTACTAAATTAGAGTTTTCTTAAGGAAAAGTCAACTGAACTTTGACCAAGCATAACTTTCACATATTTCATCAGAAATTCCTCATCAAAGCTAATTTTGAAGGAAATTCAATTCTCTACAACTTTGTATCTCTAAGCTAAAAGCCAAAAATGCTTCATTTTAGAGATATAAGCCAAAACATTACAGGTCTTTTTAAAAGTCAACAAAAAGATATTTTTTGCCAAAGCAATTTACATAAAGATAAAGGCCTCAAATGAAAAAGTGACCAACATGAGAGTTGTAGGAGACATCTTTAAGTTTCCAAAAAGTACAAGATCAAGATCATCTTCATATTAAAAAAATTGAGAGAGTTATTATTGGTGCAAATTGAGCAATTTTGAGAAAATACATGAAGTTCAAATTGAGCAAACTTGAATTTTTGGGCTAATGGGCCTAAGTTTTTAGGTTCAAAAGTGTTCATGACCTCATATTAGACCTCTAAATCCATTCATATTAGACCATCCATCCATTCATATTAGACCTCTAAATCCATTCAAAATAAATCAAATAAAATATAAACTAATGGATTAAGGCACAAGGCTTTTCTTTTGGATTGGATTTGAAGCCCAAAACGCTCACAACCAGCTAGTAAAACCGGGTGAGGCTGATTGGCACAAGATTGAGCTTAAAAAAGAAAGTTTTCATGTAAAATTCAAATAAAATCTCTTCACCATGAAATACAAAGATTCATCTCACTTTTGTTGACCTAATCCAAGCACTATAAATACACAACACATTCAAACCTCAAAAAACACGCAAGGCTTCCCCAAGAACAAACCCTAAAAATATCAAATTTTTCAAGAACTAGGGAAAACTCAAACCCTTGTCTCCATCATTTATCAATCGATTTCAAGCATTCCATCAGCCTCCTGTGGTTCCCAGGAGTTCATCCCAACCATCAATCAAGCTCGAAGCACGCTAGAACTCTCTCCCTCAACATCACCAGTTTGGTAACCTTCTCTAATCTCAAACTTTTTATATACGCATTGTTGAATGATTTGATGCACTCATACATGTTCATAATGATATTTGGATCAATTTAGAACCTTTTTTATGAGGTTTTATGCATGGGTGAAGGTTTGCCATTGTTAGGGAAAAGCTTCGTTTAAGATTCATTTTTGTGCGACATGCATTTTCAGACCAAAGTAGCCATGCCATTGAACTCACAACATGCAATTAGTGGATCTGAGTTATTAGATCCTTCATTTTCATCCGCTTTTGCAGTATTTGAAATTTTCCTCACTAGAGAAGATGAAGTTGACCACCCTCCATGGTGGTTTGACTATCCTGACTCCGGTGACCTAGGCGTGGCGTTCTCCCATTGATCCATTCAAAACCCCAGACCCCACACCAAGCACACGTGTTTGTTTTATTCAGTTTATGATTTAATTTCATTATTTGTTTATTGATGGTAGTAATATGAATGTGTAACAACAATTGGCCTAGTGGTAAGTTATACGTTTGGCATAGTAAAGGGCGTGGGTTCGAGCCAGCCTTTTGTCAAAATTATTTCTTTTCTAGGATTTATAAAGCAGGTTCATCATATAGTGATTGGTTTTCATTCTTAAAAAGAAACAACACCATGGCGCAATGGATAGAAGGGCATACTGGTGAAGAGAAGGGCGTGGGTTCAACTCCTACCCCATCCATTTTGTTTCCTTATTTTCTAAACCTAGTTTTTTTATTCTATTTTACTAATTACTTTTAATTAACCATTTAAAAAACCATTAATCATAATCTAATTAGTTTTAGGGTTAGTTGGCCAAATAATTTTCCATAATTAATTAGACTTTTTTATTAATTAAAATGAATTAGACATTAGGATTTCTAATTAGTAATTAGTGTTTTTGACTTTTTAATTAACTTAATTAGGTTAGAATTAAGTAGTTAATTATGTAAGTCTCAGAGTGCCTAAGAGGGGGGGGGGGGGGGGTGAATTAGGTCTTATAAAATTTATTCGGTTTTATGAGAATGCTTGGTAGTAATTTTTGGTTAAGTCTTTTAAGGTTTTTGATTATATCTTTATCTTTTCCTGATTATGGTGATGAAAGCGATAAATGCGGAAAAGTAAAGAACACGGTGATATATCCTGGTTCCCCTCACAATCCGAGAGTACTCCAGTCCCCTTTCCAACACGAAAGAGATTTCACTATAGTTAGAATGATTGTACAGCCTATGCTTACTATCTAACCTATAGGGTGATCAAAGGTTCTTAACACCTTTAAGACCAAACAAGCACTAATGTGAATGAAGAACAATCCTCTTCAAATCACACCACTTACTTCCAACAATCCTGGATAGTAAGGGAAGATCTTTAACTAATACAATGATTTAGTTTGAAGTATATGGAGAGCTTTATCAATCTTCAATTGATCTTCTTCTTCAAGATAAAAACAATTCTCAACAATGTATATAAATGTTCACAATGTATGAATGAAACTTGTAATGATAATGAAAGTGTATATGGCAAGTTTCACAAAATTATGAACACATGAAAGTATAATTTCAAATGTGAGTAAATGAGAAAATTGTTAATGAAGAAGTATATTTGTTAATTTGAAAATTGAAGTATTGAACATTGTTTGAAAATAAGAAAATCTGCATTTTATAAAGTTACAAGAACCTCTTCATTCATGCCAATTCATATGAAAAGTTGCAATGCATTCATGAAAAGATACCACTTGAAAAATGTTCAAAAAACAAAGTAAAAGCTGCATTGGTTCGCTAGGAACCGGTTCCGACACTGACAGAACCCGGTTCTTAGTGAACGTTATAAGTTGGAATTCAAATTTATCACGCAGGAACCGGTTCCCCTATTGGTACAACCCGGTTCCTGGTACAAAAACCAGGGACATGTTTTTTGAGAAAAGCTAGAACCCGGTTCCCTGTTAGGGAGGAACCGGTTCCTAAAGGTTTATTTTCAAAAATACTTTTTGAAAGATATTTCAAACAAAGTTTTTCTTGATGTTAAAGTTATGGAATATGTATATGTTGATGAATGCATATTGTGAACATCTATATTCAAGATTTTAAGAATTATTTATACCATATTGACATTTGATGATTTCTTCAATAATTCTTCAATAATCTTCAAGACTTTTATTTGATGTTGATAAGCTTTTTGCACATCCTTTGAAAGTTGATGTCCATGTTGTCTTCATCAAAATACATGCTTTAAATATGACTTGAGAAGCTTGTAATTACATTCTCCCCCTTTTTGATGATGACAACCAAGTCTTGAAAATGATTTCTTGAAATGTTCATGTTGTTTTGTGTAGCAAACATGTTGAGCAAATGCAAGGCTCCCCCTAAATTGTATGCTCCCCCTAAGTCCATGATTCTTTGAATTTTCGAGAGAGTTTGATATTTATTTGGGCCTGCAATTTCTTGAAACAAAACAACACACATGCATACTCTTCTCCCCCTTTGTTAACATAAAAAAGGATGGGAAAAAGAGTTAAATAGATACATATAAAAATTAAGACGTGTATCTTAAGAGAAACATTAGATATCACCTTCATCCAAAATACCAAGTTCTCTTTGGATTTTGAAGAAAGGTTCTCGAGCAAGCGGTTTAGTGAAGATATCTACGAGTTGGTTATGAGTATCCACAAAAGTGACTTCGACATCTCCTTTAAGTACATGATCACGGAGAAAATGATGTCGAATATCTATATGTTTGGTTCTTGAATGCATGACCGGATTCTTTGTAATATTGATAGCACTTGTATTGTCGCATCGAAGAGGAATGCATCCGAGATCAAGTCCGTAATCACGGAGTTGTTGCTTGAGCCAAAGAATTTGTGCACAACAACTACCCGCTGCTATGTATTCTGCTTTGGCCGTGCTAAGAGCAACACATGCTTGCTTTTTGCAAGCCCATGATACTAATGCATTTCCAATAATGTGACAAGTACCACTTGTGCTTTTACGATCAGTTTTACAACCTGCATAATCCGCGTCAGAATAACCAATTAAAGTGCAAGTACTACCTTTTGGATACCATAGGCCGACATTGATTGTTCCTTTAAGATACTTCATGATCCTTTTAACTGCCATGAGGTGTGATTCCTTTGGATTTGCTTGAAAGCGAGCGCAAAGACAAACACTAAACATGATGTCAGGATGGCTTGCCGTCAAGTATAATAAAGAACCAATCATACCTCTGTACTTTGTAATATCAATTGGAGTACCGGATTCATCTTGATCAACATATGTACCGGAGCCCATTGGAGTATTCATTGCTTTACAATTGTCCATATCAAACTTTTTCAATAATTCTTTGCAGTACTTAGATTGGTTGATGAAGATTCCATCTTCTAGTTGCTTGATTTGTAGTCCAAGAAAGTAGTTCATCTTTCCCATCATAGACATCTCGAATTCTCCTTGCATCATCAATGAGAATTCCTCACACATTTCTTTGTTAGCCGATCCAAAAATGATATCATCAACATAGACTTGAACCAATAAAGTGTTACTTTGGATTTTCTTAATGAACAAGGTTTTATCAACCTTACCCTTTTCGAAACCTTTTTCACACAAAAAATTGCTAAGTCTATCATACCATGCTCTTGGTGCTTGCTTTAAGCCATAAAGAGCCTTTCTCAACTTAAAGACATGTGTAGGATGTTTGAAGTCTTCAAATCCCGGGGGTTGTTTGACATAGACTTCTTCATTGATGTATCCATTCAAGAATGCGCTTTTGACGTCCATTTGAAAAAGCTGAAAATTTAATGAACAAGCATAAGCAAGTAAAAGACGTATAGCTTCTAACCTTGCAACCGGAGCAAATGTTTCTTCAAAGTCGATTCCTTCCTCTTGATTGTAACCTTGGGCAACCAACCTTGCTTTGTTTCGAACAATTAGACCATTCTCATCAAGTTTGTTCTTAAACACCCATCGGGTACCTATGATGTGTTTACCACTTGGTCTAGGAACAAGTTCGCAAACTTGATTTCTCTCGAATTGATTTAATTCTTCTTGCATAGCAATAATCCATTGATCATCTCCTAAGGCTTCATCAACTTTGGTAGGTTCAATTTGAGAAACAAACGCCATGTTTAAGCAAGCATCTTTTAAATTCAATCTTGTTGATACTCCTTGGCTAATGTCACCAATAATTTTGTCAATAGGATGGTCTCTATGAGTTCTCCATTCTTTTGGTAGATCATTGGTGTTTGAATCTTGTTGAACAATGTTTTCTTGATTTTCCGGTGATTTCTTAATTTGATCAAATGAAAGATCTTCTGGGGGTAAATCTATAGGATCATCATCATCACAAACAACTACTTCCTCCTTAGAGGGGTTAGTTTCATCAAAAGGTACATGCATAAATTCTTCTATAGTTAAAGTTCTTTTATTATAAATTCTATATGCTTTACTAGAAAGCGAATAACCAAGAAAAATACCTTCGTCGGATTTCTCGTCAAACTTACCGAGATTATCCTTGTCATTATTAAGAACAAAGCACTTGCATCCAAAAATGTGAAAGTGAGCAATATTTGGCTTTCTTCCTTTGAAGAGTTCATATGGAGTCTTCTTTATTATAGGTCTAATGATCACTCGATTTCCAACATAACATGTCGTACTAACCGCATCCGCCCAAAAATATTTAGGAAGATTTGCATCACTAAGCATTGTTCTTGCAAGTTCCACTAGAAACCTATTCTTTCTTTCAACTACTCCATTTTGTTGTGGAGTTCTAGGTGCTGAAAAATTATGAGAGATACCATGTTCTTCACAAAATTCTTCAAATTGAGCATTTTGGAATTCTCCACCATGATCACTTCTTATGGATACAATCTTTAGTGATTTTTCATTTTGGATTTGCTTAGCATACTTCTTAAAGGCTTTGAAAGCATCACTTTTCTGCACAAGAAACAAAGTCCAAGAATATCTAGAAAAATCATCAATAATGACTAAAGCGTATACATTACCTCCGAAGCTTTTTGTTCTTGATGGACCAAAGAGATCCATGTGTAACAATTGTAATGGTCTTGTAGTAGACACCACATTCTTAGATTTGAAAGTTGTTTTGGTCTGTTTGCCCTTTTGGCATGCATTACATAATTTGTCCTTGATGAACTTCATCTTTGGTAGACCAATAACTAAGTCATGCTTAACCAATTTGTTCAAGTGCTCCATGTGAATGTGAGCGATCCTCTTGTGCCATAACCAAGCGTCATTGTTGTTTACCATAAGACATTGTACCTTCAGAGACAAATCATCTAAAGTAATCATAAAAATATTGTTAGTTCTTATACCTTTGAGTTTTACCTCATTGGTTGCCTCATCCATAATGAGACATTCATCTTTGTTGAATTTGATCTTGAACCCTCTATCGCAAAGTTGACTTATGCTAAGAAGATTGTGCTTTAATCCTTCAACATAGAGAACATCCTCAATTTGAATGGATGGAGGTGTGCAAACTATTCCAACGCCAAGAATCTTTCCTTTGGTGTTGTCTCCATAGGTGACATACCCTTTGGCTTTATGTACTAGATATGAAAATTGGTGTACATCTCCTGTCATATGCTTTGAACATCCACTATCAAGATACCAAACATTTGATGTGGATTTCAAGCATACCTACACAAACAAATTATTCTTTGTTAGGTACCCAAGTTGCCTTGGGTCCTTCATAGTTAGTTCCCTTTTTCACCCACACATAATGCCCACTTGCTATACTAAAGTTTCTAACATAGCAAGCATTAGGTGTATGGCCTTTAATACCACAATAAAAACAAGTAGGTTCAAAGTTACTTCTATATCTAGAAGGATAAGATTTCTTCTTAGGAAATGTTTTCTTTTTCGATACATTAGCCTTTTTCTTTTTATGATTATGAATAACTTGCTTCTTTTCTACTTTCTTGGGATTGGAACTATTACTAGCCTTTACAAAAACAGTGGGATTGTTACTTGGTTTCTTAGAATTCACATAACCAAGACCCCTTTTATCATTCGAATAACGTTGTTGGCTTAGTAATCCTTCCAATCCTATTTGTCCTTTTTCATATCGTTCAATGACTCTTTTCAATTGAACAATTTGAAAGACATTTGATTTACACTTGGAGCATGCAAAGTTTTCTTTTTCTTTAATAAAATTCTGTTTTTGAAGTTCAAAATCTTTAGTCATGGTGTCAATTTTTTCTAAACAACTTAGAAGTTCTTTTTCTTGATTTGACACCTTTTTGTATAAACTTTTGCATTCTTTCAAGAGTTCATCAATAGCATCTTGAACATTATCATCAAAAAGATTAAATTCATTACTAACCTCTTCTTCATTGTCGGAGTGATGTGAAGCCATTAATGCTAGATTTACACATTCCTCGCTTTCCGAATCGGATGAAGAACTTATCTCATTATCTTCCCATGCAACATAAGCCTTTTTGTTCTTGAACTCCTTTTTGCCTTTGAATCCATTTTTCTTGGAGAGTTTTGGACAATCCGGCTTTATGTGACCTTGCTTTCCACATTCATAACATGTGACATCTTGTGTTGATGTGGAGGCTTCTTTATCTTTATGATTATAAAATTTCTTCCTCTTGACAAAGTTAGCATTATGAAGATTATTTTTATGACCAAAATATTTTCCTAACCTTTTTACAAGAAGCAAGAAGTTTTCATCTTCCTCTGATGCATCTTTATCTTGACTTTCTTTTGAATCAACTTTCAAAGCAATGCCTTTGGATTTCTTCTCTAAATTTTCATGTTTTTCAAGTCTACCGAGTTCCGTTACATATTCTTGAAGTTTGCCAAATAATGTAGAGGAAGTCATTGCGGAGAGACTCTTCTTTTCCGAGATTGCCGTTACCTTTGGTTGCCATTCCCTAGTCAATGATCTAAGGATTTTCAAGTTGAGTTCATCATTTGTCAAGGTTTTACCAAGAGCATTTAAGTGATTTGTCAAATGCACAAATCTCTTTTGTAAGTCAAGAATGGATTCTCCGGGTTGCATTCGAAATAGTTCATATTCTTGACTCAAGGTATTTAGCCTTGATCTTTTTACTTCAGCCGTTCCTTCATGAGTTTGAACCAGGGTATCCCATATTTCTTTTGCTGTCTTGCAGTTCGAGACACGGAAAAATTCGTCCATACTGAGTGCACCTTGAAGAAGGTTTATTGCCTTTTTGTCATAGAGAACTTTCTTTTTATCATCGTCATCCCATGCAGTTTTGGGTTTTACAGAACCAATGCCATTGATTACTGATATTGGGATAAATGGACCATTTTCAACAGCATCCCATACTTCCTCTCCTTGTGCTTCCAAATGCGCCTTCATGCGTATTTTCCAGAAGTCAAAATATTCACCACAGAATAGAGGAGGCTTGTTATTACTACCACCATCTCTGAAGACTGGTTGATGATTTGCGGAAGCCATTCTGGATCTTTAGGAACAAGTTACCTATAACTTGCTCTGATGCCAATTGTAAGTCTCAGAGTGCCTAAGAGGGGGGGGGGGTGAATTAGGTCTTATAAAATTTATTCGGTTTTATGAGAATGCTTGGTAGTAATTTTTGGTTAAGTGTTTGAAGGTTTTGATTATATCTTTATCTTTTCCTGATTATGGTGATGAAAGCGATAAATGCAGAAAAGTAAAGAACACGGTGATATATCCTGGTTCCCCTCACAATCCGAGAGTACTCCAGTCCCCTTTCCAACACGAAAGAAATTTCACTATAGTTAGAATGATTGTACAGCCTATGCTTACTATCTAACCTATAGGGTGATCAAAGGTTCTTAACACCTTTAAGACCAAACAAACACTAATGTGAATGAAGAACAATCTTCTTCAAATCACAACACTTACTTCCAACAATCCTGGATAGTAAGGGAAAATCTTTAAGTAATACAATGATTTAGTTTGAAGTATATGGAGAGCTTTATCAATCTTCAATTGATCTTCTTCTTCACGATAAAAACAATTCTCAACAATGTATATAAATGTTCACAATGTATGAATGAAACTTGTAATGATAATGAAAGTGTATATGGCAAGTTTCGCAAAATTATGAACACATAAAAGTATAATTTCAAATGTGAGTAAATGAGAAAATTGTTAATGAAGAAGTATATTTGTTAATTTGAAAATTGAAGTATTGAACATTGTTTGAAAATAAGAAAATCTGCATTTTATAAAGTTACAAGAACCTCTTCATTCATGCCAATTCATATGAAAAGTTGCAATGCATTCATGAAAAGATACCACTTGAAAAATGTTCAAAAAACAAAGTAAAAGCTGCATTGGTTCGCTAGGAACCGGTTCCGACACTGACAGAACCCGGTTCTTAGTGAACGTTATAAGTTGGAATTCAAATTTATCACGCAGGAACCGGTTCCCCTATTGGTACAACCCGGTTCCTGGTACAAAAACCAGGGACATGTTTTTTGAGAAAAGCTAGAACCCGGTTCCCTGTTAGGGAGGAACCGGTTCCTAAAGGTTTATTTTCAAAAATACTTTTTGAAAGATATTTCAAACAAAGTTTTTCTTGATGTTAAAGTTATGGAATATGTATATGTTGATGAATGCATATTGTGAACATCTATATTCAAGATTTTAAGAATTATTTATACCATATTGACATTTGATGATTTCTTCAATAATTCTTCAATAATCTTCAAGACTTTTATTTGATGTTGATAAGCTTTTTGCACATCCTTTGAAAGTTGATGTCCATGTTGTCTTCATCAAAACACATGCTTTAAATATGACTTGAGAAGCTTGTAATTACAAATTAGGTCTTAATTGTCATTAACATTAAAATTATTTTCTACAAAAAACACCAAAAACATTAACTTAGAACTTTAGGTTTTTAACATTTTTTGCTAACATTATTTTGCTTATGTCTTTTTGCTATTTAATTTCCTATAAATTGTATAGGCCACATTATCAATGTAGTAGCGTAGATTTATCTTTTTCGCATTATATAACTGCTCACAGGATGTAATAGCGTAGGTTTTACTTTCCACACATTATATTTTATAACTGTTAGTAATTAGGGTTTATATGACAAGACTAAAAGCAAATTTAGAAAACCCTAACTCAAGACTAAATAACTGAAACTAACACACTCTTCACACTTGTACCTCTAGGGTAACCTCTCTTGTTATCTTACGATACAATTGGTCATGTCCCTCGAAAGTGTGGATACTTTAGCACAAGACCCTCGATTCAACAATATCATCATGGTCTATTTCGAATAAAGATCATAATCCCTCGATGACCCTACTAACAAAATGATGATAGTCCCTCTGATACATTTGCTAAATTATCCTTACATGTTGTCTTCGATGACCATACGATGACCCTACGCCTGTCCCTTCACATCCAATAGATAGGATTACCTACCAACTAATGGTATGGATAATACTATCTCCAAAGGAGAAGAAAAATAACAAGAAAGGCCATACTTAGTGGGTATGAATCTTGAATGCTTGCTCACAAAAAAACATTTTTACACATCACTTTCAAAACAAATATTTTCTAAAACACTTTGAATACAATCTTGAGGACCGACACAAGGATTATTACAAACTTAGCCTTACATTGACATTTCAAAATATTTTCAAACAAATCACACACAGGTAAAGCAAGTTTTTAAAACTGAGCAATTAATTAAGAACCGGTAGATAACTACGGATGAAAAGGGTGCTAACACCTTCCATTTTCATAACTTACCCCCCAAACTCAAAATCTATTAAAGGTCTTTCCTGTTCTTTTCATCTTTCCTAAATATTGGATAAAAGAAAAGTCAGTGGCGACCCTTGCTAACCACAATATTTGCGATAAAACCAAAAAAGTCAATTCTCCCACTGTATTACAAGTAGGTTGATGTTTTGACGACCACAAGATTAGATTTTTGCCCAAATATACATAATACCCTGAAGTGGATCATCTTGTATCCGGACATCCTCCCTAATCAACATTAATATAGGAGACAAGACCAATCTGGAGATGAAATGATGAAACGATGAAATTAAAGATTTCAACCTGCAACGATTGCTAAACACTGAAACAACGATTTCCGTCTAAATCGAAGAGAGAATCTGAAAAGCTGGAGATGAAACAATGAGAAGCTGAAAAGATTTTCTTCCTTCTGTTTATTCTTTACAATTCTAATTACATTTACTAATTACTTTATGTTTTTATTTTATTTTTACTAAATACAGTTTAATAAATAGATTTTGATATTTTAATTACTAATTTTTAATATTTTACTTATTTTATTTTAATTTTATTTTACTAAATAATTTTAATTCATTTTTTCATTTTATTTTATTATTTTATTAACACATAGCTTTGATTTATTTTATAAGTTAAACTTTAATTAAATTTTATTAATTTAATTAAAATTTAATTTTAATTTACTAATTTATAATATTGATTTTATTTTATAAATTTGAATTTAATATACTTTTGATTTAAATTTATAAAATTTATACTTTATTTTATAAATTTAATTTTAGTAAGTTTTATTTTAATTTACTAATTTATAATATTGATTTTATTTTATAAATTTAATTTTAGTTAGCTTAATATATTAGTTTTTTATTTTATAGTTAAAAATAATATACTAACAAATAGTTTGAAACAATAAAAAATGAATCAAATTGGTGGAGAAATAAAATTATTTGGCATTAATATTGGCATCGGCCCACAGCGTCGCTAATATTAAAAATTAATAATTATTTAATACAATAAACAAAAAGGAGGCAAACGAAATTGGTGGAGGGAAATGAAATTATTTGGCACTAATATTAGCGTCGGCCAACAGCATCGCTAATATTAAAAAATAATAATTATTTAATATAATAAATAAAAAGGAGGCAAACAAAATTGGTGGAGAGAAATGAATTATTTAGCACCAAAATTAGCGTCGTCTAACCCGTTGCTACTATTAAAAATTAATATTTATTTAACACAATACTTAATAAGGAGGCAAACACAGTAGTTAATAAGGAGGCAAACGAAAATTTGGCACTAATACTAGCGGCGGCCCTAATTGTCGCTACGATTAAAAATAAAAATATTATTTAATACAATAAATAATAAGGAGGCAAACAAAATTGATGGAGAAAGGAAATTATAAAGAGCAAGTTTTAACGTCTGTTGTGGCCGACACTATGATCAACGTCCTAATAAAAAAATAAAACAAATGGCTTTATTCAGTTAGCGTCGGCTTATCCCGCTGTAATGGCAATGCTATGAGTGTCGGTGTCGGGGCCGACGCTAAAAAATTACAGCTAAATGGTGATTTTCTTTTAGTGTGTCACTCTCTAAACAAAACCTAACAATGCTCTACTCCACCTGTAGTGAACTCGTCCTCATAAGCATCTTCAAAGTTAAAGGTAATCAAGCTCGTCAACTTTCTCTTTCGTCTTATTCTTCATTAACTTTCTTCCATGTTATTCATATGTTTTCTTCCTTTTACTTAAAACAAAATCCTAACATCTCTCTCTTCTAATGCATTGAACTCGTCCTTGTAACTTTCTTCAAACTAAAAAATAATCAAGTTCATACACTTTATCATTATATTTTTTCTCCATTAGCTTTCTTCCATTTTTCATATATGTTCCATGTATCACACTAGTTCTTCTTAAAAGTTTTTTTTTTCATTTGGCATGATTTACTTCTTTTTTAGGGTATGTTTCCGTTTATTTTAAGATGTTGTTAATGCTAGTTTATGATTCCAAATCAAGTTAATATTCTGAAAGTTGTTTATATTTTGAAATCCAGTATTTTCAAGAGTCTATGTTTCAAATCTGATTGAGTTTATATTTTCAAACATGTTTACATTTGGCATGGTATTTTTTGACTTATAGGAAAGTGAATGAAACAAATTAACTAAAAAAATGCATATTATGGGTGTGGTTCATAAATGGTTTTTGTTGATATGGAGAAACAATACAAGAAGTATGAAGTTATTTTAGAAGCTTCATCTGCATTGTATTTTTTCTTCATTGCAATACAAAGTAGATCAACTTTAGATCATTCAACAAAACTTTTCAATAAAAGGTATGTTGTTGTTTTGTTGATAAATGTTGATGTATGTTGTTAACGTTGACAAATGATTCTCAGAAGATCTAGTTGAGTTTATTATATCGTATGTAGATTGCTTGTTTCACTGACCTTTCACTGAACATGCATTAATTTAAATTGATTTAGAAAATATTAATTTGAAAGTTAAGTTATATTTGAAAACCAACTTAGATCAATCAATATTTTTCAAATTGCATGCATCTCATAATTCAGCTATCGCTCTTTAACTCATAGAACTTGGTTAAATGCCTTAAATTCTTCAAAACAACGATTCATTCTCTTTTATTTTATATGGAAAAATATCAAATTTGTTGAGAAATTCTAAAATGTCTTCATCGATGTCATCATATTGATTTGTAAAATAAACTAGGAGAGAATGAACCATTGCTTTGAAGAACTCGGGGCATTGAATCAAATTCTATGTGTTAAATAACAAGAGATGAATTATGAGATGCATGTAATTCGGAAAAAAATAGTTCATTTAAGTTGTTTTTCAAGAATAATTTAAATTTTTAAATTATTATCTTCTATATCAATTTTAATAGTTGTATATGTTTAGTGAGGTGTAGGGAAAACAAGAAGTCTACATATTTTATAATAAACTCAAATATACATAGCACAACGTTATTTTTTGTAATTGGTGAAATGTTAATTATAGTCCAAATAAATTGCTACTAATGGATTTCGAACCCATGATCTAAATATTATCATAATTGTTTCTTAATATAACTGATGTGATAGGTAGAGTCTTACATATCTTATCACAATAGTTACACACCTGTTGTAGAAACTAACATATATACAATCACATACAATCTAACAACCGACGTACAATCGTCTTTATATGTGTTTCACAACCGTTGTCACATGTGTTTTTTGTAGTAGTGTTTCCATCTTTTCTACTTTCGAGCTTTCATACATTTTGTGCAAACTCGATTATAAGTTGAGTTATCTTAAGTATTCCTACGCGTAGACTCTAAAACATTTACAAAGTATTTGAAATACTATTTAGAAAATGAATACATACATTATTCTAGCCTTGATCAATTTAATTTACGATCTTTATCTAACATAATCAGGATGAAAATCTACACTTGATTTTTTTTTTTGTATGGAAAAATTTGTATGTATTAAATAATTATTATTGAAAGTAATTAATTAATTTTAATAAAATTTTACAACAATATAATTTTTATTCATATTTGTTCTAAATGGTAAACCGGACAATTTTAGTCAAATGTGAATAAATAGAGTCGAGCAATATGTATTATTAAAATAAAATAAGAAAGTACATCATTGTATTGTTTTTTAATTATTATAACATTAAAATTAAGTGTATATAGAAGTCTATTACTATCATTAAAGTGATTATTATAAGATAATTGTATTCTAGTCAATTATAATTATATTATAAGTTAGTAAAACATCTATTAAAAATCATTTACAATTGTATTAATAATAATTAGATTAATAAATTTATTAAACAATAATATTATAGATTTAATAGATATATATTCACAGTATAAAATAGACAATCATCTAATAGAAAATCAATTTTTTTTATAAATAAAAGTATAGTTTCATAGTGATAATTGATTGATTTGTAAAAATGTTTTACATTATCAATATTTTTCTCTTATATTATTAATTTTTATTTTTAATTTAAATTGAGTGTGTATATTATAATATTAGCGGCTATTAATTTTATATTATTAAAATATTAAAATAAAATGTGAATAAATATCTATTTAAATGTATTCATCGATATATTTTATAATAAAATATAAATTAACATTGTAATAAATTTTATATTTAAATATCAAAATAATTTTTTTCCAAGTGAAAGCTCAATACATATTCCTATATATCAACTTGATGTTGTTATAATCATATAATAACAATAACCACTCCACAAGAGGATGATAAAGAATCTCTCAACTTAATGAGAAGTCCAGAGTATGTATATCTGGTTTCTACATAAAAAATAAAAAAAACTCATAGTAGACAATAATTAATTTTAATAATTGATGAATTAAATCAATGAATTGAAACCATGTTAGTTCTCTTCTATAGGCATAGATTGATTTCTATGTGCTCTTTCCTTAACTGCATACTTAATTATAAGCTTGAGACAAGATGCATTGGATTTCCTTCTCACCTCATATTTTGACTTCTTCAAATTCAACAACATCTTTAGAAACGTAGTTTCGTGTTTCTTTACCTCTACGCCTTCCCCTTCTTCGATCTGTTTCTTCTTGTGCTTGATATGTCCCGTGCATGATATTTTTGGTGAAGTGGGTTCTCCATGATACATTACTTCAATATTATCTCTTGTTTCTTCGATATTAAGGGTCGAATTTTCCGCACCCTCAACATGATTTCTTGATAAAATATGTTGTCCGAAACTACGGTTTCGAAAATATGTTGAGGGTGGGGAAAGTTCGTCCGCATTTAGAATCATGGAAGGACTGTTTGGACAAGAATGAGATCTGGATTTGTGATCCATTCTTGATCTTAGTGAATAAGTTTCATATTTAGATGCTTGAGGTGCGGTCACTTGTGGTAATATTTTCACCTTACCTTGTGTTTCCATAATAGAGAGTGTAAAATTTTTTAATATTGATTCATGAAAGGGATGGAATTTGATATTTTGTTTTGATAAGGTGTGGACTCTATATATGTTGATTTGTTGATGATGTTTTGAGGGTGTGAAATTTTGAATATGAATATTGACCAACATGTCAAAAAAAGATGGCAAACGTTGAAAATATGCGCAATTAAAAATTGTTAAATGTTATAAAATCGCACCGTCCAATACGTTTCACTTTAGATTCACCACGAATGTGTCACGAGTGATGTAGAACAACCAACTTGTATTATTTAATTTCATGGTAGCTGCATTTAGCTGCAAGCCACCTGTTGTGCATTTTAAAGTTGCTACGGTTTTTATGAAATTGCATCTAGATGAAAGAGAGGGAAAATTATATTTTTCTTATAGAAGAAAGCGAAAATTTGATTTTTGTTTATAAAATTTCAAATTGATAAGTTTTTTATTCGGGCCGAGATATATAAATGGTACAACTTGCAGCTATATGTCGAGATTGTTGGAACATGAACAAAAAATAAAATAGTGAATTAACGGTGAAAAATGGTTAATTAGAGTATAAAGTTAGAGAGAATTTTGGAGATTATGATCGACAGTAATTGAGGAGAAATGTTTATTTGACATTAACAATTAATAAATTATTACATGAGGTATTTATAAGCAACTCACAAAATAAGTTGGAACAAAACAGACACAAGAAAACAGCAAAAAAACACAAAAAAATCGCGTTGAAAATCGATTACCCAAAACAAGAAAATTGATTTTCTAAACTGAAAATGCGAAAATCAGAAAAACTAAGTTGTGGTAATCGATTTCCTCTTCGAAAATTCCAGATTTTTTATTTCCATATGTGCTTCTTAAATAAGCGGTTGTTCAACTAAACGAATCTTGAAGCTTCCACAATACATTTGAATTATTTTAAACTTTCAATACACCACCTTAATTCAAATGCTCTAAGTTTTTCATACCCAAACTCACCACAAGCTTCTTGAATACCACATTTGTTATCCTAACCTCAGTTGGTCAGCACACACCAGTTGCCTCAAGTAATGAAATCTCATCTCGATATGCTTGGTCCTCCCATGTGCTAAGGGATTCCTTGCAAGATTAATGGTTGAAACATTGTCAACCAAGAGTGTGACAACTTCTTCAACCTTGTTGTCCAACTCTTTCAGCAGATTCACAAGCCACACAGCCTGACACGCACACATTAATGCAGCGAAATACTCGGCCTCACAAGAAGCGAGTGCCACGACAGATTCCTTTTTAGAGCACCAAGAGATTGGAGCTTAGTCGAATATAAAGACATAACCAGTTGTAGACTTTTGATCATCCTTATCTCTGCACCAATTGGAATCCATATAACCGACTAACTTGTATTTTCTACTTGTATCAGCTACGGAAAAGAGTATTCCACAGCCAAGAGTTCATTTGATGTATCTTAGGATCTTCTTAAATGCTGCCAAATGAGACACATTTGGTCTCTCCATGAATCTACTTGCAATACCGACACTAAACGCCAAATTTGGTCGCGTATTGCACAAGTAACGTAATACCAATCAACCTCATATACTGCATTAGATGCATATTCTGCTCATCATCACTTTTGGACAGCTGCAACCTTGCTTCAGCAGGTGTATTGACAATATTACAATGCTCAATATCACACATTTTCAAAATCTCAAGAGCATACTTTCTTTGATGCATGAGCATTCCCAATTTTGACTTGTGGAACTCTATGCCAAGAAAGTAAGTCATGATTCCAAGATCACTAATTTCAAATTCTTCCATAAGCTCACTCTTGAACTTAGAAATATTCACCTCATTGTTGCCCGATCAATAAATCGTTCACATATAAGCGAAGTATGATCCAATCTTTGCTTACATCCGTCTTCACATAGACGCCATGTTCATAAACACATTTCTTGAAGCAAACTTCAACTATAAAAGTATCAATGTGTTTGTTCCAACCTCTAGGAGCTTATTTCAAACCATAAAGCGCTTTCTTCAATTTGTAGACTCTTCCCTCTTGATTTGTCACAACAAAACCAGGGAGCTACTCTAAATAGACTTCCTCCTCAAGTGGACCATTCAAAACTGTGGATTTCACATCTATTTGATAAATTAACCAATTATTGCTATTCACAATACCAACAACCAGCCGTATGGTTTCTAATCTAGCCATAGGTACAAACACCTCATTATAGTTTATACCTTCTCTTTGAAAAAAATCCTTCGCAACTAGTCGAGCCTTATGCTTGGCAATTTCACCTTTCAGATTTGCCTTCACTTTATTGACCCATCCCACTCCTATTGGCTTTTTCTGTTTTGGTAATCGACCAGCTCCCAAGTACTATTTTTCTCAATCGATTACAGCTCCTCTTTCATCGCACACACTCACTTTGGATTGCTTTATGCCTCCTCCATGCCCACGGGATCAGATTCGGCCATAAGCACAAAGTGAATAAGATCACCATCATTATTGATCCCATTATCATGGAATATACTTCACAATCTCTGATCCTTTTAGGTAGACCTTGCGTCTTGTTGGCCGTCTACTAGATTCACCATTTTTATCTCAACTGGCTGCTGTACAGGACCTACAGAATCCAGATTTTCTGCATTTTCTTCAGGAAATCGATTTCAAGAATTGGGGGAATCGATTTCTGCTTCTAAAATTCCAGTTCCAGCAGCTTTTGTATGCAAAAATCGTGAAGGAAATAAATTTCCCTCATCTAGGTAAGCGATTTCCTGAATTGAAATTTCCTTTTTTCTGCTGTCAAACAGCCTTATCTCATCCACTACCACATCTCGGCTTATTACAATCTTCTTGCTTTTCACATCAAACAACTTGTAACCTCCGGTAGGATGATAACCAACGAGTAACATCATCTCTCCTTTGTCATCCAACTTCTTTCAAAGTTATCCCAGAATATGTCGAAATATTATCGAACCAAAAACTTTCAAATGACTCAAACATGGTTTAAGTCCATACCATACCTCTTCTGGACTCACCTTATCCAGCTTCTTTATAGGGAACCTATTCAACAAATAGGTAGCTGTAGAAACAACTTCTCCCCATAGTTCCTTAGGCAAGCTTTTTCCCTTCAACATGCTATGAACCATATTCATTATTGAATGATTTTCCTCTCACAAACAGCATTGTGTTGAGGTGTATAAGGTGGCACAACCTCATGCCCTATACCGTCACCATCACAATAATTCTCAAACACATTCGAGGTATACTCACCTCTACCATCCGTTTTGAGAATTTTGATTTTGTGACCACTTTGCCGCTCAACATGGACTTGAATATTTTAAACACATCAAATACCTAATCCTTTCTCTTGATTAGGTATGTCCATAACTTCCTACTAAAATCATCGATAAATGTGATAAAATACCTATTGCCACCATATGAGTCTAATTACATTGAACCACACACATCAGAGTACAACACCTCAAGATGATGTTTAGTCTTATGCCTTGCATCCTTGCTGAAACTACTCATGTGTTGCTTCCCTTGAAGACACTCTTCACAAATCTCAGCTGGAACATTGATCTTAGGCAGCCCAATCACCATACCATTCCTTTGTAGCGCGTCGAGGTCTCGAAAATTGAGATGTCCAAGACGGTAATGCCATAACCACTCATCACGACTTACCGTTGTAGCAAGACACCTATGTTCCATCACTTTCAACTCTGTCTTGAAAGTTTGATTGACAGCCATGGGTGGTCTAAGAACTAAAACTTTGTTTCAGTAAAAAAATATAACACCCTTCTAACCCACATATATTTCGCATATAATTTCTTGAAAATATAAAATCAAACAAAGACCACGGAAGGGCATCACGTCCTCATAAAACATCAAATAAAGATTAATCATACTCCATAACACGAGTTACAAAGAAAACACTTTAGATATCATCTCTAGAATCACAACTAATTCATTTTGAAATTCGCAGCGGAATTAACGAGTCTTAAATCTCTTATAAAATAATCTTAATACCATGAAAGGTATTTCAAATGTTAAAAACATCTTCACATTTACATTTTACAATATCATAACCTAAAACATTGCAAAAGTCATGATAGAAATACAAAATCTTAAGATAACAAAATATGCAAGGTTCACAACCAATCGATCCCAACCCCGATGTTACATATCAGAGCAAGACTCCTTTTATTTAACAAAAGCATTTAAACATACTCTGAAGCTATCCTCTAATGCTTCTACGGACTATTCTCGATCACCTGCGCATTACCAACGTGGAGGTAACATTCAAACAGAAAGGGTAAGTAAATTAAAATCATTATAAAACAAATAAGGAATAAATATAGCAGACATGCATATAGGCAAGGTACCAAATATCGCAAGAACCTCATATTATACTCACACCTTCTTAGCATCGTCAAATCATGACAACATATTATCAAAGCATCATTTATCGACAAACATCGTTTAATCACATCATTATGCAATGTCACTTAAAATGAAATGCATCATCATAGACACATGCATGTGGTACCAAAACTTCACTGATGACTCAGTCATCGTTATCTCCAAAGATCCCCACAAATAGGATTGATTCTTGCTTGGAACCAGATCACTCCATAATTTTGCACTAAATAGACACTATAGGATTGATGCCTTCACTGGACAATTGTCCTATCATCTTCACTGGACCGAAGTCCTAATAACATCACTGGACCGATATCTTAAACTATGCCATGAATGCATGATGCACAACAACATAATAAAAAAGACCACGGCTAGTCAAGACACATCATCATTCATGATTTCATCACAATATCATCATATCATCTGAAATACACACACATCATCATATTACCATCGTAAATAAACAAACATTACATAATATCGTCACATCATCTTAATTAAATAAAGCATCATAGTATCCGACACGGGGAACCTAACTTCATTTTAGATTAGGTTTTAGGAAAAATACTTATTTTATCTCCTTTTATTCTATAAAACTAAATTTCATTGCATTAACTCTCCAACATTTCAAACGACACCTCAATCCGAGTTCTAAAACTTAAGTTACAGATCTTTTAAGAAAAGCCAACATAACCAATCAATTATGGACACCATCGCCCAACAACATACCTCTATCGCCTAGCGATGCTTTCTTCGCCTCAACTATCATCCACGACTCTTGGAGTGATGTACTCCAGTAGTATCACTCTTTTCTTCCCTTTGTCGCTCCCATTTTTGCCAAGTGATGGCCACGCGACATCACCATTGCACGAGGACGCTACCTCATCGCCCGACGACACAGCACGAATAGAGTTTTCCTGTTGTGATTTCCTGCTTAAAAACCAGTCCCAATCTCGTGATTTCTACATATTATAGGTCCTAAAACATCATCTAATCACAAGTTTTTCACCAAACATCAATAATCCTAAAACATCACCAAATTCACCGAATCATCACGACCAAAAACCTACTACAATCTAGAACTATATAAACCTTATATCAATTATAATAATCAAGATAAACACTCTTTACCTTAAGATTATTTCTAGCAATCAAGTCCTCTTCGTGTTCTACAAATTCCTCTTTGCCTCTCTGTGCCCTAGCTTTGCCTCTTCACAATGTTTCTCCAAAACTATCATACATAATGATCGTAGAAAATTCCAAACTTTTTCCTAATACCAAACTTACCATCTTGGACCCCTAATAATGAGCTTCCACTATGTTGGCTCCTAAATTCGACACCCTTGTTTGTTATCAATATAGACCATTAATTATGAGTCAGAAGAGTTTCCTACATAAGAAGGCTTCGACCAGCTGATCATGTCGAAGGCTCATCAAAGAATGATAAGATACTTGGAGAAATTCTTTTAAGAGGGAATCTTGTTGTCTTCGACGTCGAAGGAACCTCTCGACAAAGGTACCTGACGCCCAAGGTCGAACGGTTTGAGATTTGAACTGTTGGAGGGAAAACGGTTCCCAGCAGTTACCAAGTGCAACGTGCCAAGAACAGAAGCGTCGAAGGCTGTGAGCGTGTCATGTGGCGCCATCTCGAAGCAGCGTAACTGCCCAGCGGTTACTTAGGATTTGTTTTAGTATAAATACTAGTTGTTCACGTAGTTTTCGCGTGTGTTCATCATCTTATACAAGTCACTCATTTAGATTCAAGTACCCAGCGTGAGCGAAAGAATCATTGAGAATGTATGTGTGAAACACCATTTAAATTAATCAAAGTCTTTTATATTCAAGCAATTTATCGCTTTTCATTTACTTATCTCCGTCGAAGCCTTTTACTTAACGATTTTATTTATTCTATCAAGCTTTTCTTCATGCAATTTACTTAAAAGTGCCTTTACTTTACTGGCATTAATCACCATTAGGATTAGTCAAACTCCAGAAAATCAACCATGTCTTAGGATCAATTTGATCGATCCTGCTAGTCACCAAATAAGTAACCTTTTGGAAGATCAGCGGTTGTTTACCAATTTCCACGGTAAACACACTATTACCCTCAATTATTCCTTCCAAATGACCATTTTGCCCTTATTTTCTCTACACCATCATTCTATTTATTTAAATCTAAATAATTCTAAGTAATTACTATTAAATCTAAATAATTTCAAACTAATTATTTAAATTATAAACACTCTTATTATCCCATCCTAAACCATAAAAATTACCATCTGAAACATCATATTCATCAAGTCATCGTTATTGCATCACAAATGCATCACAAATATACACATCATAAATTGTCACGAGGACTCACACAAAGCACCAAAATATCACATATACTAAACACTTCACAATGACTCATATACTCATACTAAATTAATTAAATAATAATTAATCTAGAATTTAGGGTTTTATAACTCTCCCCCACTTAAAAGAACTTTCACCGTCGAAAATTACTTGGCGGAAACATGTTCGGATAAGAATATTTTGTCTGATCCTCGTGTTCCCAAGTCCAACTTTCACCAGCTGGTCCACCCAAATACCATCAATAAGGCGATCTTATTGCCTCACAATTTCTTCACTTCCCGACCTTCTATTCACAATGGTAATGCTTCAACAGTCAGGTTGTATCTCACATGTACATCATCTATTTGTATCACATGCAAAGGATCCAGAATATACTTTCTCAATTGAGACACATGAAACACATCATGTAGATTTGCGAGTGACGGTGATAAAGTAATCCGATAAGCCACTTCACCTATATTTTATGATATTTGATACGGGCCAACGAAATGCGACATAAGATTTCTCGACTATAAAGCTCTACCAACACCAGTCACCGGAGTAACCCTAAAAAATACATGATCATCTTTTTGAAATTTTATATCCTTCCTCCTCTTATCATGATAACTCTTATGACGCATCTAATAAGCCTTCATCTTATCCTGAATCATCTTTATCTTCCCAATTGTATCTTGTACAACCTCAGGTCCGAGTACAACACTCTCGCCCGACTCATACCAACACAATGGAGTCATACACCTCATACTATACAACTTTACAATTTCATCAATATACAAATTGGCCAGCTTCTCAATAGGATAATTAATCATCATCAATAAGAAATGTGCCGACTTAGTTAATCTATCCACTATCATCCTAATTGAATCATTTCCTTTAGTAGTAACCGGTAAACCTGACACAAAATCCATAGACACTATCCTACTTCCATTCTGGAACACTCAACAGTCTCATAAGACCCATGAGCTTCCGATGTTTAATCTTCGACTTTTGACAAGTCAACCAATCATAAAAAAAATTGGCAACTTCCTCCTTCATACCGGGCCACCAGAATAACTTCTTCAAATCCTGATACGACTTTTTAGCACCGAGATGAATACTCAACCCACTTCTATGTCCTTCCTCGATAATACTCTTCTTAAGATCTGGAACATATGAAACACACACTCTATCGCCAAACCTCGTTACATAATTCTCATCAATTATGAATTTATATCCTTTGCCTTGGTTAATCAAAGTCAATTGATCAACTAACCTCAAATCAAACTTCTGACCTTCACGGGTTTCTTATATTATACCACTAGTCAATTTCAACATTCCTAACTTCACACTATTAGAAGTCTCTTCACACACTAAACTCATATCTCTGAATTGTTCAATCATCACTAACTCTCGAACTATAAGCATCAATATATGCAACGACTTCCTACTCAATGTGTCACCAACCACATTTTCCTTACTAGGATGGTAACTAAAATCAACGTCATAGTATTTCAACAATTCAAGCCACCTCCTATGTCTCATATTCAATTATTTTTGGTCGAACGAGTACTTCAAACTCTTGTGATCACTAAACACTTCGAATTTAGAACCAAAAAGATAATGTCTCCAAATCTTTAATACAAACACCACCGTTGTCAACTCTAAGTCATGCGTAGGATAATTCCTTTCATGAACTCTAAGTTGCCTAGAAGCATAAGCAATAACCTGTCCATTATGAATTAGTACACCACCAAGTCCCATCTTAGACGCATTGCAATACACCATAAAAGATTCACTCGGATAAGGCAAAATCAATACCAAATCTACCGTCAACCTCTTCTTTAATTCTACAAAGCTTTCTTCACACGCCACATCCCACACATAAGCTTAACCATTTTGATTTAACTAAGTCAACAGTAAGACCAATTTAGAAAATCCCTCAATGAACCATCGATAGTAACCTGTCAAACCAAGAAAACTTCGAATTCCAGTTGCAGACTTTGAAGCCCCCCACTGCAACACCGCATTAAATTTAGAAGGATCCACAATAATCCCCCCACTAAAAATCACATTACTAAGAAAACTAACTTCCTTTAGCCAAAATTTTCATTTCGACAACTTCGCATATAATTTATTTTCCTTTAACACTTGCAACACCATTTGCAAATGCTCAACATGCTCTTCTTCCATCTTAGAATAGATCAAAATATCGTCAATAAAGGCCACAACAAACTTATCCAGGTAGGAATGAAAATTTCTATTCATATACTCCATGAAAACACTTGGCACATTAGATACACAGAACGACATCACAGTGTATTCATAATGACCATACCTTGTTCAGAAAGTTTTCTTCAGAATATCATCTGGTTTAACTCGAATCTGATGATAACCTAACCTCAAATCAATCTTGCTGAAAGCACACACATCTACTAACTAATCCATCAAATCGTCGATCCTTGGAAGTGGATACTTATTCTTAATCGTCACTTTATTCAACTGTATGTAGTCTACACACAACCTTATACTTCATTCTTTCTTCTTAAATAGAAATACGGGAGCACCCCACGGCAAAACACTCGGTCTAACAAACTTCTTCTTGAGCATCTCTTCCAATTGTTTCTTTAACTCGCTCAGCTCTGAAGTTAACATTCTATAAGGAGCCATCGACACTGGACTTATACCTAGCACCAAATCTATAGAAAACTCCACTTCATGTTCATGAGGTAAATTACTTATGTCAACAGGAAACACCTCTGAAAATTCACAGACAACAGGTAATTCCATATTCTCATCTTTTCCATCAACTTGCAACGGTGCAAACATGGTAAACATCAAGGATTCATCTTCTAAAATCTCATTCACTTGCCTAGCGGTCAAAAACATCAATTCTCCATTATCACCAAACTTAGGGAACCTCAAAGTCTTATTATAACAATTGATATGAACATAGTTGAACTCCAACTAGTTCATCCCAAGGATAACATCGATTTAGTTTAAGGGAAGACACAATAAATCCATAACAAGACTCTTGCCATAAATAGTCAAAGGACACTTCAAACAAACGTAAGTAGTAGTAATAGAACCACTAGTAGGAGTATTTATTACCATACTACTATTCATATCAGACAATTTTAATTCCTACTTAGCAGCACATTTAAGTGAAATAAATGAATGAGTGACACTGGTATCAATAATAGCAACCAATTCAACATCGTTAATAAAGCAAGTACCTCGAATCAAGTTGTCCTTCTTAGAATCCTCTAACCCACTGAGAGCGAACACTCTACCATTGGTCTGGGTAGTAGCATCCTTCCTTGGTTTCTGACACTTGGTACGAATATGACTCTGCTCTCCATAATTGAAATAAGTTGGACCATCGCTCTTGCATTCAGGAGCACGATGACTAGACTTACCACACTTCTAACACCTTATCACCTTATTCTCACATTTGTTGGATCAATGACCTTATTAACCACACCTATAGCACTTGATAAAAGAGGGAGCCCCTCCCCCACTTGTCTTCTTCCCATCATTAGCCTTTTGTTTCCCTTTATCAGCAGGGGCATCATAGGGCTTCTTACGATCTTGATATTGCTTTCCTCTTTTCTCATTCAAACTCTTGTAGTGAGCTGAATAAGCTTTGTTATCCTCTTTATAGATTCTACAGTTGTTCACAAATTCTGAAAACACGCAGATTTGTTGATACTCAATCGCCCTCTTGATCTCCAAACGCAAACCACTCTCAAACTTGATACA
This sequence comes from Vicia faba, assembly GCA_948472305.1. Taxonomy (NCBI): domain Eukaryota; kingdom Viridiplantae; phylum Streptophyta; class Magnoliopsida; order Fabales; family Fabaceae; genus Vicia; species Vicia faba. The sequence goes on along the minus strand of OX451737.1, from coordinate 205,938,515 downwards.
CTTTGAGAACTCAGCAGTTTCCTCACTATAATATGGATAAAAATTTTCCAGCTCCACAAACCTTGAAGCATACCGAGTCACAGGCAAACTGCCTTGTTTCAACTCCAAAAACTCAATCTCTTTCTTCCCGCCTACATGTTCAGGAGAATACTTCCTCAGAAACTCCCTACTGAACACAACCCAAGTAATTGCTTCACCGAGAGTTGTCAGTCTCTGATGAGTTCTAACCCACCAGTCATCAGCTTCCTCTGCCAATTGATGCGTACCAAACCACACCTTCTGCGCCTCTGAGCAATCCATGAATCAAAAGATTCTCTCAATATCCTTTAGCTAAACTTGTGCTCCATCAAGATCGAACCTACCTTTGAAAATAGGTAGTTGATTCCTCTAAAACATCCCTAAAACACGGGATCCATCATTAAGCTGATGTTGCACAACCTGAGCAGCAACCTACAAAGCAGCAACGAGTGCAGTATCATTCCTTCCAACCATTATGTGTTTCACATCAATAATAGTCACAATGGTTAGAACTATCTCGACAATATTCCACTATCACACACTACAAACTCAATAATTTGGCCTGACAGACAGACCTGTTCTGATACCACTAATGTAAAACCCTTCTAACCCACATATATTTCACATATAATTTCTTGAAAATATAAAATCAAACAAAGGCCACATAAGGGAATCACATCTTCATAAAAAATCAAATAACGATTAATCCTGCTTCATAACACGGGTTGCAAAGAAAACACTTTAGGTATCATCTCTAGAATTACAACTAATTCATTTTGAACTTCGTAGCTGAATTAATGAGTCTTAAATCTCTTCATAAAGTAATCTCAATACTAAGAAAGGTAGTTCAAATGTTAAAAACATCTTCACACTTACGGTTTATATTATCATAACCTAAAACATGGAAAAAGTCATGATAGAAATACAAAATCTCAACATAACAAAATATGCAAGGTTCACAACCAATCGATCCCAACCCCTATGTTACATATCAGAGAAAGACTTCCTTTATTTAAAAAAAGCAAATAAACACACTCTGAAGCTATCCTCTAATGCTTCTACGAACTATTCTCGATCACATGCGCATTACCCACGTGGAGGCAACACTCAAACAGAAAGTGTGAGTAAATTGAAATCATTATAAAAGACATAAGGAATAAATATAGAAGACATGCATATAGGCAAGGCACCAAACATCACAAGAACCTCATATTATACTCACACCTTCACAACATCATCAAATAATGACAACATCTTATCAATGCATCATTTATCGATAAACATCATTTAATCACATCATTATGCAATGTCACTTACAATGAAATGCATCATTGTAGACTCATGCATGTTGTACCAAAACTTCACTAATGACTCAGTCATTATCATCTCCAAAGATACCCACTAATAGGATCGATTGCCACTTGGAACCAGAGCACTTCACAATTTTGCACTCAATTCACACTACGGGATTAATGCCTTAACTGGACAATTATCCTATCATATTCACTAGACCGAAGTCCTAATAACATCACTTGACCAAAGTCCTAAACTACCCCATAAATGCATGATGCACAACAACATAATAAAAATGACCACGGCTAGTCAAGATGCATCATCATTCATGATTTTATCATAATATTATCATATCATCTTAAATACACACACATCATCATATTATCGCCATAATTAGACAAACATCACATCATCTTAATAAAACAAAGCATCATGGTAATCCGACACGGGGAACCTAACTTCATCCTAGCTTAGGTATTTGGAAAAATACTTCTTTTATCTCCTTTTATTCCATCAAACTAAACTTTATTGTGTTAGCTATCCAACACTTTGAACGACACCTCAATCCGAGTCTAAAACTCAAGTTACAGCTCTTTTAAGAAAATACAACACAACCAATGAAATCTGGACACCATCACCCGACGACATACCTCTATCTGTTGGCGACGCTTCTGTCGCCTCCACCTTTGCCCGACAACGCTTGGAGCGATGTACTCCAGTAGCATCACTCTTTTCTTCCCTTTGTTGTAACACCATACTTTCCCATAATGAATAATTATAATATAATCTATGGATTACATATATCAGAGTACACAAGTAGGATGTCACATCTTTCAAAATTCATAAAGTCTCACGTCACTTTATTACTTCATTTATTTAAAATAATCAATTCGGTAGCGGAATAATCAAATTAGTTCTTTTCCATGGCATTGAAGCCTCATCAGTAATAAAAACCCCACAACACATGGTCCAACATCAATATAAAAGTAAGATACATAAAAAATGAAATAATGCAAAAGCATAACAAATCCCCAATAATCCCGTGTTACGTATCAGAGCGACTCCTAAGACTCGATCATGTAACACTCTGTCCAAGCACTACTGGGTACCTGGTTATCTGTACTTCCCGAGGAGCACATACATAACAACACAAAAGGGGTGAGAATTACATTCAATAAATATAAGGTGAATATCGTATGCTACAGAGTAGTAAATCACATAATTCACACATCACACAATACTTCGTAACACAATTCATCATTCGTATAATGTATCATCCACTCAAAAATAATGTGATGCAATGATACCGACATCAACTCAATACATGTCGTACCATCAGACCATAAGCCCCCAACATAGTTCCAATTTTGGGAAACAACAGGGCATAATCCCTCAACATAACGCCATTACAAGCCTACACTAGGGCATGAGCCCTCACCAATGAAATATATGCATTGTCAACATGAAACAACGCAACTATGTGATAATAAGGCATAAACCTTCTACATTCTCCAATAAGGCAACCACATCATTGTCATCATGAATGTAAATAAGAAATTCACACAAAGTCTCATGGTTTAACCCCAATTTCTATTATTACTAACCTTCCTATACTTACCTAAGTCATACTAGTCAGTAAGAGTCAAGAGGAATTGCATTGCACACGAAAACGGGAATTTTTACACCTCAGGCTGCCCATACACGGACCATATGCGTTTGGCTCCTCCCTCTTCCATCTCATACATGTATCATACGTTTTCCGCCCTAGCGCCTAGGTCTCATACGCGTTTGACCAGAGAAGTTGTTCTTTTCAAAATCCTCCCAAACTTCCCATACGCGTATGACCATCCTATATGTGTTTGGCCTCCCCTTCATACGCATATCATACGCGTAACGATAGAAGGTTGTGATGGCACTAGGGCACACCCCATATACGCGTACCATACGAGTATGGTCAGTCTGTTACTTCAAAATTCTACTATCGCACCAGAACAATTTCTACTCATTTTGAGCACTTTCAATATCCTAATTTGGGTCAAATACAATGTTTTTTCACTTATTAACCTGTAAAATTCATCTAATTTTATTATTATACTATTCTATAACTATTTCTACCTCTAAGTCTCCAATTTTCGTCATATTCCTAGATCTATAATTTTCCAGATTTGGGATTTCAAGAACAATACAACAACAGCAAAATCATCAACAACAACACATTCATGGCAGCATTGGGTTCACGAATTTCACACAAAATCACATAGAAACAACAAAAATTAAACAAGGAAGACATTCATCAATTTTTTCATAAACACATAAAGAGGGGAAGGAACACTCACTACCCTCTCATGCCAATATCACCATTTAGAGAACTCACTCACCCCCTTTTACCTTAATTTGCAACCTTGATTCTTCAACAATGGAGGAATCTCTCTTGCACTAGTTCTTTCTTTTCTCTTCTCTTCTCTGTTTCTATGTGACAAGAATCCTTCCCAATTGTTTAAACCCTCTTATAATTGTATTATATTATTAATAATACTAACTAATAATAATAATAATAATAATATTAATAATAACTATAATAGTAATAATAATAGTATTGTCCTTCAATTTACATTATTATCAATATTTCACCATATGCAAAGCTTATCCTAATTATTTAACTAAGACTAAACTCTCACATACCCTTAGTTATGCCAACATAATTTATATTCAACAAATAATGATTGGATATTTAAATGGTGTGTTACATTTTTTGCTCCCATTTTTTCCTAGCAACAACCACACGACAACACCATCATCTGACGATGCTACCCCATCGCCCGACGACACAGCGAACATGGTTTTCCTGTTGCAATTTCCTGCATAAAAATTGGTCTTAATCTTGCGATTTCTGCATATTATAGGTCCTAAAACATTATCTAATCACATATTTTTCACCAAATATCAATAATCCAATGTATTATATATTATGGGTACAATTTCTTACAATCTAAGACCATAAAAAATTACCTAATTCACTGAATCATCACATGTTCATCACAACCAAAAACCTACTACAATCCACAATTATCTAAACCTTATATCAATTATAATAATAAAGATAAATACCCCTTACCTTAAGATTATTTCTAGCAATCAAATCCTCTTCATGTTCTACAAATTCCTCTTTGCCTCTTTATGCCCTAGCTTTGCCTTTTAACAGTGTTTCTCCAAAACTATCGTACATAATGATCGTGTAAAATCTCAAACATTTTCCTTATACCAAACATACCCTCTAGGATCCCTAATAATGAACTTCCACTATTGCACTCATTTATTCCTTCCAAATGACCATCTTGCCCTTATTTTCTCTACATCACCATTCTATTTATTTAAATCTAAATAATTACTATTAAATATAAATAATTCCAAACTAATTATTTAAATTCTAAACACTCTTATTATCCCATCATACACCACACAAATCACCATCTGAAACATCATATTCGTCAAGTCATTGTTATTGCATCAAAATGCATCACGGATACACATCATAAATCTTTACAAGGACTCACACAAAGCATCTAAATATCACATATACTAAACACTTCACAATGACTCATATGCTCATGCTAAATTAATTAAATAATAATTAATCTAGAATTTGGGGCGTTATAGAAAACACGTAAAATATTGTTTTCCATGTGAATTGTATAATTCTTATCAAGCAATTGGCCAATACTCAAGAGATTACAATTAATTCCATAAATTTATAGCACATATTTGATCAAAGAATGACTCCCATCCTTCTTCATGATTAAAACATCACCGACACCGTCGGCCGCTAAAGTGGTGTCATCTACGAATTTTACTTTATTCTTTGTAGCTTGATTGATTTTGACAAACCAATCCTCTCTTCCCATCATATGTGTTGACAAACCAAAATCCAAGTACCAATCATCACTGCCTTGGACTCCATCTCTACCATTTACCATTACTTTTTGCTCCTAACGCGTTTTTGCAGCATTTTTTCGCACTGCAAACACTGCTGCCCAGTCACTTAAAGTTGGTACTACTATTGTCCAGCAGCTTTTCCTTGCCATAATTCTCCTCTATGATCATGACCAGAAGTGTGTTATCACCATCCACCTATTTTTGAGCAACCTTAGCCTCATAACTTTGATGTTCTCTCAATTTTGCATTACATTCCTTTGCGAGATGACCAAGCTTACGACAATTGTAACACTTTACACCACTCTTGTCAAATTTCTTAGTGTAGTTGCCTTGACAATTGTAACACTCTAATTCTACCCGGCAATTATATAAATAAATCAGAGTTATAAAATCAATCATGCAAACGAATCAGGATGCCACAAATTCATCTTTCAAAACACATTGCATTCATCGTGGATACGTAACACTTTAAAACATTGGATGAACCATCATCATAACAATTAAATCTCTTAATTCAACAATTCAAACATCTACGCATCGGAATTCTTAATAACATCTTTGTCATCGTTACAACAACTTAAAAACAACACAATTTAATAATAATCAACTTAAGGTTCAACAACTGAATAATCAACAATAAAAAACAACGAGCGTTCATCCCCCCGAGTGTTACATATCAGAGCAATGACACCGACTCGAACTACTAAAGGTATACCGCCTTCACTCTCGATTACCTGCACATTACCAACATAAGGGCAACATTCAAACAGAAGGGGTGAGATATCTAACAATATAATAAAGCGCATGATAATTAATATTAAATTAGCAATAGTTGCAACAATAATACACATTCACAACATCAATACACAACTTCTTTATGCAATCATATAATGCGACTCAATACTATGCAAATGTATGTGGTACCATTTGGAGCAGAACTCCCATCTCAAAAATTGCCAATTAATAGAGGCATCAACAAGGCATAAGCCTTCATCTCAATATTCGCCAATACCGGCCATCTCAACGAGCATAAGCTCCATCTCAAAATGCAATGTATGCGACACAATTATGAACGTAATAAAAACACCATAGTTAACAACATCTTAATACAAAATCTTCGTTGGCCAAAATCCTACATCTTAAAAGAATCTCAACATCTCTTCATCAACAATTCAGCCGTACAGTAATACAATAGTACTCATCCATTTCACAACGTTGGCCACAGGCCTACAACAAGATATTGCCTATAATTAGTTAATCAACTAAGGCTTACTTCTAAATCACTAGACCTCTACATATTACTATTTTGTAATACTACGTCATCATCATTAATCCTACTGTTACAATCAAAACAGAAATCTATAAACGTCTCATCCTCATCATTCTTCACGAAAACCGACATAACGATCAACACGGGATCTAATCTGATTCTTAACTTGGACACTAGGATTATCCTTCTTATTCTTCATTTTAATCCTTAAGAATAAATTTCATCACGTTAGCTATTTAACGCTTCAAACGAAACCTCAAACGGAGTCCAAAAACTCAAGTTACAACATCTTCAAACTGATTCTGCCAAAAACTAGACGACATGGATCGATGCAAAACATCTTGGATCGACGCGTACTGCACTGAACTTGCAAAATGAGTCGATGCATCCTCTCTTGTATCGACTCATACTGAGTTTACCACACAGCATGTATCTGAAGGTGGAGAAAACACTTAGAAGGGGGGTTGAATAAGTTTCTCTTTTTCTTTTTCTTAAAGGCACAACAATAATGGAAAGACAGGGTTATTTTTATCCTGGTTCGTTTGAACTCAAACTACTCCAGTCCACCCGCCAAGGTGATTTTGCCTTTCTCAACAAGGAATTAATCCACTATAATCAACTGATTACAATCACACAACAACTGTTGTGACTAACAATGCACAAGTAAACTTACAAGTGACTAACACCACTAAGACTTAAACTAGTCCTAGTCTACTTGAGAAATCTGACCAAACTTGGTCTCTCAAGGAACAATTACAAGAGATAAATCTTTACAGATAGTGAAAGAAAGTTTGCTTCTAAGAAAGCTATATCACAACTGTGATTTTTCACTAAGAATAATATAGCACAAAGTGTATGAAATTTGTTTGTGAGCCCATAATATTTTGCATTGTTCTTGCTTCTCTTGAATTTGATAAGTTCTATTCAGAACTCCAGTTGTTCAATCTTTCAGTATTTTGGTTGAGCAGTTGAGCGTTAGTTGGCTTGCAATTAATGTTCTTTTATATATAGCATGAAGAAACATGACCGTTTTTGCCTTCAAATGGAGAGCATTAAATCTTTGCGTGTTTCCTTGCACTATTCCATTTTCCAATGCACTAGCATAGACACTTGAGTGCATGTAGCCGTATTTGCATTAAATGAGCAAACGACACTTGTAAGAGCATGTTTCCTGAAGCTTGAAAAGACTTGTTAGCTTTTGCATTCTTTCATAACTTGCCTTCACGTATTGATTTCAGAACATGCTTGCATATCTTCTAAACAACGCTTTGCTTGCTAAGTACTTTTGATCAGCGCTTGCTTTCAAATATCTTCTGAACAACACTTGCTTTCAAATATCTTCTGAACAACACTTGCTTTCAAATATCTTTTGAACAACACTTGCTTTCAAATATCTTATGAACAACACTTGCTTTCAAAGAACTTCTTAAACATAGCTTACAAAGAAACTTGCTAAGCGTTAGAAGATGTAATAAAATAATTATCTTACCAGAGTCAGCATCAGCATTAGCACTTGCGCTAAAACAAATAGTTATTTAATAAAAGAACTTCTTCATTTATTTTCAACTCAGCATATCAAGATGCTTCTGCCAGAACATTATCAGAGACAACATCAGTACTTGCGCTAAAAAAATAGTTCTTTCATCAAAGAACTTCTTCATTTATTTTTAGCTCAGCACATCAAGATGCTTCTGTCAGAACATTATCTGAAACAATTAATTATGTTCATCAGAGTATCAATTATATAAAATATAATTTATTGTTATCATCAAAACTCTGAGATATGATCAGAACTAATCTTGTTCTAACAATCTCCCCCTTTTTGATGATGACAAAAATATATTCAGATATAGAAATAAATTTGAATAAGAGATAGGAATCTCCCCCTAAAATAAATATTTCTATAAGAAAAACTTCCTGAGAATTTTCATCAGAGCTTTGGAATTTTTCTTCTGAGATTTCTTCATCAGGTTCTTTTGAAGATAATGTTCATTTGAAATTAAACTTCCAGAGTTTAAATGATACCTGCAAAGTTCTTTAAAGCATAGCAAGAAATCTTGTATTTTGTTATAATGTTTTACTTAGTCCCATAAATGTTAATTAGAGATTAGATCAAAATACTCATTTTCTCCCCCTTTTTGGCATAATCAAAAAGTAAATATAAAATAGTTGAAGAGCGTAAAAATTTTATAAAAAAGGATTCAGAGGTTCAACAAAACAACAATAAAAAACAAGAAATAGAATGACACTAAGATTTCTTAGAAACAAGGGCCATAAGAATATTCTTGATCTTAGATGCAGATTCCTCTTGTTTCATCATCCATGTTCTGATTTCTTGGTTTGTCTGATCTTGCTTGTCTAAGCGCTCATGAATAGCTTCGTTATCCCTCTTAAGATCATTCAGAGTATTCATTAGAAGTGAAGTAGGATCAGAGGATGTAGAAGCTTCAGCAGATACAACCTTTGGAGTAGCAACCATTGAGTCAGAACAAACAAAAGTTGAAAAAAGAGTGCCCAGATCCATCACAATAGTTGGCACAGGTTCAGGTGCTGATTTTGCAGAAGGTTGATTCAACAAAACAATTGCCATAAGATTTGAATCTTCAGAGGATTCTTCAGATTCATCTTCTGAAATGTCCATTTCATCAGCTGGAGCATCAGCAATCATCAGAGAAGACTTCTTGTCCAAAATATCAACAGCTTCTGATTGAAAGGCATGCAGATGCTTGGAGAAGTTCTCAATCACCTGAGAGTGACATAAATCTTACAGCTTCCTTGACTCAGCATCTAACGTTCTTCTGAATGTTTCCCACAGAAGATCAGTTGTTGTTGGGTTCATACTTCTGGTGCAATCTGCCTTCAGCAAGTCCAACCAAGCTTGAACTTCTGTTAAAAAATTCTGAAAGAATATATTTACATCTGGCTGAACAGGTTTAGGAACAGCCTTTTTGAAGGTTTTATTTTTCAGAAATTATAGTGATTCAAAATCAACTACAGTTTTCAAAAAGTCAGCTGTTTCAAGATTTTCTGATTATTCATGAGTTGCTGATTGGTCAGGTTGGTCAGGTTGGTCAGGTTGTTCAAAAGGGTCAGGTGTTGCTGATTGATCATGAGGTTCAGATGATGCATGAGTTTCATAGGGTTCGTGTGTTGGTGATGGTTCAGATGGTTCATGAGTTTGGTGTTCTGGAATGTGAGGAGGTGAAATCGCTGGTGAGTCAGGAGTTGGAAGTTGTGGAGATGTGGGTGGTGTGATGTCAGGTGAAATGATTATGGTGTTGTCAGAAGTTGGGGTAGGATTTTGTGTTTGTGTTTTGTTTAAGGCAAAAATGTTTTCAGAAGGTAGGTTGAATGGAGGCTTTAGAGTGGCCAGAGGTTCGTTGATTCCTGGTATTCTCCAAGAGCCAGCATCATACCATCTAGTAGGTTTGGGTGATAATGGTCTGGGAGGAGGTCTAGAAAGGTTTTCAATAGGTGTTTGGGAGGGTTCTGAGTGAGAGGGTTCTGTTTGTGTTTCAGAATAATCATCAGAGTCAAAATCACTCAAGTCTGATAAAACTTGATTTCTTTGAGGATTTTCAGCAATAGGATCAGAGGGTATGGTCAGGTCTATATTAATATCTATGTCTCCTAGGGTTTGGGGTTCAGCAGATGTAGATATATTGTCATAATCATAAACAAATACAGTTTTAGCTGGTGTACCTGATTTTTTCTTCTTCTTCTGAGGTCTGGAAGAAGGTCCTTCAATAGTTTTCCTCTTCAAAGGTTGTTGAAGAACAACATATGGAGCAGCTTCGTGTCTTCCTTGCAGCCAAGCAGGATCAATGGGTGTTCCACTTTCTTTACAGATTTGAATGTAATGCAGGATGATGCGTGGGTGATCACCTGAGCTGAACAGTGGAAAATCATCAATTGGAATCCTCCTTCTCTTAACAGTTGCTGACACAAAAGGTGTTGGTTCTATCAGCAGCTTGTCTATAATCTTCCTCTTCACCAAGTTCTTTCCAGTCAGAGCCTTTCCACAAGTAGGCTCTAACTCCCCAGCAGATTAGCTTCATCCAAGTGAGAAATCAGACAATTCTCAGTCAGAATGTCTGAAATCAGTCTCCCCATTGGAATCCAATTCCTTTTGGATTTTGGGTTCTTCATTCTTTCTGCTTCTCTCGTTTCTTTCACATGAGTCTAGAGATGATCAAACAAGAGATAGGGTAAATCAATTTTGATATTTGTTCCAAGACAGAACAACAAGTATTGTTGGTCAGCATTTATATAGTCTGGAGAGCTAGTTTCCTTCCTATGATGAATGCAACCATGGATTATTCTTTACCATATCTTGTACTTATTTTTCAAGTCTCTGACCTTTGAAGACCCTTGCCCATTTGTGAAAATTTCTGCATAAACTTTTTACATTTCCATTCTTCCATTAGCAATTCCAGTTACTCCAGTTCCTTCAAAACCTAGAAGTTTTCTGATTAGGTTTTCAGTAATGGAGATTTCCTTACCCATCACGAAAGAGAGGATGACCTTTGGAAAAGAAATTGCATGAATCCAGAATTCTTTAACAAGATGAGGAAAAACTGGACAAATTAGACGGTCAAAGAAGTTTCCTGAACCTTGAAACTCAACAGCAGGAAGAAGATCAAAACCATTAGCTTTAAGATTCTTAAAGTCCACCATTATTTCACTTATAACCTCTAAGCTATCCACTAGTATGAGAGTGGTTCTCTCGGGAACAATGTATTGCTCAGATTGAATGTTCTTAGAATGAGCGGAGGAGGAAGCCATTGGAGCAATTAGGTATGAGAGAAGAAAAATGGGTTTCAGAGAAAAATACACAGAAACGTTTGAGTTTTGAAAGAGACGGTAAAAAGTGAGAAAGGTTTTTATAAAGGTATTTATATGAAGACTTTTCAGAAATAGGTTAAAAAAATAAAACTGTAAAAAGAGTATTTAATAAAAACTTAAATAAAAAGAATCTAATCATGACTTAGCATTTAATGAAATTGAAAAGTAAGGGGAACGCTGGAGATTTTAATCAAATCAGAACAGTTACCTAGAACGGCGTCAATAGCTTAGCACGCGTGACCTTTCATAAACACACCAAGTGTTCATCTCCTGAAAGTTGCGTGGGACAGCTGTTTGATCTAATGAACTTCTAGGTATCATAAAGATTAAAATCTTCTGACTGACTTTTCATTCAAGTCATCTGAGAACTCATATTTTCTGAGTGGGTTATTCAGAGATTATGAGATTATCCAGAATATTGTCAAGAGGATGATCTTCTGAGTCTTCCTTAGCTTCTGACTTTTTTTTAGAGTTTGAGGAAAGATCTTCTGTACCTACAGAAAAATCAATTTGCTTTGGCTGTTGCTGGCCAAGCTTATCATCAAACCTGACTTTGATTGATTCTTCAACAATAAGAGTTTCTGTGTTGTATATTCTATGGCCTTTTGAGCGTTCAGAATATCCAACCAGAAAACACCTTTGTGCTTTAGAATCAAACTTGTTCAGAATAAAAACAAGTACATTCAAAAAGATTGAAATATAAGATGTTTCTAGTGGCCTAGAGGAAGAATCAACATTTTATGATTTAAAAGAAAGTTCTAAAAACTTTCCTTTTAGACATGCTTCGTTTATAGCTTCTGATGTTGTATTTCCATTCCTGTTTCCAATAGTTTCAGAGCTAGTAATCTTCTGTTTCTGATTGCTTTTGAAACCTTAGAATCTTTTAGATTCCAGGCCTTGGAACATATGCTTTTTTTCCTCCATGAGTAGAGAGGATCCAGAGTCCAGGTGTTAGTACTGGAGTATCAACCTTGCTGTTAAAAATATCTGCAACATAGATGATTTTGTCTTTTGGTACCTGTTGTACCCCAAAATTTACCCTCCCATATTTCTCAAAATATTTCAAGAAAAATTCACAAGTCCAACCCGGCGCGTCATATTCAGGTATTCTTTTGCCAAGATATCTCTGATAACATATTCTCAAATTCAGGTTTGGCTCAAGAGTCAATTCTTTAAAGAAGGTATCCGAATGGGCGAGTTTTCTCGAAGAAATATGGTAAAAAAGTGTGCTGAAAGTGCAGTTTTTATGCGCTAAAAAATTCATAACTTGAAGATCGTGGCTCGTTTTGAACCCGTTCCGGTGGCCAAAATTCCGTCTTAACATCATCTACATTTTCATCTCTCACGGATGGAAGCCAATTTTGATCATAAGGTCTTCAAAAATGTGGATTTATCAAGTATTTTCGCACAGAAAATTTGTGACAGAAGTTTATTTGCGTGATGTTCAGAAAATCATAACTTGGTCGATTTTCATCGTATCGAGCTGGTTCTGGCGCCAAAATTTCACAAATTGAGTTGGCTACATTTTCACATAAGGTATTGAGTTCAAACGGTATTCAAAAGGCCTTCATTTTTTGCTCAGAGTGCGTGACACGCTGAAAATCCTGAATGCTGAATACTATTTCATCTGGGCCGAAACTTCGAAAATTCATAACTCGGTCAATTTTTATCGGATTGGGCTCATATTTTTACACAAGGTCACTGACTCATATATCTACAACTTTGCTTCAAAAGTCGAGACCGGATTATGCTCCGATCAATACCAGTTTTTTATTGAAGAACGTGTCAGAGTCGACACTGGAGCCCAAAATAAGTTTGTCTGAGCTGAAACTTCAAAAATTCATAACTAATTCACCGTTTATCCGATTGAGTCGATTTTTGGACAGGAGTTAGTTCTCGATATCGGCTACATTTTGTTTTCACATTTCAACTTCAAAAAATGCACTTAAGTCCCTGCGATTTAGCCTGGAATGTGACGAATTCAAGTGAATATTAGAGGCCCAATTGCACATTCAAAGCCCATTTGCTTTACCCTAATTTCCATTATATAATCACCTTCTTTTCACACAAACCAGAGAAGAGGAGAAAAGAAGAGAGAAAAAAAAACCTTGCCACAACACTGTTAGAATATCAAACTCTTTCAAGAACCCTAAAACCTTGAAATCCTTATTACAATCCCTCTCTCACTACAAACAAGCCATCACAGTTACAAACCAACACCTCACTACTTCTTCAGTAAGGGTAAGGCTGCCTTGATCTCCATGATCCTAATTTTCCAGTAAGGCATAAAAGTATTCAGGCCACTGATTTTCCAGTAAGGGTAAGATTGATTTGATCTCTATGATCAAAAGGGTATAATCATTCATACATGCCATATTGTGCCTAAACATTAAATTTCTTCATATATTGGCTTTATTTGCATTTTATGATTTTATTTAATGTGTTCATGAGATTCAACACTGCAGATTTAGACAAGATCCCATGCAGGTTCATTAAGGAACGTTGAGGCCAAAACACAAATGGCCAAAAGCCAAAAGCCAAATGGCCAAAGTAGAACAACTTATGCATTATGAGGCCAGAACACAAATGGCCAATAGCCAGAACACAAATGGTCAAACCACTCCAATTCACCTCCAAAGATGGGCCAGAATTGCTGGACAACACCTCCTGTTTGGGGCAGAACCCCCCCCCCCCCCCCCCCCCCCCCCCCCCCCTTGTATTGTATTTCTTTCTCTTTTCTTTATTCTATTTTTCTTTATTATTTGTTTTAATTCAATTATTTCTTCAATAAAAATTAATTTCACATAAAACATAAAAAATCAGAAAAGGCAAAAATATAAATATATTTCATTTAAACTTTTTTTGTAAATAAATCTTGTTAATTAATTTAGTTCTTTAATTTTAGGATTAATTTTGGCATTTTTTTCATAAACTTAAAAATTATAGAATTAGGGTTTTAATCACTTTTTATCTTTTTCTTTTCTTTTACCATTATAATAATTAATTATTAATTACTTATTTTTTGTAAATAAAATTGTATTAATTAATTAGGTTAATTTTAGATTAAATTTTAATGCTTTTTCTTAATAAATTAAAAATAACTAGAACTAGGTTTTAAATTCCATAATCTTCTCATTGAAATTCCATAAATACCAAAAAAACTCAAAAATCTTTTCTTTTTATTTTAATTTAATTAATTTGGTAAATCGTAATTTAATTTCATTAAAAAGGGTCCAACGCCCTCGCTTTCGATTTTAATTCTCTTCGCATTTTATTTCCTTTCTTATAATTCATGTAATTCTCCCAAAGCCGTGTAAATTGGACATTTATATTTCTCGCACTTTACTTTATTTTATTTTAAATCAGGTCCTGGATTTAATTTGGCGATGTGGACCCGCGCCTTTGTAATAGCGTAGGAACTTTTAATTTCGCACTTTTTTAACTGTTAATAAATTTGCATGCAAGAATGAATGTTAAAATAAAAACAAAAGCGTAGATCACCCATGACATGAACAAGACAAAATATCTGAAAACGACACACAAATCACACACCACCCCTAGGGTACGCCTCACTGTTGCCTTGCCCCTCGAAAGGTGATCGTCGAGTAGAGGATGTTTTAGTAAGTCCTCATGATCCAGGAACCTGGCATGAGGGTAGCTTCTAAGGTATCTTCCTATTGCTCTGGTGATCACCATGTCCTAAACCTCGAATTGACCCGAACACCTCCAACGGTGGTGCTACCTACCTCTCAATGGTGGAATGACACTACTTTAAAGGACATTTACACAGATGAATTCCTTAGGGTAGGTAGACGACTCTAGATACTTGCTCTAATTTCAAAACAAATTCAAAAATACTTTTCACACCGACACCTTTTCAAAAAGCTTTCGAAAGCAATTTTTTTCAAACACTCTTGAGGACCGATACAAGAGTCAAACTGAAATTTTCAAAGAAACTTTTTTAAAACCCACAGTTGAAAAGCAAACAAACCATTTTGAAAACACAAGTGAGCAAGTATCTAAGAGCTCATGGATAACCATGGATAGAAAGGGTGCTAACACATTCCCTTTCTATAATCTACCTCCCGAACCGAGAGCAATCTCTTTAAGGAATTTTTCTATGCTTTTGTCCTTTCCATTTGGAGAAAATAAAAGACGGTGGCGACTCTTGCTTCCGCGACATTTCGCGAATCAGCGTTAAATAGTCAGTTCCAGATCCACTGATCACAGAACTGGCGACTCTGCTGGGGACTTAACTTAAAGTGAGGTGTACCTTAGGGTTAGTTCATAACTGTGTTTTCAATTGCTTTCCTTGTTTGCTTTAAATTGTGGGACTGTCTTGGGAGTTCTATAGATCCTAACCCGGATCTGGGGATACCTTCTTAGAAAGTAGCAACAAGGCTGTGAGGGAACTGTGCGGGGTATACCGACATGGTTGAAACAGTCTGCTACATTGATGTGGCACTTTGGTGTGTACCGGTAACCCTTGAGTTCAGTCAAGGAGAGTACGGGGCCTCCGCGTGGTGTCGTGAAGCATCAACAGACCTTAGGAACCTTAATTGAACTATCTTGGCCTCTTTAGGGTAGTGAGATAACTGACTTTGGTGCAGTCCGAGGTTGGTTGATACTCGATACTACACTCAATTGAGGGTTGCTTTCCTGGAATATTTCGGTCGCCAGTTCAGTGGCTAAATCGAAACGATGAACGATGAAAGCAATCCCGTGATATTGGGACCCTTAGAACCCGGTTACTTCTAATAGGACAGGTTGAGCCCACCAACTTCAAGAGGGTAATACCCAGACCCCATGCTGGACTAAACCCTAAGGGCTTCTCTTGTGTGACTTGTGTGCCTTCGTACTTGACTACTTGCATACTTGTTATCTGACACATGAACTACTTGTAGGTTTCGTTCATAGTCCTTAATTGGGACTCATAACAGGGTTCACTAAGTTTCTTGCAGGTTTTGTTGATAGTCCTTAATTGGGACTCACAACAGGTTTTACTTGAGTTTCTTGCAGGTTTTGGTTGGCAGTTCTTAATTGAGACTCATAACAGGGTCACTTACATTACCCCATGCATAGCATAACATCATACCATTGCATACATCCTAACCCATTTCAAGGATCTCAAGGGGCTTCTGATGCAGGTCATGATGAACCAACTGTCCAGCAAGGGGTAAAAAGGGGATTTATTTTCCTCTAGCCAAGGTTGTCAGGGGCTATGACCCACTTGATATGGTGAGCTCTGACTCTTGAAGAAGGTTCCCCTAACCAAGGTTGTTTGGAAACCAAAACCAGACATGATGATTAAAGTCAGGGGGCTATGACCCACTGGATATGGTGAGCCTTTGACCCTTTGAAGAAGGACTCTCAATAACATGCAGTTCCTTCAATCAAGCTATCGGATCCCAACTCTAACAAGTTTCTTGTTTATCCCGTGAGGTCCTTGAAAACATTGCATGCATATCATACACATCATTACATAACAGGTATCTTTGTTGCAGGTCACTTACCTTTCTCGCTGTTTATTTCAGCCATGCCTTCCCAACAAGATAACCAGGACCTTCTTGCTCAAGAGACTCGGTTCGGGGAAATCCTCCTGAATTTATCCAAGGGGCAGGAGGAGTTGAGAGCACTTCTCATGGGGACTTTGGTCAAAAACAGTGCTAAGGACGAACGGCTGAAACACCTGCAAACTGAGATGGATGCAATGAAAGCCCAGATGTTGGGGCAGGTGACTGCCATTCAAAGTTTAGCTCAAAGACAAGATGAGCTCGGGGTTCTCATCAACCAACTGCTTCAGGATAACCAACTGGGGCAAACATCTAAGGGTAAAGAGCCAGTCATTGTTCAACCACCTTTGAGACAAGGAGATAAGGGGAGAGCTCCTCAAATGGCTCCAGTGTCACAAATTCAACATCAACCTCACCAGCGTCAGCCAGACAAGCCCAGGAGGCAATTCACCCAGCTCAACATGTCGCTGTTTCAAGCTTTACAACGCCTATTGAGATTGAATCTGATCACATTAAGGGCTCATCCCCAGAACCCCAACACAACATCTCCTGTCTATGATCCCAATAAGAGGTGTGCCTACCACTCGGCCAGTCTAGGACATGATACGAATGAGTGTTGGGCTCTGAAGAACAAGATCCAGGACCTGATTGATGAAGGGGCATTGGAGTTCACACAAGATGGTCAGGCTGAATTTTTCTACCATCCCTCCAAGGCTCGCCATTTGAAGTGACAAGCCCCGAGACTAGAAGACTTTTGTTCATTAGAATTTTTCAAGTTGTGATTTTCTTTTGATTGTTCAAACGTTTTATTCATATCAAACGTTGTTATTTCATTAATGCATCGCATATGTCTGTTTTGAAGCAATATATTCGTATTCACTATACGCAAATTATTTTCATATTTTTTCTGATGATCAACTCTCAATAATTCTAAGCCTCTTGAGGGAGGATGACGAAAACGATACCATAATCTACAGTATGCTTTTGAACAGACCCCACTGATGAGGTACAGGCATTGTTTCAATCCCTAAACACTGGAGTTATAAGGATGATAATCCCTTGTCAACCCCTCTGAGCCAAAGAAGTAGGAGTTTTTCTTTTTGAAATTTAAAACCGTTAATCATAACCTGGGGCAGGGTAGTTCTCTCAGTTGATCCAAATGCATAACAAATGGCACCAAAGAGGTCCTTAAAAAAAAAGAAGACAGTGATGATTCCGAATAATCATAAGGATAGGCAGTCATTATATCTCAAAAATAAAAACCCATTAAGTCAAAACCTATGAAGGAGACTTACAAAACTGAGGCATCCCGCTGACTGTAATTCCAAAAAAGGGAACAGCTCAGGCAAAAAAAAAAATAGGGATAAACAAAGTCAAAAAAGAAAGAGGTCTTACAAACCCTCGACAAAAATGACTGCCTATTCAAAATAAGTTATCAACATCTGAACCATCACTGGCATATTAGAGCAAAAGACTCGAACAAGGTCTAACGCACGATCAACTGAGTTTAGGTTCGAAGAACATCACGAAGAGAGGGTGGGTACAAATAATTTGAGCCTTTATCCTTTGTTTCTTAAACCGTGAACCAGGCCACACTATAACCCTTAAAAGTCCTAGCTGAAGCACGGGTTAGTTCGAAAGCATACTGTACAAAGGGTATCCTGACTCCTTAAGGCTCACGTTAAAATACGAAGTTGACATCACATTTACAAACAATCACTTGTTTTATGAAAAAAGAATGCATTTTCAAAAACTTCAAGACAGACATAAGCTTTGCATTATTGATATAACATTGTTTGCATATGATTATTTGTTTGAACAGCAGAGAACTTTGATCAACGAATATCCGATGAACGAAGGTCTTCTCAACGCAAGAGTCACCTCCAGTGGAAGAAAACACTCCCAATCAAGGGGCACGACATGATCATGGTCCAATCATCTGGGGCAATCCAATCAAGATTCGGAGAATCTCTCAAAATGCCAAATAGCCTGGGGCAAATCTCCGCCGGAGTCACTTGGGGCATTCCAACAACGAATCTTGTCTGATCAAACACTTTCTGGTGGCCTGATCAAACCTCTTCTGGGGCATGACAAAACACTGCCAACAGGGGCAACTCCCTACATCCTGAGAGCGTGGACATAGTCGGAAAAAAAATACTACGCAAAATTAACGACCCGCTAGGTTGACACACCTAGGCAAAAATAAGGGCTTCCCGGCGAACCAAAAGGGTTCGGGCAAAAATAAGGGATGAAATGAAAAAAATCTGTACACCCGGCAAGTCGAAAACCTGAAAAGGCGGCTTGGGCAAAAATGGGTATCCCGGTGGACTGAAAACCCGAAAGGGCGGTCCAGGCAAAAGTTAGGGATCAAAGCGTACGACTATGTCCCATCATCTTGTCACCTGCCTACCAGAAGTAGGTCTGTCCATCAACAAGCTATCAGCACCTCACAGGTCTTCCTCTCCCACCTCAGAAACAGGGGCAATAAAGAGTTGTCTAAGCAATCTAATTATTCTGTCCTCCAAGGTATCAAGGTAGGTTCAGCTGAAGAACATGACCAGATATCTTAATTCCCCAGAGAGTGAGCCAGCAAGTCAGTGCACTCTCCCCAAGCAAAGCTATTATCAAACTTAAGGAAGTTGGGTATCCTCCAGCAGATCTCAACATTCCCAGCAGCATATAAACATTCTTAACAAGCATCCCCAGCAGTCTTGGCCTAAAGATCGTGCCCCGGCGGTATATCAAACATTCAGTGGAGTTACTTCCAGTACAGTTCAAAACTTCCCCAGGAGAGTCCAATCCAGTTTCCCCAGGAAAGTTGGAATCTATCTCCCCAAGCAATAAGCTTATCCCCAGTAGATTCTGGAAGCTTATCCCCGCAGAACACGAACGCGTCTCCCGACTGTATTCAAAGAGTTATTTCCTTACCAGGATATAACTGGGTTATCCTCAGCCAAAAGCCACGAAAAGATCGTCCTCGGCAAAGTCTTCTTACCCCCAGCGAAGTCTATTAACACTTCCAACACAACAAGGGTATCCCCAGCAAGTCATTATCAACATCTCAACAACGTACCTCTCTTCCCACAGAGTATCGCTTCCCAGCAAGATTTGCTAGAGTACTTTTCTCCCCGCAGAGTAATCCATTCGCCAAGTTTATTCCCCAACGGAGTTATCTTCTCCTACCGGTATTCTTGCAACTATCATCCCCAGCGGAGGCAAAATCTATTCTTCAATATCAGCCCAGGAGCGACTTCCCGGCACCCGTCAAGGATTTACTTCCTTAGACGACAAAGATACATTCATAAACATCACACTTTCATACATTATAGCATGCATATACGCATCATACCTTACAAATCTCATTTATGTTGAGAACATCATCGCTTGATTCATATCATGCATTACATATGACTGACCTTTACCTTTCAGGAAAGATTCAGTTAAGTTCTCAGCTATATTCAAGGCCTTCTCTGGTTCAGTCAGATCGACCCTAAGATCTCCCTGTTTCTTATCCAGTTGGAGATTTCAAGACCTAGACCGGTTCAGTTAAATCGACCCTAAGATTTTTCTGTTTCTTATCCAGTCTAAGGCCTTCTCTGGTTCAGTCAGATCGACCCTAAGATCTCCCTGTTTCTTATCCAGTTGAAGATTTCAAGACCTAGACCGGTTCAGTTAAATCGACCCTAAGATTTTTCTGTTTCTTATCCAGTCCAAGGCCTTCTCTGGTTCAGTTAAATCGACCCTAAGATTTTTCTGTTTCTTATCCAGTCCAAGGCCTTCTCTGGTTCAGTCAGATCGACCCTAAGATCTCCCTGTTTCTTATCCAGTTGAAGATTTCAAGACCTAGACCGGTTCAGTTAAATCGACCCTAAGATTTTTCTGTTTCTTATCCAGTCCAAGGCCTTCTCTAGTCCAGCTAAATCGACCCCTAACAGATTTTCCTGATAAAGACTCAGTAGAAGATATCCAAGATTCTCTCAATGATTACTGTTGAGGTTGTAGTCGCCTGTGGTTCTCTCCCCGTTACTGCGGAGGTAGTAATCGCCCCAAGATTCTCTCAGCGTTACTGTTGAAGTAGAAGATATCCAAGATTCTCTCAATGATTACTGTTGAGGTTGAAGTCGCCTATGGTTCTCTCCCTGTTACTGCGGAGGTAGTAATCGTCCAAGATTCTCTCAATGATTACTGTTGAGGTTGAAGTCGCCCAAGATTCTCTCAATGATTACTGTTGAGGTTGAAGTCGCCCAAGATTCTCTCAATGATTACTGTTGAGGTTGAAGTCGCCCAAGATTCTCTCAATGATTACTGTTGAGGTTGAAGTCGCCCAAGATTCTCTCAATGATTACTGTTGAGGTTGAAGTCGTCCAAGATTCTCTCAATGATTACTGTTGAGGTTGAAGTCGCCCAAGATTCTCTCAATGATTACTGTTGAGGTTGAAGTCGCCCAAGATTCTCTCAATGATTACTGTTGAGGTTGAAGTCGCCCAAGATTCTCTCAATGATTACTGTTGAGGTTGAAGTCGCCCAAGATTCTCTCAATGATTACTGTTGAGGTTGAAGTCGCCCAAGATTCTCTCAATGATTACTGTTGAGGTTGAAGTCGTCCAAGATTCTCTCAATGATTACTGTTGAGGTTGAAGTCGCCTATGGTTCTCTCCCCGTTACTGCGGAGGTAGTAGTCGCCCAAGATTCTCTCAATGATTACTGTTGAGGTTGAAGTCGCCTATGGTTCTCTCCCCGTTACTGCGGAGGTAGTAATCGTCCCCAGATTCTCTCAGCGTTACTGTTGAGGTTGAATTCGTTCAAGATTCTCTCAATGATACTGTTGAGGTTGAAGTCGCCTATGATTCTCTCAGTGTTACTGTTGAAGTAGAAATCGTCCCAGATTCTCTCAGCGTTACTGTTGAAGTAGAAGTCGTCCCAGATTCTCTAAGCGTTACTGTTGAGGTTGAAGTCGTCCAAGGTTCTCTCAGCGTTCCTGTTGAGGTAGTAATCGTCCAAGGTTCTCTCACCGTTCCTGTTGAGGTAGTAACCACCCCTGGTTCATTCATCACCGTTTGAAGCTCCAGATTTAGCTCCTGTAACCAGTCAGGACACATCTATACAAAGAATCTGAAGACCAGCTCCTGTAATGGGTCAGGTAATCCTTTTCTTTTGCAGGTACGCAAGTTTCTCGC
The DNA here is from genome assembly GCA_948472305.1 of Vicia faba. Classification (NCBI taxonomy): domain Eukaryota; kingdom Viridiplantae; phylum Streptophyta; class Magnoliopsida; order Fabales; family Fabaceae; genus Vicia; species Vicia faba. Next base: position 205,916,466 of record OX451737.1, on the reverse strand, counting down.
TAAGGAATTTCTTACGCGATCAACACCCAGATGGCATCTATAAGCCCATCCACCTTCCCACATCTCTTAGCATGGCATCTATAAGCCCATCATCCTATCCATCAATCTCCAAATGGCATCTATAAGCCCATTCCCCCCATCACACTACTATGCGAGTGCAAATTTCTGGGCACTCTAGTGTTCAATCATCTTCCACCTTCGGATTACGAAAGGCATGCCAGCCAATCTACATCCTCAGGTTTAAGAAGATTGAACAGGGGCAACTGTTGTACCCCAAAATTTGCCCTCCCATATTTCTCAAAATATTTCAAGAAAAATTCACAAGTCCAACCCGGCGCGTCATATTCAGGTATTCTTTTGCCAAGATATCTCTGATAACATATTCTCAAATTCAGGTTTGGCTTAAGAGTCAATTCTTTAAAGAAGGTATCCGAATGGGCGAGTTTTCTCGAAGAAATATGGTAAAAAAGTGTGCTGAAAGTGCAGTTTTTATGCGCTAAAAAATTCATAACTTGAAGATCGTGGCTCGTTTTGAATCCGTTCCGGTGGCCAAAATTCCGTCTTGACATTATCTATATTTTCATCTCTCACGGATGGAAGCCAATTTTGATCAGAAGGTCTTCAAAAATGTGGATTTATCAAGTATTTTCGCACAGAAAATTTGTGACAGAAGTTTATTTGCGTGATGTTCAGAAAATCATAACTTGGTCGATTTTCATCGTATCGAGCTGGTTCTGGCGCCAAAATTTCACAAATTGAGTTGGCTACATTTTCACATAAGGTATTGAGTTCAAACGGTATTCAAAAGGCCTTCATTTTTTGCTCAGAGTGCGTGACACGCTGAAAATCCTGAATGCTGAATATTATTTCATCTGGGCCGAAACTTCAAAAATTCATAACTCGGTCAATTTTTATCGGATTGGACTCATATTTTTACACAAGGTCACTGACTCATAGATCTACAACTTTGCTTCAAAAGTCGAGACCGGATTATGCTCCGATCAATACCAGTTTTTTATTGAAGAACGTGTCAGAGTCGACACTGGAGCCCAAAATAAGTTTGTCTGAGCTGAAACTTCAAAAATTCATAACTAATTCACCGTTTATCCGATTGAGTCGATTTTCGGACAGGAGTTAGTTATCGATATCGGCTACATTTTGTTTTCACATTTCAACTTCAAAAAATGCACTTAAGTCCCTGCGATTTAGCCTGGAAAGTGACGAATTCAAGTGAATATTGGAGGCCCAATTGCACATTCAAAGCCCATTTGCTTTACCCTAATTTCCATTATATAATCACCTTCTTTTCACACAAACCAGAGAAGAGGAGAAAAGAAGAGAGAAAAAAAAACCTTGCCACAACACTGTTAGAATATCAAACTCTTTCAAGAACCCTAAAACCTTGAAATCCTTATTACAAATCCCTCTCTCACTACAAACAAGCCATCACAGTTACAAACCAACACCTCACTACTTCTTCAGTAAGGGTAAGGCTGGCTTGATCTCCATGATCCTAATTTTCCAGTAAGGCATAAAAGCATTCAGGCCACTGATTTTCCAGTAAGGGTAAGATTGATTTGATCTCCATGATCAAAAGGGTATAATCATTCATACATGCCATATTGTGCCTAAACATTAAATTTCTTCATATATTTGCTTTATTTGCATTTTATGATTTTATTTAATGTGTTCATGAGATTCAACACTGCAGATTTAGACAAGATCCCATGCAGGTTCATTAAGGAACGTTGAGGACAAAACACAAATGGCCAAAAGCCAAAAGCCAAATGGCCAAAGTAGAACAACTTATGCATGATGAGGCCAGAACACAAATGGCCAATAGCCAGAATACAAATGGTCAAACCACTCCAATTTACCTCCAAAGATGGGCCAGAATTGCTGGACAACACCTCCTGTTTGGGGCAGAACCCCCCCTTGTATTGTATTTCTTTCTCTTTTCTTTATTCTATTTTTCTTTATTATTTGTTTTAATTCAATTATTTCTTCAATAAAAATTAATTTCACATAAAACATAAAAAATCAGAAAAGGCAAAAATATAAATATATTTCATTTAAACTTTTTTTGTAAATAAATCTTGTTAATTAATTTAGTTCTTTAATTTTAGGATTAATTTTGGCATTTTTTTCATAAACTTAAAAATTATAGAATTAGGGTTTTAATCACTTTTTATCTTTTTCTTTTCTTTTACCATTATAATAATTAATTATTAATTACTTATTTTTTGTAAATAAAATTGTATTAATTAATTAGGTTAATTTTAGATTAAATTTTAATGCTTTTTCTTAATAAATTAAAAATAACTAGAACTAGGTTTTAAATTCCATAATCTTCTCATTGAAATTCCATAAATACCAAAAAAACTCAAAAATCTTTTCTTTTTATTTTAATTTAATTAATTTGGTAAATCGTAATTTAATTTCATTAAAAAGGGTCCAACGCCCTCGCTTTCGATTTTAATTCTCTTCGCATTTTATTTCCTTTCTTATAATTCATGTAATTCTCCCAAAGCCGTGTAAATTGGACATTTATATTTCTCGCACTTTACTTTATTTTATTTTAAATCAGGTCCTGGATTTAATTTGGCGATGTGGACCCGCGCCTTTGTAATAGCGTAGGAACTTTTAATTTCGCACTTTTTTAACTGTTAATAAATTTGCATGCAAGAATGAATGTTAAAATAAAAACAAAAGCGTAGATCACCCATGACATGAACAAGACAAAATATCTGAAAACGACACACAAATCACACACCACCCCTAGGGTACGCCTCACTGTTGCCTTGCCCCTCGAAAGGTGATCGTCGAGTAGAGGATGTTTTAGTAAGTCCTCATGATCCGGGAACCTGGCATGAGGGTAGCTTCTAAGGTATCTTCCTATTGCTCTGGTGATCACCATGTCCTAAACCTCGAATTGACCCGAACACCTCCAACGGTGGTGCTACCTACCTCTCAATGGTGGGATGGCACTACTTTAAAGGACATTTACACAGACGAATTCCTTAGGGTAGGTAGACGACTCTAGATACTTGCTCTAATTTCAAAACAAATTCAAAAATACTTTTCACACCGACACCTTTTCAAAAAGCTTTCGAAAGCAATTTTTTTCAAACACTCTTGAGGACCGATACAAGAGTCGAACTGAAATTTTCAAAGAAACCTTTTTAAAACCCAAAGTTGAAAAGCAAACAAACCATTTTGAAAACACAAGTGAGCAAGTATCTAAGAGCTCATGGATAACCATGGATAGAAAGGGTGCTAACACCTTCCCTTTCTATAATCTACCTCCCGAACCGAGAGCAATCTCTTTAAGGAATTTTTCTGTGCTTTTGTCCTTTCCATTTGGAGAAAATAAAAGACGGTGGCGACTCTTGCTTCCGCGACATTTCGCGAAACAGCGTTAAACAGTCAGTTCCAGATCCACCGATCACATTACCCATATCTTTTTGGGTCCTCTTGGGTTAGAGTATTTAAAGTTCTGTTTGAACTTTGGATTAACATAAGAGTTCCCAGAGTGAGATGTATATTTAATATGATGTGTGTGCCCAGTGGTGAAGTGAGAATAGAGAGGAGTATGTTTGATAACCAGATCCTTAACTTTCTTAGGCTGAGTTATTTTGCCTTTGTATCCTATACCTATTCTGTCATTCTTGCTAACTCCATAGATCATTGAAGCCATTTTTCTTCTATCTATGTTTTTAGCCAGGAACTTCTGAAAGCTTTGATCATATTTCTTTATGATTTTATCACCATTACTAGGATATTCTGAGATTATTTCCTTCTGAGAGTTTTGTAGATCATTTTCTAGATTTGAAATTTTTTCTTATAACTCAGAATTTTCTGATCTCAGACTCTCAGTTACTTCAGAGTCAGAAGCAAGATCCTTTTTCATATTTCTGAATTTGACTCGAAGTTGCTGATATCTTTCCAGAATTTCACTCAGACTTTCTCCTAGTTCAGCTTTAGTGAAATTAAGTGAAGTCAGGGAATACCTCTTCAGTGTTTGATTCTGATTCAGATTCTGATTCTGAGGATTCTGAGACAACTGATAAGTTTTCGGTTTGAGCTATATTGGTTTGTTCATCTTCTGATTCTGTTTCGTCTTCAGAAGATTTAGAATCATCCCATGTTTCCATAAAACCTTTCTTCTTTTCCTTAACTAACTTCCCTTTATGTTTCTCCTTCTGAAGCCTTGGACACTCACTTTTGTAGTGACCTTGTTTATTGCATTCATAGCAGGTAATGATTCTGTTACTTGATATTCTGTGTCCAGAGGATTGCTTAGGGTTATTTCCTATTCTTCTGGAGTTTCTGAAATTCTTATGCTTGTGCTTCCACAGCTGATTGATCCTTCTGGAGAGCAAGGATAATTCATCTTCTTCTGAAGCAGATTCTTCAGAGTTTTCTTCTTTACCCTGAAAAGCTTTAGTTTCATATTTTATAATTGATTTAAAGGAAATGGACTTACCTTTCTCTTGAGGCTCGTGCTCATCAAGTTCTATCTCATGACTTCTGAGAGCACTGATGAGTTCTTCAACAGACACGTTGTTCAGATCTTTTGATACTTTGAAAGCAGTGACCATAGGTGCCCATCTTCTGGGTAAGCTTCTGATGATCTTTTTAACGTGATCTGCTTTAGTGTATCCCTTGTTAAAAACTCTCAGACCAGCAATCAGAGTTTGAAACCTTGAGAACATTGCTTCTATAGATTCAGTTTCTTCTACTCTGAAGGCTTCATACTTCTGGACGAGAGCCAGAGATTTAGACTCCTTCACTTGAGAGTTTCCTTCATGAGTCATTTTGAGTGACTCAAACATATCTTGTGTTGTATCTCTATTAGTGATTTTTTCATATTCCATTTTAGAGATAGCATTTAGAAAAATATTTCTAGCTCTATGATGATTTTTGAAATCAGCTTTTTGTTGTCTGTCCATATTTTTCCTATCAATTTTGTTTCCTTCTGAGTCTGTAGGATGTGTGTAACCATCCAAGACTATATCCCATAAATCACTATCATGACCTAGAAAGAAACTTTCTAGTGTATCTTTACAATAATCAAAATCTTCTCCATCAAATACAGGAGGTTTATTGTAACTATTATAGTTTTGCTTAGTAGACATTTGTGTTTTCTTCTGGATCTTTTCCTGACACTGTTAAGTGTTGAGCTCAGAGTCAAGCTCTGATACCAATTGAAGGTGGAGAAAACACTTAGAAGGGGGGGGGGGGGGGTTGAATAAGTTTCTCTTTTTCTTTTTCTTAAAGGTACAACAATAATGGAAAGACAAGGTTATTTTTATCCTAGTTCGTTTGAACTCAAACTACTCCAGTCCACCCGCCAAGGTGATTTCGCCTTTCTCAACAAGGACTTAATCCACTATAATCAACTGATTACAATCACACAACAACTGTTGTGACTAAAAATTCACAAGTAAACTTACAAGTGACTAACACCACTAAGACTAAACTAGTCCTAGTCTACTTGAGAAATCTGACCAAACTTGGTCTCTCAAGGAACAATTACAAGAGATAAATCTTTACAGATAGTGAAACAAAGTTTTCTTCTAAGGAATCTATATCACAACTGTGATTTTTCACTAAGAATAGTATAGCACAAAGTGTATGAAATTTGTTTGTGAGCCCATAATATTTTGTGTTGTTCTTGCTTCTCTTGAATTTGATAAGTTCTATTCATAACTTCAGTTGTTCAATCTTTCAGAATTTTGGTTGAGCAGTTGAGCGTTAGTTGGCTTGCAATTAATGTTCTTCTATATATAGCATGAAGAAACATGACTGTTGCTTCCTTCAAATGGAGAGCACTAAATGTTTGTGTGTTTCCTTGCACTATTCCATTTTCCAATGCACTAGCATAGACACTTGAGTGCATGTAGCCGTCTTTGCATTAAATGAGCAAACGGCACTTGTAAGAGTATGTTTCCTGAAACTTGACAAGACTTGTTAGCTTTTGCATTCTTTCAGAACTTGGCTTCACGTCTTGATTTCAGAACATGCTTGCATATCTTCTAAATAACACTTTTCTTGCTAAGTGCTTCTGATCAGCACTTGCTTTCAAATATCTTTTGAACAACACTTGCTTTCAAATATCTTCTGAATAGCACTTGCTTTCAAATATCTTCTGAACACCACTTGCTTTTAAATATCTTCTGAACAACACTCGCTTTCAAATATCTTCTGAATAGCACTTGCTTTCAAAGAACTTCTGAAACATAGCTTACACAGAAACTTGCTAAGCGTTAGAAGATGTAATAAAATAATTATCTTACCTGATTCAGAATCAACATCAACACTTGCGCTAAAACAAATAGTTCTTTCATAAAAGAACTTCATTTATTTTCAGCTCAGCATATCAATATGCTTCTGTCAGAACATTATCAGAGACAGCATCAGTACTTGCGCTAAAACAAATAGTTCTTTCATCAAAGAACTTCTTCATTTATTTTCAACTTAGCACATCAAGATGTTTTTGTCAGAACATTATCTGAAACAATTAAATATGTTCATCAGAGTATCAATTATATAAAATATAATTTATCGTTATCATCAAAACTCTGAGATATGATCAGAACTAATCTTGTTCTAACAGTATCGACACATGCTCCTACGTATCGACTCATCCTGAGTCTAAAAGCCCTCATGGATCGACACAAGACTCCTTCGTGTCGACTCATCCTGATTCTAAGAACCTGCTTGTATCGACACATACCATTTGGGGTCGACACATACTGCTCTATCCTGCATAATTTCTGCGATTTCCTCTGCATTTTCACTACAGGCTCCATACTTTAAGCCCTAAAAACCTAGTCTAATCATGGATAATCATCACTTACAATTATCCTACAATTCTACATCAAATAAACAGCACAGGAACATCGTTATTCATCTTTCAATCATCAATTCTCAACATATAACAACATATAATTCAATCATGAATAAAGCAACACTTTCACATCTAACCCCACATACCAATTATCATGAACCCAATTATAGATTCAGAACCCCACCCTTACCTTGGATTTAAGGTCGCTCTATAATCTCCGGTTGAATTCCCGTTCTTCCTCTTTTTCCAACAGTTTCACATTCTTCTTTCCAACCCTTATTATTCTACTGCCTCTTCTTTCTATTCCTTCCAACAATAATAAAATAACCTATTATTTCCTTTACTCCTTATTGGGCTTAAAACTAATACACCCCCACCTCTTTACTTCTATTCCTTTAAAGCAAGCCCACATCAAATAATATTATACTTCTAATATTATTTCACCACTTAAAAAAATTAAATCCAATTAATCACAACACATCTTCCTAAATATTCAAAAAAATAATTTAATTAAATAATTAATTAAATTACGGGCGTTACAACTCTCCCCCACTTAGAATATTTTCGTCCTCGAAAATTTACCTTAATCAAACAACTCAGGATAGGAGTCTCGCATCTTGCTCTTCAACTCCCAAGTCATGCTTTCTCCGGCAGCTCCTAGCCAAACCACTTTAACCAAAGTAATCCTTTTTCCCCTCAGAGTCTTAGTTTCACGATCCGCGATCTGTACAGACATCGTCTCCACCGTAAGACTATCCCGTACTTGCACATCGTCCATATGAATCACATGAGATGGATCTGAAATATACTTCCGGAGTTACGACACATGAAACACATCATGCAAATTCGAAAGATTAGGCGGTAAAGCCACTCTATAAGCAACATTCCCCACTCTCTCCGAAATCTGATATGGTCCAATAAAACGAGAAGTGAGCTTCTTAGACTTCAACGGTCGCCCAACATCAGTCACAGGTGTAACTCTCAAAAACACATGGCCACCCGCTTGAAATTCTAAATCTTTCCTTCGATTGTTATGGTAACTCTTCTGTCTACTTTGGGAAGCTTTCATCTTTTCTCGAATCAACTTCACCTTCTTAGTAGTCTCACGAACAAGTTCAGGTCCAAGTACTACACTTTCACCAGATTCATGCCAACATAAAGGAGTTCTACATCTTCGACCATACAACGCTTCAAAAGGTGCCATCCCAATACTGGAATGGTAACTGTTATTATAAGTGAACTCTATCAGTGGAAGATAAGTATCCCACGAACCTCTCTTCTCAAGAACACATGCCCTCAACAAGTCTTCTAACGATTGAATAATCCGTTCAGTCTGACCATCTATCTGAGGATGATACGTTGAACTTAACCTCAACTTAGAACCCAACGCTTCTTGCAAACTCTTCCAAAAATCAGAAGTAAATCTTGGATCTCTAACTGACGCAATGCACAAAGGAACACCATGCAGCTTCACAATCACACTCGTGTAAATCTCAACCAACTTCGTCACTGGAAAACTGATGTTAATAGGAATAAAATGAGATGACTTCATAAGCCTATTGACAATCACCCAAATCGAATCATGTCCTCTTAAAGTATTAGGTAACCCCGTCACAAAGTCCATTGAAATGCTATCCCATTTCCATTCTGGAACTTCTAATGGTTGCATCAACTCTGCAGGCTTCTGATGTTCAACTTTCGACTTCTGGCAAGTCAAACATGCATACACAAACCGATCCACATCACTCTTCATTCAAGGCCACCAAAACAAACCTTTCAAATCTCGATACATCTTTGTAGCTCCTGGATGAATACTCAACTTACTTCTATGACTCTCAGCAAGTATCACTTTCTTTATCTCAGCATCATCAGGAATACAAATTCGGTTACGAAATCTCAGCACACCTTACGCATCTAGCTTGAAATCATTATTCTCAGACTGATCGATTCCAACCATCAAATCTACCAGTTTAACATCCAACTTCTGAGCTTCTCTAATATTGTCTAGAAATTCATTATTAACCTTCAACATACCCAACATAACACTTCACAGAGTAACCTCGCAAACTAAGCTCATGTATCTGAACTGCTCAATTAATTCCAACTTTTTAACCATCATTGCCGATACATGCAAAGTCTTTCGACTCAGTGCATCAGCTATCACATTCATTTTTCCTGGATGATAATTCAAACCAAAATCATAATCCTTTATCAATTCCAACCATCTTCGTTGCCTCATATTCAGCTCTTTCTGATTGAATAAATACTTTAAGCTCTTATGGTCACTAAACACTTCAAATCTAGAACCATAAAGATAATGCCAACAAATCTTCAGCATAAAAACAACTGCAGCAAGCTCTAAATCATGCGTAGGATAGTTCTTCTCATGAGTCCTTAACTGCCTTGACGCGTAAGAAACTACCTTATCATTCTTCATAAGCACACCTCCTAAACTCATCTTAGAAGCATCACATACACCACAAAAGGCTCTCCTGGATTAGGCAACGTCAAAATCGGAGCCGACGTCAACCTCTTCTTCAATTCTGTAAAACTTTCTTCGCACTGAACATCCCCTACAAAATATCTACCTTTACAAGTCAACTTAGTCAACGAAAGTGACAACTTAGAAAAATCTTCGATAAACCTTCTATAATAACCAACTAGTCCCAAAAGGCTTCTAATCTCAGTAGCTGACTTCGGAGTTTCCCGTTGCAGCACAACATCAACCTTCGATGGGTCTACAGCAATGCCACTACCTGAAATCACATAACCAAGAAAACTAATCTCCTTTAACCAGAATTCACACTTGGACAACTTTACGTACAAATTCTTCTCTTTCAAAACTTGCAATACTAGCCTTAAGTGTTCTGCATGCTCTTCTTCTGACTTAGAGTAAATCAAAATATCATTAATGAACACCACTACAAACTGATCCAAATAAGTATGAAAGATGTGATTCATATATTCCATGAATACTCCCGGCGCATTAGTAACACTGAAAGCCATCACCGAATACTCATAATGTCCATAACGCGTTCTGAAAGTCGTCTTCTGGATATCTTCATCCTTCACCTTAATTTGATGGTAACCCGACCTCAAATCAATCTTACTAAACATACGAGCATCCTCCAATTGATCCATCAAGTCATATATTCTTGGAAGCGGATACTTGTTCTTAATTTTCACTTTATTCAATTGTCTATAGTCAATACAAAGCCTCATACTTCCATCTTTCTTCTTTACTAACAACACTGGAGCTCCCCACAGCGATACACTTAGTATTATAAACTTCTTTTCAAGTAACTCTTCCAATTGCTTCTTTATCTCTGACAATTCAGATGCAGACATCATGTATGTTGCCATAGGCACAGGTCTGGTACCAGGTACAAGATCAATTGCAAATTCAACTTCCTTCTCTGGCGTTACATCAGGAATTTCATCAGGGAAAACTTCAGGAAATTCATACACCAGCTGCAATTCCTCAATTATAGCTTGAGTCTCTACAGATAGCGACGACATCAACGAGAACATCTGTGCTTCTTCTTGCATCAACTTTCTCAACTGTCTAGCAGACAACAGACTATCTTCCTCTTCTTCAGGAGTAGAAAACCTTACAGACTTGTCATAACAGTAAATATGAACACAGTTATGCTCTAACCATTTCATACCCAAAATCACATCCAAACCTCTTAACGGTAAACAAACCAAATAAACAGCAAAGTCTCTGTCGAAGATCGACAAGGGACACTTTAAACACACAAAAGAAGTAGTCACCGACCCCTTGGCTGGAGTATCGACGGCCATTTCTCTATTCAAGGAAGATAACATAAGACCCAATCTTTCAACACAATCAGCAACAATAAAATAATGCATAGCACCAGTATCAATAATATTAATTAAAGGAGTAATATTAATGAAACATGTACCTCTGATAAGTCTGTCCTCGGTAGCTGTCAGATCCTCGACCAAAGCGAACACTTTACCACTCGTCTGAGCCCTCTTTGGTTTCTGACACTGATTACCAATGTGCCCTTCTTCTCTAAAATTGAAACAAATCACATCCTTATGTTCACACTCAGACACAACATGTCCGTTCTTACCACAATGGAAACACCTCTTCACTTCAGTAGTACACACATTACTTTTGTGCCCAGATTTTCAACACTTAAAACAAACCACACCAGCAGGAGCATCTCCCCCACTAGTCCTCTGACCCTGAGCAACTTTCTGTTTACCTTTACCAGCTGGGGCATCTTAAGGCTGTAAAATCAAGCTTCTCAAATAAGCTTTTGTTTTGATGAAGACAAACCATGGCTAACAAAGAAGGCAAAGATTTTGGTCAAGCATCTAAGCTTCTAAGGATAATATCTTCACTCAAAGCTCTCAACAACTTTAAAGGTATAATAATATTATCTACTTTGATCTTAAGATATAGATGCTCAAAAATGAAAAAGAAATGTTTAAAGATCATTACTCAAGCTTTTCAAAGATAAAATTTCACTTTTCTTCTGCAAGCAATCGATTGACATCTTAGTGCAATCGATTGCACTCTTCAAAATTTCATATTTTTTACTTCTGTTTCCTTGTGCAATCAATTTACATTCCTATGCAATCGATTGCATACTTAAAATTTTCAAAACAATTGATTATGTCTTAGCATGCAATCGATTACATGGTTGGTGCAATCGATTGCACTCAGTTAAATTTTGCTACTGACTTTGTATGCAATCAATTACATTGTTAATGCAATCGATTGCACTCTTAAAATTTTGAAAATATAGCTGTTAAAAACCTTGTGCAATCGATTACACTAAAGGTGCAATCGATTACACACTGCACGAATTTGAAAAATTACAGCTTTGTTCATGCCTTTTGATCATGCCTTTTCATTACATCTTTTCACTCAAACTTGGCATTTGTTCATGATACATTTCCAGATCTTCATGATGTTTCAAAAGGGTGTTATGAACATATAAATATCCAATTTCAAATTCAGATCAAAAACCTTCTTTCATAATATTTTTTTGAACTTTAAAAATACAAACTCAAGCATTCTTCATTTTCATGCATAAGTTTTCTGCACATTTTCATAATTCAAACAGAAAACTTTGAGCAAATATATCTTGAGTCTCTGTACAATATTATTATTGAAATAAGAAGATTATACATTGTCAAAATCACTCTTAAGTGATCAATATACTCTACTCACTCAAACTCACAAATTGTTTTTACTTATTTTCCAGGATTGTTGGAATTTTTAAGTGTTTTTGTTGAAATCTTGTCTTTCCAAGTTGCTGGATACAAGTGTAGTTACATTGAGAGGATTGTTCTCATAGGTAACTTAGTGAAAAATCCAAGAGGATTGTTCTTGGTCCAAGAGGATTGTTCTTGGTTTGGTTGGTAGTTCTTATGTAAGTTTGCCACAATAAGGAAATCTCTTTCATGTTGAAAGGGGACTGGAGTACTCTCGGACTGTGAGGGGAACCAGGATATATTGCCCGTGTCTCTTTATTTTTCTGCATTTTTAAGCTTTCCTAAAATCTCTTATAACCAGAAAAATAAGAACCATCAACACTAAAAACCAGAATTTTTAAAAGTACATAATTCACCCCTCCTCTTAGGCGCACTTCTTACTTACAATTGGTATCAGAGCAGGTTATAGGTAACCTGCTCCTAAAAGATCCAGAATGGCTTCCGCAAATCATAATCCCGTTTTCAGAGATGGTGTTAGTAACAACAAAACTCCTCTATTCTGTGGTGAATATTTTGACTTCTGGAAAATACGCATGAAGGCGCATCTAGAAGCACAAGGAGAAGAAATTTGGGATGCCGTCGAAAATGGTCCATTTATCCCGGTTACGGTAATCAATGGTGTTGGCTCATCAAAGCCTAAAACTGCATGGGACGATGATGATAAGAATAAAGTTCTCTATGATAAAAAGGCAATAAACCTTCTTCAAGGTGCACTTAGCATGGATGAATTCTTCCGTGTCTCGACATGCAAAACAACAAAGGAAATATGGGATACCTTGGTACAAACTCATGAAGGAACGGATGAAGTAAGGCTAAATACCCTAAGTCAAGAATACGAACTATTTCAAATGCAGCCCGGAGAATCCATTCTTGACTTACAAAAGATATTTGTGCACTTGACAAATCATCTAAGTGCTCTTGGTAAAACTTTAACAAATGATGAATTGAATCTGAAAGTACTTAGGTCCTTAACAAGGGAATGGCAACCAAAGGTAACAGTAATTTTAGAAAAGAAAAGTCTCTCCAACATGACATCCGCAACTCTATTTGGAAAACTTCAAGAATACGAAACGGAACTCGGAATACTCGAAAAGCATGAAAATCAAGAGAAGAAATCCAAGAATATTGCTTTGAAGATAGACTCCAAGGAAGTTGAAAAGGAAAACAATCCAGAAGAAGATGAAAACTTCATGCTTCTTGTTAAAAGGCTTGGTAAGTTCTTCGGTAGAAATGACAAACCTTTTTCTCATTCAAAAGGAAAGAAACATTTTCAGAAAAAGGAAGGCTCCACATAAACACAATAAATCACATGTTATGAATGTGGTAAGCAAGGTCATATCAAGCCAGATTGTGCAAAACTCTCCAAGAAAGGTGGCTTCAAAAGCAAGAAGGGATTCAAGAACAAAAAGGCTTATGTAGCATGGGAGGACAATGAAATAAGTTCCTCATCCGGTTCCGATAGTGATAAAAGTGCAAATCTAGCATTGATGGCCTCACACCATTCCGATGATGAAGACAATGAGGTTAGTAATGAATTTTCTCTTTTTGATAGTGATGCACAAGGTGCTATAGATGAACTGTTGAATGAATGCAAAATTCTGTATAAAACCATTTCATCACAAAAGAAACAAATTTCATCCTTAGAAGAAAAATATGTTTTAATGGAAAAAGATTTCAAAGAAGAAAAACAAAAATCAAGTGATGAACAAAAACAGAATTTTGTATGCAAAAATTGTGATTCACTCTCTTTCCAAATTGTCCAATTAAAAATAGTCACTGAAAGATATGAAAAAGGGCAAATTGGATTGGAAGGTGTTCTTATCCAACAAAGATACTCCAATGATTAAAGTGGACTTGGATATTCGAAGTTTTCAAAACCAAGTTCTAACAAAACTATCTTTGTTAAGGCTAGTGATCAATCATCCAAAGAGAAAGTGAACAAACCTAAAATAGTTCGTCACTATCCTAAAAGGAAAACATTTTCTAAGAAGAAATATTATCCTTCTAGATATAGAAGTAACTTTGAACCTACTTGTTTTTATGGTATTAAAGTCCATACACCTAATGCTTGCTATGTTAGAAACTTTAGTGTGGCAAGTGGGCATTATGTGTGGGTTAAGAAAGAAACTAACTATGATGGACCCAAAGCACATTGGATACCAAATAAAACTTAATTTGTTTTGTAGGTATGCTTGAAAACCACATGCAATATTTGGTATCCTGATAGTGGTTGTTCAAAGCATATGACGGGAGACATATACTAACTTTCAAATCTAGTTCAAGTCCAAGGATTATTTCACATATGGGAAATACCTTAAAGGAAGAATTCTTGGCATTGGCAAAGTTGATACACTAACTTTCATATCCATTGAAGATGTACTTTATGTTGAAGAACAAAATACAACTTCTAAGTAAAAGACAACTTTGTGTCAAAGGCTTCAACATCATGTTTTGAAGAAGATAGCTTATATGTGCATTTATCAAAGGATGAGAAAAAGTATTATGAAGCAACATGGTCTTGGTTAAGCTTTCAATACTATTATAGTATTTTGTATTTTGTCCTTTTTTATGCATCTTTCCCTTCTTTTTGATAATGTCAAAGGGGGAGAAGGATGTTGTACTTTATGCTTGTATTTCCTATGTCTTAATTTTCAAGGTACTCTCCAATCAAGATGAAGAATTGCAAAGGATTCCAAGCCTCTCCTACATAGGGGGAGTTTTGCATCTTAGGGGGAGAAGCACTTCCAGAAAGTACATCGCATAAAGAAAGATTGTTTGTCATCATCAAAAAGGGGGAGAATGTAAAATCAAGCTTCTCAAATAAGCTTTTGTTTTGATGAAGACAAACCATGGCTAACAAAGAAGGTAAAGATTTTGGTCAAGCATCTAAGCATCTAAGGATAATATCTTCACTCAAAGCTCTCAGCAACTTTAAAGGTATAATAATATTATCTACTTTGATCTTAAGATATAGATGCTCAAAAATGAAAAAGAAATGTTTAAAGATCATTACTCAAGTTTTTCAAAGATAAAATTTCACTTTTCTTCTGCATGCAATCGATTGACATCTTAGTGTAATCGATTGCACTCTTCAAAATTTCACATTTTTTACTTCTGTTTCCTTGTGCAATCAATTTACATTCCTATGCAATTGATTGCATACTTGAAATTTTCAAAACAATTGATTCTGTCTTAGCATGCAATCGATTACATAGTTGGTGCAATCGATTGCACTCAGTTAAATTTTGCTACTGACTTTGTATGCAATTGATTACATTGTTAATGCAATCGATTGCACTCTTAAAATTTTGTAAATATAGCTGTTAAAAACCTTGTGCAATCGATTACACTAAATGTGCAATCGATAACTGTGATCGGTGGATCTGGAACTGACTGTTTAATGCTGGTTCGCGAAATGTCGCGGAAGCAAGAGTCGCCACCGTCTTTTATTTTCTCCAACATGGAAAGGACAAAAGCACAGAAAAATTCCTTATGAGATAGTTTCTCGGTTCGGGAGGTAGATTTATAGAAAGGGAAGGTGTTAGCACCCTTTCTATCCGTGGTTATCCACGGGCTCTTAGATACTTGCTCATTTGTGTTTTCAAAAAATGTTTGTTTGCTTTTCAATTGTGAGTGGGTTTGAAAAAGTTTCGTTTAAAGTTTCAGATCGACTCTTGTATCAGTCCTCAAGAGTGTTTGAAAAGTTGTTTTGAAAGCTTTTTGAAAAGTGTCGGTGTGAAAAGAAGTTTTTGATTTGTTTTGAATTAGAGCAAGTATCTACGAGTCATCTACCTACCCTAAGGAATTAGGTTGTGTTAATGTCCTTAAGGTAGTGCCATCCCACCATTGAGAGGTAGGTAGCACCACCGTTGGAGGTATTCGGGTCAATTCGAGTTTAGGGTCAGTGTGATCACCAGAGCAACAGTAGGACACCTTAGAAGCTACCCCCATGCCACGTTCATGGACATGAGGACTTACTAAAACGTCTTATACTCGACGACCACGTTTCGAGGGGCAAGGCAACAGTGAGGCGTACCCTAAGAGTGGTGTGTGAATTGTGTGTCATTTTCAATTATGTTTTATCTTGATCATGCATTGGGTGAGCTACGCTTTGATTTTATTTGGGCCATTCATTCTTTCATGTGATTAGCAGTTAAAAGGTGCGGAAATTAAAATGCGGAAAATAAAAGTCCTACGCTATTACAAGGCGCGGGTCTATACATCGCCAAATTAACAAAGACCCGATTTTGAATAAAAGTGCGAAAAGTAAATGTCCTAATTACTATTACAAGGCTTTGGGGCGATTACATAATATTTAAAATGAAAAATAGAAGCAAACGCGCGAAAAGAAATTAGAAGCGAAAGTTCGAGGGCGTTGGACCCTTTAAAGAAATTAAATTGAAATTGGAAGTAAATTAATTATTTAATAAGAAAATAAGTTATTTTTTGATGTTTTTTGTATTTAATGGAAATAAAGAGAATTAATTGAAATTAGAAATTAAATAAAACCCTAATTCTAAGTTTGTTTTTAATTATTAAAAAAATGTTTAAGTTTTGACTTAATTTACACTAATTATTTAATTACAAGTATTTACAAAATAATTAATAATTAATAATGATAAGAATAAAAAGTTATTTATTAAGAAAAAGAATAAAAATACTAAAATCCTAATTTCTACATTTTTAGTTTATTTAAGAAAAAAAACATTAAAGTTGAAAACCTAAAATTAAACTAATTTGATTATTAAAATTTATTTACAAAACTATTAATGAATTAAAAATTAAATAAACATTTTTTATTTTCTTGATTTCTGATTTTTTTGGTTTTATGAAAATTATTTTATGAATTAAATAAAAAAACAATTAAAATAAAAAAGAAGAAAAGAAAAGGGAATTAAGAAAAGGAAATACAAACAATGGGGGGTTTCTGCCCAATTTGGAGGTTTTGCAAGGAATTTGGCCCACTGAATTCAAGGCCTGGTTGACTTTTCCAGCGCGTGTATGGGATGATTGACTAACGTGCATGGTGGACTGCAGGTCTTGGCCATTGGATTGATCTCCTGGGCGCGTGGCAAGCAGAGGCACATGCGTTGTATGGTGGGTCACTGGGAGCGTACTGCACAGAATCATGTTAAAGAAAAAATTATAGAAGAAGTGGGGGACCTGGGAATCGAACCCAGGTCCCAATACCTGAAGGACAACACACCAACCAGCTGAGCCAACGCGTTAGTTTGTATGAATAATGGAACGTGATTATTATGAGAGAGAAGCAAGCATTATTGGTGGAAAACAAAATCACGCGCCAAGATTTAAATTATCCAGTCATGTCCAACCACGTCCACTTTCTTCTTCGTTTTTCCTGTATTTATAAAACAGATAGCGGGGGTTTTAAACCCCCCACTAAACTCAAACCTGCAAAATAGCGATTAGAGCATGGTGAAAAAGAAAAAGGGCGCGAGGTATGAGATCGAATCATCTGGATGTCACGATTTTAATGGTGCTAGTTTCATTGTCTAATTTTTCTAGATATGTAAACCCCTCTTTTGGAGCTTCAGAAACCCTAGAAAGCTTTAATGGCAACTTTGCATACATGCGTCCTTAGTTTAATCAAATAACACCAATAGCTTCAGAATGCTTATGTTAGTATAAATCAATCATTAAAAGTCATTGATAATGCATGAAAATGCAAACACGAATATCAAAATTTTAATGAAAAGTGAGACTTCAATCTACCAATTCCTTGAGTATGGGGCTATGTTCTTGATTGCAATCTCTTCCTGGTGGTGTCAGCAAGCTTTTGGAATGCTTTTGAGGTCTTGAAATGAGCTCTAGCTATGAAAACAGTTTTGAGATTTTTGTAAAAAAATGCAAGTTTGGTTCTATGCCTTATGCGCAGCTTTCTCTGTTTCTGGCATTAGGTTTAGCTTATGCTTATGTATGTGAATGAATTAGGTCAGAAAAATCAAGCCCAAAGCCTTTGCATTGATGATTTTGAATATTTGATTTTCATGATCTTTTTTCAATCTTTTTCAATCCTTTCTTATGCCAATCATTGCCAATCATGGAAGATTCTTTCCTTTTGAGGGATGCACGAAATATTGAGCTCTTAATTGGAGAATATGCTGCACAAAAAGATTCAAAACCTTTATTTTAGTATTTTTTCATAATTAATTTTAATTAAATGAATTAATAGGATTAAAAACTCAATTAATTAATTAAAAATAAGAAAATAACTCCCTTTTAGCTTAATGGGTCGTGCATAGCTTTTGGGTGATGATTCATGGAAGAAATTGAGGCCCATTAGCAATTTTGAGGCATTTGAAGCAAAGTTGACTTTTCAAAATTCCCAAAAATTTCCCAACTTCCACAAGGCATATCTTGCTCAATTTTTAAGCTTTGATCATGTTCTTGGACATTTTGGAAAGGTCTTGAAATCCCCTAACCAATGTCTTTGGTCCCATGTCATTTTGATTTACCAATCTCAAGTTATGGTCTTTGAATTAAAGTGCCTTTTTGTTGACTTTTGAAAATGACCTATAATGTTGAGATTGATAACTTTTTGTGAGAGCATTTCTTGGATTTGAAGTGGGAAGATGAGTTGTAGGAAATGTCATTCTCTTCAAAATGAGCTTTGGATGGAATTTTTCTGATGAACCATGTGGAAGTTATGCCCTGGTCAATTTGCAGTTGACTTTTCCAGCTGTCCAAAAATAGAAACTTTTGCATCTTGAGAATTTTTGAGCCATGCTTTGAGAATCATGATCAAGAATTGATCAAATGATGTTTGTGGCTTCAAAATAAGATGTTGACCAAAATTTTTGACTTTTGACTGTCAAATGACCATTTTGCCTCTGCAGTTGACTGTGAAGCAATTAGGGTTTTTGACTGTGCAATTTGGTGCTGTGAGTCTTGAAACTTGGCACATGGATGCTTGACAAGGTATGTAGGCATGTGGGACTTGATTGGACCCTTGGAAACTTCAACTTCTTTTCCAGAACCAAAACCCTAATTTTTTGACTGTTAGGAGGCCATTGGACTGTGCAACCCTTGAGAGTTTTTGAAGCATGATCTTGGCAAATCTTGAAGAATATGGGAGGGCAGATTTTGGGGTACAACAATTACACACTGCACGAATTTGAAAAATTACAGCTTTGTTCATGCCTTTTGATCATGCCTTTTCATTACATCTTTTCACTCAAACTTGGCATTTGCTCATGATACATTTCCAGATCTTCATGATGTTTCAAAAGGGTGTTATGAACATATAAATATCCAATTTCAAATTCAGATCAAAAACCTTCTTTCATAATATTTTTTTGAACTTTAAAAATACAAACTCAAGCATTCTTCATTTTCATGCATAAGTTTTCTGCACATTTTCATAATTCAAACAGAAAACTTTGAGCAAATATATCTTGAGTCTTTGTACAATATTATTATTGAAAGAAGAAGATTATACATTGTCAAAATCACTCTTAAGTGATCAATATACTGTACTCACTCAAACTCACAAATTGTTTTTACTTACTTATTTTCCAGGATTGTTGGAATTAAGTTTAAGTGTTTTTGTTGAAATCTTGTCTTTCCAAGTTACTGGATACAAGTGTAGTTACATTGAGAGGATTGTTCTCATAGGTAACTTAGTGAAAAATCCAAGAGGATTGTTCTTGGTCCAAGAGGATTGTTCTTGGTTTGGTTGGTAGTTCTTATGTAAGTTTGCCACAATAAGGAAATCTCTTTCATGTTGAAAGGGGACTGCAGTACTCTCGGACTGTGAGGGGAACCAGGATATATTGCCCGTGTCTCTTTATTTTTCTGCATTTTTAAGCTTTCCTAAAATCTCTTATAACCAGAAAAATAAGAACCATCATCACTAAAAACCAAAATTTTTAAAAGTACCTAATTCACCCCCCCCCCCTCTTAGGCGCACTTTGTACTTACAAAGGCTTACCACGATTATGTTGGTGCTTACTCCTCTTCTCACTGATAATCTTATAGTGAGCATTATTATCCTCCTCAAAAATCCTGCAACTATCAACCAAATCAGCAAAGACACGGATCTTCTAGTATCCAACTTCCTTCTTGATCTCTGGGCATAACCCGTTCTCAAACTTGATACACTTCGAAAACTCAGCATCTGCCTCAGCGTAGTGCGGATAAAACTTAGCCAACTCAATAAACTTGGCAGCATACTCAACAACTGACATACTTCCTTGCTTCATCTCAAGAAACTCAATATCCTTCTTACCACAAACATCTTCAGGAAATTACTTCTTCAAAAACTCCCTACGGAACACAGCCCAAGTGACATTCTCACCTGCAGCTTCCAATCTCTGACAAGTCTCTAGCCACCAGTCACCAGCCTCGACTGCTAGCATATGAGTCCCATACCGAACCTTCTGCGCTGGAGTCCAATCCATCACACGAAATATTCTCTCAATCTCTTTCATCCAATCCAATGCTCCATCAGGATCATACTTTCCCTTGAACGTAGGTGGATTCTCTCTCTGGAAAGTCGCCAAGCTACGAGATCTAGCATTCTCGTTAGCATCCGGCTTATTCTCCATCGCATGAGCCATTACTTCTAAAGCAGCAGCAAGTGCAACATCATTCCTTCCATCCATCTCAACTTATCACTATAACATAAACAACAATTAGAGCTCGAATTAACAATACTCGATTGTTAGACAACTACAACTCGACAACAAGGTCGGACCAACCTTTTACTCTGATACCAACTTTGTAACACCCCAATTCTACCCGGTAATTATATAAATAAATCAGAGTTATAAAATCAATCATGCAAACGAATCAGGATGCCACAAATTCATCTTTCAAAACACAATGCATTCATCGTGGATACGTAACACTTTAAAACATTGGATCAACCATCATCATGACAATTAAATCTCTTAACTCAACAATTCAAATATCTACGCAACGAAATTCTTAATAACATCTTTGTCATCGTTACAGCAACTTCAAAACAACACAATTTAATAATAATAAACTTAAGGTTCAACAACTGAATAATCAACAATAAAAAACAACGAGCGTTCACCCCCCCCCCCCCCCCCGAGTGTTACATATCAGAGCAATGACACCGACTCGAACTACTGAAGGTATACCGCCTTCAACCTCGATTACCTGCATGTTACCAACATAAGGGAAACATTCAAACAGAAGGGGTGAGATATCTAACAATATAATAAAGCGCATGATAATTAATATATTAAATTAGACCACACAACATCACCACTTCTCATCTCATAGTCAACAATATTTGCAACAATAATACACATTCACAACATCAATACATAACTTCTTTATGCAATCATATAATGCGACTCAATACTATGCAAATGCATGTGGTAACATTTAGAGCAGAACTCCCATCTCAAAAATTTCCAATTAATAGAGGCATCAACAAGGCATAAGCCTTCATCTCAATATTCGCCAATACCGGCCATCTCAATGAGCATAAGCTCCATCTCAAAATGCAATGTATGCGACACAATCATGAACTTAATAACAACACCATAATTAACAACATCTCAATACAACATCTTCGTTGGCCAAAAGCCTAAATCTTAAAAGCATCTTAACATCTCTTCATCAACATAATTCATCACAAATCATCAAACATTATATATACATCATAATTCATCAAACAAAATCTCATTAACATCATCTCATCAACAATTCAGCCGTACAGTAATACAACAGTACTCATCCTTTTCACAACGTTGGCCATAGGCCTACAACAAGATATTTCCTATAATTAGTTAATCAACTAAGACTTACTTCTAAATCACTAGACCTCTACATGTTACTATTCTGTAATACTACATCATCATCATCATTAATCTTACTGTTACAATCGAAACAGAAATCTATAAATGTCCCATCCTCATCATTCTTCACGAAAACCGACATAACGATCAACACGGGATCTAATATGATTCCTAACTTGGACAATAGAATTATCCTTCCTATTATTCATTTTAATCCTTAAGAATAAAGTTCATCGCGTTAGCTATTCAACGCTTCGAACGAAACCTCAAACAGAGTCTGAAATCTCAAGTTACAGCATCTTCAAACTGATTCTGCCAAAAACCAAGCGACATGGATCGACGCAAAACGTCTTGGATCGACGCGTACTGCACTGAACTTGCAACATGAGTCGACGCAAAACATCTTGGATCGACGCGTACTACACTGAACTCGCAACATGAGTCGATGCATCCTCTCTTGTATCGACTCATACTGAGTTTACCACACAGCATGTATCGACACATGCTCCTACGTATCGACTCATCCTGAGTCTAAAAGCCCTCATGGATCGACGCAAGACTCCTTCGTGTCGACTCATCCTGAGTCTAAGAACCTACTTGTATCGATGCATACCATTTAGGGTTGACGCATACTGCTCTATCCTGCATAATTTCTGCGATTTCCTCTGCGTTTTCACTACGGGCTCCATACTTTAAGCCTTAAAAACCTAGTCTAATCATGGATAATCATCACTTACAATTATCCTACAATTCTACATCAAATAAACACCATAGGAATATCGTTATTCATCTTTCAATCATCAATTCTCATCATATAACAACATATAATTCAATCATGAACAAAACAACACTTTCACATCTAACCCAACATACCAATTATCATGAACCCAATTATAGAGTCAGAACCCCACCCTTACCTTGGATTGAAGGTCGCTCTATAATCTTTGGTTGAATTCCCGTTCTGTCGTTCTTCCTCTTTTTCCAACAGTTTCACGTTCTTCTTTCCAACCCTTATTCTTCTACTGTCTCTTCTTTCTATTCCTTCTAACAATAATAAAATAACCTATTATTCCCTTTACTCCTTATTGGGCTTAAAACTAATACCCTCCCCCCTCTTTACTTCTATTCCTTTAAAACAAGCCCACATCAAATAATATTATACTTCTAATATTATTTCACCATTTTAAAAAATTAAATTAAATTAATCACAACACATCTTCCCAAATATTCCAAAAAATAATTTAATTAAATAATTAATTAAATTACGGGCGTTACAACCACTACCTTTGGAGCTGCTCTCACCTCTTTGAACCATCAAAGCCTTTGAATTTTGTGAATATTTTCCACCAAAATTATGGAATTTTGTCTTCTATTTTGAAGACCATTTTAATTTCGATCTCTTGTTCTTCTCATTGAACCGTGCTTCTAACGCAATCTTGTGATTTCCTCTTTGATCCATCCTTTGTTCATGAGCATCTAATGAGCTTTGAAGCACCTTCTTGCTCAATGTAGGAAGGTCCTTCGATTCTTCGATTGCAACCATAATATTGTCGAATCTTGATGTTAAAGAACGTAAGATCTTTGCAACAATATTCTGCTCCGACACGGTTTCACCGCAAGATTTCATTTGGTTCACCAAATGTGTTATACGCGTAACATAATCATTGATCGACTTCTTCTCTTTAATTTGCACCAACTCAAATTGCCTCTTGTGAGTTTGTAACCTCACAATCTTTACTTTATCAGACCATTCATAAGCTTTCTTCAAGATTTCCCATGCTTTCTTCGCTGATCCGCAATCGCCAAACCTTTTCAAAGTTGTCATTATCGATGCAAGAATGTATCAATAAGAGTGCCTTGTAATCTTTCTTCTTGTCTTCCTTGAATGTAACCTATTAAACAACTGTAGCTTCTGCCCCAAGTGGTGTAACACCATCGTTAACCACTTCAAGAATGTTGTACCTCAAAATTTACCATCCCATCTTGATTTTATATGGCTTAGACTTTTTTATTCATATGCACATATTTCATTAGCATATAAAGCACTTTGGTTCAAAAAGATCGGTAATATTAAAGTTTTTCAGCATTTTAGGTGTACATGTCCCATAAAGTCTGATTTCTCAGATTTCTTCCGTAAGCATTTGAGGATGTCATCCTATTCAATGGCTATCATCCAATTTTATCAATATCAGAGGCTATTAGGGTTTATTTCTCATGTGTGATCAAAGATTCAAGTTGATTCAAAGTAGTTTGCTCTCAAAGTCAACATTTCAAAGCTCAAATTCAGAAGATCATAAATTTTTCATTATTCAATATTTTTGAGTGATTCTTAAGACATAAGAATCTCCTTGACATCTTCTTCAACTTCTCTTTACAAGTCAAGAGCTGATTATGTGTGGAAAATCATCAAATGTTTGAATACTTTAGAGGTCATTTTGTAGATTTGACTTAATTCTAAAAGATTTTTATCCAACTTGCAAGGATCATAATTTCCTCAATTTTCAGTATTTTGGGACGATTCTTTTTGCACAACATCATAAACGACGTCACCTACAAGATTGCTTCAAGGATTGATCTCAAACTATGCTCAAAAGATTGTGAAATCACGTGAGATGTTATAAACCATTTTTATGGTTTAAAAGTTTTTCGATTCATCTGGTTTGCAATTCATGATGGTTCAAGTCTGTACCGATTTCAGATTAAAAGTTCCATTTTCATTCTATTTCAATTTCTATAGTGATTTTTTTTCTTTTCATTTCTTTATTATTCCAAAAATCTCAAAAATATAACAATCTTGATTTTTATATTAACCTTTAATTTTAGTTTTAATTTTAATTCAAATAGAAGTATTTTCTTTCGTTTGAATTACTATTGAAATCAAAATTAATCTTTAATATATAATCAATTCTTTTTCTTATCCATTTTAAAATCAACTTTTAATAAATCTTTTTATATTTCTTTACTAACCATTTTTGTAGTACTATTATTATGTTATTATTATTATTTTTTCTTAAATGTCCAAAATAGAAAAATGAAGAGAATTTAAGTGGGACTCCATTCATGCTCATACACGGTTTACATCCCAGGCCATTCACGATTTACTTCACATAATACACACCAAATTTCGGCCAATTTCACTAATATTTCATCCAAATTCTAAAACTTCCTCTTGGGCCTTTGACCCGTCCGGCCCAACTCATTTAGCCCAGTCTGCCCCATTGTTTCCCTCAACTCAACATTTTCTTGTTATTTCTTTTCATAACAACTATTTGGGCCTCACCCCATTTTTCAAAGCCCAACAAAAATGATATCTCATTCCCATATTTTTTGTTTATTCTTGTAATTTTCTTTGTTTAGTTGTAGATTTTAAATATTAATTAGTAATACTATAATTTTGTTTACATAATTTGCTTAGTTTTAAAAATTAGTTTAAGATTTTTGTGAATAAATCAATTTTGTTAGTTAACATTTTATTTTATTTTTTTAATTTTGTTTAGTTGACTTATTCTATTTGTTTTTATTTTTTTTCATGATAAAAAAATTCTAACAAATTAGAATTAGTTTTTTAATTCCTTTTGACTTCTAATTTTCTTATATAAAAAAATCGTCAAAAATTAATAGAATAGGTTTTCATGTTCTTTTCAAATTTTCTCACATTCGAAAAATACCAAAAATAGTATTTAGAATTTTAATTCTTGAATCTTCGTTTATAGCTTTTATTTGATTTCCTTACTTGATAAAATCACAAAAATATAATTAGAATTTTAATTCTTGTATTTTGAATATTAATTGTTTGGTTGATTATGTCATGATCCTTTATTTCTTCTTGACGAATCTTGTGATTAATTCTTGATAATTTTGAGTAAGTCTCTACTTCTCATATTAATGTGTGATTGCCTAATTGCCATATTTTCTCGCCTTACCTTGATGACATGATATCTTGGTTAAATGTCTGTTTCTTAAGTAAGTTTCTACTTCTCGTATGAAATCTTGTTTGCTTTCATTTGCTTGCTTACTTCTTCATCTTCTTCTCTTTTGTGAGATTTCCTTGCTCCCCATAGGGTTATTAGTTCATTCTCCTTCAAGATTGAACTAACTAGACATTAGGTTTATATCCATGTATGCCAACATTAGGTAGAATTCCTTTGATATCGACTATAGGGCCATCATTGCATGTTAACACTAGGGATAAAATTAGGCTACTCTCCCTTAGACCTTTTTTCTTCCCCTTTTGCATATTTAAAACTAAAACTTTTTTCTTTAACCAAGTGCATAAAACACTCTAACATTGAAAAAATCATTTTTCAAGGTAAAAATCACCAATCAATGCAAAAGGGGAAAGTTTGGTTGTTGCAGAAGCTGAGGTTATCCTCGAGGTGAGGATGTTCTTGTCTTTCGCCGGTCTTATGCACTGGGAAAATGCAGTCTTTCTAGATGGGTGGTGATTATCGCGGTCGGCCATAATTTTTGAATGAGGAAGATCTTTGGTCTTCAGATTCCGGGGAACAGAAAACTGGGAAGATAGATTCCCATAAATGGCGCCACTAATCTTATCGGTTGATCAAAACCTGCAAGGTGACTGGATGGTGATCTTCTTTCGGGCTAGAAAGTCGGGGAGGAAAAAGGAGGGTTGTACCTGCAAGACACTCTAACGATCAAGTAAGTGTGGGAGCAAAAGAGATACAAACAAAGTGTTACAGTTTTAGTGATGAATAGTGGATATTCGATATTAGGCCCTCACATATTTGAGGTATATATAATGCCCCCAACATTTGGCCATTGGTTCCTATTTTTGTCCTAGATATGAGGGTCCACAAAAATAGGTAAGTGTCAAGACTTGGTCAAACCGGGAAGGTGTGCCCACAACTAGCCGTTAGATCTGAGGAGGAGGTAGGTTATGGATAATGATCTGGGTGGTTTTTGGTTGTCTGGCCGACTTGTGCCAGATGTCATAGGTTAGTGCTAGTCCAGGAGGAAAAACAAACGATGATTCCCGACAGAGGGCGGGGAATCTCAGGCCGAGCCGAAGAAGGAGGTCAGGTTGGGCCTACTCTAGCTGTCGGGCCAGTCCAGAACACCATGTGTACCTCCAATTCCAATGTTACCTTGGTGAATTGATCGATGTACTCTCACATGGTCTCTTTATTCTTCTGCATGATCCCATGAGTACAACAATAGTGGTGGGCTATGGCCTAGCCGTAAGGTGTATTATGGTCGTAATAAACTAAACCACCCCTGGTACAACAAACTCGAGGCATCTGCAATCTTACCGTAGTGGGCCTAGGACTTTACCCTCCTCTTTGAGAATACTTGCAACCAAAAACTTCTAAAACTAATCTCATCCATTTCCAATATACAAGGTCACAATATTCAACAACATTGGTGATGCAATCACACTCCAACACTTAATTTAGAAAGAATCAAGCTAGATACCAGCTAAAACCCCACATGCATCAACCAAAATCAAGCTACATAACTCAACACCTAAAGAAGAACATCGCCTTACTATAACTTTCTAATATTCAAGGAGATGGAATGGATGATATTGGTTGAGAGCTCCTTGATATTTGTTCAATCCTCTTTCTTTTCACTTGGAATGATGTTTCTTCACATGAAACAGGTTAAGGTTATCTTTATCTCTCTCTCTCTCTCCCTCTCTCTCTCTCTCTCTATATATATATATATATATATATATATATATATATATATATATATATATATATATATATATATATATATATATATATATTGATTATAATTGCATGATTAGGTTTATTTCTTTCTTAGATTTACATGTGGTTAGGTTTATTACCTTGATAGCAATTTGATTACCCTAGAATCTAGAAAGTGTAGTTAAATCCCACGACCTCTTAGGTAACATTCGTTGAACCAATACATATCCAACACTCTATCATACACTGTGAACAAGGTTAATAATTAATTAGGTAATGCATCTGAACAACACGAACTCAATTTAAAAGAGGGTCACTCGAACTAAATAAAGGTTACTTGGGAATGATAAACGACTTAGAGTATTATGTTTGCCCCTCCTTTAAGATCTCTTCCAATTATACCATTACACAAACCCTCAAGCACAAGGGATCATAAAAACCGAAGTGTTTTAATCTCTAACTCATCTTTGGATGCTGTTGAGGAGCCTCATTAAGGCTTTATTCCTAACTTTAGTTCTGGAAGTTTCATATGGTCCTTATAGACGAGGGTTAGCTAAGTCCTTCATGCAAGAATTAGTTGATTCCATCGGATGGGACTTAATTTAGTCTCTCAGGTGAAACTTAGTTGAGTCTCTCTAGCGAGAGGCAAGTTAAGTCCCTTAGGCGATAGACTAGTTGAGTCCCTCATGCGAGACTTAGTTGAGCCCCCATGATATTCTTACACGTGTCTGACAGTGTATCACACGTTAGTTGGAAAATTCCTAAGCGTCTGTTGTGGAGAAATGTGTGTGAGACATTTAACACCATCAATGATGACTTAACCTTGAGGCGCCCAATTGACCCTATTTCTTTAAAAAAATGTTGAAACATTTAAAACCTTTCATATCTGATTGAAAACCTAGATGGCCTTTACTACCCCTAGTTTCCCTATTTTATTTAAGGAAATAATACCCAAATTTTTTTGTCTTTCCATACACTCTCTTTCTAGAGCATGTAGAATGTTCCTTCCACCTTTAATACCCTCTGCACCTTCACGAGATCAATTTCATACTCTTACATAGATAGGTACACACTTAACACTCTCTTCCCACTTAATCATATTGTTAAACCAATAGCAATAAAATCTGATGTAATCTTTGACCCAAAAATCTTCCAAAATGCAACAACATTGACTTGTTGTGCAAGGCCCCGATGTCGTACCAACATGCTGGGACATTGTGTTCAACATGTGTCCCTTTTGAACCTCCATACAATTTAAGCAGGCTAGATTAATCTTGAACACTTTGAACACTTCTCCATATCGTTTTTTTGTAAAATACACCTAATCCAAAAGGAACTACAATATCCCCCCTTTGACAAATTATGGAAAAACAACTGTTCAAGATATAACACTGATTCAAATTAGAACAAGTGACAACTAGTAGAAGCACTGAATTACCAGAGCATACAATCAACGACATAGTCATCTTCTAATCAATATAGTTAGTCACTAGTAGCAGCAATAGAAATCAGTAGCATCAACAATATTATCATTCAGATGCTTATAAACAATTCGGTCAGTTGCTCCACACAAAACAAACAATCAATTATGCAATCATTCACATACTTAGTCATGTACGAACCCAATTAGCATTTAGTTAATAGCATACAATCCTACCAACTAATAATTATCAACATGAAATCACTCACACACTTAGTCATGTGTTGTACCCCAAAATTTGCCCTCTCATTTATCAAGACTTTTCTCAAAAGATTTCTTTGACTCAAGACTGGATTAGGGTTTGGTCAGCTCAAGACATCTCATCTTGCACTGATAACCCAAAATTAGGGTTTGAGTTTGCACAAGGATTTTTGGACTATCAATGCTTCATATGACTTTAAAACATCATTATGGATCCCTAAGATCACTCATGACAAGTCTCAAGCCTTGAACCACATTTTTGATCAATCAATTGGACAGTTGACCTAAAAATCATCTGTATTGGGGAAAAAGTCAACCATGGCCAATTTACAGTCAAACTTCATAATTTTTGATCAACATCAACATTTTAAACTTATATGTGTTATTTGGTCAAGTTTGGATCACAATTCCTCAAGAAATTTGATCAAATCATCCAAAGGGCAAAAAGGTCAAAATTAGGGTTTTTGACTGAGGAAGGGCAATGTCTGATTTTTAACCTAGCAAATGACTAATTGAGGTAAAGCATGATTTCAAGGATTCAATGGCATCATCTTGACTTAATTACATGGCTCAAAACATCTCAAATTCATTGGATTGACAGATGAAATTTGCAGTTAACTAATCAAAAGTCAACTGTACACTAAAAAGTCAAACATTGACTTTTTGGTCAAAATCAAGTGTCAAGGGTCATAATTCATCAAGACATGTCAAAATGTGAAACTTGTTCATCAAGAAAACCAAATTTAAAAATTAGGGTTTGAATTTGAAAATTTTCCTAACTTAGAAATTTTCTAAGTATAGAAAATTTTCTTATTTTTTCTCAACTTTAGGCCACTTTTTCACCATGATGCATAATGATTCAAGGAAAGTTCCCAACATGAAATTTGTAGACCTCCATGAAATCTACAACTTTGCTTCACACATTTTTCCCTAAAGATTCTTGTATATCAAGATATAAATTTGTGAATACATGGTCATGAACTAAATAACACAGTAAAATTTTGCCCTAATTTAGGCAGGTTTTGGACCCAACTTCATGGCAATTTTTCACCTAGTTCCAAGAGGTATCTCAAAATTCATTTCAAAGATGAGTTATAGAGAACATTGCAAGCTTTCCAAAATGTCTAAGAACTCCTCAAGATCATTTTTGAGTAGGTAGAATCGAAGAGATGAAGTTGGCAATTTCTTACTTTTTGTCCAAGCCATTTCATGAAGAACAAAGTTACAATCAGTACCTATGCTGGCTAATCCATGCTTTACAGGTCCCAAACTTGTTCCACACTCCTTAATTAAATGCTTACTCAGTTGACAAAGCTTTGATCCATGCCTTAGAACCTTTATCCAACTTGCAATTCCATTTATGGCAAAAAGGGACCATTGCCATTTTGAAAAAGATCAACTTTTGCAAACTTTACAATCTTGAGCATTGGACCTATCCCTTTGGCACATAAAAGTACCACAGACCAAAGGAAACTTATAGAGAAGAAATACCAATCCTAAGCAAGCCAGTACAGGCATGTAAAGCTTTGTCTTATCACTTTACTTCAAATACAAGAAAAGTGGCAAAAAGGCTAGAACAGGCACAAGTGTTAGAGGGTTGACATTAAACCATTTCCATACTAATATACAAACATTATGCAACACAAAACACGATTAGAAAAGGCCTGAAACACTCCCAACACTACGCCAAAAATAAGTTTTAGCAGCACATAAAAGAAAGCGCTTTTGGAAAAAAGCGCTGCTGTAGGTTTTAAAAAAAATTCGCTTAAAAAAGCGCTTTCAAATGGTGCCTTAAGAAAGCGCTTTTCAAAAGCGCTTCTAAAGGTCACCCTTAGAAAGCGCTTTTTGGGAAGCGCTGCTAAAGCTGGCCTTTCATAGGGTACCTTAAGAAAGCGCTTTTCAAAAGCGCTGCTAAAGGTCAGCCTTAGAAAGCGCTTTTCCAAAGCGCTGCTAAAGCTGGCCTTTAGAAAGCACTTTTAAAAGCGCTGCTATAGGATATGCTACGAAAGCGCTTTTTGATGTAAAAGAGCTGTTATAGATGACCTTTAGAAAGCGCTTTTAAAAGCGCTTTCATAGGTAGTTTTATAATAAATATCAAAACACAATTCGTATCACTTTTCTATTCTCAGTCAGATTTTCTTCACGAAAAAACCCTAAACCAGAGCTTCTACGGCGGTCAACGGCGCTCCACTTCTCCGGCCAACTGCAATTTGTATCAAGTTTCATGTTTTTCCTCATCTCGTATGTGTTTGTCTGGTTTTCGTGTGCTTTTGTTTGGTTCATGATTTTGAGCAAGCATGGTTTCTACTGTCATAGAAGTTACTAAGAAGTTGTGCATAGAAGTAACATGCTAAGAGAGAAATCATGGAGAGTAACATGCTAAGAGAGAAATAATGGAGAGTGTCACACATAATGGAGAGTGTCTTTGTTTACGTTTAATTATGTCATGGGTGTTTGGTTTTTTGTGTTTTATTGGTTCTTTCATGTACAAAGAACATGACTTCTTTAGAGGCATTGAAATAATACTATGATATTATTGTGAACCAGAAAAAAATGCTTAATTAATTATATAGACTTACATTAACAAGTTGTGCATTGGTAAAACAAGATAAGAGAGAAATAATAGAGAGCGTAAAAAAATATTTAATAAAGGTAGCCATATTGTTAACTCTATTAATATATTGTTTTTTTCGTGTGCTTTTTATGATTGATTTTGAGCAATGATGGTTTCTTGTTTATGTGTTCTACTCGTCTCTTTTCTTGGTAGGAATGTATTATACTTGTGTACTAAAGTAGTTGATAGAATAAAATGAATTTAGTGAAATTTTTTGAGTATTGGTTTTGTTATATGGTTGTGCAAGAGCAAGTGCAAGTTTTGAGTATTGGTTTTGTTTTCGAATTTATCATTTAGCTCAGATTGACTCAGAAACCGTAAACCATGGATAAGACATGGATGTATTCCAATTGATTATCGAAAGAGTACGAGAACGGGGTATCGGAATTCGTTAAGTTTGTTGTTGCGCACGCCGGAGACCCCTGTCAAATGACATGTCCTTGTTTGTGTTGTTGTTATGGGAATCGGGTTGACGCGGTTCAGTTGGCATCACATTTAATACGGTATGGAATTGATAGAAGTTATACATGTTGGAATATGCATGGTGAGAAAAGTGACGGGAATGATGAATCGGGGGATAATGGGACCTATGCTTCAAACGACAATGGCACAGATACATATGATTATGATCGAGTTGAAGAGATTGCAGAAGCGCTTGAAGAAGATCTTAATGATTGTCCCAAAATGTTCGAGAGGTTGGTAAGAGATGCAGAGAAACCGCTATATACCTATTTATGAAGAATATATAATTTAATATTACTTCTTCATTTTATTTCTTAATTTCTATTTTTTCTATCTTTTCTTCTTCTATTATTTGCAGTTGTTCCACAAGTTTCCATAACTCATGCCTAATATTGGAGAAAAAGGGCGCCTTGGCATCCATCTTTGCGTCACGTATCAACCACCAATCTACCATCCCTGCACCTTGGCATCTCTCTCAGCTCACGTTCACGTGGTCACCAAAGCAAACCACCACCACCACCTCACCTTGGTATCTTAACAGGTTTATTCTCAAAACCTAAAATGCGAATTTATGTTTGCTGTTACTTTTTTGTTTGCTATTACAATGAGGTTTTGGTACATTCTTTTTATTTTGCAAACAAGGTGTTTGCTGAAATGTCACAATGAGTTTCTGTTTGTGATATGATTTTGCAAACAAGGTGTTTGTTGAAATGTCACAACGAGTTTCCGTTTGTGATATGATTTTGCAAACAAGGTGTTTGCTAAAATGTCCCAATGAGTTTCAGTTTCTTACATTGATTGATTGTGATTTTTGATGTTGGAGTTATGTAATTGACTTGAATGAAGAAAATGAAATTGTAAAAGTGGTGTGCGGTTTTGTTAATTGATTGTTGTAGTTGTTTAGTGAATGATTAGGTTTTGACTATGTTTCTGTTACAAGTTTTTTGGTGAGTTGAGTTGAATTCTGTTTGGGATTTTAGTTAGGGTTTGAACTTAACTAGCAGCATGTTTCACATGTAATTTATAATATTTTAATTTTAGTTCACACCATTGCAGATAACACTTGATTTAAATTACGGCTTTAGCTCATGTGTTATAAATTGAAGAAGTCACAATTGAAGAGTCACTTGCAGCAAACATAAACATGACGTATATGCTTGTCCTCTTTATGTTTGTTAATTATTTTATTTTGAGAATGACCAATTTATGTTGCTCTCTGGTGCTTGATTTACTGTAGCAACATTTCAGTTACGTTTCTGCAACAAGTTGTATCACTGCAGAAGTTTGTGTCAGATGCACATAAAGGTAAGCATTTATGGACTTGGATATCTTCTGCTACTACAATTTTGGCTGCTGCGTTGATTGCCTATATTGCTAAAGGTCACTGAAATGTTGTCCTATTTATTTTAGAAGATTAGTTTTTGTAATAGGATCAAGATATACCTTGGTTTTTAGCTAAAATGTCTTGATCTTTATTAATGAATTACTTTTATTTTGACATATATTCACTTTAATGTGTATGCAGTATGTCTTTTTCATTTTATATAGTTGACTTATTTCAACCACTACATGGATTTCACTGTTTTTTCGTAGTTTTTTTTTTGTAATTTCACATGGTGGATTTTCTATTTTCCACAATTCTCCGCTGAAAATACTATTCATATGTTTACATATTGAGATATGCATCAACATTCTCTTTTGTTTTATCAGGTATGGTGGGATCTATCTAGACTATGATATCATAGTTTTGAAGCCAATTTCCTTTCTTAATAACTCTGTTGGAATAGAGGATCATGCTGCTGGAAGTTCTTTGAATGGTGTTGTGATGGCTTTTGGAAGGCAAAGGTATTGTTAGTGTGGTTCCTATCTTGCAAAGACAAAGAGGAATTGCCAAACTTCCAACAAGGGTATTCATTTTGCTTTGTATTTACACATGCAGAGAAACATATGACAGCGCTTTTCCAGGCAAAAGAGCTGCTAAAAGACCACCTATAAAAGCGCTTTTCCACAAAAAGCGTTGCTAAAAGCCTACCTAAGACAACACTTTTCCATAAAAAAAACGCTGCTAAAAGAAAACTTATGAGAGCGCTTTTCTAGAAAAAAGAACTGCCTTAGGTAGACCTATGAAAGCGCTTCTTCATAAAAAAGCGCTGCCAAAAGCCTACTTAAGAGAGCGCTTTTTAGAAAAAGTGTTGTATTAGGTAGATCTACGAAAGCGCTTTTCATTAAACAAAAAGCGCTGCTAAAACCTATAGCAGTGCCACCTACGAAAGGGTTTTTAAGCGCTTTTAAAGGCAAAAAAAAGCGCTTTCGTAAGTCTTTTTCGGCGTAGTGTAACCAGAAAAACACCAAAAATCTGTCCAAAACTGTAATTTTTTGCATAAGCATACCCATCTTCTTTTTGGCTCGTGCGTTTTGAGTTTTGATCATTCAAACATCTTACATACTTGATATCAAACCCATCCAGGCCTTCATCCCCGTTCTATAATCACTTTTCCATCATCTGCCATTGTTGATTTCAGAGCTTGCAGTTTGACTTGGCCAAGGAGTTTCAGATACTTTCAGAGTAAGGCAAGGATTGGAATACATCCAGGGAAGTTAAAGGAAGCTCAAACAAGCATCAGGCCTCCATCAAAATCATCCCAGTTTCATCCACGATTCCAACTGAAGGAGGTACAATCTCAAACTCTATCTCCTTGTACAGGTAACCATAGGCCACGATTTGTGAATAAAAAATGTAGTCCTCATCATAACGAAGCTGTACATATGCTTATCTTGCATTGATTTTACTTAATCTGAGAGAATTTGGAACTTGAAATTTCTGAAAATATTAGGTCAAAATTTAGGGCTGTTAAAATTCTCTTTGATTTTTGATAGTTAGCTTACATAACTTATATGGTTGGAATCGTGAGTTCAAGTACTACAAATTTCATGTTATGAGTTTTCATTTTTATGGAAGTATGAGAGAGCTACAGGATGTCTGGCCAAGCTTGAGGAAGGAGATGAATTACAGGGCAAGGGCTTGTTTTGGGTTATATTGTTTTTGTTTTCCTTAAGACAACTGAAGTATAGCCACCCCAGTGGCAAAGTAGCGCGCTGGTGAGACCCATGTCATGGGTTCGAACCTGGGCGCGCTACTTTTGTTTTACATTTTTCCATTTTTTTCAGTTTTGACATTTTTGCAGGTTGGGCTTAGTCTTTTGGGCCAGGATCTTTTTGCTAACACATTACCATCAGCTTTGCTACATCACCCCCTGTTAACCTTTTTATATTTTTATTTTATTTGTTTTTATTTTCATTTTTAATATATTTTCTTTGATACATAAAAATTCCAAAAATTATAAATTTCATAATATTGCATTAATATTTTATTTTTCATAAAAAAATATATTTTATTTTATTATATATCATGCATTTTATTAATAACTTGTAAATATAATCAAAAATTATATTTAGTTTAATTTACTTATTTATTTCTCATTTCATACCTATGAATATTTATTTTTGCATATATAAAAATTTCATATTTTTATACAATATTATTATTTATTTTTATACAAGGAAATACATAAAAAATATTTATAAAAGCTTTATTTTCTTTTAAAATAATAATTAAGGTTAAGCCCCTTTTAAAAATTAATTCCTCTTCCTTATATTTTTAGGTTTAGATGAAAATTTCTTTTACATAAAAAAGGACACAAAAAAAATCTTTTCTTACATGTACATTGCATTGCATTTTAAATATTGTATTGTACTTATTCTAATTCGTACAAATTCGATTTGGTTGTAATAATTTATTTAGTTTTATATTTTTGCAAATCCCCATTCAAATTTGTATTCCCCCTCCCATAAATTGTTGTAATAGCTTAGAAATATTTACATTACGCAATTTATCGCTTTATATGCCATGATTAGTAATTAGGGTTTGTATGACAAGAACAAAACAAAGCAAAATAGAAAACCCTAAATACAAGACAAAATCAAAAGCATGAAAATGATACACTTGCACACAAGTATCCTTAGGGTTTCTCCACTTGGTTTCC
The DNA here is from genome assembly GCA_948472305.1 of Vicia faba. Lineage (NCBI taxonomy): Eukaryota > Viridiplantae > Streptophyta > Magnoliopsida > Fabales > Fabaceae > Vicia > Vicia faba. Next base: position 205,880,094 of record OX451737.1, on the reverse strand, counting down.
TAAAACAAAAATGGCCATGTTACGCATGCGAAGTATCTTGGCAAAACAAAAACAATATAAGATCATAGTCCCTCGATGACGCTATTCATAAGTTGCCTTACAAAATGATCTTGGTCCCTCCAAATGCTAAGATACTTTAAAAACGTTCCTAATCACGGTTATACGATGACCCACGCCCGTCCCGTTTACATCCAAAGATAGGGTTGCTTACCAAATCAATGGTAAGACAACAATATCAAAGGAATAGAAAATGCATAAGAAAGACATTTGAGTAGGTAGATGACTTCTAGTTACTTGCTCCATTTCAAACAACTATCCTTGCTATTTTCAAAACAAATACACACATTTCAAAACATCTTACAATCACTTAAAACATTTTCAAAAGAAAAACATCTTTGTATACATTCTTACGAACGAGAATCATTACAAAGATTGCCTAAACGAACGACCTCTTTTACAAAATACTTTCAAAACCACACCAAGCACAATTTCAAACAACAAAAGCAAGTGATCTAAGCAAGTAACTGAGAGCCCATGGAAAACCATGGATGAAAAGGGTGCTAATACCTTCCATTTTCATAATCTACCCCCCGAACTCAAGAAAACATCTCAAAGGTCTTTCCTGTGCGTTTTCACATTTCCTTTTGGATAAAAGAAAAGTCGGTGGCGGCTCTTGCTAACCGCAACATTTACGATAAAATGCAAAACCTCAAGTCAGTTCTCCCACTGTATCACAGAACTGACGACTCTGCTGGGGAATATTATAAAAGTGGGGTTACCTTAGGGTTTAGATCACATTTATTTGCTTACATTTTTTGACTTGTTAGCTTTACATTATGGTTTTTTGTTTGGATTTGAAATCCTCTACCCAGATTTGGGATACATTATAGGTAAATAGCAATACGTTGTGGAAACTGTGCGGGGTATACCGACATGGTCTAAGAAATAGCTATGTTAGTGTGACATATTTGTGGGTACCGGTAGCCTTTGAGTTAATCAAAGAGAATACGGGGCCGCTGAGTGATGTCATGAAGAACTAATGAACTTCTAGAACCCTTTACTTGACCAACTTGTCCTTTAGGATGTAGTGAGATGACCGGCTTTGGTGCAGTCTAAAGTTGGTAGATACTCGATACTACACTCATTGAGGATTGGTTTCTTGGGATATTTCGGTCGCCATTAAAGAGGCTTGAGCTGAAACAATGACCAAGGAAACAATCCAATGATATTGAGCTCCTTAGAACCCGGTTACTATTATTAGGACAGGTTGAGCCAACTAAACTTCAAGAGGGTACTTACCTATAAAACCCCATGCAATCCTAAACTAAGAACTTGTTTGATTTTCTTGTATATGCATACTTGTACATAACATCATGGACATCATGAACATCATATGCATTAACTAACCATTTCAAGGATTTTGGAGATTCATCTTTGTTCTTGTTTTGTAGGATATGGATTCACTTTGCAGGAAAACTATCCAAATCAACCTTGTAAGAATTCCTCCACAACTCAAGGAGCTAGCTTCAAGGATCCCTGAGAACTCTCTATTCACCGAGAGGCATGGTCGTCTACTCAACTTGTTCACCTCCAACACAGAGGAGGATATGATGAAGGTTCTCTTCCAGTTCTTTGACCCTTTGCATCATTGCTTCACATTTCCTGACTATCAACTTGTGCCTACTTTGGAAGAATTCTCTCAACTCTTGAGGATTCCTATTCTCAATCAACTACCTTTCAACAGTACGGGAAGAGATCCAAAGCCAGAAGAGATTGCTCAAGCCCTGCACTTGCACTCATCTGATGTCACAACTCATTGGGAAACTAGAAGTGGTGTCAAAGGCTTCTTAGCAACGTTTATGTTTGAGAAAGCCCAAAGCTGTTGGAATTCCCTAGACTTGCAAGCTTTTGAAGAGATTGTGGCTCTTCTTATCTATGGGATGGTCTTGTTCCCCAATCCTGACCAACTCATAGATGTGAGTGCCGTCAAAATCTTCATGTCACGCAATTCGATGCCTACATTGCTAGGGGATATCCTACACTCTTTTCACACTCGTACAATGAGGAAAAGAGGTATCCTTATGTGTTGCACTCCCCTCCTGGAAAGATGGTTTATTTCTCATCTTCCCTAATCAGTCTTAAAGAATGAGCAAGGATTAAGGTGGTCACAAAGGTTAATGGCGCTCAAACATTCAGATATTCATTGGTGCTCTCGATCTAAAGAGAATGTTATCATTGATGACCATTATGGGGAATTCCATAATGTCCCTCTACTTGGTATTAGGGGAGGCATCACCTACAATCCATGTTTAGCTCTAAGACAATTTGGTTATGCCCGAAGGGATGGCCCACATGATGTGCTGATTCAAGGCTTGGTATTCGACTACGACAACGACGATCAAGGTCTTCGCCAGAGATTCACCCGGGCTTGGAGGATGCTAAACAAGGTGGATAGCAAGACTTTTGGACACAAGAATTACATCCCTCTTGAACCTTACCTCAAGTGGGTACGAACTCGTACTCAAAGTCTCATGATGCCTTATCCTTCCATTCTCCCAGTGATTATTGAGCCTGTTAAGGAAGGAGAAGTTCCATACACTATCCTACATCCTGACATGCCCACATCTCTTGAAGACCTACAAAGGGATTGGATACAACTCAAAGGAGAGCGAGATGCTTTCGAAGCCCAATTCTACGCAAGCGTGAAGAAGGTTTTGGAACTCACTAGGCTACTTCATGAGGAGCAGACTCTAAATACCTACATAGCACCAAAGAGGATGCACACTACTTTTTTATCTTAGAGTATTGTATTATTTTGCCCAAGGGGAATTGATGTACTCAAACTCTATCTTATTAATATAACGTGTGTTTCTTTTTGTTTAAAACGAATTTGAATCTTTTAAAGTCCTTGAAAACATTACATATGCACATATCATTCATCATAACATAAACAAGTCTTTTGCAACAAGTTTCCTCATCTCTCTAACTGTTTATTTCAGTAGGATGGATCTCGAACAGACGGTCAAAGATCTTCAAGCTCAAAATACGCAGTTTCAACAGTTACTCATGACCCTAGCCAAGGGGCAAGATGAGTTGAAGACTCTGTTAGCTGAAGAGAGAAAGAAGAAAGCAAAGAAAGCCACTGGGGTTTTGAATATGGGGAGAAGATTTCAGGGGCAGACTAGAAGGACTTTGAATTTTGTGACCACTTCCGGGGAAGGAGAAGGAAAAGGAAAAGAAATAGCGGTGCCGTCAGAATCTGAAGAGGAGGAAGAAGAGGAAGACTACTATGAGGAACAATACCCTCTGGCTGATGATAAGTACAGACATCTTGAAGAGTGTTTAAGCGCTATGGAAATACAAAGGGTACCAGGTTTAGACTTTGAAGAATTGGGGCTAGTGTCAGGAATTGTAATCCCACCAAAGTTCAAAGTGTCATTGTTTGCAAAATACGATGGGGTGTCATGTCCTAAAATGCACCTCCGATCATACGTAAGAAAGATTCAGCCGCACTCTACCAATAAAGACCTGTGGGTGCATTTTTTCCAAGATAGTTTATCCGGAACACAACTCGATTGGTTTTACCAATTAGAAAGGGCCGACGTCCACAACTGGGAAGACCTTGATGCAACTTTCTATAAACAATACCAGTATAATGCATATTTGGCGTCTACCCGTACTCAACTTCAGAGTATGGCTATGGCTTCAAATGAAGGTTTCAAAGATTACGCGCAAAAATGGAGAGATCTAGCTGGGAGAGTGCAACCCCCTATGTCTGAAAGAGAGTTGGTGGATATGTTCTTAGGCACTCTATCAGGCCCTTTCTTCAACCATTTGATTGGGAGCTCATCTGCTGGGTTTACTGAGTTAATATTAACCGGAGAGAGGGTGGAAGCTGGCATAAAAAGTGGAAAGATTCAAAAAAATTCATCTGCCTCTACAACTGTGAGAAAGCCCTTCACCAGAAAGAAGGAGGTATCTACTGTTTATCCATAAAGGAACCAAGGGAGAGCTGAGCGCCGACCAATGGTAGGGGCCGTTATGATCCCAAAATCTACATCTGATTAACCAAGAAGTAACCAACCAAGAGTGGAAAGGCCAGTCCGACAATTCACCAGAATTAATATGACTCTAGCCCAGGTCTTACCACATCTGCTGAAATCTAATTTGGAAACTTTGAAGGAAGCTCCAAAGAATCCCAACACTGCATCCCCTCATTATCACCCGAATTCCAGATGCGCGTACCATTCCGAAAGTCCGGGCCACGACACCAACAACTGTTGGGCTTTAAAAGACAAAATTCAAGACCTTATAGATGCAAAAGAGATTGAGTTTGAGGAGCCCAAGAAACCAAATGTCATTTCCGCTCCTATGCCTAGGCATGGTCACAATGCCAATGCTATCAAGGAAGATTTGTTTATTGCTACAGTAGATGAACTCTTGACTCCGTTCCCGATCATTAAGATGAACTTATTAAAAGTTGGTATATTCCCAGGTTGTAATAAAGACTGCCATCTTTGTTTATCCTCACCAACTGATTTTCCTCTGTTGAAGACATGCATTCAACGCCTGATAGACAACCAAGAAATTCTGTTTGAAAATGATCCTGTTTCACCCGTTCCAGTTAAATACATTTCAATCATAACCATCTCCGCCAATCCTTCCAGGTTCCCCAAAAGACCCGTTAGGATTACATCAGTTCCAAAGACTACTCCTCTCATAATTATAATGCCCGAGCCGGTCCCATATGAATCAGACAAAACAGTACCATGGAATTACGGTGGAGAAATCTACTACAATGGTATTAAACAAGATGGGTTGACCACCGAAGAAGTGAACTCCAAATAAGAAGATTCTGACATTAGCAATATTGCCGGAACTAGTAAGATTACCCGTAGCGGTAGAATCTTCTCTCCAGAGATTGCCCCTCCAAAGGCAGTTTCTGGAACCGTGGTTGTTCCAAAGATTACCTCTGTACCAATAATCATACCTGCCGACAAAGATGACATGATCCCTACTGTTGTCCCTACCAACACTTCTACTATTGAAAATCGAGGAAAAAGCATTCAAGAAGAGCCTGTCCGGAAGAAGGCTCAACCACTAGCTATCCCCGAAACATCCAAGAAGGAAATGGAAGAGATCTTGAGGATAATAAAGAAGAGTGACTATGACGTGGTTGAACAGTTGGGGCAAACTCCCTCCAAGATCTCCATGCTAGCATTGCTGCTGTGCTCTGAGGCACATGCAAAAGCTCTGGTAAAATTTCTGAAGACAACCCATGTGCCACAAGAGACGTCTGCTGACCAATTCCAAGACTGTGTGGCCAGTTTGACAGCTGATGACGACCTAGGCTTCTCTGATGCTGATTTGACACCTAGAGGGAGAAAGCACAACGAGGCATTACATGTCTCTGTGGAATGTAGAGGAACGACTTTGGCCCATGTCTTGGTGGACACAGGCTCATCTTTGAACGTCTTACCAAAGAAAGATCTTGACAGATTGGATTACAAAGGGCTGACTCTAAAACCCAGTAACATAGTTGTGAGAGCATTTGATGGCTCAAAGAGGATGGTCCACGGGGAGGTGGATATCCCCATAAAGGTGGGAACTCAGACCTTTAACTCAACCTTCTATGTGATGGACATCCACCCCTCTTACTCCTGTCTGTTAGGACGACCCTGGATCCATAATGTCGGTGCTGTCACCTCCACGCTACACCAGATGCTGAAATACCCGGTCCATGGGAAGATCATCACTGTCCATGGAGAGGAGGAGTACATGATTAGTCATCTACATTCTTTCCGATATGTGGAGTTGGATGGCGAGTTCATTGAAACTCCTTTTCAACATTTCGAAGAGGTCTCTCAAGAAGTAGCAGTAACCAAGGAGGTATCCCCAATTCCCAAGATCACAAGACCTCCACTTAGGATGTCATCTCTAAAGGACACAAAGGCGGTAGTAGAAGAGGGTGGATGCACCATATGGGGGCAGCTTCCGGACATCCCGTATAAATCAGACAAGTTTGGCTTAGGATTTAATTCAACTGCTCAGAAGGTTGTGCGTCGTGCCCGTGCTGGAGGGCCACCTTTGAAGATTAGTAACCGGGAGGTCAACACAGTGGAAGATGTTGAAGAATATGGCAGCTTGGAAGATTGGATATTTCCTACTGTCAACGGAGGACTTCGCAACTGGGAAGCCAGAGACTTTGTCCCAATAACTTTCATCTCTCAGTAATTTATCTTTTACATTTCTGTTGGACTTGTAATATTCATAAACAATTCGCACTTTAAAAACCTCGTGTCTTACCCGAGGCACAATGGTCCACTTGTAAGGGTTTTTATTTCATCTTCACATGACATTCAATGAATCATGGACGCTTTTTCACATACAAACCTTTTGTGCTCATTGTCTTTCTATTACATTTTATTGTTTAAAGATGGCTATACCCTTACACACACCCACACTCACAAATGTAGGTATCCCTCCATTTCGGATCCCATGGGTAACGATACTGCTATAGCCTTTAGTGACTCTGAAGATCTAATCTACCAAGCCAAATACGAAGGTGAGGAAGATTGTGAAGTACCAGGAGAATTGGCCAGACTACTACAACAAGAGGAAATAGCTATTCAGCTTCTTGAGGAACCGTTGGATACAATCAACTTGGGTACCGAGGAGGATAAAAAGGAAATCAAGGTGGGTGCCAATCTAGAGCCGAGTGTCAAGGAACGTCTAATTCAGCTATTGCATGATTATGTTGAGATCTTTGCCTGGTCATACGAAGACATGCCAGGACTTGATACAGACATCGTGGTACATCATCTACCCACAAGAGAAGACTGTCCTCCAGTGAAACAAAAAGTCCGCCGTATGAGACCTGACATGTCTGAGAAGATCAAAGCGGAAGTCATGAAACAATTCAATGCTGGATTCTTGGCTGTCACTTCCTATCCTCAATGGGTTGCCAACATTGTTCCCGTGCCTAAAAAGGACGGCAAAGTGCGAATGTGTGTGGATTATAGAGATTTAAACAAGGCCATCCCTAAAGATGATTTTCCGCTTCCCCACATTGATATCCTGGTTGATAATACAACCTAGCACAAAGTATTTTCCTTCATGGACGGATTCTCAGGTTATAACCAAATCAAAATGGCACCTGAGGACATGGAGAAAACTACATTTGTCACACAGTGGGGCATATTCTGCTACAAAGTGATGCCATTTGGACCGAAGAATGCTGGGGCAACCTATCAATGCGCCATGGTAGCTTTGTTTCATGATATGATACATCATGAGATAGAGGTCTATGTAGATGACATGATAGCCCGATCACAAACTGAAGAAGAGCACCTTGATCACTTGCAAAAGTTGTTTGTGAGATTGAAGGAATACAAACTAAGGTTGAACCCAAACAAGTGCACATTCGGAGTCTGGTCTGGTAAATTCTTAGGTTTCGTTGTCAGCAACAAAGGCATCGAGGTTGATCTTGCCAAGGTTAAAGCGATACAAGAAATGCCTTCTCCTCGTACTGAGAAGGAAGTCAGAGGATTCTTGGGACGCTTGAACTATATTTCCAGATTTATTTCTCACTTGACAGCTACTTGTAAGCCAATCTTTAAACTATTGAAGAAAGATCAAGTAGTCAGATGGAATGATGAATGCCAGATTGCTTTTGACAAGATCAAAGAGTACTTACAAGAGCCTCCTGTTTTGATGTCACCAGTCGATGGAAGACCACTGATCATGTATCTGACCGTTTTAGAGAACTCAATGGGGTGTGTATTGGGGCAACATGACGAGTCTGGCCGAAAAGAGCACACTATTTACTACCTGAGCAAAAAGTTTACCGACTGTGAAACCAGATATTCACTGCTCGAGAAAACTTGCTGCGCTCTGGCATGGGCTGCTCGCCGGCTAAGACAGTATATGTTGACTCATACCACTTTGTTGATATCTAAGATGGATCCGATAAAATACATCTTTGAAAATCCTGCTCTGTCTGGGAGGATAGCTAGATGGCAGATGATCCTAACAAAATATGACATACAATACACTACCCAGAAAGCTATAAAGGGCAGTGTGCTAGCTGATCATCTTGCTCATCAAGCTGTAGAAGATTATCAGTCCATGAAGTTTGAATTCCCAGATGAAGACATCATGACATTAGACAACTGTGAAGAAATCAGGCCATATGACGGACCTGAACAAGGATCCTGATGGACCTTGTTCTTTGATGGGGCATCCAATGCACTTGGTAATGGTATCGGCGCTGTACTCATATCTCCGGAAGGGTGTCATACTCCCTTTACTGCCAGACTTTGCTTCAACTGTACGAACAACATGGCGGAATATGAAGCATGCATTTTTGGTCTCAAGGCTGCCATAGACTTGGGAATCAAATCTTTAGATGTGTTTGGAGATTCAGCTTTGGTTATCAGTCAGATCAAAGGAGAGTGGAACACTAAGCACCCAAACCTTATCCCTTACAAAGAACATGTCTTGACTTTGCTACCATATTTTGAGCAGATTACCTTCGAGCATTTCTCGCGAGAAGAAAATCAGCTAGCAGATGCTCTAGCCACAATGTCATCCATGTTTAAACTTAATTGGGATAATGAGGCTCCCCAGATTACCATCAAACGAATGGATGAACCATCACACTGTCACGAGATTAATACTGAAGAAGTAGTGGACCAGCCTTGGTTTCACGAAGTCAAGAGGTATCTCGAGGCTCAGGAATATCCAGAAGGAGATTTAATCAATGATAAAAAGTTCTTAAGGAGATTCTATGCTAAGTTCTTCCTGAGTAATGGCATCCTGTACAAACGCAATCATGACTCCATTCTGCTCCGATGTGTGGATAAGATTGAGGCTAAAAAGATCATGGCTGAACTACATGAAGGTACTTTTGGAACTCACTCCAGTGGGCATACGATGGCAAAGAAAATCCCACGGGAGGGCTATTACTGGTCTACCATGGAAGCAGACTGCTATTAACACTCTCAGACCTGTCATAAATGTCAAATTTATGCTAACAAGGTGCACGTACCTCCGGTTCATCTGAATGTCTTGACGGCTCCTTGGCCCTTTGCTATGTGGGGAATCAATATGATTGGGGAGATCAAGCCTACAGCCTCCAATGGACACCGCTTCATTCTAATGGCCATTGACTATTTTACAAAATGGGTCGAAGCAGCTTCCTTCGCATCCGTTACTAAGAATGTTGTTGCCCGCTTCATCAAGCAGAATCTCATTTACCGGTACGGTATCCCAGAAAGGATTATCACTGATAATGGTACAAACCTTAAAAATACTATGATCACCACCTTGTGCGAGCAGTTCAAGATTCAACATCACAATTCATCCCCCTATCGAACAAAGATGAATGGTGCCGTTGAAGCTGCTAATAAAAACATTAAAAAGATCATACAGAAAATGACAGTCACCTACAAAGACTAACATAAGATGCTACCATTTGCTCTCCACGGGTATCGTACCATAACTCGCACGTCAACTGGGGCAACACCTTATTCTTTGGTTTATGGCATGGAGGCTGTCTTGCCTATTGAGGTTCAGATCCCCTCTTTGAGAATTATGGAAGATGCAGGTTTGAATGAGGACGATTGGATCCAGACTCGGCTTGATCAACTAAAATTAATTGATGAAAAGAGACTTACTGCTGTTTTCCATGGTCAGATGTATCAAAAACGGATAATCAAGGCTTTCAACAAAAAAGTTAGACGCCAGGTATATCAAATTGGAGATCTAGTGATCAAACGCATTATCTTACCACAAAGTGATCCCAGGGGAAAATGGACTCCTACCTATGAAGGACCATTTATAATCAAGAACATCTTCTCCGGTGGGGAAATGATCTTAACCACCATGGACGGTGATGACTTTCCACACCCTGCGAACACGGACATAGTCAAAAGATACTACGCATAAGAGACCCGCTAGGTTGACACACCTAGGCAAAAAAAAGGGCATCCCGACGAACCAAAAAGGTTCAGGCAAAAATTAGGGATAATATAAAAAAACATCTGTACACCCGGCAAGTTGAAAACTCGAAAGGGCGACTTCGAAAAAAAAGGGTTTCCTGGTGGACTGAAAACCCGGAAGGGCGGTCAAGGCAAAAGTTAGGGAACTTAAGCGTATGACTATGTCCCGTCGGATCACTTGGAGGACAATCTCTTAATTGACAAACTCGGAGTTTCTGATCAATTCAATCATCTTCGGACGAAGAAACAAATAGACAGGATATTCGGAGACACGAAGACTATAGAAGAATGGGAACCCCATGGGATTATCACACATAATTGTCTTTCTTTGTATAAATTTTTTCTTACTTTTCTGGCATCATCCTCTTACTAGGATGTCTGTCTCCTTTGTACAAAATACTTATTCAAAGTAAATACAAAGATATCTCTTTAAAGTACAGAAAACTATTTGCCTTTTTCTTTACACTTGTGTTTTATTTACAAAAACGTCCAATGATTCATTAATGAACATGTGCATTTGAACATAATTACTATTCACAAATAAACAAAATGAAAGAAGACAATTACTGACAAATTGAAAGAATAGGAAAACGTCTTTAGGCTATTCCATGAGTAATCCCCACAGTACGTCATTTAGATCCCCAACAGAACTAAAACTTCAAACTATTAATCCCCGGTGGAGACCATCCAGTTTCTCCAAATTCTCCAGCAAATTGTTTTGAAGCCTGAAATCCAACAGGATAACAGCTAACTTTTGATACTCCCCGACGGAAAAAAGACTCCAATTATTAACCCCCAGTAGAAGTCATTAAATTCTTTGGATTCCCCAAGCAGATTCCTCAAGCAGTATATGGCATTGCTCTCACAATAGGATTTTGTCAACACTTCAATTTCAAGATATGAAGAATCCACATATCCTCAACAGCAGTCAAGGATTTATTTTCCTCAATCATACAACAATACATCAAATCAACTTACATGCACATACATTACATCCACATATCATAAACATTGATAAAACACATATATTGCATCATACATTTCATGCAACATAATTTTGTGTTCCAGCTAACATTTTACCCTTTTCAGGATAAGATTAACAAGCTATCATGATACAGTTCAGATACGCTCCAGATGCGGATGCCATTCTGATACTCATTCAGATTTTAACTTTCGGATACAGTTCAGATACGCTCCAGATATGGATGCCATTCTTATACTCATTCAGATTTTAACTTTCGGATACAGTTCAGATACGCTCCAGATACGGATGCCATTATGATACTCATTCAGATTTTAACTATCAGATACAGTTCAGATACGCTCCAGGCACAAAGGCCATTCTGATAACTCATTCAGATTTCAACTTTCAGATACAGTTCAAATATGCTCTAGATACGGATTCCATTCTGATACTCATTCAGATTTCAAGTTCAGATGCAGCTTAGATACGTCCAGACGCGGACATCGTTCTGATACTCATTCTTTCAGCTTCCAACTTACAATTTAACAAACATTCTTGGATGGCATCTACAAGCCCATCTCCAACAAGATTCTATCACTCCTCCAAATGGCCTCTTTAAGCCCATTCCCTCAGCTACACGTTGTCAAGTGCAAATTTCTGGGCACTCTAGTGTCCAATCATTCTCTCACCTTCGAGTCACGAATGACAAAACTCGCCAATCTAACTCTTCAGGTTTAATAAGATTGAACAGGGGCAGCTGTTGTACCCCAAAATTTTCCCTCTCATTTATCAAGACTTTTCTCATAAGATTTCTTTGACTCAAGACTGGATTAGGGTTTGGTCAGCTCAAGACATCTCATCTTGCACTGATAACCCAAAATTAGGGTTTGAGTTTGCACAAGGATTTTTGGACTATCAATGCTTCATATGAATTTTAAACATCATTATGGATCCCTAAGATCACTCATGACAAGTCTCAAGCCTTGAACCACATTTTTGATCAGTCAATTGGATAGTTGACCTAAAAATCAGCTGTATTGGGGAAAAAGTCAATCATGGCCAATTTACAGTCAAACTTCATAATTTTTCATCAACATCAACATTTTAAACTTATATGTGTTATTTGGTCAAGTTTGGATCACAATTCCTCAAGAAATTTGATCAAATCATCCAAAGGGCAAAAAAGTCAAAATTAGCGTTTTTGACTGAGGAAGGGCAATGTCTGATTTTTAACCTAGCAAATGACCAATTTAGTTAAAGCATGATTTCAAGGATTCAATGGAATCATCTTGACTTAATTACATGGCTCAAAACATCTCAAATTCATTGGATTGACAGATGAAATTTGCAGTGAACTGATCAAAAGTCATATGTACAATGAAAAGTCAAACTTTGACTTTTTGGTCAAAATCAAGTGTCAAGGGTCATAATTCATCAAGACATGTCAAAATGTGAAACTTGTTCATCAAGAAAGCCAAATTTAAAAATTAGGGTTTGAATTTGAAAATTTTCCTAACTTAGAAATTTTCTAAGTATAGAAAATTTTCTTATTTTTTCTCAACTTTAGGCCACTTTTTCACCATGATGCATAATGATTCAAGGAAAGTTCCCAACATGAAATTTGTAGACCTCCATGAAATCTACAACTTTGCTTCACACATTTTTCCCTAAAGATTCTTGTATATCAAGATATAAATTTGTGAATACATGGTCATGAACTAAATAACACAGTAAAATTTTGCCCTAATTTAGGCAGGTTTTGGACCCAACTTCATGGCAATTTTTCACCTAGTTCCAAGAGGTATCTCAAAATTCATTTCAAAGATGAGTTATAGAGAACATTGCAAGATTTCCAAAATGTCCAAGAACTCCTCAAGATCATTTTTGAGTAGGTAGAATCGAAGAGATGAAGTTGGCAATTTCTCACTTTTTGTCCAAGCCATTTCATGAAGAACAAAGTTACAATCAGTACCTATGCTGGCTAATCCATGCTTTACAGGTCCCAAACTTGTTCCACACTCCTTAATTAAATGCTTACTCAGTTGACAAAGCTTTGATCCATGCCTTAGAACCTTTATCCAACTTGCAATTCCATTTATGGCAAAAAGGGACCATTGCCATTTTGAAAAAGATCAACTTTTGCAAACTTTACAATCTTGAGCATTGGACCTATCCCTTTGGCACATAAAAGTACCACAGACCAAAGGAAACTTGTAGAGAAGAAATACCAATCCTAAGCAAGCCAGTATAGGCATGTAAAGCTTTGTCTTATCACTTTACTTCAAATACAAGAAAAGTGGCAAAAAGGCTAGAACAGGCACAAGTGTTAGAGGGTTGACATTAAACCATTTCCATACTAATATACAAACATTATGCAACACAAAACACGACTAGAAAAGGCCTGAAACACTCCCAACTAGCAAAACACCAAAAATCTGTCCAAAACTGCAGTTTTTGCATAAGCATACTGTGATCGGTGGATCTGGAACTGACTGTTTAACGCTGGTTCGCGAAATGTCGCGGAAGCAAGAGTCGCCACCGTCTTTTATTTTCTCCAAATGGAAAGGACCAAAGCACAGAAAAATTCCTTAAAGAGATTGCTCTCGGTTCGGGAGGTAGATTATAGAAAGGGAAGGTGTTAGCACCCTTTCTATCCATGGTTATCCATGGGATCTTAGATACTTGCTCTTTATGTTTTCAAAATGTTTGCTTTTCAAATTGTGAGTGGGTTTGAAAAAGTTTCGTTTAAAGATTTCTGAATATCTCTTGTATCTGTCCTCAAGAGTGTTTGAAAAATTGTTTTGAAAGCTTTTTGAAAGTGTCGGCGTGAAAAGGTTTTTTGTTTTGTTTTTGAATAGAGCAAGTATCCATGAGTCATCTACCTACCCTAAGGAATTAAGCTGTGTAGAAGTCCTTAAGGTAGTTCCATCCCACCATTAAGAGGTAGGTAGCACCACCGTTGGAGGTGTTCGGGTCAATTCGAGTGTAGGGACAATGTGGTCACCGAAGCAACAGTTAGGACACCTTAGAAGCTACCCTTATGTCCTTGATCCTTTTTTAATCCGAGGCAACCGTTTCGAGGCAACTGTTCCGAGGCAACTGTTTCGAGGCAACTATTTCGAGGCAACTGGATCATGGACATAAGGACTTACTAAAACGTCCTATACTTGACGACCACGTTTCGAGGCAAGGCAACAGTGAGGCGTACCCTAGGGGTGGTGTGTGATTTGTGTGTCAGATTCGGATATTTTATCTTGTCATGTCATAGTGATCTATCGTTTGTTTTTATTTTTGTCCATTCATTCTTGCATGCCTTGATTAATAGTTAAAAGAAATTGCGAGAAAGATAAAATTCTAAGCTATTACAAAAGGCGCGGGTCCACATCGCCAAAATTTCTTGAACCCGATTTGACGGAAAAATAAAGAATTAAAAGAAAAGTAAAGTGCAAGAAATTAATTTACAAGGCCTTGGGAGAGATACATAAATATTAAACGAAAAAGAAATAAACACGCGAATTAAATAAGAATTAAAACGAGGGCGTTGGACCCTTTTTGCAAAATTAAATTAAACGATGGAATTAATTAATTAAAAAGAAAAGAAATTGTTTTTGGTATTTTTTGGTTTTAATGAGAAAGAATTAATTAAAATAACATGCTAACCCTAATTCTACAATTTTTTAATTTATTAAGAAAACATATTAAAGTTTAATCTAAAATTAACCCTAATTATTTACATGCCATTTAATTATAAAAATAAATAATAGTAAATATTTTAATACTTAATTACTGTGGAATAAAAAGAAAAAAAGATAAAAATTAATTAAACCCTAATTCTATAAGTTTTGAGTTTTAGTAAAAAAATATTAAGATTAGAACCTAAATTTAAAACTAAGTGAATTAATGAATTTATTTACAAAATACTAGTTAAAAAATATTTATTATTTTTTTTTAAATCTTTTCTGATTTTTTTTTATTGTTTTTGTGTTTTTTATGAAAAAATTAAATTAAATAAAAAAAACAATGATTGAAAGAAAACAAAATAATGAAAACAAAGAAAATAAAAAAATTTGCAAACCTAAGGGGGTCTGCCCCTAATTTGGAGGGTTTGTTATAGTGATTCAGGCCCATTTGTCCTTGGCCTCTTTGACTTTCCAGGAATTATGCACACGCGCTGACCATAGTCCACCATGTTCCACAGATCCTGGCCCTTGATTGAAGAGATTGAACACGTGGCAGGTTTGATTTGGGAGATGCATGGTGGTCCACTACATTGAAACTGCATATGAACATTAAATGAAGAAAAATATGAAAGGGGGTGAGGACCTGGGGCTCGAACCCAGGTCCTGAACATTACCAACCAAACGCTTCACCAACCGTGCTATTTTGTCTATCTGTAAATAAGATAATCAATAAATATAATAAAACAAACAAGCACCAACGCTTCTTTTTTCGCGCGAGATTTTGAACCAGCCATTCAGCTTATGCCACCGAGTCAGCTTCCTCATTGTTTATTTTTTCCTGAAACATAAAGAACATAGGCCACGGTTTGTTAAACGTTCCCATAGGCACCCTATTGAAAAATAGCAATTAGCCCAGGGATGCTCATAAATTGAGCGCGAGGATGGCTTTATGATCGTCCAATCATGCTTGATTCATTCATGGCACTATGGTGGTCTAATTTTACCGCGTCTGGAAATGCCCAAATTGAAGCTTGCAAAACCCTAAAGATTGTTAATGGTAAATCTTCATATAGGGCACGAAAACAAAATTAAACTATTGGGTTAGCATTAGAATCAAACAATGAACATGAATCAAGCGTTAAAAATTACAAAAGATGCATGAATTGAGATGCACGATCATGAATTTTTTTCTGTACAGGTGGTCACCGTGTTACCAATTTAGGGCGTGTAAGGGTTGGAAAGTTATCCAATTAGCTTCAGTGAGACACGAGGAAGCTTTTGCAATTGGTTTCTTGCTCTGAATCCAACTCTAACCTTGTTTTCAGTTTTGAAGTTTTTAGGCAAAAAGTGTGAGTTTGATCTTCAGGTTCTTGCGCAGCTGAGTGGTTTTTAGGATTAGGTTTAGCATATATATGTACCTGTGAATGATTAGGGTTAAAAAACTTGATCAAAATCCTTTGCATTCATGGTTTTTGAGATTTGATTTTTCAAGATCTTTTTCAATCTTTTTTCATGCTATTTTGTACAAATCATGGACAATTCTCTTCAATTCTTTCCAAATCTAGCTATGCACGAAATATTGAGTATATAATATGCATAAAAAGATTTAAAACCTAGGTTTAGTATTTTTCATGTATTTATTTTAATTTAAATGAATTATTAATAATAAAAATCCAAATAAATAAATAAAAAATGATAAAAACTTCCCTTTGGGCCAAATGGTCGTGCACATGCCTTGGATGATGAATTGTGGAAGAAAAAGAGGCCCATTAGCAATTTTAGGTCATTTGAATCAATGTTGACTTTTCAAAATATCCAAAAATTTCCCAACTTCCACAAGGCATAACTTGCTCAATGTTTAAGCTTTGCTCATGTTCTTGGACATTTTGGAAAGGTCTTTGAGTCCTATAACCAATGCCTTTGGTCCCACGTCATTTTGATTTACCAATCTCAAGTTATGACCTTTGACTTAAAGTCCCTTTTTGTTGACTTTTGAAAATGACCTATAATGTTGAAATTGATAACTTTTTGTGAGAGCATTTCTTGGACTTGAAGTGTGAAGAGGAATTGTAGGAAATGTCTTTCTCTTCAAAATGAGCTTTGGATGGAATTTTTCTGATAATCCATGTGAAAGTTATGCCCTGGTCAATTTACAGTTGACTTTTTCAACTGTCCAAATAAGGAAACTTTTGCATCTTGATGATTTTTGAGCCAAGCTTTGAGAATCATGATCAAGAATTGATCAAATGATGTTTGTGGCTTCAAAATGAGATGTTGACCAAAAATTTGAACTTTTGACTGTCAAATGACCATTTTGCCCCTACAGTTGACTGTAGTGCAATTAGGGTTTTGACTGTGCAATTTTGTGCTGAAAGCCTTGAAACTTGGTAGGAGGATGCTTGACCATATTTGTAGGTATGTGGGACTTGATTGGACCCTTGGAAACTTCATTTTCTTAATCAGAACCAAAACCCTAATTTTGACTGTTCAGGAGGCTCTTACACTGTGCAACCCTTGGGGAATTTTGAAGCATGATTTGGCAATTTCTTGAAGAATATGGGAGGGCAAATTTTGGGGTACAACAGTTGCCCCTGTTCAATCTTCTTAGACCTGAGGATGCAGATTGGCTGACGTGCCTTTCGTAATCCGAGGGTGGAAGATGATTGAACACTAGAGTGCCCAGAAATTTGCGCTCACATAGTAGCAGTGATGGTGGAAATGGGCTTATAGATGCCATTTAGAGATTGATGAATAGGATGATGGGCTTATAGATGCCATCTGGATGTTGATCGCGTAAGAGATTCCTTAGCGAGAACTTGCGTACCTGCAAAAGAAAAATGAGTACCTGACATGTTGCAGGAGCTGGTCTTCAGATGCTTGGTATAGATGTGTCCTGACTGGTTACAGGAGCTGAGTCTGGATCTTCAAGCGGTGATGAATGAACCAGGGATGGTTACTACCTCAACAGGAACGGTGAGAGAACCTTGGGCGACTTCAACTTCAACAGAAATCGTTGAGAAAATCTTGGTGGGAATTACCATCTCCGCAGGATCGGGGAGAGAACCATAGGTGATTATAATCTCAAAAGCAATCATTGAGAAAAACCTTGGATGGAATTATCGTCTCCGCAACATTGGGGAGAGAACCATAGGAAATTATAATCTCAAAAGCAATCATTGAGAAAAACCTTGGATGGAATTATCGTCTCCGCAGCATTGGGGAGAGAACCATAGGAAATTATAATCTCAAAAGCAAACATTGAGAAAAACCTGGAATGGAATTATCGTCTCCGCAGCATTGGGGAGAGAACCATAGGAAATTATAATCTCAAAAGCAAACATTGAGAAAAACCTGGAATGGAATTATCATCTCCGCAGGATCGGGGAGAGAACCATAGGAAATTATAATCTCAAAAGCAAACATTGAGAAAAACCTGGAATGGAATTATCGTCTCCGCAGGATCGGGGAGAGAACCATAGGAAATTATAATCTCAAAAGCAAACATTGAGAAAAACCTGGAATGGAATTATCGTCTCCGCAGGATCGTGGAGAGAACCATAGGAAATTATAACCTCAAAAGCAAACATTGAGAAAAACCTGGAATGGAATTATCATCTCCGCAGCATTGGGGAGAGAACCATAGGCGATTACAATCTCAAAAGCAATCATTGAGAAAAACCTTGGATGGAATTATCGTCTCCGCAGCATTGGGGAGAGAACCATATGAAATTATAATCTCAAAAGCAAATATTGAGAAAACCTTGGATAACCTCTACTGAGTCTTCATCAGAAAAATCTGTTTGGGGTCGATTTAGCTGGACTAGAGAAGGCCTTGGACTGGATAAGAAATCTTTGGAGTCGATTAACTGAACCGGTCTAGGTCTTGAATGTCTTCAACTGGATAAGAAACAGGGAGATCTTTGGAGTCGATCTGACCGAACCAGAGAAGGCCTTTGACTGGATAATAACCAGAGAAATCTTTGGAGTCAATTTAACTGAACCAGATAAGGTCTTAGAGTCTTGAAATATGATTGAGAATTTAACTGAATCTTTCCTGAAAGGTAAAGGTTAGTCATATGCAATGCATGATATGGATCAAGAAATGATGTTCTCAACATAAATGAGGTTTGTAAGATATGATGCGTATATGCATGCTATAATGATGTATGCGATGTTTACGAATGTATGTTTTTCGTCTAGGAAAGTAAATCCTTGACGGGTGTCGGGAAGTCACTCCTGGGCTGATGTTGGAGAATAGATCTCGCTTTCGCTGGGGATGATAGTTGCAAGAATACCGGTAGGAGAAGATAACTCCGTTGGGGAATAAACCTGGCGAATGGATAACTCTGCGGGGAGAAAAGGTACTCTAGCGATCTTGCTGGGAAGCAATACTCTGTGGGGGGCGAGATATTTTGTTGAGTTGTTGATAATAACTTGCTGGGGATATCTTGTTGCGTTGGAAGTGTTGATAGACTTCGCTGAGGATAAGAAGACTTCGTTGAGGATGCTCTTTCCGTGGCTTTTGGCTGAGGATAACCCAGTTATATCCTGGCGAGGAAATAACTCTTTGAATGAAGCCGGACGACGCGTTCGTGCTCTGCGAGGATAAGCTTCCAGAATCTACTGGGGATAAGCTTACTGCTTGGGGAGATGGATTCCAACTTTCTTGGGGAAACTGGATTGGACTCTCTTGGGGAAGTATTGAACTGTATTGGGGAAGTGGCTCCACCGAATGTTTGATATGCCGCCGGGGAACAATCTTTAGACCAAGATTGCCGGGGATGCTTGTTAAGAATATATGTATATATGCTGCTGGGGAATGTTGAGATTTGCTGGAGGATACTCAACTTCCTTAAATTTGATTGTAACTTTGCTCGGGGAGAGTGCACTGACTTGCTGACGTACTCTCTGGGGAATTGAGATATGCCGGTTATGTTCTTTAGTTGAACCTACCTTGGTACCTTGGAGGACAGAACAATTAGATTGCCTAGACAACTCTTTATTGCCCCTGTTTCTAGTGTTGCCTGTAATTAATCCTTTGTTTCGTATGTAAATATTTATGAGTTAGCAAATTATTGTCAATGCATATATCACAAATTGAACCTTGGACGTTCTTCGCAAAACAAAACAGGAAAAGAAAAACAATTGGCACTTTTAACTGAAAAGTATATTTGTATTGATTTTTGAATGGCCTGTAAATAGGCGTTTTGTGTACAAGAGGCTGACGTCCTGGTAAGAGAACGCCGCCGAACAAAAGAGTTTTATACAAATTTTGTACAAAAGAAAAATAAAACAGCTGTGTGAAATGAATGATCCCACTGGGTTTCAACTCTGCTATTGCCATTATATCTCCGAGCGTCTCATCACTTGACGACCTTGGTTGAAGGTGAAGCTGACTGATCGGTGCCGTCTGAACTTGATGTAGATACCGGATTCTGGATGCAAAGTGATCAATGAGACATAGCATTACGCTTTATCCCTAATTTTTGCCTGGACCGCCCTTTCGGGTTTTCAGTCCACCGGGATACCCATTTTTGCCCAAGCCGCCTTTTCAGGTTTTCGACTTGCCGGGTGTACAGATTTTTTTCATTTCATCCCTTCATTTTGCCCGAACCCTTTTGGTTCGACGGGAAGCCCTAATTTTTGCCTAGGCATGTCAGCCTAGCGGGTCTTTTTTCATGCGTAGTATCTTTTTACTATGTCTGCATTGGCGGGGTGAGGAAGGTCGTCACCATCCATATTGGTTAGAATCATGGCTCCTCCTGAGAACACATGTTTAACCACAAATGGCCCTTCGTACGTAGGGGTCCATTTTCCCCTTGGATCACTCTGAGAAAGGATGATTCGCTTGATCACCAGATCCCCAACTTGATACTCTTGTGGTCTGACCTTTTTGTTAAATGCCCTGATCATCCGTTTCTGATACGTCTGACCATGGCAGATAGAAGCAAGTCTCTTTTCATCAATGAGGTTGAGCTGATCAAGTCGTGTCTGGATCCAATCATCCTCGTTCAGATTTGCATCCTTCATTATCCGGAGAGAGGGTATTTGCACTTCAATCGGTAAGACTGCCTCCATACCATAAACCAGGGAGAAAGGAGTTGCCCCGGTCGACGTCCTAGCTGAGGTACGGTACCCATGTAGAGCGAACGGTAACATCTCGTGCCAATCTTTATAAGTCACTGTCATCTTCTGCACGATTTTCTTGATGTTTTTATTTGCTGCTTCGACATCCCCATTCATCTTCGGTCTGTAAGGAGAAGAATTGTGGTGCTGTATCTTGAACTGCTCGCAGAGCTCAGTGATCATCTTATTATTGAGATTGGTACCGTTGTCTGTAATGATCCTCTCTGGGACGCCGTACCGACAGATCAGATTATGCCGAATGAACCGTGCCACAACAATCTTGGTTACCGTAGCATAGGATGCTGCCTCGACCCACTTCGTGAAATAATCAATCGCCACTAGGATGAAGCGATGCCCATTAGATGCCGTAGGTTTAATCTCACCGATCATGTCTATGCCCCACATTGCAAACGGCCAAGGCGCAGTCAGAACATTCAGAGGAACTGGAGGAACATGCACCTTGTCTGCGTAAATCTGGCACTTATGGCATGTCCTAGAATGTTGGTAACAGTCAGCTTCCATTGTGGACCAGTAATACCCTGCCCGAAGGATCTTCTTAGCCATAGTGTGTCCACTGGAATGTGTACCAAAGGTCCCTTCATGTAGCTCTTCCATGATCCTTTCTGCTTCAGTCTTATCCACACAACGCAGTAAGGTTGAATCATGGTTTCGCTTATACAAGATGCCGTTGCTAAGGAAGAACTTTGCCGCGAATCTTCTCAGGAACTTCTTATCATTGACAGATGCACCTTCAGGGTATTCCTGAGCTTCCAAATATCTCTTCACCTCATGGTACCAAGGCTTCTCAGTCACCAATTCAGTCTCGAGATCGCAACAGTATGCCGGTTCGTCCAGTTTCCAGATGATGATCCGGGGAGCCTCATTATCCCATTTGACCTTGAACATAGAAGACATTGTGGCTAACGCGTCCGCCAGCTGATTCTCTTCTCTTGGAAAGTGTTCAAAGGTTATCTCTGTAAAGTGGGGGACCAGGGTCAACACACATTCTCTGTAAGGGATAAGATTCGGATGTTTCGTATCCCACTCTCCTTTGATCTGATTGATCACAAGAGCGGAATCTCCGAAGACACTTAGAAACTTGATCCTTAAGTCGATCGCAGCTTGAAGACCCATGATGCACGCCTCATACTCCGCCATGTTGTTGGTGCAGTTGAAACATAGTCGGGCAGTGAGCGGAGTATGAGTGCCTTGAGGAGATATGATTATGGCGCCGATACCGTTACCCAAAGCATTGGAGGCTCCGTCAAAGTGCATAGACCATCGGGATCCTTCCTCAGGTCCTTCATCCGGTCCAGGTACTTCACAGTCAGTTACTATCATGATGCTTTCATCCGGAAACTCGAAGTTCATTGACTGATAGTCGTCTATGGCCTGATGTGCCAAGTGGTCTGCTAATACACTTCCCTTGATGGCTTTCTGGGTCGTGTACTGAATGTCGTATTCCGTCAAGATCATTTGCCATCTTGCAATTCTCCCAGACAGAGCAGGCTTTTCGAATATGTACTTTATAGGATCCATCTTTGAGATCAACAAGGTAGTGTGAGTCAGCATATACTGTCTCAGCCGGCGAGCAGCCCATACCAAAGCGCAGCAAGTTTTCTCAAGCAGTGAGTATCGGGTCTCACAGTCGGTAAACTTTTTGCTAAGGTAATAAATGGCATGCTCTTTTCGGCCAGACTCGTCATGCTGCCCCAGCACACACCCCATTGAGTTGTCAAGTACTGTCAGGTATAGTATCAGAGGTCTCCCTTCAACCGGTGGCATAAGGATAGGTGGTTCTTGGAGATACTCTTTGATTCTGTCAAAAGCGGCCTGACATTCATCGTTCCAACGTACTACCTGATCTTTCTTCAGCAGCTTGAAGATTGGCTCACAGGTAGCAGTCAGGTGTAAGATGAATCGAGCAATGTAATTCAGGCGTCCTAAAAAGCCTCTGACCTCCTTCTCTGTCCTAGGAACTGGCATCTCTTGAATAGCTTTAACTTTAGCAGGGTCCACTTGAATACCCTTATCACTTACAATGAAGCCTAGCAACTTCCCAGATCTTATCCCGAAGGTGCACTTGTTCGGGTTCAACCTCAGCTTGTATAGTTTCAACCGGTCAAACAATTTCTGCAGATGATCTAGGTGCTCTTCCTCAGTCTGGGACCTTGCGATCATGTCGTCAACATACACTTCTATCTCATGATGGATCATGTCATGAAATAAAGCAACCATGGCACGTTGGTAGGTTGCCCCAACGTTCTTCAACCCGAATGGCATGACCTTGTAGCAGAAGGTGCCCCACTGAGTAACAAATGTAGTCTTTTCCATGTCTTCAGGTGCCATCTTGATCTGATTGTAACCTGAAAAGCCATCCATGAAAGAGAATATCTTATGCTGAGCTGTATTATCAACAAGGACATCAATGTGAGGTAGGGGGAAGTCATCTTTGGGGCTGGCCCTGTTCAGATCCCTGTAGTCGACACACATTATGACCTTACCGTCCTTCTTAGGTACCGGCACCACATTAGCAACCCACTGAGGGTAAGAAGTCACTGCAAGGAAACCAGCATCAAACTGCTTCATAACCGCGGCTTTGATCTTCTCAGACATCTCTGGGTGCATCCGACGAACCTTTTGCTTAACTGGAGGGCAATCTTCCTTAGTTGGCAAGTGATGGACCACAATATCGGTATCCAACCCGGGCATGTCTTCGTAGGACCAAGCAAAGATCTCCATATAATCATGCAGCATCTGAGTCAACCGTTGCTTCACGCTGAGCTCTAGGTTGGCACCAATCTTTACCTCTTTCCTGTCTGCCTCGGTACCCAAGTTTATTGTTTCCACTGGCTCTTCATGGGGTTGAATTGCCCTCTCTTCCTGAAGCAACAGTCTTGCAAGCTCGCCAGGCACTTCGCAATCATCTTCACCTTCATCTTCGGCTAAGTTGATCGGATTTTCGAAGTCATAACTGGCAGTAGCAGAGTCGTTACCAGTGAGATCCAGAGTGGATTGAAACCTGTATGAGTGAGTGTGTGTGTAAATACAGTTGTTTTGAAATATATGTAAAGGAAAGAAAGACAGAAAAGGAGCATAAGATTTGCAATGTGAGAAAATGTCCAAGATTTTCATTTATGATATATGAAATGACAATTTATATGCCCTCACAAATGAAACCACGGTGCCTCGGGCAAGACACCGGGCCATAGAGTTTATTATTGTTTATTACAAAATAACAAAACAGGGAAGTTTATTACTGCGTAACAAAAGTAACAGGAGTATGGTCCTTAGCAATCCAATTGGTCAATCCGCCTTCAGTCGTTGGATAAATCCAGCTATTAAACTCTGCTTCATCCACTTCATTGTCTTCACCAACAGCGTTCACTCCTGGATTTGTAATGAACACAGGAGGTCTTCTGGTCTTCGCCTTCTGCATAGCTTTCTGACCCTCTGCAGTAAAACCCAGCCCAAATTTGTCAGTTTTCTGTGTAAAGTCGGGAAGCCTGCCCCAGTTAGCACATTCACCTTTCTGAACCACAGCCCGGGCATCCTTCAGGGAAGCCATCTTCAAAGGAACATTCTCTTCTACTGCTATTTCTGCTGCCGCTGAAATTGGAAGCACCTCCTCGAAATGTTGAAAGGGGATTTCAATAAACTCCCCGTCCATCTCAATGTATCTGAAGGAATTCAAGTGACTTACCATATATTCCTCCTCTCCTTGCACAGTGACGATTTTCCCTCTGACAGGGTACTTCAGCTTCTGGTGCAAGGTAGAGGTCACTGCCCCAGCTTTATGGATCCAAGGTCGACCCAGTAGACAAGAGTACGATGGACGGATATCCATCACATAAAATGTAGAGTCAAACACCTGAGAACCCACACGAATGGGAATGTCAACCTCTCCATGAACCATCCTTTTTGAACCGTCAAAGGCCCTGACGATGATATTGCTGGGTTTCAGTTCCAGACCTTCACAATCTAAACCGTCTAAAGCCTTCTTGGGTAGCACATTCAAGGACGAACCAGTATCCACCAATACATGTGCCAGAGTAGTGCCCCTGCATTCGATAGAGACATGCAGGGCATCATTATGGTCTCTTCCCTTCGCAGTCAGGTCAGCATCTGAGAAACCCAAGCCATTGTCTGCTGTCAGATTTGCTACGCAATCCGTGAACTGGACTGCAGATGTCTCCTGTGGCACATGGGCTGTTTTGAGGAACGAGATTAAGGCCTTAGCATGGGCCTCGGAGCACAGCAATAAAGAGAGCATGGAGATTTTGGAGGGCGTATGCCCTAGCTGTTCCACAACGTTGAAGTCGCTCTTCTTTATAATTTTCAAGATCTCCTCCATCTCTTGTTGGGAGGCCTCAGCAGTTATAGGTATAGGTGCCTCCATCTGGGCAGTCTCAACTTCAATTCCTTTACCCCGAGCATTGGATGACTCGGCAGCAGGAGAAACAACTTGATCAGCAACAGGAACAGGTACGCTTGTAGGAGTTATGAGGAGGGGTCTTCGAGTAGCGGGCGGTGCAATGTCAGGCGAGAAGAGCCTGCCACTGCGGGTAACCTTGGCTGGACCAGTGATATTGCAGATACTGGCGCTAGCGTTGAAATCTTGTTTAATCCCATTTACATACACATCCGCCCCATAATGCCAAGGGACAGCTTTATCAGATACATAGGGAAGAGGTCCCGGAACAGTGATAACCACAGGTGCAACAGTCATGATTTGAACAGGCTTCTTCGGGAGAGCCTTGATTGGATTATTAAAGATGGTAACCACAGAAACTTCTTCTACCAGAACCAACTGAACAACAGACTTCTTAAACAGAATCTCCTTGCTATCCATTAGGCTTTGGATGCCTAACTTCAGCAAGGGACAACCAGATAGGGAAACAGCACAGAACAGGCAACCCTCACTGCAACCCAGAAATAAACCGGCCAGCAGTAGGTTCCTCTTGACGGTCTTCAACGGAGTAGCTAGATCATCCACAGAAACAGCGTAAACATCTTCGTCAACATCATTTACTCCATGCTGGGGCATAGGAGCAGTAACCACATTCGGCCTCTCAGGCGCTTCGAACTGTATGTCCTTCGCGTCGATAAGGTCTTGCACCTTATTCCTTAATGCCCAACAGTCATCAGTAGAATGCCCCGGGCTATCAGAATGGTATGCACAACGGGCATTCGGGTTGTACTTGGGAGACGTAGTATTTGGAAACTTCGGAGCCTCTCTGACGGTTACTAAGTTGGTTGAGAGCAACTGTGGCAGGATCTGTGATAAGGTCATGCTCAAACGGGTAAACTCTCTTCGGGGTCTTTCAGCCCTTTGAGGATTGGTTGGCCGAGGAGCGGCAGCAGGCTTAGCAATCATTACCGCACTGACAGATTGGCGGCGCTCAGATCTCTCTGGTCTCTTGGAACCATATACAGCACTAGCCTCCTTCTTGAAGGGTTTCTTCTTAGAACTAGACGATGTACCCTTCAGAATCTTTCCAGACTTCAACCCCGCCTCAATTCTCTCTCCAGTCAGAATCAGATCAGTGAACCCTGCAGACGAATTCCCAATAAGATGGTTGAAAAATGGCCCAGATAGGGTCCCCAAGAACATGTCTACCAATTCCCGATCAGTCAACGGTGGCTGCACCCTGCCAGCCAGATCTCTCCACTTCTGAGCGTACTCCTTAAAACCTTCACTTGAACCTAATGACATACCCTGGAGTTGGGTACGTGTAGGGGCAAGGTCGGCATTATATTGATACTGCTTGTAGAAAGCAGTAGCCAACTCCTCCCAGTTACGAACCTTGGTCCCATCCAGCTGATAGAACCATTCGAGATGAGTCCCTGAAAGACTCTTCTGGAAGAAGTGGATCCACAAATTTATCCGCGGAGTACGGTTGAATTTTCTGAACATAGGACCTGAGATGTAGCTTGGGACAAGACACCCCGTCGTATTTAGTGAAAGATGGTGCTTTGAACTTCCGAGGAATGATCACACCAGTAGACAAACCCAGATCTCCAAAATCCAGCCCAGGCACCTGTTGTATCTCCATAGCATTCAGCCTGTCTTCCAGCTGCTTGTAACGGTCTTCTGCCGGAGGATATTGCTCTTCATCAAAATCAGTCTCGTTGTCGGAGACTACCGGACTAGGACCTTTTTCTGCTTGAGGAGTACTCTTGCCAATAGAAGAACCAGCCTCTTCATTCTGCAGAGTATTGCCAAACCTTCGGCCCGAGCTAAACAGAACAGTTCTTCTCTTCTTCTTCTTCTCCTTCTTCAGGAGCAGAGCCTTCAGCTCTTCTTAGCCTTGAGCCAAACCCTTGATTAATTCCTGAAATTGCGCATTCTGCGCCTGAAGAGCTTTGATGGATGTCTCAGTTGATGATGAGTCAGGATTCATGATGCTGAAATAAACAGCGAAGAACGGTAAGCAACCTGAAAAGGGGAAAACCTGCTATGCACATGATGAATGATATGTGTTTATGCAATGCATTCAAGGGTTCGAAAGTTCAAATTTGTTGTAGACAAAAAGGAGCACACGTTATCATTAAGGAAATAATTGTTTAGTACATCAAAGCTTTATGGGCAAAATAATACAAAAGCAAATCAATCCCAAAATATGCTACGCATCCTCTTCGGAGCTATGTAAGTGTTGAGATTCCTCTCCTCATGCAACAGGCGGGTGAGCTCCAAGACCTTCTTTTCACTAGCATGTAAACTGGTCTCAAGAGAATTCCGTTCTTCCTTAAGCTGGATCCAGCTCTTCTGCATCTCTTCCCAGGATGTGGGCATATCAAGGTGCTGAATAGTGTAGGACACTTCTCCTTCCAAGACTGGCTCTTTGATCACAGGGAGTATATGGGGATAAGGCATCACTAACTTCTGGGAGCGGGCTCGTACCCACTTGAGATAAGGTTCCAACGGGATGGAATTCCTGTGCCCCAGTGTCTTGCTGTCTATCCTACTGGGCATCCTCCAGGCTCTGTTAAATCTCTGGCGAAGTCCTTGAGTATCGTTGTCGAAGTCAAAAACTATGTCAGGAATTAACATGTCATGTGGACCATCCCTCCGAGCATAACCAAACTGTCTCCAAGCCAGGCATGGGCTGTAAGTAATACCTCCTCTGATTCCAAGTAAAGGAACATTAGGGTACTCCCCGCAACGATCAATGATAGTGACATCTTCTCTGGACCTAGGGCACCAATGTATATCTGCATGTGTAAGAGTCATCAACCGTTGTGACCATCTCAAACCCCGCTCATTCTTTAAAACTGATTGTGGAAGGTGCGAAATAAACCACCTTCCCAGGAGAGGAGTGCAACACATAAGGACACCTCTTTTTCTCATGGTTCAAGTGTAACATGAGTGAAGGATGTCCCCCAGCAACGTAGGTATAAGATTCCTGGACATAAAGATCTGGACAGCACTGATATCTATAAGCTGATCTGGGTTAGGGAACAACACCAAACCATAGACAAGGAGGGCCACCACTTCTTCAAAAGCTTGCAAGTCAAGGGAGTTCCAACATTCATGGGCCTTTTCAAACAGAAACCTGGCTAAGAACCCTTTGATACCACTTCTAACTTCCCAATGTCCCTTGAGGTCGGATGACTGTAGGTGCAAGGCTTTAGCAATCTCTTCAAGCTTGGGTTCCTTTTCCGTACCGTTGTAGGGTAGCTGATCAAGGATAGGGATCTTCAGGAGCCGGGAGAACTCCTCCAATGTAGGTACCAGCTGATAGTCCAAGAAGGTGAAACAATGATGCAGAGGGTCAAAGAACTGGAACAGGACCTTTATCATATCTTCCTCAATGCTGGTATTGACCAAGCTGATGAGACTTCCATGTCTTTCACTGAATGAAGAGTTCTCGGGAATCCTGGATATAAGCTCCTTAAGCTGAGGAGGGACCCTTACAAGACTGATTTGAATTGTCTTTCTACGAACAGTTTCCATGTCCTACAAAACAAGAACAAAGATGAAGATTCGAACCCCTGAAATGGTTAGTCAATGCATATGATGCTGGATGATGTCATGATGCTATGATTAAACACACCACAGATATTTACAAAGACAAACATGTAAGGCACACAAGGCACACAAGACAAGCCCTTAGGGTTTAAGGCCAGCATGGGGTCTGGGTAGTACCCTCTTGAAGTTGGTGGGCTCAACCTGTCCTATTAGAAGTAACCGGGTTCTAAGGGTCCCAATGTCACGGAATTGCTTTCATTGTTCATCGTTTTGATTTAGCCACTGAACTGGCGACCGAAATATTCCAGGAAAGCAACCCTCAATTGGGTGTAGTATCGAGTATCAACCAACCTCGGACTGCACCAAAGTCAGTTATCTCACTACCCTAAAGAGGCCAAGATAGTTCAATTATGGTTCCTAAGGTCAGTTGATGCTTCACGACACCACGCGGAGGCCCCGTACTCTCCTTGACTGAACTCAAGGGTTACCGGTACACACCAAAGTGCCACATCAACGTAGCAGACTGTTTCAACCGTGTTGGTATACCCCGCACAGTTCCCTCACAGTCTTGTTGCTACTTTCTAAGAAGGTATCCCCCAGATCCGGGTTAGGATCTATAGAACTCCCAAGCAACCCACAATTTAAAGCATACAAGGAAAACAATTGAAAACACAGTTATGAACTAGCCCTAAGGTACACCTCACTTTAAATTTAAGTCCCCAGCAGAGTCGCCAGTTCTGTGATCGGTGGATCTGGAACTGACTGTTTAACGCTGGTTCGCGAAATGTCGCGGAAGCAAGAGTCGCCACCGTCTTTTATTTTCTCCAAATGGAAAGGACAAAAGCACAGAAAAATTCCTTAAAGAGATTGCTCTCGGTTCAGGAGGTAGATTATAGAAAGGGAAGGTGTTAGCACCCTTTCTATCCATGGTTATCCATGGGATCTTAGATACTTGCTCTTTATGTTTTCAAAATGTTTTCTTTTCAAATTGTGAGTGGGTTTGAAAAAGTTTCGTTTAAAGATTTTTGAATAACTCTTGTATCTGTCCTCAAGAGTGTTTGAAAAATTGTTTTGAAAGCTTTTTGAAAGTGTCGGCGTGAAAAGGTTTTTTGTTTTGTTTTTGAATAGAGCAAGTATCCATGAGTCATCTACCTACCCTAAGGAATTAAGCTGTGTAGAAGTCCTTAAGGTAGTTCCATCCCACCATTAAGAGGTAGGTAGCACCACCGTTGGAGGTGTTCGGGTCAATTCGAGTGTAGGGACAATGTGGTCACCGAAGCAACAATTAGGACACCTTAGAAGCTACCCTTATGTCCTTGATCCTTTTTTAATCCGAGGAAACCGTTTCGAGGCAACTGTTCCGAGGCAACTGTTTCGAGGCAACTGTTTCGAGGCAACTGGATCATGGACATAAGGACTTACTAAAACGTCCTATACTTGACGACCACGTTTCGAGGCAAGGCAACAGTGAGGCGTACCCTAGGGGTGGTGTGTGATTTGTCTGTCAGATTCGGATATTTTATCTTGTCATGTCATAGTGATCTATCGTTTGTTTTTATTTTTGTCCATTCATTCTTGCATGCCTTGATTAATAGTTAAAAGAAATTGCGAGAAAGATAAAATTCTAAGCTATTACAAAAGGCGCGGGTCCACATCGCCAAAATTTCTTGAACCCGATTTGACGGAAAAATAAAGAATTAAAAGAAAAGTAAAGTGCAAGAAATTAATTTACAAGGCCTTGGGAGAGATACATAAATATTAAACGAAAAAGAAATAAACACGCGAATTAAATAAGAATTAAAACGAGGGCGTTGGACCCTTTTTGCAAAATTAAATTAAACGATGGAATTAATTAATTAAAAAGAAAAGAAATTGTTTTTGGTATTTTTTGGTTTTAATGAGAAATAATTAATTAAAATAACATGCTAACCCTAATTCTACAATTTTTTAATTTATTAAGAAAACATATTAAAGTTTAATCTAAAATTAACCCTAATTATTTACATGCCATTTAATTATAAAAATAAATAATAGTAAATATTTTAATACTTAATTACTGTGGAATAAAAAGAAAAAAAGATAAAAATTAATTAAACCCTAATTCTATAAGTTTTGAGTTTTAGTAAAAAAATATTAAGATTAGAACCTAAATTTAAAACTAAGTGAATTAATGAATTTATTTACAAAATACTAGTTAAAAAATATTTATTTATTTTTTTTTATCTTTTCTGATTTTTTTTATTGTTTTTGTGTTTTTTATGAAAAAATTAAATTAAATAAAAAAAACAATGATTGAAAGAAAACAAAATAATGAAAACAAAGAAAATAAAAAAATTTGCAAACCTAAGGGGGTCTGCCCCTAATTTGGAGGGTTTGTTATAGTGATTCAGGCCCATTTGTCCTTGGCCTCTTTGACTTTCCAGGAATTATGCACACGCGCTGACCATAGTCCACCATGTTCCACAGATCCTGGCCCTTGATTGAAGAGATTGAACGCGTGGCAGGTTTGATTTGGGAGATGCATGGTGGTCCACTACATTGAAACTGCATATGAACATTAAATGAAGAAAAATATGAAAGGGGGTGAGGACCTGGGGCTCGAACCCAGGTCCTGAACATTACCAACCAAACGCTTCACCAACCGTGCTATTTTGTCTATCTGTAAATAAGATAATCAATAAATATAATAAAACAAACAAGCACCAACGCTTCTTTTTTCGCGCGAGATTTTGAACCAGCCATTCAACTTATGCCACCGAGTCATCTTCCTCATTGTTTATTTTTTCCTGAAACATAAAGAACATAGGCCACGGTTTGTTAAACGTTCCCATAGGCACCCTATTGAAAAATAGCGATTAGCCCAGGGATGCTCATAAATTGAGCGCGAGGATGGCTTTATGATCGTCCAATCATGCTTGATTCATTCATGGCACTATGGTGGTCTAATTTTACCGCGTCTGGAAATGCCCAAATTGAAGCTTGCAAAACCCTAAAGATTGTTAATGGTAAATCTTCATATAGGGCACGAAATCAAAATTAAACTATTGGGTTAGCATTAGAATCAAACAATGAACATGAATCAAGCGTTAAAAATTACAAAAGATGCATGAATTGAGATGCACGATCATGAATTTTTTTCTGTACAGGTGGTCACCGTGTTACCAATTTAGGGCGTGTAAGGGTTGGAAAGTTATCCAATTAGCTTCAGTGAGACACGAGGAAGCTTTTGCAATTGGTTTCTTGCTCTGAATCCAACTCTAACCTTGTTTTCAGTTTTGAAGTTTTTAGGCAAAAAGTGTGAGTTTGATCTTCAGGTTCTTGCGCAGCTGAGTGGTTTTTAGGATTAGGTTTAGCATATATATGTACCTGTGAATGATTAGGGTTAAAAAACTTGATCAAAATCCTTTGCATTCATGGTTTTTGAGATTTGATTTTTCAAGATCTTTTTCAATCTTTTTTCATGCTATTTTGTACAAATCATGGCCAATTCTCTTCAATTCTTTCCAAATCTAGCTATGCACGAAATATTGAGTATATAATATGCATAAAAAGATTTAAAACCTAGGTTTAGTATTTTTCATGTATTTATTTTAATTTAAATGAATTATTAATAATAAAAATCCAAATAAATAAATAAAAAATGATAAAAACTTCCCTTTGGGCCAAATGGTCGTGCACATGCCTTGGATGATGAATTGTGGAAGAAAAAGAGGCCCATTAGCAATTTTAGGTCATTTGAATCAATGTTGACTTTTCAAAATATCCAAAAATTTCCCAACTTCCACAAGGCATAACTTGCTCAATTTTTAAGCTTTGCTCATGTTCTTGGACATTTTGGAAAGGTCTTTGAGTCCTCTAACAAATGCCTTTGGTCCCATGTCAGTTTGATTTACCAATCTCAAGTTATGGCCTTTGACTTAAAGTCCCTTTTTGTTGACTTTTGAAAATGACCTATAATGTTGAAATTGATAACTTTTTGTGAGAGCATTTCTTGGACTTGAAGTGTGAAGAGGAATTGTAGGAAATGTCTTTCTCTTCAAAATGAGCTTTGGATGGAATTTTTCTGATAATCCATGTGAAAGTTATGCCCTGGTCAATTTACAGTTGACTTTTTCAGCTGTCCAAATAAGGAAACTTTTGCATCTTGATGATTTTTGAGCCAAGCTTTGAGAATCATGATCAAGCATTGATCAAATGATGTTTGTGGCTTCAAAATGATATGTTGACCAAAAATTTGAACTTTTGACTGTCAAATGACCATTTTGCCCCTATAGTTGACTGTAGTGCAATTAGGGTTTTGACTGTGCAATTTTGTGCTGAAAGCCTTGAAACTTGGTAGGAGGATGCTTGACCATATTTGTAGGTATGTGGGACTTGATTGGACCCTTGGAAACTTCATTTTCTTGATCAGAACCAAAACCCTAATTTTGACTGTTCAGGAGGCTCTTACACTGTGCAACCCTTGGGGAATTTTGAAGCATGATTTGGCAATTTCTTGAAGAATATGGGAGGGCAAATTTTGGGGTAAAACACATACCCATCTTCATTTTGGCTCGTGCATTTTGAGTTTTGATCATTCAAACATCTTACATACTTGATATCAAACCCATCCAGGCCTTCATCCCTGTTATGTAATCACTTTTCCATCATCTGCCATTGTTGATTTCAGATCTTGCAGTTTGACTTGGCCAAGGAGTTTCAGATACTTTCAGAGCAAGGCAAGGGTTGGAATACATCCAGGGAAGTTCAAGGAAGCTCAAACAAGCATCAGGCCTCCATCAAACTCATCCCAGTTTCATCCACGATTCCAACTGAAGGAGGTAAAATCTCCAACTCTATCTCCTTGTACAGGCAACCATAGGCCACGATTTATGAATAAAAAATGTAGTCCTCATCATAACGAAGCTGTACATATCCTTATCTTGCATTGATTTTACTTAAGCTGAGAGAATTTGGAACTTGAAATTTCTGAAAATATTAGGTCAAAATTTAGGGCTGTTAAAATTCTCTTTGATCTTTGGTAGTTATCTTACATAACTTATATGGTTGGAATCGTGAGTTCAAGTACTACAAATTTCATGTTTTGAGTTTTCATTTTTATGGAAGTATGAGAGAGCTACAAGTTGTCTGGCCAAGCCTGAGGAAGGAGATGAATTACAGGGAAAGGGCTCGTTTTGGGTTATATTGTTTTTGTTTTCCTTAAGACAACGGATGTATAGCCACCCCAGTGGCAAAGTAGCGCGCTGGTGAGACCCATGTCCTGGGTTCGAACCTGGGCGCGCTACTTTTGTTTTACATTTTTCCATTTTTTTCAGTTTTGAAATTTTTGCAGGTTGGGCTTAGTCTTTTGGGCCAGGATCTTTTTGCTAACACATTTCCATCAACTTTGCTACATCACCCCCTGCTAACCTTTTTATATTTTTATTTTATTTGTTTTTATTTTCATTTTTAATATATTTTCTTTGATACATAAAAATTCCAAAAAATGTAAATTTCATAATATTTCATTGATATTTTATTTTTCATAAAAAAATATATTTTATTTTATTATATATCATGCATTTTATTAATAACTTGTAAATATAATAAAAAATTATATTTAGTTTAATTTACTTATTTATTTCTCATTTCATACCTATGAATATTTATTTTTGCATATATAAAAATTTCATATTTTTATACAATATTCTTTTTTATACAAGGAAATACATAAAAAATATTTATAAAAGCTTTATTTTCTTTTAAAATAATAATTAAGGTTAAGCCTCTTTTAAAAATTAATTCCTCTTCCTTATATTTTTAGGTTTAGATGAAAATTTCTTTTACATAAAAAAGGACACAAAAAAAAATCTTTTCTTACATGTACATTGCATTGCATTTTAAATATTGTATTGTACTTATTCTAATTCGTACAAATTCGATTTGGTTGTAATAATTTATTTAGTTTTATATTTTTGCAAATCCCCATTCAAATTTGTATTCCCCCTCCCATAAATTGTTGTAATAGCTTAGAAATATTTACATTACGCAATTTATCGCTTTATATGCCATGATTAGTAATTAGGGTTTGTATGACAAGAACAAATCAAAGCAAAATAGAAAACCCTAAATACAAGACAAAATCAAAAGCATGAAAATGATACACTTGCACACAAGCATCCTTAGGGTTTCTCCACTTGGTTGCCTAAAACAAAAATGGCCATGTTACACATGCGAAGTATCTTGGCAAAACAAAACAAATATAAGATCATAGTCCCTCGATGACGCTATTCAAAAGTTGCCTTACAAAATAATCTTGGTCCCTCCAAATGCTAAGATACTTTACAAACGTTGCTAATCACGGTTATACGATGACCCACGCCCGTCCCGTTTACATCCAAAGATAGGGTTGCTTACCAAATCAATGGTAAGACAACAATATCAAAGGAATATAAAATACATAAGAAAGACATTTGAGTAGGTAGATGGATTCTAGTTGCTTGCTCCATTTCAAACAACTATCCTTTCTATTTTCAAACCAAATACACACATTTCAAAACATCTTACAATCATTGAAAACATTTTCAAAAGACAAACATCTTTGTATACATTCTTACGAACGAGAATCATTACAAAGATTGCCTAAACAAACAGCCTCTTTTACAAAATACTTTCAAAACCACACCAAGCACAATTTCAAACAACAAAAGCAAGTGATCTAAGCAAGTAACTGAGAGCCCATGGAAAACCATGGATGAAAAGGGTGCTAATACCTTCCCTTTTCATAATCTACCCCCCGAACTCAAGAAAACATCTCAAAGGTCTTTCCTGTTCTTTTTCACCTTTCCTTTTGGATAAAAGAAAAGTCGGCGGAGACTCTTGCTAACCGCAACATTTGCGATAAAACGCAAAACCTCAAGTCAGTTCTCCCACCGTATCACATCATGCATAACACAAACATTTAGTAGTTAGTATCAGGATATGTAAAATACTAATAACACAAAAGCTCACTAAAACGGACAAATGTCTTTCCTAATGCTCCAACATTTAAGCACATCGTTAGTACTTACTAGATAACAAAGATCACACCATACCATTACTCTCTATTTTTTCCATAATTTGACAAAGGGTTAGTACTCCAAAATAACAAATAGAGGCCAATCATGCAGAGGTTAGTGTGTTAGAACATACACAAACAGATCATGAGTAAAACCACTAGAATCAACGTAAAAATATTCAGAAGGATTGGATTAGTTATTGTACATAATTATTAAGAGACCTAAAGCCTTTAAAAAAAATAAGCCCAACAAATTAAACTAGAAACATTTGTAAAATAGGCTTCAATTTGCATGTAGAAGACTCCACACTTCATCTTATTAGATCAAAAGCCAATTCAAGCTATCCTCATCTAACTTAAAATAACTCGAAGAACTTGATTCCATTAGTTCTGCAACAATAGGTTTTATCTTTCTTATCTTTTTAGGATTTGTGAGCCTAATCTTCCTAGTGCCTGATGTTCTCCTAGAAGGTTCAACTATAGTGATGTTATTCCCAACATCTCCATCTTCCTTGGCCTTATTTAACCAAGAGTCAAGAATATCACCAACATCTTTAGTAACCTCATTTTCTTTGACAAGGAAGCACCCACTTGATTGTTTAGATGAATCTTTAGAATATTGATTATGTTGTGAGGATGAACTTGAAGGATCATAGAGATATATGTTATCTAAGAGCAGGATAAGGCAAGATGTTTGTTTTGTTACTTGTAACAAAAACCCAGTTATACCACACTTTAGATAACAAAAGATTCAACTTTATTTTCGTGCCAAAGTGGTCTTAGAGGAGAGAAACACTTTTTCTGTTTTGGCACAACTCCATAGAAATGATTGCTATAGACCCTTACAAATGCAACTACCAAGAACACACCTCAGTAGTTCAAAATATTTCCATCTAAAACTTTAGTGAAAATGTCGTAGACTAATATCATGACATCTTGTCCCACATACTCCTTCATCATTAGGTGTATTCACTTGAATTGAGTACTACTGCACACATATGTGCTATCACTATCTTCCATACTTCCAACCCAAACACAATATCAAAATAATATTGAATTGGTGTCATGTTAGTGAAGTATATCATAGTCACGTGTATCAAAGTAAGTCTTCAGGATTCTACTATCTTAAGAAAGAATATTGGTATTAAAATTTTCTTGAAACATAGTGCAAAACCTTTAAGATTCAACACTACTATCTTCCACATGCTTTCCTTGAAGAGCAAGAGTGTGATAGTATTCCTAATATAACTCATCTCAAACCGAAACTTCATTTGTTTAACGAAATTCACCACCATCGAGTCTGACATCCATCTAAGACAACTGATATCCTCCTGCACTTGATCACTTTCTTCAATTATCAGAGCTTCTTTTGAAGTATTCCTTTCAATGACTATCCACTTCATGTACTTTCTCTTCAACATATTTTTTCCAGGGATCAACATCTTCAATAACTTGTTCAAACCCAACATGAGCTCCATTGTTCACAAGGATATAACCACCATAAGCCCAGACAACATTACTAATATTTTCATTCACCTTTACCATAATCATCCTTTTCAAGAGTACTCTTTTCATGAGACCTGGTTAATTTCTCCATGATTATCTTCATTATATTGGCACAAAAAAGTTCTTTAGTTTCCCCATTGAAGTAGCTATTGAGAGAAGCACTTTTCACATCCATCTATAATGATTGAACTACATAATACATGATTATTTTGGAGTCAATTTGATGGCTCCAAGATGTGAAATAGGATCATAGAGACTTCCATCTTCATCTACATATACCATAGATGTTATTGATTAAAAACTTTCATCATTTTGAGTAGTCATCTCATTTATAGATTGCACATTCTTTGAAATCAATCTATACTCCTTCCAAGTAGTAGTGCAAATGTTTTCGTTCACAAATTCACCAGTGTGTTTGCATCTTCAAATGCATGATCATGGTTATTAACAACACTACTATTAGCTATATCAATATCAACCTCAACATCTTCATGTTCATGATCATCCTTATCCTTATACACTTGAAACTCTGAAAACATGTCGAACATGATGTATATTGTAACACCCCAGAATTTAGAGTTATTTATTTAATTGATTATTTGTGAGTATTTGTGTGATGTATGATGATATTTTGTAGGGTAGTGGTGGATTAAGGTGCTAATTAGAATTATTTAGATTTGAATAATTTTAGTTTATATTATTTAGAGTTATAATAATAATTTAATGGAATAATTAGTTGTGTAGAGATGTTAAGGACATGATGGTAATATATGATAATGAGTGGGGGCATAAGGAGAATAATATATAAAGGGGTCTTTTGTACCCAAAAATTTTCCCTTCCATTTTCTTCAAGACATATTCTCATGCTTCTAGGATCTTCAATTTCTCAATGTTACTCAAGGTTTGATCAGACAAATTCTCCTCCTAAACAGTTGACCTATAACTAGGGTTTTGTGTTTCTCAAGGAAAATTGGACTTCTAATTCCCAAGCGGATTTCATGGTTTCTCATATGTCTTAAAGAATCCGCGTGACAAGTTTCAAGCCTTGCATCACAAGTTTGCTCAGTCAATTGTTTAGATGATTGAAAATCAACTATATTGGACAAAAAGTTAACTTTGGTCAACATACAGTCGAACCTCAAGATTTTTTATCAACATCAAGATTTTGAAGTCACATTCATAATTTGATCAAGGGTTGATCATGATTCATCAAAAGTTACTAAATTAGGATTTTCTTAAGAAGTCAAATGAACTTTGACCAAGCATAAATTTCACAAATTCATCATATTTTTCTCAAGCTAAGCTCATTTTGACTGAAATTCAGTTCTCTACAACTTTGTCTCTCTAAGCTCAAGTCCAAAAAATGTTTCATTTGAAAGTTATGGGCCAGAACATTATAAGTCATTTAAAAAGTCAACAAAAATACACTTTTTGTCAAGGAAACTTACATCAAGATAAAGTCTTCAAATTCAAAAATGATCAAATAGAGATTGTAAAGGACATCTTGAGCTTTCCAAAAAGTCAAATATCACCTTCATATGATAAAAATTGAGAGTTATGATTGATGTAAGTTGGGAAATTTTGAGAAAATGCATGAAATCCAAACTAAGAAAATATGAATTTTGGGCTAATGGGCCTATCTTTTAAGGTCCAAACATGTTTCTGACCTCATAATAAACTCCTAAGTCCATTCATTTATTTTTATAGTTTTTATTTCTTTTTATTTTGATTTTTATTCATTTAAAAGAAAAATAAAATAAATAAAATATCAAATAAATGATACAAGGTGTGAGGATCTATTTTGTATCAAATCATGAGTCTAATATCACATAATCATGCTAAAAAAATGTGAGAGATCATGAAGATTGGATTTGGCACAAGATTGAGCTCAAAAAGATATGTTTCCATGCTAAAAAATCAAATCAAATATTTTGTCACGAAATACAAAGATTTGATTCATGTTTGTTGACCTAATTCATGGCCTATAAATAGAGAACACACTCATACAAGGAGATCACAAAATTGTCTCCAAAGAAAGTCTCAAGAAAAACTGTAAAAAATCTCAAAATCTGAACTTTTGTCAAAACTAGGGCAAACTTGAAATGAAAGATTCGGCCATCTTCAAGGCCAAGCGACCATTCAAACCAATTTTTGAGGTACCATAGAGTTTCACATATATTATGCAGCGCCTATTCTCAAACACCAACGAGCGCCTGACATAGTGGCAAGCGATGTAGTAAAAAGCCACGAGGGCGTGAGTTCAACACCTACCCCGTTCAGTTTTTTCTTCCTATTTTTGTCTTAAACTAACTTCTTTCCTTTTTCTCTTTTATAACCCTATTTTTTTTTAATTAACCAATTACTAAACTAACCTAAATTTTTTACTAATAAATTAGGATTAGGTTTTTTAACTATATTTATTTTACTAATTAATTAAATTAATTAGAATTAAAGTTCTTTTAATCAATAATCATTTTTGACATAATTTTTATTCACTAATTAATTAGGCTAATTAATAGTTTGTTAAATATTAAAATCAATTAGAATTTAGGTTTTAATTACTTTTATCATTTAAATTATTTTCTATAAAAATACAAAAATACAAAGTTAGGTTTTATAACATTCAAACATTTTTGTAAATATTTTCTTATTTCTTTTTGCTATTTATTTTCTTATAAAAGTATATAGGTTGCACTCTTTAATTGTAATAGCTTAGATTTATTTTCTCGCACTTTTTCTCTATTATGTATCTGCTCCCAGGATGAAATAGTTTTAGGGTTTACTTTCCCACATTTTTATACTTATGTACCTCTCCCAAAGCCATGTAATAGCTTAGGAGTTTATATTCCACACTTTATTTTTCTGTACATATTTAGCTGCTAGTAACTAGGGTTTGTATGACAAGACTAATATTGAATTTAGAAAATCCTAATTTTCAAAGATAAATAACTGAAAACAATACACTTTGCACATTTACACCTTTAGGGTAACCTCTCTTGTTGCCTTACGAATATTGGTCACGTCCCTCGAAAGTTGGGATATTTTAGCAAAAGACCCTCAATCAAATCATCATAGTCCCTATGAATAAAGATCATAGTCCCTCGATGTCTCTCAAGTTGTCTACGAAAAAATGATCTAGTCCCTCGAGTTGCCTACGCATAATATAATGACAGTCCCTTACGAAATTGCTAAAGTATCCTTACATGTTGCCTTCGATGACCATACGATGACCCTACGCATGTCCCTTCACATCCAACAATAGAGCTTCCTTCTAACTAATGTTATGGATAACACTATCTTAAGGAGGAGGAAAGTACAAGAGCAACCTTGAGTGCGTAGATACGTTTCAAAAACACTTTGTACACATTCTTGAGGACCGATACAAGAATTGTTACAAAGTTCAAATTTCAAAATATTTTTCAAACACACACAAAAAGAAAATTTTCAAAGTGAGATAAGCAATTAAGAGCCTATAGATAACTACGGATGAAAAGGGTGCTAACACCTTCCTTTTTCATAACCTATCCCCCGAACTCAAAATCTTTAAGGTCTTTCCTGTTATTTTAACCCTTTCCTTATTGGGTAAAAGAAAAGTCAGTGGCGACTCTTGTTATCTACAACATTTGCGATAAAACACAAAACAAGTCAGTTCTCCCACCGTATTACAAAACTGACGACTCTGCTGGGGAGTATACTTAAAAAAGAGGGGTTACCTTAGAGTTTAGATCACTTTATTTGCTTTATTTGTTTGCATTGTTTTCTTTACTTTAAGGGTTGCTTGGGTTTAAATTCTTTCAAAGATCCTACCCCTAGATCTAGGGATACCTTAGGTAAGTAGCAATAGATCATGGAAGTTGTACGGTGTAAACCGATATCATTGAAGTGACAGCTACGTTAGTGTGACACATTGGTTTGTACTGATGTTCCTTGAGTCCATCGAGGATAACATTGGGTGCCGCATGGTGTCATAAATACTAACAGACTTT
This sequence comes from Vicia faba, assembly GCA_948472305.1. Lineage (NCBI taxonomy): Eukaryota > Viridiplantae > Streptophyta > Magnoliopsida > Fabales > Fabaceae > Vicia > Vicia faba. The sequence continues at coordinate 205,838,823 of OX451737.1, read as the reverse complement.
TAGAACCTTAATTGACCCATGTTGGCCATTAGAAGGTAATGAGATAACCGACATTGGTGCAGTCTAAGGTTGGTTGATACTCGATGCTACGCTCATTGATATTTGACTTTCGGGATATTTTGGTGGCAAGTCAGTTGTCGTGCTAAAATAAAACCTACGAGAAAGATCCGTGATATGAGATTCCTAGAACTCGATTACTATTTTTAGGACAGGTTGAGCCAACTTAACTTCAATAGAAAAGGGTACTTTCCTACGAACCTCATGCAAGCCTTTAAACCTAAGGCTCTTATGTGTTTTGTTTGTGTTTTCTATTTTTTTAAACATGACATCACGACATCATATCATCATAACATCACATTTTCACTAACCATTTCAAGGATCTTAGGGACCTTTGGTGCAAGTTTATCAGGAACCAGACTTCTAGCAAGGGACAACAGGATCTATTTTCCTCTTATTAGATGTCGTTAAAGATCAAAGTACATTCCCTTGAGTCAGAGGCTAAGACCCACTTGATATGGTGAGCTTGATTCTTATAGAAGGACATTCAAAGATGGAGACACAAAGTTCTTCAAACAAAGCTGCAACTAGACTCAATTTCTGACATTTCATTTTTATTTATCCCGCGAGATCCTTGAAAACATTGCATACACATCTACATACCATGTCATTTCATAACAGGTTTCCAAGACAGATTTTCTCATCTTCTTGCTGTTTATTTCAGTAAAAGATGGCTCTAGAACAAACAGTCATAGTTCTTCAGGCCCAAAATTCTCAATTCCAACAAATGTTCCTGAACATAACCAAGGGGAAAGAAGAGATGAAGACCCTCATCACCAAAGAGAGGAAGGAAAAGACAAAGAAAGCAATCTCCATGCCTAACATGGGGAAAAGGTTCAGAGGTCCAGTCAAGCGAGTTCAAGATTTCGATACTCCATTAGACGAAAACGACGAACATGTTAAAGAAGATAAGAGTGATCTTGAGAGGGAATTGGTTGACATATTCATGGGCATGCTAACAAGTCCTTTTTGTAATCACCTACTTGGAAGTTCTTCAGCCGGTTTCACTTAACTAATATTAACAGGCGAACGTGTTGAGAATGGAATCAGAAGCAGTAAAATTCAGGTGGTTGCATCTTCAAGTACTCAAAAGAAGTCATACAACGGGAAGAAAGAGTCCAATGTTATGTACGGCTAGAAGATTCGTAATAAGAGAGACCATAACCAATTTGTGGGGGTAGTGCTAATCTATAATCCAGCACCAGTGCAATAACAACAATCAGGTAATCAACGTAAGCAGGATACACCCAAAAGACAATTTACCAAAATCAACATGTCATTAGCTCAAGTGTTACAATACATGTTGAAGGCAAACTTGATTACGTTGAAGGATCCTCCTCAGAATCCCAATACTTCCACTCCTAGCTATCATCCCAATGCAAGGTGTGCATATCACTCCAACAGTCCCAGACATGACACTAACAACTAATGGGCTCTGAAAAATAAGATTCAAGATATGATTGACGCTAAGGATATTGAATTGGATCCTCCTGAGACTCCTAATGTGATCACTGCACCCATGCCAAATCATGACTAAGATTGAGAGCGTCCACTTCATTTGAATCTTCAATTGTAATTTCTTTTGTTTGTTAGAACACTTATCTTTATGTAAAATTTATTTTCTTTCCATTAATGCATTGCATATGTTTGTATTGAATTAATCCATTCGCTTTCACTATATTTAGATTGTGCCTTTTACTTCCTTTTTGTGATATTCAACTCTCGTTAATAGTTATAAGCCTTTATAGGGAGGATGACGAAAATGATACCATAATCTCATACAATATGATTTTGAACAGACCTTGATGACGATGTACATGCGTTGCTTCAATTCCTAAATAGTGGAGATATAAGGAAGTTAATCCCTAGTCAACCCCTTTTAGCCTAAGAAGTAGGAGTTTTCTTTTTTCACGCAAATTGAAACCTTTAATCATAACCTGGGGCAGGGTAGTTTCTCAGTTAATTCAATTGTGCATTCAGTCACAAACTTTTCCTTCGTACATAGTAGGCAGTATCGAAGACATACTTCCAAATCAAAAGGCGACGATGGTTCCCCATAATCATTAAGTCAAGCAATCATTATCTTTCAAAAGGAAATCCTGCTAAGTCAAAACCCATGAAGGGGACTTAGGAAAAAATTTCGGGGCATCTCGCTGACTGTAATCTCAAATAAAACAGTTCGGGAAAAAGTTAGGGATAATAAAGTCAAAAATAGGTTGCTACAAATCCTCAAGATGAATGCCTTCTCAAATAAAATTTCGGTTTCTGAACCATCACCAAGTATCAGTGCTATAATTTCAAACTCTATTGGAACCTAAATGCATAATTAACTAAGTATAGGACTGAAGAACATCACAGAGAATGGGTTGGGTAAAAATAAACCTTGAGCCTTTATCCTTTGTTTCTTAAACCGTGAACCATGCCACGTTACAACCCTTCAAAGTCCTAACTGAAGCATGGGTTAGTTAAAAAACATACTGTTACAAAACGGTATCCTTGTAAGGCTTACTATAAATCCTGAGTTGATATCACATTCTTACAAGTTTGTTTTACTAAAAATAAAACTCATTTTTTAAACTTCAAGACAGACATAAGCTTTGCATTTTAATACCATTGTTTGCATATGACTAAGTGTTTGACAATAGAGAAATTTGCATGATGAATATTCAATGAATGAAAATCCTCTCAATGGACAAAATTACTTTAGAGGAGGGGTCAAAGGGAAAGACACTTCCAGTAACAGGCCTTTCATGGACACAATTGGTTATAAATCAAGGGGCGTGACATGTTATTGTCCAACTCATCTATGGCAGTCAAGTCAAGATTCAAGGAATCTCTCAAAAATGTTGAATAGCCAGGGGCAGATCTTCATCTGAATCACTTGGGGCATGTTACATTGATCATAATATTAAGCAAAAGCCACTATGAAAATGGAATCTTAGGTATCACCGAATTGCTCGTCTACGTCAGCAGTATCAGATGGTGTCATTCTGCCATGACAGTTCTACTGAGGAAGGTCAAAACTATCAGAAAGTTGGCAATCAATGGTTGATCAATAACTTCAAGCATCAGGTGCACCAGAATAATCCCAGGGGAAAATGGACTCCCGCATATGAAAGACCACGTATGATCAAGAAAATATTTTCTAGCAGTGCTACAACACTTACTACCATGAATAGTGAAAATTCTCCGCACCCTGTGAACACAGACATAGTTAAAAATGCTACGCATGAAAATGAGACCCGCTAGGTTGATTGGCCTAGGAAAAAATAAGGGCACCCCGAAGAACCAAAAGGGTTCAGGCAAAAAATTATGGACATACAAATAAAATTGTACACCCGGCAAGTCAAAAACCTGAGAAGACTGCTTGGGCAAAAAGGGATATCTCGGTCGACTGAAAATCTATAAAAACAGTCCAGGAGAAAGTTAGGGATTAAAGCGTATGACTATGTCCCTTATCTCATCACTTGTTTATCACAGATCAACATTTACTAAAGACTCTAGGAGTTGGGATAATGTTCAAGTCATCCATAAATCCCCACAGAGCAATCTCCACGGAACCATCTCTACAGAGCTATCTTCACAAGCTCATTCCCAACAGAGACATATTCCCTGGCAAATCTACTATGTCCTCAGACAGAAATTGGGGCATCTTCTAGCAGTTCACCTCCATTTTTATGAATAGCTTGACATGATCATCTTCCCCAATGGTTCCTCTAGCAGATAAGGAAGTTTGATAATTTCCCCAACATACATTGGATACTTCCTCAGTGGAGTCTATGAATTTCTAATCAGAGATTATTTCCCCAATGCATTCTACATGGTTTATTTCCCCAACAGAGTTTATTTTTCCAATATTACAATTCCCCGACAAGATCCTCTTCTCCTGCCATATGTCATTCAATGTTGTCCTCCCTAGAAGAGCTGATATCCATATCTGAAACTTGGTAAGACATCATACCAAAGGAATATCGATCATTTCTATTCCCAGTCAGGGTACGTCAGAACATCAAACGGCCGACTCTTCTTGAATGCCTCTATCCTCAAGCAGAAGTCAAATATCCCCAGCAGAGTATCTTCAAACAGAAAGCGATAATCTCCAGCAAAATTATTCCTAACAGAAATTGAAGAGACACTTTCTTCATTCCTCACAACAGTCAGGGATCTTTTTCCCCAGCCAGAGTTGTTACAAGAAGCTACCCATATGCTTCAACAATATATAGCGTCCATACATCATTTCACAATACATCATAGCATATGCATACCGAAACGCATATAACATTATCATTTATATTGAGAGCATCGTTGATGCATTACATGCATGGAAAAATTACATAAATCTAATTTTGTATTTTCAGATAAAGTTTGCAAACAGACGAATATCATAAGAAATTTTCAAACAGGTCAAAGATTAATTCCTGAAACAGGACGGGGAAACTATCTATACGACCAAGCGGCATGAATTCCTGAAACAGGACGAGTTTCCCAACAAAAAAATGGGTCGCAGATTAATTCCTGAAATACGATAGGGCAACTATCTATACAACCAAGCGGTACGAATTCCCGAAAAAGGATGGGTTTACCAACATAAAACGGGTCGCTGATTAATTCTAGAAACCATACGGGGAAACTATCTATATGACTAAGCAGTATGAATTCTGAAACAGGACAAGTTTACCAACACAAAAGTGAGTCAGAGATTAATTCCTAAAACAGGACGGGGCAACTATCTATATGACCAGGCAGTATGAATTCCCGAAACAGGATGGGTTTACCAATGGAGAATAAATTGCAGATCAATGCCCGAAACAGGACATGGCGACTATCTTCATGACCAAATGATTTCCCTCAGAGACTGAATTCTGAAAAGCATCTCCTTTCATAGACTAAATTCTGAAAAGCATCTCCTTCAGGACCTTCATTCTGAAAAGCATTTTTCTTCGGAAATTTTCATTCCATCAGATCAAGTCGAGCATGGACTCATTCTGATACTCATATCAACAGTTACTTTCGATGGCATCTTTAAGCCCATCCCCGACGACATTCTATCATCTCTCTGAATGGCATCTTTAAGCCCATTCAAGAAATACTATCAACCAACATCGTTACTTCATGCATCGACGAGTGCAAATTTTTGGGCACTTAAGTGTTCAATCCTCTTCCACCTTTAGATCATGAACGACGAGCATGCCAATCTAACTCTTCGGTTTTAAGAAGATTGAACAGGGACAGCTGTTGTACCCTAAAATTTTCCCTCTTATTTTCTTCAAGACATCTTCTCATGCTTCTAGGATCTTGAATTACTCAAGGTTACTCAAGATTTGATCAGAAAAATTCTCCTCCTAAGCAGTTGACCCACAACTAGGGTTTTATGTTTCTCAAGGAAAATTGGACTTATAATGCCTCAAGTGAATTTCATGGTTTGTCATATGTCTCAAAGAATCCTCATTCCAAGTTTCAAGCCTTGCATCACAAGTTTGCTCAGTCAATTGTTCAGATGATTGAAATCAACTATATTGGACAAAAAGTCAAATATGGTCAACATACAGTCAAACCTCAATAATTTTGGTCAACATCAATATTTTGAAGTCACATTCATCATTTGATCAAGGGTTGATCATGATTCATAAAAAGTCAAAAGTTACTAAATTAGGGATTTCTTAAGAAGTCAACTGAACTTTGACAAAGCATAACTTTCACATACTTCATCAGATTTTTATTAAGCAAAGCTCATTTTGAAAGGAATTCAATTCTCTACATCTTTTTCTCTCTAAGCTCAAGTCCAAAAAATGCTTCATTTGAGAGATATGGGCCAAAACATTATAGGTCATTTAAAAAGTCAACAAAAAGACACTTTTTGTCAAGGAAACTTACATTAAGATAAAGTCTTCAAATGAAAAAATAATCAACATAAATATTGTAGAGGATGTCTTGAGCTTTCAAAAAAGTCAAAGATCACCTTCATATGATAAAAATTGAGAGAGTTATGAATGATGCAAGTTGGGAAATTTTGAGAAAATGCATGAAATCCAAACCAAGCAAATTTGAATTTTTGGGCTAATGGGCCTATCTTTTAAGGTTCAAACGTGTTTCTGACCTCATAATAGACTTCTAAGTCCATTCATTTATTTTTATGGTTTTTATTTCTTTTTATTTTTATTTTTATTCATTTAAAAGCAAAATAAATCAAATAAAATATCAAATAAATGATACAAGGTATGGGGATCAATTTTGAATAAAATCATTAGTCTATTATCACATAATCATGCTAAAAAACGAGGGATCACGAAGATTGGATTTGGCACAAGATTGGGCTCAAAAAGATATGTTTCCGTGCAAAAAAAATCAAATTAAATTTTTTGTCATGAAATACAAAGATTTGATTCATGTTTGTTGACCTAATTCATGGCCTATAAATAGAGAACACATTCATACAAGGAGATCAGGAAATTGTCTACAAAGAAAGTCTCAAGAAGAACCCTAAAAATCTCAAAATCTCAACTTTTGTCAAAACTAGGGCAAACTTGAAATCAAAGATTCAGCCATCATCAAGGCCAAGCGATCATTCAAATTAATTCCCGAGGTACCATAGAGTTTCACATATATTATGCAACGCTTATTCTCAAACACCAACGAGCGCCTGACTTAGTGGCAAGCGATGCAGTAAAAAGCCAAGAGGGCGTGGGTTCAACATCCACCCCGTGTAGTTTTTTCTTCCTATTTTTGTCTTAACCTAATTTCTTTCCTTTTTTCTCTTTTCTAACCTTATTTTTTTAATTAACCAATTACTAAACTAGCCTAAACTTTTTACTAATAAATTAGGATTAGGTTTTTTAACTAATATTTATTTTACTAATTAATTAAATTAATTTACATTTTTCTTAATATTAAAATTAATTAGAATTAGGGTTCTTTTAATCAATAATCAATTTTTGACATATTTTTTTATTCATAATTTATTAGGATAATTAATATTTACTTAAATATTAATATCAATTAGAATTTAGGTTTTAATTACTATTATCATTTAAATTATTTTTTTATAAAAATACAAAAATACAAACTTAGGTTTTATAACATTCAAACATTTTTGTAAACATTTTCTTTATTTTTTTTTTGCTATTTATTTTTTTAGAAAAGTGTACAGGTTTCACTCTTTTATTGGAATAGCTTAAATTTATTTTCTCGCACTTTTTCTCTATTATGTATATACTCCCAGGATGTAATAGTTTTAGGGTTTACTTTTTCGCATTTTTATACTTATGTACCTCTCCCAAAGCCATGTAATAGCTTAGGACTTTACATTTCACACTTTACTTTTCTGTACATATTTAATTGCTAGTAACTAGGCTTTGTATGGCAAGACTAATAATTGAACTTAGAAAACCCTAATTTTCAAAGATAAATAACTGAAAACAATACACTTTGCACACTTACACCTTTAGGGTAACCTCTCTTGTTTCCTTACGAATATTGGTCACGTCCCTCGAAAGTAGGGATACTTTAGCAAAAGACCCTCCATCAAATCATCATAGTCCCTTTGGATAAAGATCATAGTCCCTCGATATCCCTCAAGTTGGCTATGGAAAAATGATGACACTCCCTTATGAAATTGCTAAAGTATCATTACATGGTGCCTTCGATGACCATACGATGATCCTACACCTATCCCTTCACATCCAATGATAGGGTTTCCTACTAACTAATGGTATGGATATCACTATCTTAAGGAGGAGGAAAGTACATGAGCGACCTTGAGTGGGTAGATACTTTTAATCGCTTGCTCACAAAAACAAAAAATTTCACAAACACTTTCAAAATATTTTCAAAAACACTTTATACGCATTCTTGAGGACTGATACAAGAATCGTTACAAAGTTTAAATTTCAAAATATTTTTCAAACACACACAAAAAGAAAATTTTCAAAGTGAGCTAAGCGATTAAGAGCTTGTAGATAACTGTTGTACCCCAAAATTTTCTCTGCCATATTTTCCCAAGATTTTGCCCTCACATGGTGGTTTCAAACACTTGGTTAAAGAAAGAGGAAATTTTTGAATATTAGCAAAGTGTCTTTCGATTGGCAGTTCAACAATATCCTTCGATTGACAGTTAAAGAGTGCCTTTCGATTGGCATAACAATAAGTTTCGACTGAGCCCCTAAGAACCTTCGATACAAGTTTGACTCACTAGTCTTTGATTGGGCATTTAACACCCTTCGATCAAGCCTTGGTCTGCAAGTCTTTGATTGAGATTTGTTTTCCTTTGAAACGGCTCCCTTCGATTCAGAAAGAAGGGGAGTTCCTTTTGACTTCCTTAGTTTGAAGCACCTTTGGCTTCTTTTGTTTGGAACTATCTCTGGGCCTCTTTCATTTTTAAGCACCTTTGGTTTCTTTCACACAGGCCCCCATTGGGACAAATGGCCTCCATGCCTGCCTGCACAAGGCAGGAATTTTCTTCACTCCTATAAGTCAAACACCTGCTGCATGCATGCCTGTACAAGGTAGGAACTTCCCTCATGCTAAGTTTTGACAGCCCAATTTCTACACTATGGCTTTCCAAAAGTCCATTCGAAGGACACTTATTATTGGCCATTTGAAGGAGCATGCAAAAGGCCCATTCGAAGACAACATAAGGTCCATTCGAAAAGAGACAACATGAGATCTATTCAAAAGAAGGCAACATGAGGTTCATTCAAAAAAAGTAAATTTAAGGCCCAATCGAAGGATGAAAACTGAAGGCATTCGAAGGAGCCAAAATGCCCACATACATTCAAATTTCAAAAGAGGACAAGATCCCATATTTTTGGACAACGTTACAAATTCTCATTCATGGCTTTCAAACACATAATCAAGGATGTTTAAACCTTTGCCTCCTTGTCCCCTCTACCCCCTCTATATAAAGAGATCACAAGTGTTGCATCACATAGGGGAGAGATTGCCTAGAAAAAGAGAATACTCACACCACCATAGAAAGGATCAAAATTCTAACTAGTTTTCTTTGCAGGCAGCCTCAATCCAGGCGAAGGCTATATTTGTGTTCCTGAGATTCCCAATAATCTGTTCCAGGCCAAGCCACACCCAGATTTATAAATCGAAGCATCTCCAGTTGGTAAGGATTTACCCAAATCGAAACTACATTTCTAAGCCTTCTAAATATATATATATATATATATATATATATATATATATATATATATATATATATATATATATATATATATATATATATATATATATATATATATATATATATATATATATATATATATATATATATATATATATATATATATATATATATATATATGTGTGTGTGTGTGTGTGTGTGTGTGTGTGTGTGTGCTGCTAATACCATTTATGTTTATATGAGCATATCATACGCAAGATAACATGCAGGAATAAAATAACGCCATCGAAAGGCATGACATGATCTGCCTTTTGAAACTCATGACATAGCCAGTTTTAAGTCAAAATAAGCTTAGGCCTGAGAATAGAAGATTCAAATTAGGGAGAAGGAATTGGGTTCGATATCTAGGTCCTGCATCTTTATTTTTTTGCCAGCATTTGCCTTGTAGGTTCAATTCGAAGAACAACTCCCTCCTTGGATCGAAAAAGGCAACATTCCTCCTGGATCAAAAATCCCATCCCCTTCACAGAATCGAAAGGCAACATCCTTCATGAATAGAAAGGGAACGACTCTCTCTGGATCGAAGCTTATCCTTTTTCCTTGGATCGCAGGATGTCTTTTTTATTTATATATTTTTTATTTTTATTCTTTTTGTTATTTATTTGTTGATCCTTTTATTTAAATTGACTTTAAATCAAAATCACAAAAAACACATTAGGCTAGTGTCTTTCCTAATTAAATTAATTTTGTAAATAAATAAATAAATAAATTATTTTAACCTCTTTCTTGAAATTAAAGCTAAATAGACATAGGTTATATTTTATTAAAATAAGAACAAAACAAAAAGATTTTTCACCTTAGGATTTGTCAGACATCTTTTCTACTTCACGCATTTACCTATTTTCATATTTTTCCATATTATTATATCTGCCTACTGGATGTTATAGATTAAAACTAGGACATTTACTGTTTTATCCCCCTCATTCTGGTAGAGTGTAAATCCCCTCCCCAAAGCATTGTAATAGCGTAGATTTTAATTCCTGCATTTTAATATTCTGTAATATATATTAACTGCTAGTAATTAGGCATGTATGATAAGACTAATAATCAAACGCTAGCAAACTTAACAAAAAGATAAATAACTGAATTGAACACAATTGCACACAAGCACCTCTAGGGTATCCCACTTTGGTTGCCTTTAAGAAATAAAACAGTCATGAGGCAGGAACGCTTTAGAAAAGACACATAAATCAAAAAAGATCATAGTCCCTCGATGGCCCTACAGTTGCCTTTCGGTAAATGATATAGTCTCAAAAAGAAAATTGTTAAAGCGTCTCCCCAAGTTTCCTTCGTGATTGTAAAACGTCCCTTCGATTGTCCCTCAAACATCTGACGAAAAAGCTACCTACTCGCTAATAGTAGGATAACATTGTGTGATGCGGTGGGAGAACTGACTAGATGTTTTGCGTTTCGTTCTCACTTGTGCGGTTTAGCAAGAGTCGCCACCGATTTTTCTTTTATCCAAAAGGAAAGGTAAAAAAGCACAGGAAATACCTTTCGAGAATTTTCTCGGGTTCGGGGGGTAGATTATGAAAAGGGAAGGTATTAGCACCCTTTTCATCCATGGTTTTCCATGGGCCCTTAGTTACTCGTTTAGATCACTTGCTTTTGTTTGATTGTGTGCTTGTGGTGTGGGCTTTGAAAGTATTTTGAAAAATCTCTTTGTAATGGTTCTCGTCTCTATAAGAACGTATGCAAAGTTTTGTTTCGAAAAATGGTTCAAAGAGGTGTTTGTGAATCGTGTTTTGAAAAGTGTTTTGAAAAGAGGTTTTGCAATGGTTCTCTTCTCTATAAGAACGTATACAAAATGTTTTAACTTTTGAAAATGTTTTGAAATGGAGGTATAGGTGTAAAAGTTTTGTCGTGAGTAAGCGAGTAACTAAGAGCGAATATATCTACTCGAAAGGTCTTAAGTTGTTCTTTTCTTCCTTCTAATGGTGCTATCTTACCATTGATTTGGTAAGAATCCACACCATTGGATGTGAAGGGACAGGCACGGGTCAATTTTACAATCATTGAAGGTAACTTACGAGACGCTTTAGCAATTTTGTAAGGGACAAGATCATTTTAATCGAAGGCAACATCGAGGGTCTACGATCTTTGTTTACCGAAGGGTCATTTGCTAGAGTGTCTCATATTCGAGGGACATGATTGTATTTCTGAGGCAACGAGTGAGGTTACCCTAGAGGTGTGCGTGTGAAAAAGTGTGTTGTTTTCAAGTTATTTTATTCTTTGATTAGGTCATCTAGCGATCGATTTTGAATCTTGCCATACATGCCTAGTTACTATACAGTATATAGAAAACAGTAAATTGCGGGAATTGAAATTCTACGCTATTACAAAGTGTTTGGGAATGGGGGTACAATTGTTACAAATGGGGATGAATCAAATGAAATAGCGATGTCCAAATATCAAACAATACAACCAAATCGAATTGTTGTGCGATTTAATATAAAGCTATGACAATTTATGAAATAAAGTCAAAAAAATATGAAATGAAATGTATTTACTTGAAAAAGAGAAGAAAAAAACCTATTCTAAAAAAATATTAAATTTTTATTATTATTATTCTTTTTGTATTTTATTAATTGTGCAAATAAGTTTAAAGAAAGAAACTAAACTAAATTATTGTTTTTTGTGTTTTTATTAAATGTAAAAAGTTAATAAAAGTAAGTTGTAAAAAAAAAAAAGAAAATGATAAAAAATTAACCTCAAGACTTAAATTAAATGTATAAAAAAGTATTCTAAGTTTTAAATAGTAATTTTATTATAAAAAAAAAGAAACAAATTAACTAACAAGTGACAAATGGGCTTAAGGGATTTAAAGGATGCTAGGCCCGAAGAAGTATTGTCATTGCTGAAACAAAAAAAAACAAGGCCAAATGGGGTGGGGGGGTACAAAACGCGTTTGGGCTTTAGGGTAGTATTGCAAAGCAGGCCCAATGTTCTTAAACAATTTAACGTTTGATTAGGGTAAACAAGCAGATTAGGGTTTTTGGCTTTTGTTACGGCGACGCTCTCTCATCGTCTCTTGCGCTTCTCTCTTCCAAATTGTTCATCTTTCTCACTAAACATCCCTATTCCTCTTCCTAATTTCGTGAATAAAACATCTCTTGGCCTCTTTGACTCAACCTGATTCACATTATTTTTCTGAAATCCCTAAGTTTGAAATGAATTTGACTAAGGGGTTTGAAGTTTGTGCTTATCTGATCTTCCCTCTACCCTTTGTTGTTGGAGCTCTCTCTCTCTCTCTCTCTCTCTCTCTCTCTCTCTCTCTCTCTCTCTCTCTCATCTCCTAACCAAACGCTAATGGTTTTGTTTCTTGAAAGGTATGGTTCTGTGGATTTGAAGCTTGGGCGATTTTTGTTGTTGTTTTGTCTTATTCATGTTTTTTTTTCTGTTAACCTACTGTATTGTACATTGAGATGCAGGAAATGTTATAAGGAAGGTAATCTAGTCATACCTGTTTGGAATTTTTGCAAAATGGAAAAGGATAGTGAGACTGAGAGAAGTGACACTCCTTGGTGGCCGGAGACGGGAGGAGGAAGAGATGATGGTTGAATGCGCGCTTCTGGTAACCTTTTTTTTCTATCTTCTTTGTTGAATGATGATGATGCTGTTTGTTGGATTTGATTTGAACTATTTTACAGGTTTTGGTATTTTTAGGTTGTTACTGTTTTTTGATCTGTATGTTTAATAGGTTTAGTTTGATGGTTTGAGGATTGGAAGGTTGTGGATTTTTGGTTTGAAATGTTGGCTTTGTAACGGTTTTTGGAGGTTGATATTTTCTTGGTATATTTGTTGATGAGTTGCAATATTTGAGAGTTTTTTTTGGAACTGTGTTTGATAGGTTTGAATATTGGTTATTCTGGTTTTCTGGGTTTGATATGTTGGACAGGTTTGAGGAGTTTTTTTGGCTTTGACAGGTTTAGTTTGAACTATTTGACAGTTTGATGATTTGAGGATGGTTTGGGATTTGTTGCTGTTGGTTTGAGGTTTTCTGAATTTGTTGTTACAGTTTGCATGTTTAGTTTGAATTGTTTGGATTTGAATGTTTTTGACAGTTTGATTTGGGGTTTTTCTAAGTTTGTTTGCAGGTTTGGTGTTGAGATTTTTGAGTTACAGTTTGTAGGTTTGGTGTTGAAATGGTTTTGGAATTTTACTGTTTTTTGTCACAGTTTGAAGGTTGGTTTGACAGTTGGGAGGTTTTTTGTGGTTTGAACTTGTTGGACAGGTTTGAATATTGGTTTTTGAAGGTTGATGGCAGTTTGACAGTTTGGAGGTTTTTTGGAACTGTGTTTGATAATTTTTTCTCTATATCCTCTTTGCTTTAGCCTTGTCCACTGTTATATTAGTTGCTTTGGTTTGACAACTTATTCAAAATGGTGGGAAAACCACCAAATTTTGAATACTTTGGCATGTTCTTCTTATGCTCTTTTCCTTGCAGTTTTTGTTTTCTAGCAACTCTTGTGCAATTGTGGCAATCAAGGCAACAGGGCTGTTAATCCCTAGGTGACTTCTTTCCTCTCTCTCTCTTAATGACCTTAAGAGTCAATTGCTCTTCACTTTTTTTTTGAAAAGTTTGCAAATAACTTGGAAAATGATGATTATGGCTTATTGAACAAGCCTCTTGCTTGTTGACTTAGTTTACCATACTGATATAATTTCTTTGCTGCCTGCTTATGCTGTTTATTATTGCTGAAATTCTGGCTGCAGATACTCAATGTCACGTTCAATGTTATGACACAGTATCTGACTTTCTATAAGACAATAAATACAAAAACAGTAAAGAACATAGTCAATTGTTTACCCAGTTCAGTGTGCAACAACACCTACTCTGGGGGCTACCAAGCCAGGGAGGAAATCCACTATAAGAGATATTAATTCAGGAATAAACCAACCAGTTTATCTCCTTCACTTAAGACCTACCCAATGCAACTTCAATCTAAGTACAACTTAAACCTGAGTTCCTACTCACTCCCCCTCAATCACAGAAGTGATACTTAAAACAATTGACTAATGATTTAATGAAGACACACTTCAAAACATACACTTGATCATGCTTCACAGCTTTTTAATCAAGCAACACAAACACTCTTGCTTCACAGCTTTGAGTGATACATAAACCTAACTTGACTTTGCTTCAAAGCTTTAGTCAAGAGACACAAAACACTCTTGCTTCAAAGCTTTGAGTGATACAAAACCCTTACAATTAAAACCTATTCCAAGTCACTTATCACAATGATACTTGCTTGGATTACAATAGTTAAAACTATACAGCTTCTAAATGATCTTCTGTCAAAAGGGATGAATTCCAAACAGCAGCCCTGTTGAATATATAGCAGCTGCTTCTTCAGTTAGGGTTTCCACAAAAAGCTAGGGTTAATTCCGTTTTGACCTTAAGACTTGGTCACAGGACTTTATCAACCAGGTTAGGGTTAAGCTAGGTTAACCCCAAGACCACGAGAGATTCTGTTCTGGAAAGACTGAGTCATTTTCCTGAAAAAACTCAGAATTAACCAAACTGCATAACTGTTAGTTCAGAACAGGATGTCTTAACATTTGTTATGACATCTGAATTCCTGTTTACTGATTTTGGTAAATGTGATCATTTTGCAAAATGCTCAGATACACACTCATAAACAGCAGCACCTGTATGACATTATTTTTCTGCAAAGGTACCTAATAAATCAGTACCTAATAAACTAGAATGTTATGACATCAGTCATGACATTCACACACCTGGTTTTACCAAAAATGCATGCCAATAACTAAACAACTACAAACTCCCCCTTTGGCAGATTTTTGGCTAAAGCCCCTAAGCAATTAGAGATAGATAGCAGCAGAATAAATATGACTGCAGAAAAATATAGTCTAATAATGTCTACCAAAATATATCTCCCCCTCTTTAGCCACAAATGGGCCAAAGATACATGTTCTTAAAAGTTATACAGTCATCCCAAAAAAAGTAATGAAAACAACAACTAAAAACTGAACACACTTGCAAACTCCACCAGGAACCAGCAGCAACTCCACCAACCTTTAAGCACTGTCCCCTTCAGAGGAGCTACTTTCTTTAATATTGAGTTGATCTTCAGCAGCACCCTCTTCCCTTCTGTTTCCTTCAGCCTCCTCCTGTTTTAACCTGGCAATTAGGTTTTCTAGAGTCTTTTTCCTAGTCTCCAGCTCTTTGCAGGTCTCTTTCAGTACAACTATAACATCAGATGTTTTGGACTGAGTCTTTACAGATGATGTCTCAGCTGATGTTATAACAATATCAGGAACATGAGATCCCTGAAAAAGCTTGTAGTGTAACCCAAGAGCAGGAGCTCTTTTGCAAGCAGTATCTCTTGCCACCAGGATATCAGGGTATTGTGCAAGGATAATTCCACAAAGGAGGGAGGGAAAGGCAATAGGGCCTTTGACAGCATAACTACCAGCATGTTTTAAAGTTTGTTCAAAAATATACCTGCCATAGTCAAAATCAGTCTTGGTTCCCACAGCATAAATAAATCTCCCCAATCCTGTGGAGATAGTTGATTTATGGTTTGTAGGGACCCAGTTGGCTGCACCAATCTTGTGTAGGATGGCAAATTTCATGCTTAGTTTGCTGGCATTCAGCTTGCCTTTCAAGGGCCAACACTTGACTTGTCTTGCTGTGATGGTTTGACAAACTTCATTGTCAGTGACTTCCAGTTCAGGGCAATCCTCATTTGATCTTCCAAGAAATTTGTTAATTTCTGATGGAGAGAAATTAACCCTTCTTCCTCTAACATAAACACATTCAAAGTCAGCTGACCTTCCATCAGCACATTCATCAGACAAGTTTACTATAAATTCCTTGACCAGATTTTCATAGCACTTGGTAAATTTTACCACAGTCTTCATCAGTCCAGCAATTTTAATCAGGTCCATGATTTCCTTGCACTCCATGGCATCATTGTTTAGCTCTCTTTCTAAAGTTATTCTCTTCAAGCAAACATACTTCCATCTGTTGGCATTGTCAGGGTGGTGAAAAGAGATGTTGTCTGTTGGAACTTCAGGAACTCTAGCCATTTTGCTGGAAGGGAGTTTCCTTCTGATAGGAATCTCCTTAGCATTAATTTCAAACTCTGATTCCTCATCAGAATCAGAAGTCTCAGGTTCTTTTCTCTTCTTTGTAATTGGTTGTCTAGCAGGTTTTGAGAGACTCCCAGTATGCACTTGAGCTTTCACCTTCCCTTTGGACATTCCAGTCTTCACAGTACCAGTCTTCCTTTCAGACTTGGTTTTCTTGTCAGCAGGTTTTTCTTTGTTCAGACCTTTTGCAGCATCTTGATTGCCCTTCCTGTTCATCATTCTCCTAGCTATGCTAGGGTTGATATTTGCAATCAGGTCATTGTCTGAGTATTCCTCATCCACGTCAATAACAGGTGGTTCAACATTCTTCTCTGAAGGGTTCTGAATGTCATCCAGGTTTTCAGATGGTTTTTGAATGTTGTCATCTGGTGTCTCAACATTCTCAGAGACATTTGGATTTGCTTCAACATTTGGGCTTGCTGATTCTTGATTTAATGGAACAGAAATCCCCGGTACTGAGTGGTTCTCACTCAGGATTCTTGTAACAAGCCTAGCTATTGCTTGGTGTACATGAGCTGATCCTTCCCTATTAGGTACACAAGATGAAGGTTGAGAGGGATTACCGGAAGACGTTGCCTGAGACCTTCCTGCATGCCTTGTTCTCAGCTTTTTGACCTTGGAAGGGTTAGTTGCAATCTCTCTGAGAGGAGTAATCTCAAGGACTTCGGAATCTATGCATGTGGTGATTGCTCGAGAATCTTGATCAGATGATGAAGATGTCTTGGAAGAGGATGAATTTTGAGACATTTTGATTGACTTGGAAAACCAGTAGCAACTAGGGAGAAAGCTTTGAATGAGTGAAAAAGAGATGTTGCAAAGTCGAGAGTGGAAGGAGGCAAATATGTGTCTATTCAACTTCTTAGAGATTTTGAAAGAATTTGGGAAATATATGATTAACCCACTTAAAATAGACTTAACATAAATAACTCCTTCAACCCTTGTTTTGAGCAAAATTAATTGCTATAATTTCTCATGTTGGCAAATACCCATCTTGCCCCTCAAGTTTTCAAGTTGATTTCCATCAAGAGCCTTGGTAAAAAAATCAGCCAGCTGTAGCTTAATGACACCATGTTCCAGTTTAATTGTCTTCTTCTCTACAAGGTCAATGTGCTTGGTCCTGCTATGCTGAATAGGGTTCTTGGAACTATTGATTGTATTCAGATTGTCACAATACAATGTCACAACATCTTGTGAGACATTATACTCAGTGAGCATCTGTTTTGTCTAGATAATTTGAGAACAGCTACTACCAGCTGCAACTATTTCAGCATAGAGTTGAAAAGGAATTCTTTTGACATGAATCATAGCTCTGGAAGATTCCTGTATGATCCTATTTTTCCTTCTGTCAACTTCATTTTGATGAGGAGTTATAGGAGAAGAGACTTCATGACTCATTCCTTCTGAGAAACAGAATTTATTAAACTTGTTGTTTCCAAATTCCTTGTCATGATCACTTCTGATTCTGACAATACATCCTTCTTTTTGAGTTTTTCTGCACAGTTCTCTAAAAACTTCAAGATTATTCACCACATCATAGACATATCTCTTTTTACCAAGCCTTTCAATTTGATGTTCACCACAAACCCTCCTTTTATCAAGTTGCAGTCTTGGAATCCTTCTGACTGCTTCCATAGAGATAGTTCTTTTCATTCTTCTTAGATGAAGATGGTCAAGTTTTTGGTGCCACAGTTTCATCTCTTTTTCTTCTTTGGTAATAGAACACATAGTGGAGTTATTAGTGTTCTCAGGCTGCCACAAGTAACAATTATCTTTAGATCTGATTCCTTTCATTACAACTTCTAGTTTTTCATTAATTACTAGACATTCAGATTTTGAGAAGTTGACCTTGAATCCTAGATCACACAATTGACTGATACTAATGAGATTAGCAGTCAGGCCTTTTACCAAGAGTACTTCATTCAGATTTGGAACTTCAGGGCAGTCCAAATTACCAACTCCTTTGATTTCACCTTTAGCACCATCTCCAAAGGTCACATAACTAGTGGTGTGAGGTTTAACATGATTGAGAATGTTCTTTATTCCAGTCATGTGCTTAGAGCACCCACTGTCAAAGTACCAGCCTTCCTTTGCAGAGACTCTCAGGGAAGTGTGGGCTATCAGGGCAGTAGCCTTTTTCTTCCATTGAGGAGTATGTGGTACCCTTTTTGACTTAGGTTTAACACCTGGGCTCTGATTAGGGTATCCATACAATCTGAAGCAGAAAGGCTTAATGTGACCATACCTCCCACAATGATGACATCTCCATCTTTGGTACTTTTTCTTCATATATCTCTGTTCCTGATGTTGAGAGTTGTGTTGAGACATCTGCTTTGACATTTGTTTAACATGCCTGATCTTCTTGTCTGTACTAGATTTCTTTGCTTCCACAAATCCTAGTCCAGATTTGTTTCCCACATTTTGTCCAACCTGAAGGATTTCTTCCAATTTGTCTGTTCCATTTGTCAGCATCTTGACAGATTTGGTCATTTGGTTCAGTTGTGAGTTCAGCAATTGAACTTCCCCTTCTAGATGACTTATAGTTTCAAGGTCATCCCTTTTTTCAGCCTCCAGCTTTATGATGAGTTTTGATTGTTTCTCATTCTGCACACAGACTTCAACACTTCTGATACACAATTTCTTGTAAGTATCAGCCAGTTCTTCAAATGTCACTTCTTCATCACTAGTGTCACTTTCAGAGGTACAAACACAAGTTAGAGCAGTAACTAGTTTGGCAGATTCTTCTTCAGGATTACTTTCTGAATCACAGTCAGACCAAGTAACAATCATTCCTTTCTTTTGTTTCTTAAGAAAGGTAGGACATTCAGCTCGAATATGCCCATATCCTTCACAACCATGGCATTGAATTCCTCTGCCTTGATTTCCCTTCTCTTCTGACCTTGGTCTTCTGCTGGAACTGTCAATGTCAGAGGGAATGTTATGAACATTAGACCTTGACTTTGGATCTATTCTTTTGATGAGTTTGTTGAATTGTCTTCCAAGCATGGCTATAGCTTCTGAGATATTTTCTTCTTCATCCTCCTTGTCTTCATCTTCAGTGTTGGATACAAGTGCTATGCTCTTGTTCTTCTTGTCAACATTTTCAGTGATCCCCATCTCAAAAGTCTGAAGAGACCCAATGAGTTCATCCACTTTCAGCTTGCTGATGTCCTGGGCTTCCTCTATGGCAGTTACTTTCATTGCAAATCTTTTAGGCAAGGATCTGAGAATCTTTCTCACCAATTTTTCTTCTGACATCTTTTCTCCCAATGCTCCTGAGGTGTTGGCAATCTCCAAGATGTTCATGTGAAACTCATGGATGGTTTCATCTTCCATCATTTTTAGATTCTCAAACTTGGTAGTCAGCATCTGAAGCCTTGACATTTTTACTTTGGAAGTGCCCTCATGGGTAGTTTTGAGAGTGTCCCAAACTTCCTTGGCCAGTTCATATTGATGTACTAGTTTGAATATGTTTCTATCAATTCCATTGAACAAGGCATTTAATGCTTTGGAATTACCCAGGGCTAACTCATCTTCTTCTTTACTCCATTCTTCCTCAGGCTTCAGACTGATTGTCCCATCTTTCTCAGTTATGGTGGGATGGTTCCATCCTTTGTCAGCTGCTCTCCAAGCCTTTTTGTCCAGAGATTTTAAGAAGGCAATCATACGACGTTTCCAGTAGTCATAATTTGTTCCATCCAAAATGGGTGGTCTATTTCCAAAAACTCCTTCTTTGTCCATAGTGCCAGAAAGTGATATCCCTAGATCTCACCCAGTAATACAGGCAGGGTGCCTGCTCTGATGCCAATTGAAATTCTGGCTGCAGATACTCAATGTCACGTTCAATGTTATGACACAGTATCTGACTTTCTATAAGACAGTAAATACAAAAACAGTAAAGAACACAGTCAATTGTTTACCCAGTTCAGTGTGCAACAACACCTACTCTGGGGGCTACCAAGCCAGGGAGGAAATCCACTATAAGAGATATTAATTCAGGAATAAACCAACCAGTTTATCTCCTTCACTTAAGACCTACCCAATGCAACTTCAATCTAAGTACAACTTAAACCTGAGTTCCTACTCACTCCCCCTCAATCACAGAAGTGATACTTAAAACAATTGACTAATGATTTAATGAAGACACACTTCAAAACATACACTTGATTATGCTTTACAGCTTTTTAATCAAGCAACACAAACACTCTTGCTTCACAGCTTTGAGTGATACATAAACCTAACTTGACTTTGCTTCAAAGCTTTAGTCAAGAGACACAAAACACTCTTGCTTCAAAGCTTTGAGTGATACAAAACCTTACAATTAAAACCTATTCCAAGTCACTTATCACAATGATACTTGCTTGGATTACAATAGTTAAAACTATACAGCTTCTAAATGATCTTTTGTCAAAAGGGATGAATTCCAAACAGCAGCCCTGTTGAATATATAGCAGCCGCTTCTTCAGTTAGGGTTTCCACAAAAAGCTAGGGTTAATTCCGTTTTGACCTTAAGACTTGGTCATAGGACTTTATCAACCAGGTTAGGGTTGAGCTAGGTTAACCCCAAGACCACGAGAGATTCTGTTCTGGAAAGACTGAGTCATTTTCCTGAAAAAACTCAGAATTAACCAAACTGCATAACTGTTAGTTCAGAACAGGATGTCTTAACATTTGTTATGACATCTGAATTCCTGTTTACTGATTTTGGTAAATGTGATCATTTTGCAAAATGCTCAGATACACACTCATAAACAGCAGCACCTGTATGACATTATTTTTCTGCAAAGGTACCTAATAAATCAGTACCTAATAAACTAGAATGTTATGACATCAGTCATGACATTCACACACCTGGTTTTACCAAAAATGCATGCCAATAACTAAACAACTACAGTTGCCTCGCTTGCACTTTGTATTGCCATATTTTGTTTTGCTGTTTGGGCAATTTGGACAGTTTTGAAAACTTGTTTGGACAATTTTGCTGTATTTAGTTTGGAATATTTGTTTTGGCCACTGTTAGGGCATTTGGCTACATTTGTTTTGTCCAACTTGCTTGCATTTCTCTTGTTTGGATAGTTTGCTTACATTTCCTATTTCTTCTTTTTGTGAACCAAGAGGAATAATTCTCTTGTGATTTGCAAATAGGGAAAAATAAAAAAATGTGATGAAATAATAAATAGCCTTCTGATTCCAAACTGCAAACTTTAATGATGAACACTGTTTCTTTCTTTTGAAAATTCTTGCTTATGCCCAAATAGTTTTTGTGCTAACTATTTTTCTGTCTTTCATTTTCATGTGAGCACAACTGGATGGTGGCCAAGCAGGGGAAGCAAGAGACTCTGTGGCAAGCATGGAAGCAATGGAAGCTCAGTCAACCTTAGGCATAGATTCATTTTCTTTGTAATTTAGAGAGAAACATTCAATCAATTGTACTAATTTATTTTTCAAATACGATAAGTTGTAAAACCTAAAGCATTTAAATAATAAATTGTTTTGTAACAACGTTTGAAAAATTGGAGAAAGTCTTATGAGATGTTCTGGTGTCCATTGAAATCTTTAATCAACAATAACTTGTAATCTTCTCTTTGCATCCTAACTAATTCTTAAAGATTCCCAATCAAGATAGATGAAACAAAAATGCTCCCATCTGATAACTTAAACTCCAAGTAATCCAATAATTCTGTAATCTTGCAACTGCATTCCAATCAAACATGCATTGGCTATTTCATAAACAAGCAGATGTTTATCTGGTTAACCTGGATCAAACAAAACATGAATGTCCCAAATGACAGTCTTAGATTCCATCTCTTGTCCCAAACAAACATGCCTTAAGAACAAACATTAACCTTTCAGTAAACTTGAAAAAGCATGAAAACATATGAAAGCCAATTGGATCTTTGAGAATTTCTTTCTTTTGAGAAATGCAAGAAAAAACCTAATTGCTGGTTTACTGCCATAGGAGAAAATCTATCTGATCGATTCCTGAGCCAATTTGAATATCTGAGAAACCCTGGAGTTGTGTTCTCTATGAAAAATGAGAGGGAAAATTTTGGGGTACAACATCTGCTCCTGTTCAATCTTCTTGAACCTTAAGAGTTAGATCAACGAGTTTTGTCGTTCGTGACTCGAAGGTAAAAGATGATTGGACACTAGAGTGCCCATAAATTTGTGCTCGACAAAGGTGTAATTGAGGGAATAGGCTTAAAGATTCCATTTGTTAGAATCTTGTTGGAGATGGGCTTTGTAGATACCATCCAAGAATGCTTGGTTGTAAATCGACAAAATAAGCATCAGAATGGTGTCCGTATTTGGAACATATCTGAATTGTATTTGTCCTTGAATCTGAATAAGTGACAGAATGGATTCCGTGTCTGGAGCGTATCTGGACCATATCTGTAGGATGAAATTAAATAAGTGACAGAATGGCTTCCGTGTCTGGAGCGTATCTGAACTGTATTTGAAGGGTATCTTAAAATTAAGTCTGAATGAGCGACATAATAGCTTCCGTGTCTGGAGCGTATCTGGACTGTATCGGTACTTGGAATCTGAATGAGTAACAGAATGACTTCCGTGTCTGGAGTGTATCTGGACTGTATCAGTACTTGGAATCTGAATGAGTAACAGAATGATTTCCGTGTCTGGAGTGTATCTGAACTGTATCAGTATTTGGAGTTTGAATAAGTATCAGGATGACGTCCTTGTCTGGAGCGTATCTGAACTATATCTGAAGTTGAGATCTGAATGAGTGACAAAATGGCTTCCGTGTCTGGAGCGTATCTGTACTGTATCTGAAATTGAGATCTGAATAAGTAACAAAATGACTTCTGTGTCTGGAGTGTATCTGGATTGTATCTGAAATTGAAATCCGAATGAGTAACAGAATGACTTCCGTGTCTGGAGTGTATCTGTACTGTATCTGAAATCTTTGAATATTTGTTAAAGATAGTTGTTAATCTTATCCTGAAAAGGGTAAAATGTTAGCTGAAACACAAAGTTATGTTGCATGAAATGTATGGTGCAATAAATGTGTTTTATTCATGTTTATGATATATGAATGTAATGTATACGCATGTAAGCTGATTTGCTGTATTGCTGAGGAAAATAAATCCTTGACTGCTGCCAGGGAAAATAAATCTTTGACTGCTGAGGATTCCGTTTGCGAGAGTAATGCCATATACTTCTTGAGGAATCTGCTTGGGGAATCCAGAGAATTTTAAGGACTTCTACCGGGGATTACTGACGGGAGTCTTTGTTCTGTCGAGAAGTAAAAAACTCTGGCGAAAAAGTTTATCCTGTAGTGAGAACTCTGTAGGGAAAAGCTTAATTCCGCTGGGGAGTTCAGGAGTTTGGGTTGTATGCCAATCTACTGGAGAGTTACCCTAGGTTGGGGAGAAACAAAAAGTTAACCATTATCTGGTTGATTTTCAAGCTTCAATACAACTTGCTGGGGAAACCTGGAGAAACTGAATGGTTTCACTGTGGGTTGGTAGTTTGAGCTTCGGCTCCGATGGGGACTGGTAGTTGGTAGTCTCAGCTTCGCTGGGAATTTGTAGTTCAAAGTTTGGGCTCTGCTGGGGATCTTAATGACGTGCTGTAGAGATTGCTCATGGAATAGCCTAAAGATGTTTTCCTAATCTTTCTACCTGTCAGTAATTACTCTTTTTCATCCCGTTTATTTGTAAACGGTAATTATGTTCAAATGCATATGTTCATTAATGAACTATTTGACATTTTTGCAAATAAAACACAAGTGTAAAGAAAAAGGCAAATAGTTTTCTGCATTTTGAAAGAGATATCTTTGTATTTACTTTGAATAAGTGTTTTGTACAAAGGAGACAGACATTCTAGTAAGAGGATGGTGTCATAAAAGTAAGAAAAAATTATACAAAGAAAGACGGCTAAGTGTAAAATCCCATGGGATTCCCATTATGCTATAGCCTTCGTAACTCCGAATATCCTGTCAATTCGTTGCTTCGTCCGAGGATGATTGAATTGATCAGAAGCTCAGAGTTTGTCTGTGAAGAGATTGTCCTTAAAGTGATCCGACGAGACATAGTCATACTCTTTAATTCCCTAACTTTTTCCTAGACCGCCCTTTCGGGTTTTCAGTCCACCGGGAAACCCTTTTTTGCCCAAGTCGCCCTTTCGGGTTTTCAACTTGCCGGGTGTACATATTTTTTTTTAATTTTATCCCTAATTTTTGCCCGACCCTTTTTGGTTCGCCGGGATGCCCTTTTTTTTGCCTAGGTGTGTCAACCTAGCGGGTCTCTTATGCGTAGTATCTTTTGACTATGTCTGCGTTCGCAGGATGCGGAAGATCGTCACCGTCCATGGTGGTTAAGATCATCGCTCCACCAGAAAAGATGTTTTTGATTATAAATGGTCCTTCATAGGTAGGAGTCTATTTTCCCCTGGGATCACTTTGTGGCAAAATGATGCGCTTGATCACAAGATCTCCAACTTGATACACTTGGTGCCTGACTTTCTTGTTGAAAGCTTTGATCATCCGTTTTTGATACGTCTGACCATGGCAAACATCAGTAAGTATCTTCTCATCAATTAAGTTTAACTAATCAAGCCGAGTTTGGATCCAATCGTCTTCACTCAAACCAGCATCTTTCATGATTCTCAAGGAGGGTATCTGAACCTCGATAGGTAAAACAGCTTCCATGCCATATACCAAGGAATAGGGTGTTGCCCTAGTTGAAGTGTGAGCCGTGGTACGGTACCCGTGGAGATCAAACGGTAGCATCTCATGCCAGTCCTTATAGGTGACTATCATTTTTTGTATGATCTTTTTGATATTTTTGTTCGTAGCTTCGACTGCACCATTCATCTTTGGCCGATAGGGGGATGAATTGTGATGTTGAATCTTGAACTGCTCGCACAAGGCGATGATCATAGTATTGTTAAGGTTTGTACCATTATCAGTGATGATCCTTTCGGGGATACCGTACTGACAAATGAGGTTCTGCTTGATGAAGCGGGCAACAACATTCTTTGTAACGGATGCGAAGGAAGATGCTTCGACCCACTTTGTGAAGTAATCAATGGCCACTAAAATGAAGTGGTGTCCATTGGATGCTGTAGGCTTGATCTCTCCAATCATATCGACTCCCCACATAGCGAAGGGCCAAGGAGATGTTAAGACATTTAGAGGAACTGGAGGTACGTGCACCTTGTCTGCATAGATTTGACATTTATGGCAGGTTCGGGAATGTTGATAGCAGTCCGCTTCCATGGTAGACCAATAATAGCCTGCCCGTAGAATCTTTTTTGCCATCGTATGCACTCTAGAGTGAGTGCCAAATGTACCTTTATGCAATTCGGCCATGATCTTTTCAGCTTCAGCTTTGTCCACACAACAGAGCAGAATAGAATCATGATTGCGCTTGTACAGGATGCCATTTCTCAGGAAGAACTTAGCTGAGAATCTCCTTAAGAACTTTTTGTCATTGACTGAAGCTCCTTCAGGGTATTCTTGAGCTTCGAGATACCTTTTGACTTCGTGAAACCAAGGCTGGTCCACTACTTCTTCGGTATTAATCTCGTGACAGTGTGCAGGTTCGTCCATCCGTTCAATGGTGATCTGGGGAGCCTCATTGTCCCAATTAAGTTTAAACATGGACGACATTGTAGCTAGAGCATCTGCTAGCTGATTTTCTTCTCGTGGGAAATGCTCGAAGGTAATCTGCTCGAAATGTGATAACAACGTCAAGACATGTTCTTTGTAAGGGATGAGGTTTGGATGTTTAGTGTCCCATTCTCCTTTGATTTGACTGATAACCAAAGCTGAGTCCCCAAATACAATCAAAGATTTGATTCCCAAGTCTATGGCAGCCTTGAGTCCGAAGATGCACGCTTCATACTCTGCCATGTTGTTCGTACAGTTGAAGCAAAGTCTGACGGTGAAAGGAGTATGGAAACCTTCTAGGGATATGAGTATCGCGCCGATACCGTTGCCAAGTAAATTGGAGGCACCATCAAAGTACAGGGTCCATCGGGATCCTTGTCCAGGTCCGTCATATGGTCTGATATCTTCAATCTTGTCCAATGTCATGATGTCTTCGTCGGGGAAGTCAAACTTCATGGATTGGTAATCTTCAACAGCTTGATGAGCCAAATGATCAGCTAGTACACTGCCCTTTATAGCTTTTTGGGTCGTGTACTGTATATCATACTTTGTGAGGATCATTTGCCATCTAGCTATTCTTCCAAACAAAGTAGGCTTTTCAAAGATGTATTTGATCGGATCCATCTTAGATATCAACAAAGTGGTATGAGTCAACATATACTGCCTTAGCCGGCGAGCAGCCCATACCAAAGCGCAACAAGTTTTCTCGAGCAGTGAACATCTTATTTCACAGTCGGTAAACTTTTTGCTAAGGTAATAAATGGCATGCTCTTTTCGGCCAGACTCGTCATGCTGCCCCAGTGCGCACCCCATTGAATTCTCTAGGACGGTCAAATACATGATTAGAGGTCTTCCTTCGATGGGTGGCATCAAGATAGGAGGTTCCAGCAAATACTCCTTGATTTTATTGAAAGCAATTTGACAGTCATGATTCCATTTAACTACCTAATCTTTCTTTAACAGCTTGAAGATTGGCTCACAGGTAGATGTTAGGTGAGAAATGAACCTTGTAATGTAGTTTAGGAGTCCCAAGAAACCTCTGACCTCCTTCTCAGTGAGAGGAGCAGGCATTTCTTGTATAGCTTTGACTTTGGCAGGATCAACCTCGATGCCTTTGTTGCTGACAATGAAACCCAAGAGTTTACTGGACCTGACTCCGAAAGTGCACTTGTTAGGGTTTAATCTGAGCTTGTACTCCTTCAACCTGACAAACAGTTTTTGCAAGTGATCAAGGTGTTCCTCTTCAGTTTGTGATCGAGCTATCATGTCATCTACGTAGACCTCTATCTCATGATGTATCATATCATGAAACAAAGCTACCATGGCACGCTGATAGGTTGCCCCGACATTCTTCAGTCTGAATGGCATCACTTTGTAGCAGAACGTACCCCACTGTGTAACAAAAGTAGTTTTCTCCATGTCTTCAGGTGCCATTTTGATCTGGTTGTAACCTGAGAATCCGTCCATGAAACAAAATACTTTGTGCTGAGCTGTGTTGTCAACCAGGATGTCGATGTGCGGAAGTGGAAAGTCGTCTTTAGGGCTGGCCCTGTTTAAGTCTCTATAATCCATGCACATTCACACTTTTCCGTCCTTCTTAGGCACGGGCACAATGTTAGCAACCCATTGTGGATAGGAAGTAACAGCCAAAAATCCAGCATTGAACTGCTTCATAACTTCTGCTTTGATCTTCTCTGGCATATCAGGTCTCATGCGGCGGACTTTTTGCTTCACCGGTGGACAGTCTTCTCTTGTAGGTAGACAGTGTACCACGATGTCTGCATCAAGTCCCGACATGTCTTCATATGACCAGGCAAAGATCTCAACATACTCATGTAACAGCTGAATTAAATGTTCCTTGACACTCGGCTCTAGGTTGGCACCCACTCTGATTTCCTTTCTGTCTTCCTCAGTTCCCAATTTGATTGTATCCAATTGCTCTTCATGAGGCAGAATAGCCCTTTCCTCTTGTTGTAGAAGTCTAGCCAATTCCCCTGGCACCTCACAATCTTCCTCACCTTCGTATTCGGCTTGGTAGACCCGATCTTCAGAGTCACTGAAGGTTATAGCAGTATCGTTACCCATGGGATCTAGAATGGAAGAGTACCTGCATTTGTGAGTGTGGGTGTGTGTAAGGGTATAGCCACCTTTAAACAAATAAATGTAAAAAGAAAGACAATGAACACAAAAGTTTATATGAAAAATGTCCATGATTCATTAAATGGCATATGAAGATGAAAAATAAGAACCCTTACAAATGGACCTTTGTGCCTCGGGTAAGACACAAGGTTAAAAAAGTACGAATTGTTTGAGAACTATTACAGATCCAACAGAAATGGAAAAGATAAATTACTGCGGTATGAAAGTAATCGGAACAAAGTCTTTTGCTTCCCAGTTGCACAGTCCTTCGCCAACGGTAGGGAATATCCAGCCTTCCAGGCTGCCTTCTTGTTCACTGTCCTCTAGAGCATTAATCCCTTGATGACTGATCTTCACAGGTGGCCCTCCGGCACGGGCGCAGTGCACGGCCTTCTGAGCAGTTGAGGTGAACCCCAAGCCGAACTTATCTGATTTGAAAGGAAAGTCTGGAAGCTGCCCCCAGATTGTGCTTCTTCCCCCTTCAACCACTGCTTTTGCATCCTTGAGAGATGACATCTGAGGCGGAGGTCTGGTAATCATGGGTACAGAGGACACTGTCTTGGCCGCCGCTATCTCCTGAGCTACCTCCTCAAAATGCTGGAAAGGAGTTTCGATGAATTCGCCATCCAATTCTACATAACAGAAAGAATTCAGATGACTGATCATGTATTTCGCTTCACCATGAACAGTTATGATTTTCCCCTGGACAGGGTACTTGAGAATTTGATGCTGAGTAGAAATGACAGCTCCAGCATGGTGGATCCAAGGTCTTCCCAACAGGCAAGAGTAGGAAGGACGGATGTCCATCACATAGAATATGGAGTTGAAGGTTTCAGTTCCCACCTTAATCGGTATGTACACCTCCCCGTGGACCATCCTTTTAGAACCATCAAAGGATTTGACAATGATATTGCTGGGTTTCAGGGTTAAGCCTTCACAGTCCAGTCTATCCAAGGCTTTCTTCGGCAAGACATTTAAATACAAACCAGTGTCTACCAGTACGTGTGCTAGGGTTGTCCCTCTGTATTCCACCGAGACATGCAAAGCATCATTATGTTTTCTCCCTTTCAAAGTTAAATCTGCATCGGAGAATCCTAGACCATTGTCAGCTGTTAAACTAGCCACACATTCATGGAACTGATCAACGGAGGTTTCTTGTGGCACGTGGGCCGTCTTCAAAAATCTTATCAGAGCCTTAGCATGAGCTTCTAAACAAAGCAATAGGGCCAACATGGAGATCTTTGAGGGGGTTTACCCCAGTTGTTCCACCACATCATAATCACTTTTCTTGATTATTTTCAAAATTTCCTCCATTTCTTTTTTAGAGGTTTCGGGGATGATCAACGGCTGAGCCCTCGTCCTGACGGGCTCTTCTTGGATCCCTTTCCCTCGAACATCAATAGCAACGGAGGGGATAACCACGGGGGTTGTGACTTCTTCTATGATTGGTGTTCTTGCAGATATGTTTACCGGTGTAGAGATAACCTTAGGAGCAACTGAGGGTCCAAGAATTTCCTTTGGAGGGGAAATCTTTGGAGAAAAGATTCTTCCACTACGGGTAACTTTGCTTGTTCCGGAAATGTTACTGATATTGGAATTGTCTTCTTCAGAACTCTCTTCCTCGACAGTCTGTTCAATCTGTTTAACACCATGATAGTAGACTTCTCCACCATAGTTCCATGGTATTGATTTGTCGGACTTGTACGGGACTGGCCCGGGAATGGTTATCTTCAAAGGTGCAGCCTTCAGAGCGGGTGTAATCCTAACAGGTCTTTTAGGGACCTTGGAAGGATTGGCGGATATGGTTATTATTGAAACATCATTAATAGTAGTTGGTAAAATAGGAGACTTCTCAAATAGGATTTCTTGGTTATCAATTAGGTGTTGGATGCCTATCTTCAACAATGGACAGTGGGTTAATGCGGACGAACAAAGGTGACAATCTTCTTCACAACCTGGAAAAACCCCAACCTTCAACAAATTAAACTTGATTATAGGGAGCAGAGTTATCAAATCATCTACAGTAGCAACAAACAGATACTCCTCAACAGCATGGGCGTTGTGGCCGTGCCTTGGCATTGGAGCAGAGATAACATTGGGTTTTTCAGGTGCGTCGAATTCAACTTCTTTAGCATCTATCAAATCCTGAATTTTATTCTTCAGGGCCCAACAATTGTCAGTGTCGTGCCCCGGACTCTCTGAATGGTAAGCGCACCTGGCGTTCGAATGGTAGTATGGAGAAGCAGTGTTAGGATTTTTAGGGGCCTCTTTCAGCATGGCAAGGTTCAACTTTAGAAGATGTGGTAAGACTTGAGCAGGAGTCATGTTTATCTTGGTGAATTGTCGTACAGACCTTTCCACCCTTTGTTGATTGTTTCTAGGCTGATCATTCCTTGGCTGATTGTTTTTAGGCTGGTCTGATGCAGACTTCTGAATCATAACGGCCCCCACCGCTGGCCGGCGCTCAACTCTTCCTTGACCCCTCTGAGAGTAGACAGCTGACACTTCCTTCTTTCCCGTGAAAGGTTTTCTGATGGAAGCAGAAGTAGATGCATCTTTTTGAATTTTCCCGCTTTTAATACCGGCCTCCACTCTTTCTCCGGTTAGAATCAAATCAGTGAACCCAACGGACGAACTTCCAATCAGGTGATTGAAGAAAGGACCTGACAGGGGACCCAGGAACATGTCCACTAGCTCTCTTTCTGACAATGGTGGTTTCACCCTTCCAGCTAAGTCCCTCCACTTTTGTGCCTAGTCTTTGAAGCCCTCATTGGTAGCCATAGGCATACTCTGTAGCTGAGTACGGGTTGGCGCCAAGTCAGCGTTGTATTGATACTGCTTATAAAAGGCGGCTGCCAAGTCTTCCCAACTATGCACATCAGACCTCTCTAACTGGTAGAACCAATCCAGTTGTGTTCCTGATAAACTGTCCTGGAAAAAGTGGACCCACAAGTCTTTGTCAGAAGAATGTGGCTGAATTTTCCTGACATAAGATCGTAGCTGCATCTTTGGGCAAGACACCCCATTGTACTTAGCAAACAGTGGCACTTTAAATTTAGGAGGGATTACAATTCCAGAAACCAACCCTAGCTCCTCAAAATCCAGCCTCGGTACTATTTGCATTTCCATAGCAGCTAGACATTCTTCCAAGTTTTTGTATTTGTCATCGGCCGGAGGGTATTGCTGTTCAGCATAGTCCTCTTCTTCTTCTTCTTCTTCTTCTTCTTCTTCTTCTTCTTCTTCTGCTTCAGAATCAGAAGGCATTGCAGTCTCTTTACCTTTTCCTTCCCCTTCCTCAGAGGTTGATGGAAAATCCAAGGACCTACTGGCTTGTCTTTCAAACCTTCTGCCCATGGTAGCCACGCCAACTCGCTTCTTCTTCTTCTTCTCTTTCTCCTTCTCTAGCAGAGTCTTGAGCTCCTCCTGCCCCTTAGCCAAGGTAAAGAGTAGCTGCTGAAATTATGCATTATGAGCTTGCAAGTCTTTAATCGTTTGTTCAAGATCCATGTTGCTGAAATAAACAGCAGAGGGATGAGGAAACTTCTTGCAAAGACCTGCTTATGCATATGATAAATGATATGTATTCATGTAATGCTTTCAAGGATTCAGAAATTCAAATTTGTTTTAAACAAAAAAGAAACATAAGTCATATTAATAAGTTAGAATTTATTATTACATCAATGCCCCTTGGGCAAAATAATACAAAATTCTAAGGTAAAAAGACGTTGCGCATCCTCTTTGGCGCAATGTAGGTGTTGAGAGTCTGCTCTTCGTGAAGTAACTGAGTGAGTTCTAAAACCTTCTTCTCGCTTTCGTAGAATTAGGATTCAAAAGTATCGTGTTCTCCCTTGAGCTATATCCAACTCCTTTGTAGATCTTCGAGTGATGTTGGCATGTCAGGATGTAGGAGGGTGTATGGAATCTCTCCTTCCTTAACTGGCTCTATAATCACGGGGAGAATGGAGGGGTAGGGCATCATAAGACTTTGGGCGCGGGTTCGTACCCACTTGAGGTAAGGCTCAAGAGGGATGGAATTCTTGTGTCCTAAGGTCTTATTGTCTACCTTGTTGGGCATCCTCCAAGCTCAGATGAACCTTTGTCGGAGTCCTTGATTATCGTTATCGAAGTCGAAAACTAAGCCTTGAATCAGCATGTCATGTGGGCCATCCCTTCGAGCATAGCCAAACTGTCTTAGAGCTAAATAGGGGTTGTAGGTGATGCCTACCCTAATACCAAGTATAGGGACATTAGGGAATTCCCCACAACGATCGACGATGATAACATTCTCTCTAGATCGAGAAAACCAATAAATATCTGAATGTGTAAGAGTCATCAATCGTTGTGACCACCTCAAACCTTGCTCATTCTTCAAGACTGATTGGGGAAGATGAGAAATAAACCATCTTGCCAGAAGTGGAGTGCAACACATGAGAACACCTCTTTTCCTCATTGTTCGAGTGTGAAAAGAGTGTAAGATATCTCCAAGTAATGTAGGTACTGGGTTCCGAGACATGAAAATCTTGACAACACTTACATCTATGAGCTGGTCAGGGATTGGGAACAAGACCATCTCATAGATGAAAAGAGCTACAATCTCCTCAAAAGCTTGTAAGTCCAAGGAATTCCAGCAGCTTTGGGCCTTCTCAAATAAGAACTTTGCCAAGAAGCCTTTGACACCACTTCTAGTTTCCCAATGACCTGTGACATCTGATGGTTACAAGTATAGGGCTTGAGCAACATCTTCTGGCTTTGGATATCTTTCCGTACCGTTGAAGGGTAGTTGATTGAGAATAGGAATCCTTAAGAGTTGAGAAAATTCCTCCAAAGTAGGCACCAACTGGTAGTCAGGAAATGTGAAGCAGTGGTGCAAAGGGTCAAAGAACTAGAAGAGAAATTTCATCATGTCTTCCTCTATGTTGGAAGCGACTAAGTTGAGAAGACAACCATGCCTCTCGGTGAATGGAGAGTTCTCAGGAATCCTGGAAGCAAGTTCCTTGAGTTGTGGAGGAATTCTCACAAGGTTGACCTGGATAGTTTTTCTGCGAAGTGAATCCATAACCTACAAAACAGGAACAAAGATGAATTCCCAAAAATCCTTGAAACGGTTAGTGGATGCATATGATGCTTCATGATGTCCATGATGTTATGCACAAGTATGTATGTACAAGCAAATCACACAAGTTCCTAGTTTAGGCTTGCATCGGGTTTCATAGGTAAGTACCCTCTTGAAGTTTAGTTGGCTCAACCTGTCATAGAAATAGTAACCGGGTTCTAAGGAGCTCAATATCACTGGATTGTTTCCTCGTTCATTGTTTCAATTCAGCCTCTTACCGACAACCTAAATATTCCAAGGAAACAACCCTCAATGAATGTAGTATCGAGTATCTACCAACTTCGGACTGCACCAAAGCCGGTCATCTCACTACATCCTAAAAGGCCAAGTTGGTCAAGTAAAGGTTCTAAAAGTTAGTTAGTGCTTCATGACATCACTCAGCGGCCCCGTATTCTCTTTAATTGACTCAAAGGCTACCGGTACCTACAAATATGTCACACTAACATAGCTATTGCTTAGACCGTGTCGGTATACCCCACACAGTTTCCACAACATATTGCTATTTACCTATGAATGTTTCCCAAATTCGGGTAGAGGATTCAAACCCAAATAATAGAACCAAAGTGTAAAGCAAACAAGTCAAGCAAGATAAGCATGTAAAGGTGATCTAAAACCCTAAGGTAACCCCCCTTTTATATTTCTCCCCAACAGATTCGCCAGTTTTGTGATGCGGTGGGAGAACTGACTAGATGTTTTGTGTTTCGTTCGCACTTGTGCGGTTTAGAAAGAGTCACCACCGACTTTTATTTTATCCAAAAGGAAAGGTAAAAAAGCACAGGAAAGACATTTCAAGAATTTTCTCGGGTTCGGGGGGTAGATTATGAAAAGGGAAAGTATTATCACCATTTTCATTCATGGTTTTCCATGGGCTCTTAGTTACTCGTTTAGATCACTTGCTTTTGTTTGATTGTGTGTTTGTGGTGTGGGCTTTGAAAGTATTTTGAAAAATCTCTTTGTAATGGTTCTCGTCTCTATAAGAACGTATACAAAGTTTTGTTTCAAAAAATGGTTCAAAGAGGTGTTTGTGAATCGTGTTTTGAAAAGTGTTTTGAAAAGAGGCTTTGCAATGGTTCTCGTCTCTATAAGAACGTATACAAAACGTTTTAACTTTTGAAAATGTTTCGAAATAGAGGTGTAGGTGTAAAAGTTTTGTCGTGAGCAAGCGAGTAACTAAGAGCGAATCTATCTACTCGAAAGGTCTTAAGTTGTTCTTTTCTTCCTTCTAATGGTGTTATCTTACCATTGATTTGGTAAGAAGCCCCACCATTGGATGTGAAGGGAGAGGCGCGGGTCAATTTTACAATCATTGAAGGCAACTTACGAGACGCTTTAGCAATTTTGTAAGGGACGAGATCGTTTTAATCGAATGCAACATCGAGGGTCATCGAGGGTCTACGATCTTTGTTTATCGAAGGGTCATTTGCTAGAGTGTCTCATATTCGAGGGACATGATTGTATTTCCGAGGCAACAAGCGAGGTTACCCTAGAGGTGCGCGTGTGAAAAAGTGTGTTGGTTTCAAGTTATTTTATTCTTTGATTAGGTCATCTAGCGATTGATTTTGAATCTTGCCATACATGCCTAGTTACTATACAGTATATGGAAAACAGTAAATTGCGAGAATTGAAATTCTACGCTATTACAAAGTGTTCGGGAATGGGGGTACAATTGTTACAAATGGGGATGAATCAAATGAAATAGCGATGTCCAAATATCAAGCAATACAACCAAATCGAATTGTTGTGCGATTTAATATAAAGCTATGACAATTTATGAAATAAAGTCAAAAAAATATGAAATGAAATGTATTTACTTAAAAAAGAGAAAAAAAATAAACCTATTCTAAAAAAAAGATTAAAATTTTTATTATTATTATTCTTTTTGTATTTTATTAATTGTGCAAATAATTTTAAAGAAAGAAACTAAACTAAATTATTATTTTTGGTGTTTTTATTAAATGTAAAAAGTTAATAAAAGTAAGTTGTAAAAAAAAAAAGAAAATGATAAAAAATTAACCTCAAGACTTAAATTAAATGTATAAAAAAAGTATTCTAAGTTTTAAATAGTAATTTTATTATAAAAAAAACGAAACAAATTAACTAACAAGTGACAAATGGGCTTAAGGGATTTAAAGGATGCTAGGCCCAAAGAAGTATTGTCATTGCTGAAACAAAAAAATAAGGCCAGATGGGGGGGGGGGGTTACAAAATGTGTTTGGGCTTTAGGGTAGTGTTGCAAAGCAGGCCCAATGTTCTTAAACAATTTAACGTTTGATTAGGGTAAACAAGCAGATTAGGGTTTTTGGCTTTTGTTACGGCGACACTCTCTCATCGTCTCTTGCGCTTATCTCTTCCAAATTGTTCATCTTTCTCACTAAACGTCCCTATTCCTCTTCCTAATTTCGTGAATAAAACATCTCTTGGCCTCTTTGACTCAACCTGATTCACATTCTTTTTCTGAAATCCCTAAGTTTGAAATGAATTTGACTAAGGGGTTTGAAGTTTGTGCTTATCTGATCTTCCCTCTACCCTCTATTTCCAGAGCTCTTTCTCTCTCATCTCCTAACCAAACACTAATGGTTTTGTTTCTTGAAAGGTATGGTTCTGTGGATTTGAAGCTTGGGCGATTTTTATTATTGTTTTGTCTTGTTCATGTTCTTTTTCCTGTTAACCTACTGTATTGTACATTGAGATGCAGGAAATGTTATGAGGAAGGTAAAGTAGTCATACCTGTTTGGAATTTTTGCGAAATGGAAAAGGATAGTGAGACTGAGAGAAGTGACGCTCCTTGGTGGCCGAAGACGGGAGGAGGAAGAGATGATGGTTGAATGCGCGCTTCTGGTAACCTTTTTTTTCTATCTTCTTTGTTGAATGATGATGATGCTGTTTGTTGGATTTGATTTGAACTATTTTACAGGTTTTGATATTTTGAGGTTGTTACTGTTTTTTGATCTGTATGTTTAATAGGTTTAGTTTGATGGTTTGAGGATTGGAAGGTTGTGGATTTTTGGTTTGAAATGTTGGCTTTGTAACAGTTTTTGGAGTTTGATATTTGCTTGGTATATTTGTTGATGAGTTGCAGTATTTGAGAGGTTTTTTTGGAACTGTATTTGATAGGTTTGAATATTGGTTATTCTGGTTTTCTAGGTTTGATATGTTGGACAGGTTTGAGGAGTTTTTTTGGCTTTGACAGGTTTAGTTTGAACTGTTTGACAGTTTGATGATTTGAGGATGGTTTGGGATTTGTTGCTGTTGGTTTGAGGTTTTCTGGATTTGTTGTTACAGTTTGTAAGTTTGGTTTGAACTATTTGGATTTGAATGTTTTTGACAGTTTGATTTGGGGTTTTTCTGAGTTTGTTTGCAGGTTTGGTGTTGAGGTTTTTCTGAGTTACAGTTTGCAGGTTTGGTGTTGAAATGGTTTTGGAATTTTACTTTTTTTGTCACAGTTTGAAGGTTGGTTTGACAGTTGGGATGTTTTTTGTGGTTTGAACTTGTTGGACAGGTTTGAATATTGGTTTTTGAAGGTTGATGGCAGTTTGACAGTTTGGAGGTTTTTTGGAACTGTGTTTGATAATTTTTTCTCTATATCCTCTTTGCTTTAGCCTTGTCCACTGTTATATTAGTTGCTTTGGTTTGACAGCTTATTCAAAATGGTGGGAAAACCACCAAATTTTGAATACTTTGGCATGTTCTTCTTATGCTCTTTTCCTTGCAGTTTTTGTTTTCTAGCAACTCTTGTGCAATTCTGGCAATCAAGGCAGCAGGGCTGTGCATCCCTATGTGACTTCTTTCCTCTCTCTCTCTCAATAACCTTAAGAGTCAATTGCTCTTTCACCTTTTTTCTGAAAAGTTTGCAAATAACTTGGAAAATGATGATTATGGCTTATTGAACAAGCCTCTTGCTTGTTGACTTAGTTTACCATACTGATATACTTTCTTTGCTGCCTACTTATGCTGTTTGTTGTTGCCTCTCTTGCACTTTGTATTTCCATATTTTGTTTTGATGTTTGGGCAATTTGGACAGTTTTGAAAACTTGTTTGGACAGTTTTGCTGTATTCAGTTTGGAATATTTGTTTTGGCCGCTGTTTGGGCATTTGGCTACATTTGTTTTGTCCAACTTGCTTGCATTTCTCTTGTTTGGATAGTTTGCTTACATTTCCTATTTCTTCTTTTTATGAACCAAGAGGAATAATTCTCTTGTGATTTGCAAATAGAGAAAAATAAAAAAATGCGATGAAATAAAAAATAGCCTTCTGATTCCAAACTGCAAACTTTAATGATGAACACTTTTTCTTTCTTTTGAAAATTCTTGCTTATGCCCAAATAGTTTTTGTACTAACTATTTTTCTGTCTTTTATTTTCATGTGAGCACAACTGGATGGTGGCCAAACAGGGGAATCAAG
Organism: Vicia faba; assembly: GCA_948472305.1. Classification (NCBI taxonomy): domain Eukaryota; kingdom Viridiplantae; phylum Streptophyta; class Magnoliopsida; order Fabales; family Fabaceae; genus Vicia; species Vicia faba. Next base: position 205,801,176 of record OX451737.1, on the reverse strand, counting down.
AGACTCTGTGGCAAGCATGGAAGCAATGGAAGCTCAGTCAACCTTAGGCTTATATTCATTTTCTTTGTAATTTAGAGAGAAACATTCAATCAATTTTACTAATTTATTTTTCAAATACGATAAGTTGTAAAACCTAAAGCATTTAAATAATAAATTGTTTTGTAACAATGTTTGAAAAATTGGAGAAAGTCTTATGAGATGTTCTGGTGTCCATTGAAATCTTTAATCAACAATAACTTGTAATCTTCTCTTTGCATCCTAACTAATTCTTAAGGATTCCAAATCAAGATAAATGAAACAAAAATGCTCCCATATGATAACTTAAACTCCAAGTAATCCAATAATTCTGTAATCTTGCAACTGCATTCCAATCAAACACGCACTGTCTATTCCATAAAATGGAAGATGTTTATCTGGTTAACCTGGATCAAACAAAACATGAATGTCCCAAATGACAGTCTTAGATTCCATCTCTTGTCCCAAATAAACATTCCTTGAGAACAAACATTAACCTTTCAGTAAACTTGAAAAAGCATGAAAACATATGAAAGCCAATTGGATCTTTGAGAATTTATTTCTTTCGAGAATTGCAAGAAAAACCCTAATTGCTGGTTTACTGCCACAGGAGAAAATCTGTCTGATCGATTCCCGAGCCAATTTGAATATCTGAGAAACCCTAGAGTTGTGTTCTCTATGAAAAATGAGAGGGCAAATTTTGGGGTACAACACATTGCCTAAAGGAAAGGAGGAAAAGAACGACCTTTTTCAAGTAATAGAGTAGATTGTTGTTAGAAGTTTGCTCAAACATTTTGCACTTACACAAAAAATTGCTTTTCAAGAACAATTTCAAAACACTTTGTATACTTTCTCCACTATCCCGAAAAGCATTACAAAGTTCTCCGTACTAAGGCTTTTTCAAAACATTTTCAAACACAAAGCACAACGGTATTTTTAAAATGAGCAAACCTCTAAGATCCCGTAGAGAACTACGGATGGAAAGGGTGCTAACACCTTCCCTTTCCATAATCTACCCCCCTTTCTCAGAAAACTCTCGAAAATGTCTTTTTTTGTTCTTTTAACCCTTTCCTTAATTTGGATAAAAGAAAAGGCGGTGGCGACTCTGGCTTACCGCATATTTGCGAACACAAATGCAAAACCAGTATATAATAGTCGGTTCAGCCACCGTATCACAATAACTATAGATGAAAAGGGTGCTAACACCTTCCCTTTTCATAACCTACCCTCGAACTCAAAATCTTCAAGGTATTTCCTGTTCTTTTCACCCTTTCCTTATTGGATAAAAGAAAAGTCGGTGGCAACTCTTGCTATCTGCAATGTTGTACCCCAAAATTTTCCCTCTCATTTCATCAACATCTCTCATCACAAGACTCTTGGAACTCAAGATCAGGCTAGGGTTTGCTCTGCTCAAGACACCTCCTTGCACTATTGACCTAAATTAGGGTTTGAGTTTGCACAGAGATGTTTTGACCTACAATGCCCAAAGTGACTTTCATACTTCATATTGGACTCACAAGTTTGTCCATACCAAGTTTCAAGCGTTGATTCAAATTTTTGCCCAGTCAATTGGACAGTTGACCTAGAAATAAGCTGTATTGGGGAAAAAGTCAACTGTGGCCAATTGACAGTCGAACCTCATGAAATTTGACCCACATCAACATTATGAACTCATATGAACCATTTGATCAATTTTGGATCACAATTCCATAAGAAATTTGATCAGATCACCAAAAGGGCAAAATGGTCATTTTTAGGGTTTTGACTGTACAAAGACAATTTTTGACTGTTTGACCTAGCCAATGGCAAATCAAGCTCAACCATGGACTCAAGGACTCAATGACATTGTCTTGACCCATTCAACAAGTTCAAAATATCTCAAATGCATAGGATTGACAGATGAATTTTTCAGTCAACTGATCAAAATTTAACTGTATACTGAAAAGTCAAACTTTGACTTTTTGGTCAAAATCAAGTGCCAAGGGTCAATTTTCATCAAGACATGTCAAATTATGAAACTTGTTCATCAAGAAACCCAAAAATGAAAATTAGGGTTTAAAATGGAAAAATTTCATAACTTAGAAATTTTCTAAGTTATAAAATTTTCTTATTTTTTTCTAACTTTGTCCCATTTTTTCAGCAAGATGCAAATGGATTCAAACAAAACTTACAACATGAAAGTTTTATTCCATCACAAAGTCTACAACTTTTATTCACAAAGTTTTCTCAAAAGTAGCTTGTATATTAAGTTATGATTTATGGAACAAGGGTACCTAAAACTTTTAACTTAGAGAAATTTTGCCCTAGTTTAGGCAGGATTTTGACCCATCTTCTTGGCCATTTTTCACATAGTTCCACTTGGAGTCTTAAGTTTCATTTCAAAGATGGATTATAGTACATGTTTCAAGCTTTCCAAATTTTCTAAGAACTCCTCAAACACCTTTTTGGTTAGGGATAATCGAATGCTTGAAGTTGGCAAAAACTCACTTTGCAACCATGGCCAATACATGTTCATACCACTTGCCAAATCTGACCTAGTTAGCCTAGGTCACAATTACAGGCCTCTAAACCAATTTGTACTCAATAATTAAATGCAAATCCTTTGGTATAAGGTTTTGTTTTGGACATTAGAGGATTATACACTAGATTAATCCTTAAATAGAAAAAGCAACATTGCCATTTTTGCTTGAATTTTGCTTTATGTCAAAACAGCATCCTAGAGCCTTGAACCATATCTTATGCTGAAAACAAAATCCACAAACTTGGGGCCAAGCTTACACAATGTGTGCAGAGTTAGAGCTAGCCTGTACATGCCTGCTCTTGGTCACTTCTCATTTTGCTTCATAACCAAGCAACTTGTCAAAAACAAGAGAACTCACACATCTGATAAAACCAACTCAAGCAAAGTTGTCAAACAAGTTTCTCATACCCTAGCAAGCCAGAAGCACGATCTCTTCACCACTCAAACCTACTCTTACTCAAAATCTCCATTTTCTTGCAAAACAGGGCCAGTTCTACAAACTTCAAGCCACTATCAAATCCCCTCGTGCGTTTTGTCCAAAACTACTTCAAACACATTCCAATCAATCTACCTGAGCTATCCAGACCATTCACAAGTTGCTGTAACTCCATTAACACACATTGCCATTTTTTTTGGAAGCTTTGCAGGTTGTGTTCTGTAGCACGATTCAGACCACTTCAAAACAAACTAAGCATTGGGAAAGGTTCCGTGGACATCAGGCAAGCTCAAAAGAATCTTAAGCACCATCGAAAGTTGCTACATTGTCCAGCTCAAACTCAACTGAAATAGGTATTTCATGAACTTCTATCTCTCTATTTAGGAATAGTTAGACTTAGGTTTGTGAATGAAAGATGTTGTATTCATAGCCCTGAAACCATACATGTGCTTAGTTTTCATTTATATTAATCGTTCTAGGAGAATTTCATCCATGAACTTTCTGGAAAAAAGCTAGGTTAGAAATTAGGGCCAGAGAAATTCTCTCTGGTCTTTGAGAGTTAATTTAAGTTTTTTATATGGTTAGATTCGTTGTTTGATGCTCTACAAGTTTCATGTTTTAAGTTTTGTCAAAAAAGCACTGAATCAGGAGATAGCAGTTTGTACACAGAAGGCGCGTTTTTTGTGTTTGAACAGAGGAAGAAGATGAAGTTATTGGGCTGGGCTGGCTTGTTTTGCTTTTAACACTTGCATTTTCAGTTCACACCCCCTGGCCCATTTCTTTGTATTTGTATCATTTTTGCATTTTTATTTCATTTCTGATTTTGATATTTTATTTTCTAACATAAAAAATACTTAAAAAATATTTTCATAAATTTTTATATTTATTTGGTATTTATTTTAATTATTTCCACCATTTAAATGATTAAATACTTTATATTATTTTGTTAAAATTTTAAAAATAATACAAATAATACTTTTATTTTCATTTTCATTTTTATTCACATTTGAAAGTATTTTCTTGAAATATATACATTTTTGTATATATATATATATATATATATATATATATATATATATATATATATATATATATATATATATATATATATATATATATATATATATATATATATATATATATATATATATATATATATATATATATATATATATATATATATATATATATATATATATATATATATATATATATATATATATATATATATATATATATATATATATATATATATATATATATATATATATATATATATATATATATATATATATATATATATATATATATATATATATATATATATATATATATATATATATATATATATATATATATATATATATATATATATATATATATATATATATATATATATATATATATATATATATATATATATATATATATATATATATATATATATATATATATATATATATATATATACTATGTTTTATTAAATAATTAGAATAAAAAGAAAAATATATATTATATTTTATCTTATTATTATTTATACTAAAAAAATACCCTTTTTAGGATATATTTCACTTTTATACATGTTAATACATTTTTGTACATAAATAATATATTATATTTATTTTTCTAAGAAATTAGGGTTTTTGCCCTAAAAACAAAAATAATTAAAAATAACCCTTTTTATTTATTTCTTTACTTTTCTTTCCATTGAAAATACTTTACATACACAAAAACCTTTTTTTTTTGCATAATACATTTTATCTAATATTTATTTATTGTATTTTATTTAAATATTGTACATTTAAATATTATGCCTTGCACATTCAATTTGGTTGTAATAATTTAGGGTTTAATTATTGTCAAATAATCCCCTATTCAAATTTGTACCCCCCCTCCCTATATCATGTTGTAATAGCTTAGAGTTTAAATTTCTCGCACATTTAAAGCTTTCAATTATGCCATGATTAGAATTAGGGTTTGTATGCAAAAATCAAAATCAACAAATAGTTTGACCTAATCAAAGACAAAAATGCATGAAAAATAAACACAATGCACACTTAAACCCCTAGGGTTTCAATCCCCTTGTTGCCTTCAAAAATAGGCCATGGTATGCATGTCAAGTACTTTGGCAAAACAAAAACAAAACAAAAGATCATAGTCCCTCGATGACGCTATCTGAGTTGCCTAAACAAAATGATCAAGTCCCTCAAGAAAATTGCCAAAAATACTTGACACTATTGCTATCATGGTCTATACGATGACCCGCACCTGTCCCGTTTAACATCCTAACACAAGGTTGTTCACCAAATACAATGGTGAAAAACACTGTTAAAAGGGTTAAAAACATAAGAAATATCTTTGAGTAAAATAGGGTAGACAACTCTTAGTTACTTGATCAAAACTTGCAAAAACATCCTTGCTATCTTCAAAACACACTTCACAACACAAATTTCAAAATCCTACTTTCAAACACTGAAAACTTTTCAAAAGACAAAAACACCTTTGTATACATTCAAACAAGAATCATTACAAAGGTTGCCACAACAATGGCTTCTTTTCAAAACATCTTTCAAAACCACACACAAAGCACCATTTTAAACAATTGAAGAGCACCATTTCAAACAATTGAAAAGCAAAGCAAATGATCTAAACAAGTAACTAAGAGCCCATGGATAACCATGGATAAAAAGGGTGATAATACCTTCCCTTTCTACAATCTACTCCCCGAACCCAAGAAAACATCTCAAAGGTCTTTCCTGTGCTTTTTAACCTTTCCTTAGGATAAAATAAAAAGTCGGTGGCGACTCTTGCTAAACCGAAATATTTGCGAACACAAACGCAAAATCCCAAGTCAGTTCTCCCACCGTATCACAGAACTGGCGACTCTGCTGAGGAATAAATTTAAAAGTTGAGTAACCTTAGGGCTTAGATCACCCTTTGCATGATTATATTGTTTTCCTTGATTTCTTTACATTTGGTTCTCTTGTTTGGGCTTGAAATCCTTCACCCGGATTTGGGAAACATTCATAGATAAATAGCAATACGTTATGGAAACTGTGCGGGGTATACCGACACGGTTGAAGCAATAGCTATATTAGTGCGACATATTTGTGAGTACCGGTATCCTTTGAGTCAATCAAAGAGAATACGGGGCCGCTGAGTGATGTCATAAAGCACTAATGAACTCTTAGAACCTTACTTGACCATCTTGGCCTTTTATTAGGGATAGTGAAATGACCGGCTTTGGTGCAGTCCGAAGTTGGTAGATACTCGATACTACACTCATTGAGGGTTGTTTTCTTGGAATATTTTGGTCGCTAGTTAAGTGGCTAAACCAAAACAATGAACATAGAAAACAATCCAGTGATATTGAGCTCCTTAGAACCCGGTTACTATTTATAGGACAGGTTTGAGCCAACTAAACTCAAGAGGGTATTTACCTATGAAACCTCATGCAAGCCTGAAACTAGGGTTTTGTGTGACTTGCTTGTACATGTGTTTGTGCATACATCATGAACATCATAAAGCATCATATGCATCCACTAACCATTTCAAGGGTTTGGATCTTCATCTTTGTTCTTGTTTTGTAGGTCATGGAATCTCTTTGCAGGAAAACAATTCAAGTCAACCTTGTGAGAATCCCTCCTCAACTCAAGGAGCTCACTTCCAGGATTCCAAAGAATTCTCTCTTCAGTGAAAGACATGGTAGACTTCTCAACTTGGTCAACTCCAACATTGAAGAAGACATGGTGAAATTTCTCTTCCAGTTCTTTGACCCCCTACACCACTGTTTCACATTTCCTGATTACCAACTAGTACCTACTTTGGAGGAATTTTCTCAACTCTTGAGAATTCCTATTCTTAATCAACTACCCTACAACGGTACGGAAAAAGAACCAAAGCCTGAAGATGTTGCTCAAGCATTACACTTGCAACCATCTGACATCAAGGGGCATTGGGAAACCAGAAGTGGTGTCAAGGGTTTCTTGGCAAAGTTTCTGTTTGAGAAGGCACAAGACTGATGGAATTCTCTTGATCTACAAGCCTTTGAAGAGATTATGGCACTCCTTATCCATGGGTTGGTCCTGTTCCCAAACCCGGATCAGCTTATAGATGTGAATGCTGTCAAGATTTTCATATCCAGGAATCCTATACCTACATTGCTTGGGGACATCCTACACTCATTTTACACACGAACAATGAGGAAAAGAGGTGTTATCATGTGCTTTACTCCTCTCCTAGCAAGGTGGTTTATTTCTCACCTTCCACAATCAGTTTTGAAGAATGAGCAGGGTTTAAGGTGGTCACAATGATTGATGACCCTCACACATTCTGATGTACATTGGTGTTCTCGGTCCAGAGAAAATGTCATCATCATTGATCGTTGTGGGGAATTCCCTAATGTCCCACTACTTGGCATTAGGGGAGGCATTACCTACAACCCCTGTTTAGCTCTAAGACAGTTTGGATATGCTCGGAGGGATGGCCCTCATGACATGCTGATTCCTGACCTAGTTTTTGACTTCGACAACGATGCGCAAGGACTTCGACAAAGGTTCATCAGAGCTTGGAGGATGCCCAACAAGGTGGATAGTAAGACACTGGGGCACAAAAGTTCCATCCCCCTTGAGCCTTACCTCAAGTGGGTACGAACCCGTGCCCAGAATCTTATGATGCCATACCCTCACATTCTCCCTTTGATCAAAGAGCCTGTTATGGAAGGAGAGGTTCCATACACCCTCCTACATCCTGACATGCCAACATCATGGGAAGAAATACAAAAGAGTTGGATCCAACTCAAAGAAGAACGAAATACTTTTGAAGCCAGCTTCTACGCCAGTGAGAAGAAGGTTTTGGAGCTTACCCGCTGACTTCATAAGGAGGAAACTCTCAACACTTACATCACACCAAAGAGGATGCATAATGTCTTTTTACATTAAGAATTTTGTAATATTTTGCCCATGGGGAACTTATGTACTAACAATTTCTTCTTAATATGACGTGTGTTCCTTTTTGTTTGCAACAAATTTGAATTTCTGAATCCTTGAATGCATTACATGAATAACATACCATTCATCATATGCATAAATAGGTCTTCACACCAGGTTTCCTTATCTTTCTGCTGTTTATTTCAACAAGATGGATTTGGAGCAGACGGTTAAGGATCTGTAAGCACAAAATTCTCAATTCCAGCAACTCCTCATGACCTTAGCAAAGGGTCAAGATGACCTCAAAGCACTGTTGGAGAAGAATAAAGAGAAAAAGAAGAAAAGGCCCGGGGTAGCCACTTTTGGAAGAAGGTTTGAAAGCAATGCTAGAAAAGTTCTCGAGTTCCCCTCGACGTCTGATGAAGGGGCTGATAAAGGAAAGGGAGATGCGGTACCTTCTGAATCTGAAGTTGAAGAGGAGGAAGAGGAAGAATACGAAGACTACTCCGAACAACAATATCCCCCGGCAGATGATAAATATAAAAATATTGAGGATAGATTGGCAGCCATGGAGTTACAGAGGGTACCTGGTTTAGATTTTAAAGAACTAGGTTTGGTCGCTGGGATCGTCATCCCTCCCAAGTTCAAAGTACCAACATTTGCTAAGTATGACGGTCTGTCCTGCCCAAATATGCATCTGAGATCCTATGTCAGAAAGATCCAACCCCACTCATCTGATAAAGACCTCTGGGTACACTTTTTCCAAGACAGTTTGTCAGGCACACAATTGGACAGGTTTTATCAACTCGAGAGATCATAGGTTCACAATTGGGAAGAGTTAGCTGCTGCTTTCTACCGTCAATACCAATACAATGCTGATTTGGCGCCCACTCGTACTCAGTTACAAAGTATGGGGATGGCTTTCAATGAAGGATTTAAAGAGTATGCCCAGAAGTGGCGTGATCTGGCTGGAAGGGTGCATCCACCATTGTCGGATAGAGAGCTAGTTGACATGTTTCTGGGGACCCTGTCTGGCCCTTTCTTCAATCATTTAATTGGAAGTTCCTCCGTGGGATTTACCGAACTAATTTTGACTGGCGAAAGGGTCGAGGCCGGTATTAAAAGTGGTAAGATTCAGAAAGATACCTCCGCGTCCACTACTGTTAAGAAAACCTTCCCAGCTAAGAAGGAAGCCTCTGTTGTGTACTCTCAGAAAATTCAGGGAAGAACCGATCGCCGACCAACTGTAGGGGCTGTGATGATTCAAAACTCTTCAAATGATCAACCTCGCGGCAATCAGTCAAGACCTAATCAACAACGGATAGAAATGCCACAACGGAAGTTCACCCGAATCAACATGACGCCAGCTCAAGTACTCCCTCATTTGTTGAAGCTGAATCTTACCAGTTTGAAGGAAGCGCCAAAGAACCCTAATACCTCCTCTCCATACTACCACTCCAATGCCAAGTGTGCTTACCACTTTGACAGTGTTGGGCACGATACCAATAATTGTTGGGCGCTTAAGAACAAAATCCAGGACCTGATTGACGCCAAGGAAGTAGAATTTGATGCTCCTGAGAAGCCCAATGTGATATCTTCTCCGATGCCCAAGCACTGTCATAATGTTCATGCCGTTATGGAAGACCTTCATGTTACTGATGTTGCTGATCTTTTGACTCCGTTACTAGTGATTAAAGAGAATTTGATGAGAGCCGGGATATTCCCAGGCTGTGGGAAGGACTGTTACTTTTGTTTGAACATACGAGCTGACTGCCCAATGTTGAAATCAGGCATCCAACACCTGATGGATACCCAAGAGATACTCTTCCAAAAAAACCCTGTTGACACCTTCACTCCTGTTACTTCTGCTACTTTTGCTACTTCAACCAACGATATTGCAATTATAACCATTTCCGACATTCCTCCCAAGGCTTGCAAAAGGCATGTCAGGATTACGCCCGACCCTAAATTTGTACCATTAAAAATCACCATGCCGGGACCAGTCCCGTATCAATCTAGTAAGACGATACCATGGAACTATGGAGGAGAAATCTTCTATCATGGTATCAAACTGATTGAAGCAGTCCAAGAGAATTCTGAAGAAGAAAACCCTGATATAGGGAACATTGCAGGAACAAGCAAGATAACCCGCAGCGGTCGAATTTTTTCTCCGGAGACTGCTCCCCCTCGAGCAGTTTTCGGACCCTCGAAAGCTTCTGCACCTGTTAGGCTATCTGTGCGAGACCCGATAATTGAAGAATTGGATACTCCTGAAGTTAGACCATCTGCTGATACTACCAATAAGGGTAAGGGGATACTAGAAGCGCCTGTCAGGACGAAGTCTCATGCTGTTGTTATCCCCGAAACCACCCAGAAAGAAATGGATGAAATCTTGAAAATAATCAGAAAGAGTGACTACAACGTCGTGGAACAGCTAGGGCAGACCCCTTCTAAAATTTCAATGTTGGCTCTTCTACTCTGCTCTGAGGCCCATGCTAAGGCCCTGGTCAAATTTTTGAAAGCGGCACACGTGCCCCAAGAAACTTCGGCTAACCAGTTTCAGGAGTGTGTGGCCAGTCTTACTGTTGATAATGGCCTTGGATTTTCCGATGCTGACTTGACTCCCAAAGGAAGAAAACACAACGACGCGCTACATGTCTCAGTTGAGTGCAGGGGAACCACCCTCGCCCATGTCTTAGTTGATACTGGTTCTTCCTTGAATGTGCTGCCGAAGAAAGCCTTAGACCGTTTGGACCGCGAAGGATTGACCCTCAAACCTAGTAACATCGTTGTTAGGGCCTTTGATGGGTCCAAAAGAATGGTTCATGGAGAGGTTGACATTCTTATCAAAGTAGGCACAGAAGTTTTCAACTCCACCTTTTACGTGATGGACATCCGTCCTTCATATTCGTGTTTGTTAGGAAGACCGTGGATCCATTATGTCGGGGCAGTTACCTCCTATTTGCACCAAATGCTGAAATATCCTGTTAAGGGTAAGATTATAACAGTGCACGGCGAGGAAGAGTACATGATAAGTCATCTCAATTCCTTCCGCTATGTGGAGTTGGATGGCGAGTTCATCGAAACGCCTTTCCAACATTTTGAGGAAGTTTCTCCTGAGGTAGCAGTTGCGAAGACAATGGTTGAGGTGCCTATCGTTCCCAAGCATGTATCCAGGATGGCATCTCTCAAGGATGCAGAGGCTGTAATTAAAGAGGGGAAGAGCACAGTGTGGGGGCAACTTCCTGATTTTCCCCATAAGACGGACAAGTTTGGGTTAGGGTTTACTGCTGCAGGACAAAAGGCTATGCGTCACTCCAAGGCTAGAGGACCACCCGTCAAAATCACCCAGCATGGGATCAATGCTGTAGAAGATGATGAAGAGGGACACTGTGAAGAATGGATCTTTCCAACCGTCGAGGGGGGTTTAAGCAACTGGGAAGCAAAGGATTTTATTCCCATCACCTTTATCAACCAGTAATTTTATCTTTGAACAATTTCCCATTTTATGGTCTGTAATAACTAAATAATTCGCACACTGTTTTCACCTCATGCCTTGCCCAGGGCATGTAGGTCCATTTGTAAGGGCTTGATTTTCTTCATTATCATATGCCATGTTTTAATGAATCATTGGACGTCTTCATATAAACTGTTGCGTTCATTTTCTTTCCTTTTGCATTTTATTTTGTTTAAGGATGGCTATCCCTTACACACACCCACACTCACAAATGCAGGTACCCATCCACTCCGGATTCCATGGGTGACTATTCTGCTTTAGCCTTCGATAACTCTGAAGATTTGGTCAATCATGCTGAGTACGAATTTGACGAAGACTGTGAAGTGCCGGGAGAGTTAGCCAGACTTTTACAACAAGAAGAGAGGGCTATTCTGCCTCATGAAGAGTTACTAGAAACCATCAACTATGGGACAGAGGAAGACAGGAAAGAAGTAAAAGTGGGTGCCAACCTGGAACCAAGTGTCAAGGAGCGCTTAGTGAAGTTGTTGAACGAATATGTTGAAATCTTTGCCTGGTCTTATGAAGACATGCCAAGATTGGACACAGATATCGTGGTTCACCGTCTCCATACAAGAGAAGACTGTCCACCGATCAAGCAAAAGGTCCGTCGAATGAGGCATGACATGTCTGAGAAGATCAAGGCTGAGGTAATTAAGCAATTCAACGCTGGATTTCTGGCTGTTACTTCCTATCCACAATGGGTCGCTAACATTGTGCCCGTGCCTAAGAAGGACGACAAAGTCAGAATGTGTGTGGATTATCGGAACTTAAATAGGGCTAGCCCTAAAGACGATTTTCCATTGCCACACATCGACATCTTTGTTGACAACACAGCTCAACACAAGGTTTTTTCCTTCATGGATGGATTCTTGGGATACAACCAGATCAAAATGGCCCCCGAGGACATGGAGAAAACTACTTTTGTCACGCAATGGGGTACCTTCTGCTACAAAGTGATGCCCTTCAGACTGAAGAATGTAGGGGCAACCTATCAACGCACCATGGTAGCTTTGTTTCATGATATGATACATCATGAGATCGAAGTTTACGTAGACGACATGATAGCTCGATCACAGACAGAAGAAGAACACCTTGATCATTTACAAAAGCTGTTTGCCAGGTTGAAGGAGTATAAGCTCAAAATGAATCCAAGCAAGTGCACTTTTGGAGTTAGATCTGGTAAACTTTTGGGATTTATTGTCAGCAACAAAGGCATTGAGGTTGATCCGGCTAAAGTGAAGGCTATACAAGAAATGCCCGCCCCCCGCACTGAAAAGGAGGTTAGAGGATTCTTGGGACGCTTAAACTATATTGCGAGGTTCATCTCTCACCTGACATCTACCTGTGAGCCAATTTTCAAACTGTTGAAGAAAGATCAGGTAGTTGAATGGAACAATGATTGTCAAGTTGCTTTTGATATGATCAAGGAGTATTTACTAGAACCTCCTATTTTGATGCCACCCGTCGAAGGAAGGTCGTTAATCATGTATATGACTGTTTTGGATAACTTAATGGGGTGCGTACTGGGCCAACATGACGAGTCTGGCCGAAAAGAGCATGCCATTTATTACCTTAGCAAAAAGTTTACCGACTGTGAGACTCGCTACTCACTGCTCGAGAAAACTTGCTGCGCTTTGGTATGGGCTGCTCGCCGGCTAAGGCAGTATATGTTGACTCATACCACTTTGCTGATTTCCAAGATGGGTCCGATCAAGTATATCTTCGAGAATCCTGCTTTATCTGGAAGAATCGCTAGATGGAAGATGATTCTGACTGAGTATGATATCCAGTATACTACCCAAAAAGCTATAAAGGGGAGTTTACTAGCTGACCATCTAGCTCATCAAGCCGTCGAAGATTACCAATCTATGAGATTCGACTTCCCTGACAAGGACATCTTGACATTGGACAACATTGAAGGTAATAGACCGTATGACGAACCTGAACAAGGATCCCAATGGACCCTGTACTTTGATGGTGCTTCAAATGCACTTGGCAACGGTATCGGTACAATACTCATTTCTCCGGAAGGTTGCCATACACCCTTCACTTCCCGACTTTGTTTCAGCTGTACCAATAACATGGATGAATATGAAGCTTGCATCTTTGGTCTCAAGGCTGCTATAGACTTGGGAATCAAATCTTTGGTCATATTTGGGGACTCGGCTTTGGTTATCAGTCACATCAAAGGAGAGTGGGACACCAAGCATCCTAATCTTATCCCATACAAAGAACATGTCTTGACGTTGTTGCCTCATTTCGAGCAGATTACTTTCGAGCACTTTCCGCGAGAAGAAAATCAGCTAGCAGATGCTCTAGCTACAATGTATTCCATGTTTAAACTCAACTGGGATAATGAGGCTCCCCAAATCACCATCGAACGAAGGGACAAACCTGCGCACTGTCATGAGATTAATACCGAAGAAGTAGTGGAATAACCCTAGTTTCATGAAATCAAAAGGTATCTCCAGACTAGAGAATATCCCGAAGGAGCTTCAGTCAATGATAAAAAGTTCTTAAGGAGATTTGCTGCCAAGTTCTTCCTAAGCAATGGCATCCTTTATAAGCACAACCATGATTGTGTTCTGCTTCGTTGTGTGGACAAGGTTGAAGCAGAGTTAATCATGACCGAAATACATAGTGGCACATTTGGCACCCACTTGAGCGGACATACGATGGCTAAGAAGATTCTAAGGGCAGGCTACTACTGGTCTACCATGGAAGCTGATTGCCATCAACATTCCCGTACTTGCCACAAATGCCAAGTCTACGCCAACAAGGTACATATTCCTTCTGTTCCTCTCAACATTCTGACAGCTCCTTGGCCATTCGCAATGTGGGGCATTGACATGATTGGAGAGATTAAGCCTACGGCATCCAATGGACATCGCTTCATCTTGGTCGTTATTGATTATTTCACCAAGTGGGTCGAAGTAGCTTCCTATGCCTCTGTTACAAAGAATGTGGTTGCCCACTTCATCAAGCGGAACCTCATATGCCGGTATGGTATCCCCGACAGGATTATCACGGACAACGGTACAAATTTGAACAAAACTATGATTACCGCTCTGTGCGAGCAATTCAAGATTTATCATCATAATTCATCTCCCTATCGGCCAAAGATGAACGGTGTTGTTGAATCTGCAAACAAAAATATCAAGAAGATCATTCAAAAGATGACAGTCACCTACAAGGACTGGCATGAGATGTTACCGTTTGCCCTGCATGGATATCGTACCACGGCACGTACTTTAACAGGGGCAACTCCATTTTCTTTGGTGTATGGCATGGAAGCGGTTCTACCCATGGAAGTTCAGATTCCTTCCTTAAGGATTATGAAGGACGCTGGTTTGAGTGAAGACGATTGGATTCAGACCCAGATTGATCAACTTAACTTGATCGACGAGAAGCGACTTACTGCTGTTTGTCATGGTCAGACGTATCAAAAATGGATGATCAAGGCTTTCAACAAGAAAGTCAGACGTCAGGTATATCAAGTCGGAGATCTTGTAATCAAGCGGATCATCTTGCCGCAAAGTGATCCCAAGGGAAAATGGACTCCTACTTATGAAGGACCATTTGTGATCAAGAGCATCTTTTCTGGTGGGGCAATGATTCTGACCACCATGGACGACAAAGATTTTCTGCACCTTGCAAACGCAGACATAGTCAAAAGATGCTACGCGTAAAACGACCCGACAAGTTGAAAACCCGAAAGGGCGACTTGGGCAAAAATGGGCATCCCGGTGAATCGAAAACCCGAAAGGGCGGTTCAGGCAAAAATTAGGGATAAAACAAAAAAAAATATGTACACCCGGCAAGTTGAAAACCCGAAAGGGCGACTTGGGAAAAAATGGGTTTCCCGGTGGATCGAAAACTCGAAAGGGCGGTCCAGGAAAAAGTTAGGGAATTAAAGCGCATGACTATGTCTCGTCGGATCACTTTAAGAACAATCTCTTCACCAACAAAGCTCCAAGCTTCTGATTAATCCAGTCATCGGCGGATGAAGCAGCGAATGGATAAGATATTCAGAGTTGTGAAGGCTATAGCAGAATGGGAACCCCATGGAATTATTACACATAGCCATCCTTCTTTTGTATAAAATATTTTCTCATTTTTTACAACAATATTCTCTTACTAGGATGTCTGTCTCCTTTGTACAAAGATACTTACGAAAGTTAATACAAAAATACTTCAAAGTGCAGAAATTTGCTTGCCTCTCTTTTCTTTTTTACACTTATGTTTTATTTGAAAAAACGTCCAATATTTTGTTAAATAGGCATATGCATTTGAATATAATCACTGCTTACAAATAAAACGAAATTGAGAAAGGATAATTACTGATAGGTTGAAAGTGTAGGAAGATATCTTTGTGCTGTTCCAGAAAAGAAATCCCCTACAGTACATCATTCAGATCCTCAACAAAGCTAAAAATGTGGAGTATTATTCCCCAGTGGAGTTAAGCTTCGGGATCCCCAGCAGAGCCAGTGCATTCTAAAACTTGATTCCCCAGCTGAGTTCAGTTTCAAAATTCCCATCAGAGTTAAACTTCAAGATCCTCAGTGGAGCCCAAAAACCCTGAAATACCTATCCCCAGCGGAACCAGAATATTCTAAACCTTCTTCCCCAGCGAAGTCAAGTTTCCAACTATCAACCCCCGGTGGGAACTGTTCAACTTCCCCCAATTTCCCCAGCAGGCTATCTTAAAAGTTTGAAAACGAAGCAAATAATAGTTAACTTCTTGGCTTGTCCCCAACTAAGATGCTTCCCCAGTAGTTTGGCATACAACCCAAAACTCCTGATCCCACCGGTCGAGTATACATTCTCCCCACAGAGTTATCTCCCAAGAGATCGAAGATTCTCGGTCTCATTTCTTCAAGCAGAAGCCTCCTAGGTTTTAACTCCCCAGTAGAGATTTTCAGAGTTTTCCCTATTTCCCCAGGAAAGTCATGAAGGATTCTCATTCCCTGCATAAGTTGTCAAAGGCCTTGTTAATCCCCACAAATTGCCGAGGATTTTCAATCTCCAGCAGTGGTCCAAGGATTTCTCCTTCTCAAACAATCAGAGATCTTTAATCCCCAAGCAGTCAGCAAGGATTTCTCATCTTCAATAATCAAAGATTTTTGGAATCCCCAACATCGGTCAAGGATTTACTTTCCCCGACAGCAATCAAAGATTTCATTATCTCCAGTTATCAAGGATTTATTTTCCTCAGCAAGACAGCTACTCAGCTTACATGCACATCCATTACATTCATATATCATAAACATTGATGAAATACAGTTCATTGCATCATACATATCATGCAACATAACTTTATGTTTTAGCTAACATCTTACCCTTTTCAGGATAAGATTAAAAGGCTATCGTTAACAATTATTCAGATACAGTATGGATACATCCCAGACACGGCGGTCATTCTACTACTCGTTCAGACATCAGCAATCCGATACAGACTAGATACGCTCCAGACACGGCAACCATTCTATCTCTCATTCAGATTCAACTATCAACTACAAGTTCAGATACGCTCCAGACACGGATGCCGTTCCGGCCCTTACACCAGAAGATTGACTCTCCCCAGTGCAGTCGCCACGTAAGTCATTCTGTCACTTATTCAGATCCCAGTTACAGTCTCAGATACACTCCAGACACGGAAGTCATTCTTCTACTCATACAGATCTCAACTTCAGATACAGTCCAAATACGCCCCACACACGGTTGCCATTCTGTCACTCATTCGGAATTTATCTCCAGCCCAGAGATGCTCCATACACAGATGTTTCTCTGTCGCCCATTCAGAATTCAGATACAATATAAATAAACTCCAAAAATGACAGTCATTCTGATATTCATTCAAAGATTCAAATACAGTTACAGCCCGGATACGCTCCAGACACGGACGCCATTCCTTTGCTCATACAAATTCAGATCCCAGTTACAGTTTCAGATACACTCCAAACACGGAAGTCAATCTGCTATTCATACAGGTCTCAACTTCAGTGACAGCCAGGATACACTCCAGACACGGATGCCATTCTTCAGCTCATACAGGCTCAGTCTCAAGATACAGTTCAAATGCATTCCAGACACAGATACCATTTTGATGCTTATTCTTCTGACCTACAACACTACAGTTCAATAGGGTATTCTTGGATGGAATCTTTAAGCCCATCTCCAGCAAGATTTCACCATCTCCAAATGGCATCTTTAAGCCCATTTCCTCAGCTATATTTTGACGAGTGCAAATTTACGGGCACTCTAGTGTCCAATCCTCTTTCACCTTCGAGTCGCGAAAGGCAGACTTGCCAATATAACTCTTCAGGTTCAAGAAGATTGAACAGGGGCAACTGTTGTACCCCAAAATTTTCCCTCTCATTTCATCAACATCTCTCATCACAAGACTCTTGGAACTCAAGATCAAGCTAGGGTTTGCTCTACTCAAGACACCTCCTTGCACTATTGACCTAAATTAGGGTTTGAGTTTGCACAGAGATGTTTTGACCTACAATGCCCAAAGTGACTTTCATACTTCATATTGGACTCACAAGTTTGTCCATACCAAGTTTCAAGCCTTGATTCA